>CM052659.1:9305201-9321998 GCA_028533165.1 Leontopithecus rosalia
TCACTGTTGTTACCCAGACTGGAGTGCAATGGCACAATCTCGGCTCACTGCAACCTCTGCCTTCTGGGTTCAAGCAATTCTCCTGCCTCAGCCTCCCGAGTAGCTGGGACTACAGGTGCGCACCACCATGCCCAGCTAATTTTTTATTTTTAGTAGAGATGTGTTTTCACCTTGTTGACCAGGATGGTCTCGATCTCTTGACCTCATGATCCACCCGCCTCAGCCTCCCAGAGTGCTGGGATTATAGGCGTGAGCCACCATACCTGGTGAATGGATGGTTGATTCTATTTGCTTTGTGCAGTCTGACTGCTGGAAAGCATCTCAGCTGTGCCTGGGTATTGGAGTCAGCTTTAGGCACGAGTGGCCTCCAAGTTACCTGCAGAAACACACACTGCCATGGCTCATCTGCTCGCTCCCAGTTTCTGTGCTGACTTAGGATCACGTGTGTCTGTTCTCATACTTGAGACTTAGCAATTCCATGACTGAGGTATGATAGCTCCCATTTTATAGATGAAGAAACTGAGGCTCCTTCAGCAAGTTGAACACCTTGCTCTCAGTGTCCCCACACAGACACAGCAGCCCAAGGTCTCAGAGACAATGGCAGAGCTGGGATGAGAAGCCAAGTCCTTTGACTCCTAACCCAGTGCTTTTCCGGCCATGCTCCGTGTCCTGTCCTTGGCCGTGACCTTGAGACGGTAGGACTAAGGTTGGAGGACGTGTGGCTTCCAGGTTCCTGCTGAAAGCCACCAGAGATTAAAAAAGCAAAAGTGAGAGGTTAGCCTGATCTAGGGAGAGCAGTAATGGCTCCCTGGGCGAGGATGCATGCCAGCGAGTTAGGAGCTGCTGACTGGGGGTGATCTCCCTGCAAAATGATGGAGTGCCAGTTGCTTCTGCAGCTGCAGGGCTGCATCTGGGCCCCAGTGCTGACGCACGCTCCGCCTCCAGATCCGCATTGTCACCAGCTTGTTGGAAAAACAGATGTTGTTGTCCTCTGTTCCTGCCCCTTTGTCCCTAATAGGCACTTAAGCGCAGGAGGGGATTAAGAAATGGAGACAGAATCATGTAACTATTTCAGGCTCTTTCCAGAAGCATGCACTTCTGTGGGACTTGGGGTGTGGGATAGAATGGGTGCAGGGAAGCACCCCCTGCTCCCTGGCCCAAGTGTTTATAGGACAGCCTTGGGGAGAAGCTGCCCTGTTGGTCCAAGGTAGTGAGTGCTGAGGACAAGTTCTTGGAGGAGATGCCTGCCTTCTCTCTTAGATCTGCACCTGGAGAGGACCCTAAGCTGACATTTCAAGGAAGGAATGCTGGGGACCTCTTGTCTTCTGCCTAGACTCCCAGAGTTTGGAAGATTGGATGAGGTCAAGGGCTAATGAGATCAAGGTCTTTTGTTCCATTCTTGTTTGGGCTCTGTCCATCCATCTGTCCATCCATCCATCCATCCAATGATTTGGTAAGCACATTCTTTTTTTTTTTTGAGACAAATTCTTGCTCCCAGACAAGGGTGGCAGTGAAACAGTCACAGCTCACTGCAGCCTCCAGGGCTCAAGCAATCCTCCTGCCTCAGCCTCCCGAGTAGCTGGGACCACAGATGCGTGCCACCATGCCTGGCTAATTTTTAAACTGTTTTGTAGGGGCAGGGTCTCACTATGTTGCCCAGGCTTAAGCACATTCCTAAAGGCTTAACCCTATACCTGACAGCAGCATACTGGTTTGCGGGTGAAAACTTTTCATGGAAAGGACAATACATTCTTTTCCATCAGGTCAGCCATGGCTGTGATTTAATGGGAGCTCTGAGGCTCTCCTGCACCTAAATAGCTCTGCATCAACCTGCCTCTGTGCCTCGGATTCTACCATTAGTCAGTCTTTTGAATGAAGGCCTTGTATTTCCCAAAGGTCCTTGCTAAAATACAAGCACATAACTGAGGAAAAAAATCTGCTTGTTACCATCAAGAACAGAGAATCAGGGCCTAAAGCGAATGCCACAGAAGATGGGGAAATTTTGATCGGGGGAAAATGAGAAGAGGGATGTCCATTCTGTGGGCTGCTGCCCTGGCAAGGAGGACCTGAGGGGCTCTATGACAGAATTAGAAATTTAGGGGAAGCAGTTCTTTTTTTTTTTTTCCAAGATGGAGTCTTGCTCTGTCACTCAGGCTGGAGTCCAGGGGCGCAATCTCAGCTCACTGCAACCTCTGCCTCCCAGATTCAAGCAATTCTCCTGCCTCAGCCTCCCAAGTAGCTGGGATTACAGGCACGTGCCACCACGCCCAGCTAATTTTTGTATTTTTAGTAGAGACAGGGTTTTGCCGTGTTGGCCAGGCTGGTCTGGAACTCCTGACTTCAAGTGCTCCACCTGACCTGGCCTCCTAAAATTCTGGGATTACAGGTACAAGCCAGTGCACCTGGCTTGGGGGAACAGTTCTAAGAGGGACCTGGCTGCATTCATTATTGATTGCCCTGTTCTGCTTTGAGACTGGCTAAGTACAGACTTCTAAAGAACTCTCAGCCTTCCTGGTCCTCACTGGACTCGAGGTTTTTTTTTTTTTTTTTTTGAGACAGGGTCTTACACTTGTTGCCCAGGCTGGAGTGCAGTGGTGGTACAATCATAGCTCACTGCAGCCTCGAATTCTTGGGCTCAATGGATCCTCCTGCCCCAGTCTCCTGGGTAGCTGGGACTAAAGGTATCCACCACCTTGCCTAATTTTTAAAAAATGTTTTGTAGAGACAGCTGTTTTGTTATGTTGCCCAGGCTGATCTTGAGCTCCTGGGCTTAAGTGATCCTCCTGCCTTGGCCTCCCAAAGTGCTGGGATTATGGACTTGAGCCGCTGTGTCCAGGTGGGATGCATTTTTATGTTCTATTGACCCTCAAAATGGGAAAGCTCAGAGACTGGGCCACCTCTGTCCCCATAGGTACCTCCCTCCACATTTCATTGGGATATGAGTGATAGAAATAGGGCGGAGGTGGAGGCCCTAGCACTTCATCCATCTCCCACGCTCCTGCTGCCTTTCCACGCCCCGCACTCTGCCCTGGGGCTTCTAGATGGGAAGAGTGGTCAGAGCATTTGAGGGCTCAGTCCTGCCACCCAGGATGCTGGCATTGGCTTGTGGGGACTCAGCAAAGGGCTTGGTAACCGAATCAGTTGTGAATTGCTGTATGGCAAACCACCCCAAGACTTAGTGGCTTAGAACAAGTGTCTGTTTACTTATGGTCCTGTGGGTGGCCAGTCTGGGCTGGGCTCTCCTTGGCTTATTCGTGTGGCTGCAGTTGGCTGGTGGCTGGGATGGCAGGAGGGTGTAAAGCCAGCCTCAGACATGTGTCTCAGTCCCTGTCTCCTCCCACAGCTGGAACTGGGGGGTTGACTGCAGGTGAGCTCAGGCCCCTAACGGGCTTTTCAAAAGCAGAGAGTGCCCTGGTCTACCTGGACAATTTTGATGAAAGAAAAGAAAATGTCATTGAGTGGGTGTGGGAAAGACCCTCTCCTGCCAGCCCCTCACCTGATGAGTATTAGGAAGTTAATTACCTGGGAGGTGCTACCAGGCAAAGGTGCCCTTCATAACCTCTTACTGCTTAACGTTCAGAACCTATGTCACCTTCTTGTTCAGAACTTCTGAAAAAGTCACATAATAAAGCGCATCAGAATTCATCTTAAATGATTTCCATAAAGATGAAGATGATGATTATCTAGGGATAATTCTAGGTGGGTGCACAGGCTTACTGAATACTGGCACGGAGGGGTGAGGGAGGAATCGCCCCTCCAACCAGTGCCCCAGCCTCTGTGGGTCACACACTTTTTCCTGCTCCAGGAGTGTCCCTGAAAGCTCCCCCCACCCCCTGTCCTCACTGCATCGCAGCTCTCCTGCGTTTGTGAGGTGGCCCTTTCCCTTCCCCCAACTCTTTTACCCACCTGCCCACTCCCACTCCCATGCTGGGATCTGATGTGGCAATAGAGGTGTGCCCTGGACCAAAGGGCTTTGCCCTGAGAACGCAACATAAGGACTTAGGATGGGGAGGAGCCATGAGAAGTTGGAAGGACGTATCCTTGCCTCCAAGCAGGGACTCCTGATTCAATAGCTCGGAAGGCAGTGACTGCCTACCTCTGGGATCTGGGCCACGGGCTCCTTGAAACGTGTTCCCCATGCATACACAATCCTGCAGAACTAATCTGTGGTGTCAGAAGGCAGGACAGAAGATGCCCTTGTCGGGGTGGAGGGTAGGGGTCTGTTTAAACAGATGTGTTCTCTTTGTGAACATTCATTGAATCACACACTTAATTGTGCACTCTTCTGAATGTATGTTACACCTCAAGGAAAAGTTTGCTGCCAAAGCCCTTTCTGAAGTAGAGATGGGTGTGACTTCCATAATACTGAAATTAAATGACCTTTCATAGGATGGGATGACACAGTAGAAAGCAGTGGATAATCCACAGTTGTTTTCTACTTGGACTTGGAATTAGAAAATTTCACACAATATGCACTTTTGTGAAAAATTCACTTTTGTAATTGTGCATGTTCTCGCTAATTTTGACAGTGGCAAGAGCACACACTTGCTAATTTCTAAACAGTAGCACTCAACTTCCAGGAGAGATGGTCCAGAAGCACTCAGGTGGCAGGAGGTCACATTGAGGCAGGATTAAGAATTTGGCACAGATTCCCGGCTAGATGGGGAGACTCACAGCTGTAATACCAGCACTTTGGGAGGCCAAACTGGGCATATCACTTGAGGTTCGGAGTTCGAGACCAGCCTGGCAACATGGTAAAACCCCGTCTCTACTAGAAATACAAAAAAAATTACCTGAGTGTGGGGGTGTGTGCCTATAGTCCCAGCTACTTGGGAGGCTGAGGCAGGAGAATCACTTGAAGTTGGGTGGAGGTTGCAGTGAGCCGAGATTGAGCCACTGCACTCCAGCCTGGGCGATAGAGTGAGATTCTGTCTCAAAATAACCAAAAAAAAAAGAAAAAACAAAGAAGAATTTGGTACAGATTCCCTCTTCTCTCTGCCTCCTGTCCCTTAGCTCAGCATTGAATGTGTTTGCTATTCAGGTCTCAGGAAGGCACATTTCTGGCTGGGCGAGGTGGCTCATGCCTATAATCCCAGCACTGCGGGAGACTGAGGTGGGCAGATCACCTGAGATCAGGAGTTTGAGACCAGCATGGCCAACATGGTGAAGCCCCGTCTCTACTAAAAATACAAAAAAAAAATTAGCTGGATGTGGTGATAGGCGCCTGTAATCCCAGCTACTGGGGAGGCTGAGGCAGGAGAATTGCTGAAACCTGGGAGGCGGAGGTTGCAGTGAGCCGAGATCACACCACTGTACACCTGCCTGGGCAATAGAACTAGACTTCGTCTAAAAAAAAAGAAAAGAGGAAATGCACATTTCTCTCCTGCTTGGATGGGTCCCAAGGTCTTGAAGAATAAGAGCCATTGTCTCTTGGTATGAAGGCTTGAAAAGAAACTGCCCATTGAAGGAGGGCCCCAGAACCTGATCCCTGATCGGACACTGTCGTGTCCTGTTTGCAATCAGTCCCCCATCCCTGTGGCATACCCCTCTGCCATGTGCCGTTGGCTCATTCTTCTCATCAGAAGGTGGGGTCTCGTTCCCTACCCCTTGAATCTGGATCGGTCTTTCGGCTTACTTTGACCAAAAGGAAATGGTGAAAAGCAATGCCAGGAGTCCAGTCCCGCTTCCTGAAGTATGAGAAGCCACCTGAAGCACAGAAGAGCCATCCCAGCCGAAGTCCCTCGACCGTCCAGCCGATAGCTAGCACCAACCACCAGACGTGTGTGTGACACTGGCTTTAGACCCTCCCGCTATCCCAGCCACCAGCCAACTGCAGCCACCAGAATGAGTCCAGGATCCCAGCCCAAATTGGCCACCTAGAGGACCGTGAGCAAATAGACACTACTGTTCTAAGCCACTAAGTCTTGGGGTGGTTTGTCACACAGCAATTCGTAACCGTTACAGTTGCCAACACCCTTTGCTGAGCGTCTGCTGGCCAGTGCCAGCATCCTAGGGCAGGACTAAGCCCTCAAAGGCTCTGTCTACTCTTCCCCTCTGGAAGCAACTTTCTTCCCAGGATTTGTGTCTTCACTCATCCCCACCAGTTTCCAGGGCTGACACGCCAGTGCCCATTGCTCTTTATTAGTTTAATATATATTGAAACCTCCAAATAGATGCTGGGGCCCAGGTGGAACAGATGAAATGTGACTAAGTTCTGGGAGATGATTGATAATGAGTAGGGACTGGAAAATCAATTGTGTTAATTCCTGGTCTGTCACTGGGACCAAGAATTAATGAGAAAATCTGTCTAACTTAATGGTATTTACACATTATACAGAGTGTGATAAAAATTGTCTGCAGGTGCTGCCTGGCATTTCAATTATACAAGGCCTGCACAGCCCAAGGGACAGGCAGGTGTGAGCTGTCCAGGACCTGGGCTGGACATATACAGACTCGCTGGAGTCCCCCAGTGACCACACCAACTTCTGAGCAGGTCGCAGGTCCCGGGCCCCTGCATGGGCCCTGTTGGCATGGCTGGTCCTTGCTGAGTGTGAGCCATCCAACTGGCAGCATCCCAGGCATTTGCTAGAGGACACGTTTTGGGCCTGCTGTGGGGATAACCACTCCAGAAGCCACGTGGGCAGTTGGGCACACGATCAAACCAGGAAGGGCTTGATCTTATGTGCTGGCAGAGTCCATGGTTTGAGAGACACGGATAGTCCTCCTGACCCCCTGGCCCCTTCCCCAAGAGCTGGTCAGCACCAGCTCTGCCCTACTTCACACCCACCAATTGGAAGGCTGCTTTGAAGAGTGTCATGGAAACTGATGAAAGAGCCCACTTCAGGGGCTGACGTGCGTGCTTCCCTGAAACTCTGTAGACCAGGGCTCATCCTGCTGATGTGCTTTGGCTGGGTCCCCACCCAGATCTCCCCTTGAATTGTCGTTCCCATCATCCCCATGGGAGAGACCCCGTGGGAGGTAATTGAGTCATGGGAGAGGTTTCCCCCATGCTTACAATATTCTCGTGATTGTAAGTTCTTACGAGATCCGATGGTTTTATAGGGGCTTCTCCCTTCGCTTGGCTTCCTCTCTTCTTGCCATCACGTGAAGAAAGATGTGTTTGCTTCCCTGTCTGCCATGATTGTAAGTTTTCTAAGGCCTCCCAGGCCTGCTGGACTAGGAGTCAATTAAACCTCTTTCCTTTATAACTTACCCAGTCTTGGGCATTTCTTCATAGTAGCATGAGAGGGGACTAATACACCTGCCTAGGGCTGCCCATGGGAGATGGCATGGCAGCCAGCCTCCAAGATGGCCCAGCTCCTGACGAGACCACAACTACTGCTAATAGTCCCCAGCTCCTGATACATCCTCTGTGGTCTTCTCTCATACTGAATAGGGCTGGTCTGAGTATCCAAGAAGATATCTCAGGCGAGGCGCAGTGGCTCACACCTGTAATCCCAGCACTTTGAGAGGCTGAGGCGAGCGGATCGCCTGAGGTTGGGAGTTTAAGACCAGCCTGACCAACATGGAGAAACCCTGTCTCTACTAAAAACACAAAAGTAGCCAGGCGTGATGGCACACGCCTATAATCCTACCTACTAGGGAGGCTGAAGCAGGAGAATTGCTTGAACCCAGGAGGTGGAGATTGCAGTGAGCCAAGATCACGCCATTGCACTCCAGCCTGGACAACAAGAGTGAAACTCCGTCTCAAAACAAAAAAACAAATAAACGCAAAGATATGGCTTTGGCCTGGTTCTCTCTTGTATCACCCACTCTGGGGAGTGCTGCCACGTGGGGAGGCCCATTCAGGGAGGACCCCAGGCCTCCTGCCAACAGCCAGCACCATGTGAGTGCCATCTTGGAGGCGGGTCCTCCACCCCCCAGCAAGACCCCTGGCGACGGCAACCTCAGGAGAGACCCTGAGTTCATCTGCCCCTGGATTCCTGACCCACAGAAACTGAAACAGGGATGGAGATGCTTATTGTTGTCTTAAGTTGCTAAGTTTGGAGGTAGCTCATTAATCTGGGTGGGGAGGGAGATGGGTGGGAGGGCCAGGGTCCCTTCTCCCTGCAGTATGCCACTCACGGAACACCTCTGTTGCTTTGCCCTCCACGTCCACCCTGACTTTTATTCCAGTGAAATCTATTTCTGTGTTCTGCCACCTCTCAAACCCACCCTGACTTTCTCACCACCCTGCCCCTTGCTGCTTTCTTTGCTAGGAATGCCCTTTCTGCTCCTCGTCATTCTCTTCTTCATTCCTAAGATGAACTACTCAGCCTTCAAGACCCAGTTCAAATGTGCCCTCATCCATGGTTTTTACCAGTCTCTCTTGGGCAGTTTTTGTCACCTTCTTTGGCACCCCCCCACCGTGATCCTCTATTCCTCAATGGATAGCTGAGGAGGGTGAGCACTCATGATTGGTCCTCTGAGCTCTGGCGTTTAGAAGTCGAATTTCATTGGCGGGGCACGGTGGCTGACGCCTGTAATCCCAGCACTTTGGGAGGCTGAAGCGGGTTGATCACAAGGTCAGGAGTTCGAGACCAGGCTGGCCAACACGGAGAAACCCAGTCTCTACCAAAAATACAAAAACAAACAACAACAAAAAATTAGCCAGGCGTGTTGGTGCGCACCTGTAATCCCAGGTACTTGGGAGGCTGAGGCAGGAGAATCGCTTGAACCTGGGAGGCGGAGGTTGTAGTGAGCCAAGATTGCGCCACTGTACCACTCCCACCTGGGCAAGAGCAAGACTCTGTCTCAAAAAAAAAAAAGAAGTTGAATTTCATTAATCAACTCTGCCCTTCTCTGTTCATTGGCACCCAGAGGAGGCTCCAGGCAAGGGTGTTGAATGAATGAATGCATGTGCCAGCAGAACGGCCGCCTTGGGAAGAAAGGGAGGAAGCTGGTGAAGCCTGCATGGCAGGAGGAGGGCAGAGCCTGGTCTGAGTGAATGGGAGGGGCACAGGCTGCTTCTTGGTCTGTGAGTTTCATCATCAAGGGCACTCATCTTCCAAACACCCCAGAGCTTCCCTGGCTCAGGGGACCAGGCATCACCTGGGAAGCCCTTCGTGTCAGTGTGACCCCATCATCATCTGCTTTTTTGTGTTGTTTTGTTTTGAGGCAGAGTCTTGCTCTGTTTCCCAGGCTGGAGTGCAGTAGCTCACTGCAGCCTTGAACTCCTGGGCACAAACAGTCCTCCCACCTCAGCCTCCCAAGTAGCTGGGACCACAGGCCACCACACCCTGCTAGTTTTTAATCTTTTTAGTAGAGACAGGGTCTTGCTATGTTGCCCAGGCTGGTCTTGAACGCCTGGCCTCAAGTGATCCTCCAACGTCAGCCTCCTAAGTGCCAGGATTACAGGCATGAACCATCTTGCCATCCTGTCATCTCTTCCTAAGCCTTGCCCACTGCTTTCCATGCCTGTCAGGCAGCCCTCCAGCGTCCCTACCCCTCATTGCAGATCCAGAGGGCAGATGAGCTGCAGCCAGACAAATCTGATTTCTAAGGCAAGTTTAAAGGGCTTTTCCCAGGGACCCTGAGCTCATTTCTCCTTTCTGTGTCTCCAAAGTGCCACGGCAGCAATTTGGATCTCAAGCACCCCAATAGGAGTGCAGCCAAGTTCTTTACTGCACACAATGAATGTGTTATATGGGGACTCTTTGGCCTAAAAGATGGCTGAAAGTCCTGATGTCCCACTGTGTCCCAGCCTGGCCAGCACTGAGAGGCGCAAGAGAGCTGCCTTGCTTTCCTGTCTACTGAGAGGGTGGCTGTGGGCACCTGAGGTCAGGGACAGATCACCTGTGGACTCCAGGCCTCCTGCTGGCTGCTGCTGTTTATTGAGAGCTTTACAGGCTCAGAGAAACCCAGACATGTACCTGCAGTCCCACAGCAGGGAGTTGCAGGGCTGAGATTTGCTCCCAGTCCTGTCTGATTTCAAAAGCCCCTGCTCTTGATCATGAGGCCACATGCCCTCAGCCTGGTGAACCTGTGGGCCCAGCTGCTCCAGGGTAATGCACCACTCCCCCTCCCCAGGCCCTAGTTCACCCAGGAGCCTTATAAGATGCAGCAGGACTGAGCCAGGAGCTGAAGGGAATGGTGGCCTGGGACCGAGCGAGGTTCCTGGGACCCGGACATAGACTGCTCCAGTTCTCAGAAGACAATCAGAGACTCTGCGGTTTCCTGCTTGGCTGAATTCTCCTCCCTGGAGGCAGAGGAAGGAGGTGCTTTGCCATCTCTGGTTGTGGGGCTTTATCTCTGCAAACTCTGCAGTACATGTGAAAACCTGTGAACCAAAGAATGAGGAAGAAAGATTAAAGAGGGAAAGGATTAAGATCTACAGGGCCTCCCATGCTCTGCAGAGCTGCTCTCAGAAGCTGCTCTGTGATCTCTCTATTAGACAGCCCCACAGCTGCCAGCTCTGGAGGTGAGAAGGGCTGGGTCCCTCACCCCAGCCTGGAGCCACTGAGAAAGCAGCATAGTCAGGGCACAAAGACAAGAAGGGTGGGGGTGGGGAAGGGTGGTTGGGAAGTGGCAGAACACAAAAGTGGATTTCACTGGAATAAAAGTCAGGGCAGACATGGAGGGCAGAGCCATGGATGTCTTGTGAGTGCCATGCTGCAGGTTGAAGGGACCCTGGCCCTCCCACCCATCTCCCTCCCCACCCGGATTAGTGAGCTACCTCCAAATTTAGCAGCTTAAGACAGCAATAAGTATCTCCATCCCTATTCCAGTTTCTGTGGGCCAGGAACCTGTGAGCAGCTGAGGTCGCCGTCATCAGGGGTTTTGCTGGGGGTGGAGGACCCGCCTCCAAGATGGCACTCACATGGTGCTGGCTGTTGGCAGGAGTCCTGGGGTCCTCCCTGCAGGGGCTTCCCCACGTGATGGCACTCCCCAGAGTGGGTGATACAAGAGAGAACCAGGCCAAAGCTGCCATGGTGAGTTTTTTTTTTTTTTGAGGTAGGGTCTTACTCTGTCACCCAGGCTGGAGTGCAGTGGGTGAGATTTTGAGATTTTGAGATTATAGCCCACTGTGGTCTCGAACTCCTAGGCTCAAGCAATCCTTCCACCTCAGCCTCCCAAGGAGCTGGGACTATAGGTGGGCACCACCACACCTGGCTAATTGTCAGATTTTTTTTTTGGTAGAGATGGGGGTCTCACTGTGTTACCCAGGCTGGTCTGGAACTGGCCTCACGTGATCCTCCTACCTCAACCTCCCAAAGTGCTGGGATTACAGGCATGAGCCACTGTGCCTGGCCCCACCATGGTTTTAATAATGAACCAGCCTCAGAAGTCTTACACCATCCTTAAGGCTGGCCATTATTGTTCCCACATTCCCCTGCACTCCAGACAATCACTGCTCACAGCCACCCTGCTGGGCTTCCTGCAGTGGCTGTGTCTGACGCCAGCATGGCCAGCCTTTGAAGGCTGTGATATCTGTGTCCCCAGGTCCCCCTTTCAGAAATCGTGATGCGGGAAACTTCAGTCTAGGAAGGTGTGCGCCGTCCCACGGCCTTCCCCCGCCTCCAGCCTCTCCTGGTTGCCTGCTTATAGCCACATCTTTCATCTCCAAGGAAGATGCTCTCAGCAGTGGCTGGAGCATGGGGAGGCTGGAAACAGGAGGAGCCCTCTTTGATGGAGTGCTTGCTATGTGTGAAGTCGGTACTGAGCACGATAAATGTACTAACTCCTTACAGCCTCTCTGCAGGGTGGGTGGCTCCCATTTTATAGATGGGGAAACTGAGACACAGGGAGGGTAAACAGCTTGCTGAAGCCACACAGCTCTCAAGTGGCAGAACTAGGAATTGAACCCCAGGACTCTGCCTCCAGAGCCAATGCTGTTAACCTTATGTTGGTAGCATTTGTGAAGTGAGGAAACATTTCCTTTCCACAAGAAAGCCCCATTCATCAGACGGGGATTGGGAGTTCAGGGAACATGGAGAAAGACAGAGGTTAGACACCTGGAGGGTTTTCCAGGCCACAGGTTGTGAGGCGTCAGTGCATCGTTGTCCCCTGAGCATGCTCAGAAAATGAGGTCTTCCCAGGCTGCATTGAGCACAGCCAAAGGCTAAAGGGCTGTGGTCATTATTTTTAAATTAAAAATTGTGATAGACCAGGCATGGTGGCTCACGCCTGTAATCCCAGCACTTTGCGAGGCCGAGGTGGGCGGATCACTTGGGTTAGGAGTTTGAGACCAGCCTGACTAACATGGAGAAACCCTGTCTCTACTAGTAATGCAAAAACTAGCTGGGTGTGGTTGCACATGCCTGTAATCCCAGCTCTTCGGGAGGCTGAGGCATTTGGAAGGCTTGAACCTGGGAGATGGAGGTTGTGGGGAGCCAAGATTGCGCCACTGCACTCCAGCCTGAGCAACAAGAGCTAACCTGTCTCAAAAAAAAAATTGTGATAATATATACATAACACAAAATGTTCCATTTTAACTTTCCTTCCTTCCTTCTTTTCCTTCCTTCCTTCCTTCCTTTCTTCTTTTCCTTCCCTCCTTCCCTCCCTCCCTCCCTCCCTTCCTTCCTTCCTTCCTTCCTTCCTTCCTTCCTTCCTTCCTTCCTTCCTTCCTTTTCTCTGTCTCTCTCTCTCTCTTCTTTCTCTCTCTGTCTCTCTCTCTCTTTCTCGATTTCTTTCTCTGTCACCCAGGCTGGAGTTCAGTGGTGCAAACTTGGCTCATTGCAACCTCTGCCTCCCAGGTTCAAGCAATTCTCCTGCCTCAGCCTCCTGAGTAGCTGGGATTACAGGTGTATACCACCACGCCCAGCTAATTTTTGTATTTTTAGAGACGGAGTTTCACTATGTTGGCTAGGCTGGTTTCTAACTTGACCTCAAGTGATCCGCCCGCCTCGGCCTCCCAAAGTGCTGGGATTCCAGGTGTGAGCCACTGCGCCTGGACCATTTTAATCATGTTTCAGTGTTCCATGTAGCGGCATTAAATACCTTCACATCATCGTGTGGCTGTCACCACTGTCCATCTTCACAACTCTTTCATTTGGTCTTTTCTGGAAATGTCTGCTGGCCCCAAGGCCTTTGGCCAGCCTGGTTGCCCTTCCTCCCTGCCTCCCAGAACGTGGATGGGGCTGCTGGAGGGAACAGGACACAAGGAGGGAGGGAGGAGGCGCGGCACAGACAGGCTTTCCTCTTCAGAAGGGAGGCATTCAAATGATCTACCTTTGAGGCTTGCTCTCTGCTTCAAAGACCCATGGCAGCTCTGCGGAGGAACGAGCCGTAGCAACGGTGTGAGAGGTTTTATCAATAGTACCTAGAGCTCAGTAACTCATAAACCTTTCATTAGTTTTACATCAATGATGGCCCAAGTCCTAGGAAGTAGATTTAGGCTGGAAGACGGATGTCTCCATAAATCATCATCTCTGCAAATTAGGGAGTTGGAGGGAGCCTTTTTATAGGATTTCCTGGCAGCTTGCTCGGGAAGCTCTGCCTCCTTGCTCCCATTCTGAGCTGATGCCAGATTCCGAGCCTCACATGGTTGGATGGAAAATGCAGTCAGAGCTCAGAGAAGGGCCTGCCCAGGGCTAGGAGGAAGAGGGTACCACACTGCTCTCCCTGTCCTTGGCCTCCTCCAGGCCTGGCTGCTGCTTTTATGATCTTATCTGCCCCTCTTGTTATCTACGGAGGGAACAGCTTTCTAGAAGGCATTTCTTCGAGAGAAGGAAACGGAGGCAGCAGCAGCAGCATGGGCAGGGCAGTTTTAAGATCTCTCACCAGGCTGGGCGCGGTGGCTCATGCCTGTAATCCCAGCACTTTGGGAGGCTGAGGCAGGTGGGTCACTTCGGGTCAGGAGTTCGAGACCAGCCTGGCCAACGTGGTGAAACCCCGTCTCTACTAAAAATACAAAAATTAGCCAGGGGTGTTGATGTGTGCCTGTAATCCCGGCTCCTTGGGAGCCTGAGGCAGGAGAATCACTTGAACCTGGGAGGTGGAGGTTGCAGTGAGTGGAGATCGTGCCACTGCACTGCAGCCTGGGCAACAGAGCAAGACTTCATCTCAAGAAAAAAAAGAAAGATCTCTCTCAGCAGATATGAGAAAACAAGAGGGGAGCTTCTATTTGCCAGTGAGAACAATAATAATAACACTAACAGCACCTCTGGTGCCTGCCACATCGTCCATTGTCAGGATGGATCAGCTGTTATTTTGAGTCTTTCTTACGTGCCTTATGAAGGATCTATCTTTACATTATTATTACCATCATCACCCTCTCATTTTACAGATAAATCTGAGGTCTGAGAGGTTACATGATGTGCCTCTAAGATCAGCCCAGGAGCAGCCTCTTACTGACTTTACCTTCCTACCCTGTCTTCCCCTCTGAGTCTCAGTTTCTTCCCATCTGTAAAATACAGAACCAACTTCAGTGCTCCTCATTCCCCAGAAATGAAGCTGGAGAGGAGTCAGCCGGGAAGCACAAAGCCTAGAGCTCCTTGGGAAGATGCGCCTGCTTAAAGGGCAGGGAAAGCTTTCCATTTAAGGATGACGTCCATACCTTCTGTTTCATGGGCCTTCTCAAAGGCAGGGAAAGCTGTCCATTTCAGAACGACATCTACATCTTCTATTTCATGGAGCTTTCTCAAAGGCAGTGAAAGCCATCCGTTTCAGGACAACATCCACATCTATTTCATGGAGACTTCTCAAAGGCAGGGAGGGCTGTCCATTTGAGGACGACATCCACATCCATGGCCTTGGCAGATGTTGCTTATTCCCATTTTACAGATGAGGAAATTCATCCCTTGCCCCCGCCTCCCTGAGTTTCAGTCCCACAGCTAGTAAATGGTCCAGGCTGGCTGGAACCACATCCTGACTTGTGCTGTGGTGTCAGAGGCCAGTGGGCAGCTTAGCTAGTGCCACCAGGCTTTCTGGAAGGCCATGTCTCTAGACAGGATGTCAGGACATGGGTCCCTGCTGCTCCCACCCCTCTGGGCAGGGGTCCTCTCAGGTGGCTCCGCTCTGCTTTGCTCTGCAGCCCCAGCTTCAGGTGCTCCTATATTGCCTTCTCCTGCTAACCCTTCCTGTCCCCCAGGGCTGCCCTAAATGCTCAGACAGACTAATTACAAGCACGGGCAGAGAACTGGGCTGCTGATTTGGCATATGGGGCCTTAGGACTCAGTGATGCTCACCAGCACTGGCAGGCTCCCTGACAAATCAAAGGCTTTTCCATTTCCTTTCCTCTCCCCTTCTTTTGCCCCTGGAGGATGAGCCAGCCCGCCAGCGATTGCGTGAATGAGCCAGCGAGCCAGAGGTGAGCTGCTGAAGTCCGTGTGGCACGCTGGCTGTGGAATGAGAAGGCTCTGAGCAAGCCATGTCCCAGGAGAACTTTTACTCAGTAATAATATGCATGAGGATTTATTTCCTCATTGCTGGGCTTCCAGATGAAGTACAGGCACGTCTCTGCTTGGCTCTGGCAGGGGAACTTGGCTCAAAGGTTTCAACCAAGCAGCTGAAGATTCTGATTCTGATTAAACAATACTGAGCATGTTCTGTATGGGAGGCTCCATGCCAATAGCTTTGCCCACTCATCCCATTTAACTTTCCCTCCTTTCTTCCTTTTTTTTTTTTTTTTTTGAGACAGGGCCTCCCTGTGTCATCCAGCCTGGAGTGTGGTGGTATGATCATGGCTCACTGCAGCTTCAAACTCCTAGACTCAAGCAATCTTCCTGCCTCAGCCTTCCTCCTGAGTATCTGGGACTATACACACAAGTTCCTGTGCCTAATTTTCAAGCTTTTTATAGAGATGGGGGTCTCACTATGTTGGCCAAGTCAGTCTCAAACTCCTGGCCTCAAGTGATCCTCCTGCCTTGGATTCCCAAAGTGCTGGAACTACAGGTGTGAGCCACTGCAACTGGTGCCCTCCCTGTAGCCAGCCTTCCTTCCTTCCTTCCTTCCTTCCTTCCTTCCTTCCTTCCTTCCTTCTTCCTTCCTTCCTTCCTTTCTTTCTGATGGGGCCCTGCTCTGTCACCCAGGCTGGAGTGCAGTGGTGCAATCTTGGCTTGATGCAACCTCCAACTCATGGGTTTAAGTGATTCTCCTGCCTTAGCCTCACTCGCCACCACGCCCAGCTAATTTTTGTATTTTTATTAGAGACAGGGTTTCACCACGTTGGCCAGGCTGTTCTAGAGCTCCTGACCTCAAGTGATGCAACCGCCTCGGCCTCCCAAAATGTTGGTATTATAGGCTTGAGCCACCATGTCTGGTCCCGATTGAGCTTTCATAACAACCTTCTGCATTTGGAATTCTTATTCCCATTTGACAGATGAAGAAAGTGGTTCCTTCAAGAGTACACAGTTAGTAATAACACTCCAAGTGGGTATTTACTGACTACATTGTGGGGAGTAGAAAAGTTCCCCTTTAAAGTTTCCTTTCTTGTTAAAGAATAAATTATAAATGTGCTAATAACTCTTTGTTAAGCCCTATCCTATGTAGCTGTTAGACATACCATACTTACAGACACATAGTACATTGTATATCCTTATACTTTAACCAAGGTATCTGTGCTGGGTGTGCTCCCAGGCATGTCCCAGCTCGCCATTGCTTTTACCTGTTTAGTAAAGTTTTTTTTTTTTTTGAGACGGAGTTTCGCTCTTGTTACTCAGGCTGGAGTGCAATGGCGCAATCTCGGCTCACCGCAACCTCCGCCTCCTGGGTTCAGGCAATTCTCCTGCCTCAGCCTCCCGAGTAGCTGGGATTACAGGCATGCGCCACCATGCCCAGCTAATTTTTTGTATTTTTAGTAGAGACGGGGTTTCACCATGTTGACCAGGATGGTCTCGATCTCTTGACCTCGTGATC
>CM052659.1:9322498-9380491 GCA_028533165.1 Leontopithecus rosalia
GTATTCTCAGCCTTTTTACGCTGGTTTCTTCCCATCATTGTAAATTTATCCACCTGTTGCCTTTGTTTTTTTTTGAGACAGAGTTTCGCTCTTGTTACCCAGGCTGGAGTGCAATGACGTGATCTTGGCTCACCGCAACCTCCGCCTCCTGGGTTCAAGCAATTCTCCTGCCTCAGCCTCCTGAGTAGCTGGGATTACAGGCACGTGCCACCGTGCCCAGCTAATTTTTTGTATTTTTAGTAGAGACGGGGTTTCACCATGTCAACCAGGATGGTCTCGATCTCTTGACCTCGTGATCCACCCACCTCGGCCTCCCAAAGTGCTGGGATTACAGGCTTGAGCCACCGCGCCCGGCCCACCTGTCGCCTTTGTAATTACCAACTTTCAAATTAGGTCTCTGAGTGGACGTCCAAGTTGTTAATTCCCAGGGCCGAAATATGAGCAACCCACTGCGCAGGCCAAAACAGCGGCAAGACTGATGGTGCTTTTCTGCCCAGGAATCTCCAGTCTGGCTTCCTTCTTGAGTCCGTAATAGGCGACTCTGCCTTCCCAGAGCTCCAAACGTCAGTCAGAAGGGGAACCAGTCCAGTTCACTCTGCACCAAGGGCTGCCGCGCCAGCCACAAGAATCGTGCTGGCAACCTGTGGGGCTCCTCCACTGGGAATCTTCTGCTCCGTGAGCGACAAAAATTTGTCTGAAAGTGTGGCGTCCTCTTGCTCTCTGCGCTTTCACTGGGAGCTGCAATTCCGAGATGTTAGCGATCAGCCATCTTGGATCATTCAATTCAGGGCTGGCTTGTAAATGGGTCTGTGTCTGCTCTGTGGCCCTCCCTGTGGACGACCCCTCCATGCGTGCGTGGAGGCTTCCTCCCCGGCTGGGTGGGATTGCAAGCAGCTAGAGGGACATCCCCCTCTTACCCCTCCCCTTGACTGGGCCATCCCTAAACAGAGGCCTTGTCTGTGCCCTGGGGCTGGGGAGGGTGAAGTTTGCCCAGACTCCTGCCACTCCTGTCTCTGAGGGTGGTTATTGGAGAATGGAAGTGAAAGTGAGAATGGGAGGGAGGAGGAGAAGGAGAGGGAGAACAGAGATGGTGCAGGCTGCTTGCTGGCAGATCCGGGCATGGGGAGGAAGGCCCGATCTGGCCCCACCAGATACCTACCTGGCTTTGCCCGCATCCTGGGGCAGGCAGGGAGCATCAGGGAGTTGGCAGAACTATCGACAGAAGGAGAGCTGAGCTGCTTTCTCTCCCAACCAGAAGAGAGCCCCGTCACTGTCATTTTCAGGGGAAGAAGCATGCTGTCACCTACGAGACACCTCTGTCCCCAGTACAGCAGCTCCGAAGGGCTGCCCAGTGAGGATGCTGAGGACATGTCCCACTGTTCCTCCAGGCTCTGGTGTGCTCCCCCCAACCCAGATGCCCCAGCAGGGCCCCTCAGTGGCCCAGGTCTGTGGCCATCCTGCTTCCTATCTCCACTGTCTGTCTGGAGCCCCGCTACCAGCCTCCATCCCCCACCAGCCCCCTCCCCGCCTCACTGGGACATATGCCCCAGCCTGGTCTCCGTCTTCTCACCCAGTCCCGCCTCTCACTGGGCCTCACTGCCGCTCAACCCTGTCCCTTCTTTGAGTCCTGATCCCCGGTCCTCAGTCCTCTGGCCCCAGACACGTCTGTACTTCCATGACCAAGGGCCTTTGTAAATTCTTCAGGCACCCTCCCGAAGCCCGCATCCCGTCATCCACACAGCTCTGAGCCCAGCCCAGCCCTGTCCCTAAAACCCAGCAGGACCCTTATGGGCCACGACCTCCCACTCTCCAATGCAGCCCCTAAGAACTCAGGATCGGGCTTGGTGTTAGCCTGGAGGCCCGGAGGCTGCTCATTCAGTCCTGAGCTGATGAGAGTGTCATTAACAGGTTCCTAACTGGGTCGCCCGTCCTGGGCTGTCAGGACAGCTTGTGCACTGTGCTAAAGAAACATCACGCTCTGTGTATATGACTCCTTGGGGTGGTGGCACTCAGTGGTGCCTAAGACTCTCACATGTACTTGTGAAAAGTCTCAGTCTCCCACCTCCTTCCAGACACCTCTCTGTCGCTCCCTCTGCTGGGTTGTGGAGGGGTGGGGTATGTCACAGGGTGTCCCGGTGTGGTCTCAGGCATCATTTTCAGCTCTCCTTGGGTAGAGATTTCTTCTCTGCTCCCATTCACCCTGGCTCCTGCGCACCTACCCAACCATGGGAAGCTTTCCGGGATGCAGGATTCTAGAGAATAGCCTGTTTCCTAAGCAATCACTCCGTATCAAGCACTGGGCTAAGCAGGATCTTCCTGGCCTCACAAGGTGGGACCTGCCATTATCTCCATGCTCAGCAGAGGAAATGGGGGCTCAGAGTTGTCAAGCCACTTGCCTAAGGTCACAGAGTGAAACCCTGGTGGAGCTGTGATTAGGCTATAGGTCTCGGTGACTCCCACCTGAGTTCCTGGGGCTCAAGTTAGTTACCTCATATTTGATTTGGAGACCCTGTGTGGTCATTTCTTGGTGCCAGAGTCTGGGTGAGGGGCACAGGCAGAGAAGTTGGTCTGGAACAGTCTGTCAGATGGGACACTGTGATCTCCCACTGAAGCAGCAGGAAATGCAGCCCCAGGCCTTAAGTGAGTGTTTATTCAAAACAAAAGGAAATCTGAACAAAGCAAGTAACTCAAAGAGAATAGAGCAGGCCCTACGTGGGAAAGAAGAAATTCCCCTGTCCCTGCCCTTCCCCAGCAGAGCACACATAGCTAGAACTGTCCTAGCCAGCAGCAAAGAGTGGGCTCCTGGTCAGGATCAATGGCTCATGCCTGTAATCCCAGTGCTTTGGGATGCCAAGGCAGGAGGATCACTTGAGGCCAGGAGTTTGAGACCAGCCTGGGCAACGTGGTGAAACCCCCCCGTTTCTACAAAAAATAGCTTGGTGTAGTGGCCCCAGCTACTCAGGAGGCTGAGGAGGGAGGATCATTCAAGCCCAGGAGTTGAAGGCCATAGTGAGCTACGATCCTGCCACTGTACTGCACCCTAGGCAGCAGAGCGATACCACGTCTCAAAAAAAAAAAACAACACAACAACAAAACAGCAAGCTCCAAGGAGGCCTGTGGCAGGGGCCTGAGGGTGGTGCCGATGGGGTTGGTGGGGTCTTCCTGGGTCATGGCTCTACCTAGACAATAATGGTGCTTACTTCATTGGGGCATGGTGGGAATATAGTGTACCTGTAGTGTATATGCAGTGCATTCGTGGAGTATAGTGTATATGCAGTGTATATAGCACACATATAGTGCATTCATAGTGTACAGACAGTGCACACATGGTGTGTAGGTAGCGTGTATATAATGCATATTGCCCTGTAGTGTATATTTGGTGCATACGTAGTGTGCATGTGGTGAATACGTAGTGCATACGCGGTGTATAGTGTATATGCAGTGTATATAGCACACATATAGTGCATTCATAGTGTACAGACAGTGCACACATGGTGTATAGGTAGCGTGTATATAATGCATATTGCTTTGTAGTGTATATATAGTGCATATGTACTGCACGTCTGGTGAATATACAGTGCATAATAGCACAATTGTGCAGCACATATAGTGTGGGTATACGCTACATAGTGCACAGAGTGTATACGAAACATGTACACTAAATGTGTGCAACACAAACTACATTACACGTGTGCATTACATTACACATGTATCACATATGTGGTGTACAGGTAGTGGACATATAGTGCATATATGGTGCATGTGTAGTGTATGAATATGTAGTGAATATATAGTGCATATAGAGTATATATGTAGTGCATATATGTGCACAATATGTGCAAGTATATGTGCACTAGTCACTAAATACGTAATATATATGCACTATATGTTCACATATACACACATAGGTGCATTACATGTACACTACATGTATATGGTGTCTGTAGCACACATATATGCACATGTATACATACATGCACTACATATGCACTGCATATACACCGTATATGCACTAGAGGTACACTGTAGATAATGTGCACTATATGCACTATATTCATGTAGTGTACCTATAATGCACATATCTACATGTGGGTGTATATCTAGTATATATAGTGCATGTGTCGTTTATATGTAGTGAGTATAGTATATATAGGGCACATACAGTGTATATATAAAGCATATATAGTATCTATATCATACATGCGGTGGACATGTAGTGCACGCATGCCGTATATATCGTGTATGTATAGTGCACTTGTGGTGCATACGCTGCGCATATGTAGTGTGTATACCTACAGTGCTCAGGGACCATGTGCCTCCTGCCTAGGTTGGGGGGCAGGCACTGCTATCTCTTCTCAGGCCTCCAGGGGGCGCACCTCCCCCCATCAGCCGTGTTCAGGCAGCAGCCTCCCTCCAGACCCCATGCAAGCAGGTGCTTTTTATTTAGACTGATTTATTATTGAAACAACTTGAAACAGCTTCAAAGTAAGTTAAATGAGAAGAGATCCTCACCCCTAGTCTCATAAATCAAGGGGCATTCAAAGAAAAGGGAAAACAAAGAAATCACAGAAGCCTGGAAACAGATGGGCTTTCGTGGCCTTGTATTCCTGCCCTCTCTCCTAGGGCGCGTTGGGAACCAGCCTTCGTTTCTTTGCTTCACCTGAAGAGCCTGGGTCGAAAGCTGTGCTCCTCCTCCTCCCCCTCCTTCTCCCCTTCCTCCTCCCCATTCTCCCCCTCCTCTGCCTCCTCCTCTCTCTCCTTCTCCGCCTCCTCCCCCTCCTCCTCTTCATCCTCCCCCGTCCCTTTCACAGTCACCAGGGAGAGGCTGGTGTCCCCACAGAGAGGGCTGGATTTAAGAAGGGGACCTCTAGTTCACACACCAGAGCCCCTTTCTAGTCTCAGGCTCCTGGTGCCCTGTGGGCAGGGGAATGTCTCTGGGCGTTGTGGTTTGGGATTGGGAGATGGAGAGACTGTGGTTCCCGGAAAATTGTGGAGAGATGTGAATTTGCGGGTCTGGTTGTGAGGCCATCTGAGGCTGCCCAGTGTGTGGCTGTTGTGCTTTGTGTTCCCATGTGTGTGTGTGTGCCCGTGTGTATGTGTGTTCCTGTGTGCATGTCCCTGTGTGTGTATGGTGTGTCCTTCGGTGTGTATGTGTGTGTGTATGCACACAAAAGCACATGAGCATTCCTTGGGCCTGGCGTGGAATTTCAGACCCACTCTGGATGAAAGGGAGCTGCTGGCTGCCTGTTCTATTCCCCTAAATATGGGTGCTGCCTTGTTTTTGTGCCAAACTGCCGGCAGCTGAGAGCAATACAGGGTCTCCCTCTCTCCACAGCAAGTCCTGGCTGGGGACCCCTCTCTCCTGCTCCACAGGTCACCTGGACCCACTCACCAGGGCCATGGAGGGACACCTGCAGTGGACGGACATCAGAAACTAAGCCCAATGGCCAGGCACGGTGGCTCACGCCTGTATTATTAGCACTTTGGGAGGCCAAGGCAGGCAGATCACCTGAGGTCAGGAGTTTGAGACCACCATGGCCAACACGGTGAAACCCTGTCTCTACTAAAAATACAAAAATTAGCCGGGTGTGGTGGCACAAGCCTGTAATCCCAGCTACTTGGGAGGCTGAGGCAGGAAAATCACTTGAACCTGGGGGTGGAGGTTGCAGTGAGCCAAGATCGTGGCACTGGACTCCAGCCTGGGCAACAAGAGCAAGACTCTGTCTCCAAAAAAAAAAAAAAAAAAAAAGAAAAGAAAAGAAAAAAGAAACTAAGGCCAATTGCCAGTGAACAATGAGACAGTGTGCGGGTGAGAAAGAGAACACACCAGGAGGGGCGCAGGAAATGCCAAAGGCAGGGACGTGCAGCTGCGGGGACAAAAAGACACAAACCCGGGGCGAGAGAGGTAGAGGAGAGCCGCCTCCAGCTGGGGCTGGGTGGGGAACTTGGAGCCCACCGGGGCTGCGGACTTGGGAGCTTGCGTGCCGGAGGCAGGCTAATTGCGGATTTCATCCAGGTCCTCCAGAGCGTCTGCAGAAAAACAAACCCGCCAAACGTCTCTCACCGTCTGTCATCTTCATTTTGCTTTTGTCTTCGGAATAAAGAGAATCCGGAACTCCCGGGGCGCAGCGGCGGCGTGCTCTCGGCTGTCTGCGTTCTGCTCTAGTCGGAGTCGTTCCGCAGCCACTGCTGGCCCCGATTCAGGCCGCGGCCTCTCTGACCGGGCGTGCCGGGGTCTCCGTCCCCATCTCCGTCACACTGCGGTTTGAGTGTCGGGGTCTCTCGCTCCCCCACCCTCCCCCCAGGTTCCGCCTGAGCCCCCACCCCTCCTCGGCCCGCGCGGCGGCTGCTGATCCCTGCTACTCCCAGTTGTCTCGTGGCTCAGCCTGCAGATTGACAGGGCCCATAAATCACCGTGGCAAGGCAGGGCCCTGGGAGAGGAACACGGGGCCAGGTGCTGCCACGGCTGGCCTTGGGAGCTGGGGCTCTCGGGTTTCTGGCGAATTGCTGGGGCATGGAGCCTGTGGCTTCTCTCCCAGCTAAATGGAGCATTTTGGTTACAGGGCCGGTGTCTCCGGCTCCCTGGAACGTGGACCAGAAGAAATAGGTTGAAGGCGAAGCAAGCGGGATTCAGGTTAGACAGAAAAGAACTCACCGTGGTGAGGGTTAACATTGGAAAGGGGAAACACTGGCGTGGGACACGGTGAACTTCCTTGGCAAGGAACATCCCAGTAAATTCTGGATGGGTTCTGTCTGATGATTTATTTATTTATTTTGAGACAGAGTTTCACTCTTGTTGCCCAGGCTGGAGTGCAAAGGGGCAATCTCGTCTCACCGCAACCTCCGCCTCCCAGGTTCAAGCGATTCTCCTGCTTCAGCCTCCTGAATAGCTGGGACTACAGGCATGCACCACCGCGCCTGGCTACTGGCTAATTTTGTGTTTTTAGAAGAGATGGGGTTTCCCCATGTTGGTCAGGGTGGTCTCGAACTCCTGATCTCAGGTGATCCACCCTCCTCGGCCTCCCAAAGTGCTAGGATTACAGGCATGAGCCACCACTGCCCTCCGTCTGTCTGAGGATTTATAATGCTGCCTGGAGACAGGGGGATGAACCAAATGATCCCCTTGACACAGAAACCTTTGCTTTGTTTGAGGTGACCCCAGGGGGCCAGGAAAGCAAAGAAGTTACCAGTGGGGGCTACGGTGGGGGGGGATGTGCAGCGTGGCAGTAGATCTCAGCTCCCCTCCTGACCTGCTGTGTGATCCTGAGCAAGTCACTCAACCTGGCTGGTCTCTATCTGTAAAACGGGGATAATCTCACTTCATAGAGTTGCCGTGAAGCTTAAAGGACAATGTATGCAAAGGGCACTGTGTGGTGCTTGGCACAGATAACTTTTAATAAAGCACAGTTATAAGCCAGGCGCCGTGGCTCATGCCTGTAATCCCAGCACTTTGGAGGCTGAGGCAGGCAGATAACGAGGTCAGGAGTTCAAGACCATCCCGGCCAACATGGAGAAACCCCGACTCTACTAAAAATACAAAAATTAGCTGGGTGTGATGGTGCATGCCTGTAATCCCAGCTACTTGGGAGGCTGAGGCAGGAGAATCACTTGAACCTGGGAGGCGGAGGTTGTGGTGAGACATGATTGCGCCATTGCACTCCAGCTTGGGTGACAGAGCAAGACTCTGTCTCAAAAAAAAAAAAAAGCAGTTATTATCCGGCAAGATACACAACCTTTCTAAGCCTCAGTATCTTTATTCATAAAATTCTAACCCTCACTCACTGATTCAACACACACCTGCAGAGCCCTAACCACGCGCCAGACCCCATTCCAGGCTCTGGGGATGTAGCAATTCACACAACACACAAGATTCCTACCCTCACAGAAGTACCATTCTAATGTTACTTCTGTAACATTAGAGACAGAATGGGAGGGAGAGAGACAAACAGGACAGAAATAGATGTGCCATGAGAAAATAAAGCTGACTAAGGGTCATAAAAAGAATGGTGGCTGGTGCTGCGGTCCACACCAGTGCTTTGGGAGTCCGAGGCAGGAGGATCACTTGAGACCAGCCTGGGTAGCTTGGTGAGACCCTGTCTCCACAAGACATTAAAACATTAGCTGGGCATGGTGGTGCGTGCCTGTAGTCCCAACTGCTTGGGAGGCTGAGACAGGGGGATTGTATGAGCCCAGGAGCTCAAGGTTACAGTGAGCCATGTTACACCATTGTGCCCCAGCCTGGGCCACTTAGAGTGAGACCCCATCTCTTAAAAATAAGTGATAGATAGGAGAGGACTTTTTTTTTTTTAGACGGAGTTTCGCCCAGGCTGGAGTGCAATGGTTCAATCTTGGCTCACCGAAACCTCCGCCTCTGAGGTTTAAGCAATTCTCCTGCCTCAGCCTCCCAAGTAGCTGAGATTACAGGCAGGTGCCACCACACCCGGCTCATTTTGTGTTTTCAGTAGAGACGGGGTTTCCCCATGTTGGTCAGGCTGGTCTTGAACACCCGACCTCAGGTGATCCACCTGCCTTGGCCTCCCAAAGTGCTGGGATTACAGGCGTGAACTACCACCCCTGGCGGGAGAGGCTATTTTATAGAAGGTGTCCAGACAGGCTGCTCTGATAATATTTAAAGAAGTGAAGGGGTCTGCTGATAGGGGATGTACGGATGGAGCATGCAGGCAGTGGAAACAGCGACTGCAAAGGCCCTGAGGCAGACAAGTGTGGTTAGATTGGAGCCCAGGAGGGGAGAGTGGAAGGAGAAGCCATCGAGGAGGAAACACAGTTCATTGTAAAGGCTTATGGATGGGCCTGTGGAAATACGGCACTCTTGCAGAATTGTGCTAGTGGAGTTCACCTGCCCTGGGACGCCCTTTGGTTCCAGCATCCTGGATGAATAGGACCTCCTGATCCTCCTACCTGTTCAGGAGGTAGAGACCAGCAAGCCCGAGGCTCTGTCTCCTGTTTACCCCTGTCTGTTCTGCTCTGTTTCTGATCCATGGCATGCAGTGATGACGTTTTAATTTACAAAATCCTTTATTGCTGTAAGTGGAGAGGAGTTTAATGAATGCAAACTTGTCCCAACCTGGCAGCTTCATCTTCTTTTTGTAAATGTTGTAATGAAACTCCAGGAGGTTCTGTGCTTGCTGGAGGCGTATGGGCCATATGGTGTGGAGGAAGGGCTGCAGCTGACCATTGCTTTATAAGCAGCTTTGTAAATGTATGTATTTCAAAATGACGCTCACATACACACACACACACCCTAGTCCCAGAGCGACACAATCACAGGGCCATTGCCAGGGCAATCATGAGAGCCGAAAAAATGAACACATGGCCTCTGCACCACCAGGAAACAGGCCGCAGCTGTGGCAGACATGGCCAATCAATCACAGGACTCCTTCGTGCTGAGCTCGGATGCAACCTCAGAATCCTGGAAAGCTCACATGGGGTTGATTTATCAAAGGAAGCATTGGCGATTTTTGCTGTAGCAGCAACCTGTCCTGGGTGGTGGGGGCGGCTTTTCCTAGGGGGTAGGGAACAGCAGTGGCTTAATCTCTGGACTTGGAACCTTATTCTTGAACCTTTGGCAGCATTCTGTGCCAGATTTATAACTGCAACTCTGGAACACGAGACAAAATTAGTGCAGCCTCAGAGAATGCACTCCACCAGGTGTGGAGACTGGCTTTCCAGCGAGCGGCTGGGTCGCCTACTCTCCCCGCAGGTGGGGCTGTTTGAGTCCCTGGTAGGATTTGTTCCAGCTGTCAGACATGGATTAGGCTTGTGACTGTTGAACCCAGACAAGGGGACCAGCTGTTTAATGAGCTGGAGGAGGAAGTGCCTCCTGAAAGCAAGTCCTTTTCTTGGCTCAGGTGCGCGGATCAGACACGAAACCAGGAAAGCTGCTTTGCCAAGCTTGGGAACCAGAGGGAGATGAATGATGGTGATCTGACAGGGAAGGATAAGGATGGGGGAGAAGAGGGGAGGCGGGGAGAGGAGCAGGAGGGGCGGAGCGAGGAGGGAAGTCATGGACGGGCCTTTGGCCAGACCCCAGGGCTCTGCTGCAGGCTCCACAACCCCTGGCTTTTGTGGCTGTCAGAATCACTGTGCCTTGGGTCCTGGAGATCCTGAAGCCTATAGAGGATCTAGGTGTAGGGTAGATGCAGATTTACATTTACACCTGGAGACAGGACAACCTGGGTGCAAACTCCCGGTCCTCACTCACTTGCCTCAGTTTCCTCATCTGCAAAATGGGCTTTATGTTACCATGAGCAGGACCATTATTCTCCCAGACTTCTCCACGTGTCACGTTCTGCCATGGAGCTTTTGATAAATGTTCAAACTGGCATTTGGACCTTTATCCATGGGGTTTCAGGGTTTCTCTTTGATTGGATCTGAACTTGGTGGAGGAGGTGGGGAGTTTATTCCTTAGGGTCCACTGAACATTAACGGCACTCACCCACGAGTTTGATGTAAAGAACGAGCAGGTGAAGGTATGCTGGTAGTTGCTTGTATCCTCCATGTAGCTAATCTATATCTATGCCATCAATACACGCTGGGCCCAGCACAGATCGGTGCTTAGTTTGTTTGCTTTTTTGAGACAGTGTCTTGCTCAGTCGCCCAGGCTGGAGTGCAGCGGCGTGATCTTGGTTCCCTGCAACCTCCACCTCCCAGGTTCAAGCAATTCTCCTGCCTCAGCTTCCCAAGTAGCTGGGATTACAGGCACCAGCCACGAGGCCTGGCTAGTTTTTGTTTTTTTTTTTAAGTAGAGACAGGGTTTCACCATGTTGGCCAGGCTAGTCTCGAACTCCTGACCTCAAGCAGTCCGCCTGCTTCAGCTTCCCAAAGTGCTGGGATTACAGGTGTGAGCCACCACGCCCGGCCAGATCAGTGCTTAGATCGGTGCTTGGTGAGTCCTTCCCTTCCAGCCTCCTCCTAATGTGGCATTGTGGGGAGAGGCAGGGAGGGTCTGAGAGCAGCCTTGTGCCTTCCTGGAAGAATGGGCCTGCCCTAGGGCCTGGAAAGCAGGGATGTGGTGGCAGCTCCCCAGGCAGCTTCCTGCTCTTCCGCTGAGATTTGGAATGAGCGATCCCATCCCTGTGCAAACCCAGGTAGTCCTCAGGGAGGCAGGTGAGGGGAAGGTTTCAACCCTGCCTCAACCACCAATAGCAAGGGGTGGCCTTGCGGAAGTGAGTAGGTTGGGCCTGGGCTGGGGGCTCCGAGGAGATGGGTGGCAGGGCACAGCCTCCTGGAAGGTCAGGGAAGCAGGGCTAGCTCCAGTCACTGTCCCAACTGTCACCCAGTTTATGGAGGACTCCTCTGGGCCAGGCCCAGTGCTGAATAAGACACTCACGGCCCTGGCTCTCAGGCGGCTGATATTAACATGCTATCCTTCAGGAAAATAATGAGAGTGCTGTCGGCCCACGGCTCCGCAGAGAAGCCACTGCGGCCAGATGCGTTTCAGATTCTAGAAACGTAATGCTCCCTATATTACAGACAACTCTGACATATTCATATTTCTGTAGTGAAATACATACCAATAGTAGGATAAAGACTGAAAGTACCTCTAAGGTCAGTTCGGTTCAGGTTTTGCTGCCAAGGGAGTTTTGAAAAGCTTTTTGGTCTTAGAGCTTTGGGGATGCTGGAATGGCAGAGAAGGGATGGGGGACTGCCCACTTTCCGAGCTCTGAGAAGCACTGGGCCGAGCACTTTCACTGGCTGAAAACATTAAACTGTCACAAGACCCCTATGGGGGCCATTCTGTTTTTGTCATTCTGACCTTACAGAAGAGGAGATCCAGGCACAGAGGGGTTAAATAACTCGCCTAAGGACACACAGCTGGTAAATGGCAGAGCTTGGATTCAAACCCCTGGCGGCCAAAGTCTGCCAAGGTCACATAGTTTACAGTCCCACGTGTGGTGGTGGTGAGGGGGGCGGGTTGGGGAGGTGGGGGAGCATTAGCAAAAAGGTGGTTATGATACAGTGGAAGAAGTGCCAGAATCGGTGGTCCAGATTCCTGAAGCCCAGAGGCCGGGCCCAGCTTAGCTTAAGGGGTTGGGGAAGATGCCCAGGGGACGTGGCAGCTTCCTCAACCCGGAGGGCACTAGCTAGGTAACATCTGGGAAGGGAAAAGTGTTTCAAGCAAAGGGAACAGCATGAACAGCAAGAGCAAAGGCCTAGAGAGCAAAATGCAGCTGCAGCCTGGAAGGGGAGGCTGTGGGGCCGTGTGGGGGGACAGCGGAGGGTGAGCTGGGACCAGCCTCACAGGGCCTGGGGGGCCAGGCTTGTCCTCCTACTCATCTACTCCCTGACCCCTCACCCACCTGAGGATCTTCCTGCCTTCTGTCCAGGAAGAGCGGGATCTGAGGATCAGGACCGTTTCCCATGCATCAGATCCTGAGTCCGCAATCCTAGCTGAGCTCAAAGGTGGTGAGCAGGGAGCAGGAGACTCGGAGGCACACAAGGGATGGAAGGATTCTTTTTTTTTTTGAGACAGTCTCACTCTGTCACCCAGGCTGGAGTGCAAGGGCACCATCTTGCAACCTCTGACTCCCAGGTTTGAATGATTCTCATGTCTCAGCCTCCCGAGTAGCTAGGATTACAGGCACGCGCCACCACAACTGGCTAATTTTCATACTTTTAGTGGAGACAAGGTTTCGCCACGTTGGTCAGGCTTGTCTCGAACTCCTGACCTCAAGTGGCGTTCCAAAATGTTAGGCTTATAGGGGTGAGCCACTGCGTTCAGCCAGGAAGGATTCCTGATCTTTGACTAGGAGTGCTTGATGAAACGCTGGGGCTGGGGAAGGGGTGGGAGGATGAGAAGTCCTCTGAAGGTCAGGACTCCTTCCCTGGGGGGCCATCTCCCCCTCCTGACCAGCTGGGTGCTCGGCTGCAGCCACTGCCAGGCAAGCAACCCCTCTGAGTGCCAAGAATGCACAAGCTGCCTCTCTCCTGGAGATGAGCCCCTGCCTGACAGATGAAATCTTTATTATGAGGATTTTTATTTGGGGGTGTGTGAGTGTGTGCACATCTGGGGCCCAGGTGGCAGCCGAAATTCCCACAAACGTGGCTCATGAATATTCCACAGTGCTGCCTGCTGCACTTTGCAGCCATCGATTATTTATATGTGAAATAACGAAAGCTTCATAAATAATAGAACTGCCTGTGTCCCAGCTGCGTCTCCGGCATCCCTCTGCCTGGCCCAGGTGAGGGAATGGGTTCTGCAGGGAACCAGCATCCGTGTGGGAGTGGCCTTGGTGTTCAGAAACTTTCTCCAGCAGAATCCACATCCTTGGCAGGAAGGAGGCCTGCATGGTGCAGGAGTGTGTATGTGAGTGCACGTTGTGTGAGTGCACGTTTTATGAGTGTATGTGTGTGCGTGCACATTGTGTGTACTCACTTTCCTACCCCTGGAAGGGCCAGCACTGGCAGGGCTGGGCCGATGGGGTTGTTTACACTGTTTGCACTGTAGACTCTGCAGGAAGGCTCCAATAGGCACAGAGAAAACCCTTGTGTTAGGTTACTCATGAGCTGGGGAAATATCACACATTTCTTTGTTCAACTGAGTTTCAACCTCACCACTGGGCCGGTTGGAGTATGCCAGAGTCTGATTCAGGAGGGGAAACAGTTTTATGAAGTTCTCCCGTGTGCCACCACTTTAGACACATAGCAGGTCCTAAAGGGACAGAGAAAGCCTCCAATCAGCCTTGTTCCCCTGAATGCTGCACTACACAAGCTGCTTCCAAGTCTTCAGAGGGCATGTCTGGGGTTCAGGGGAGGTGAAGCCATGCCAGGTGAGCAGGTGTGCCCATGCAGAGAGGAAGCCTGGGATCGAACGTGAAGACCTGTGTGCCCGATTCTTCCCCACGCACCAGACATTTGACAAACGCTGCTTCCTCTGAGCAACTTTCATTTTTCAGTGTTCTCACCTCCATGGTCTCCAGTCCCTACAACCACCTTTAAGGCAAGTGCGATTAAAATACCACTTTGCAGAGAGGTTTAGTGAGGTTAAATAATTTGTCCAAAGTTGCAGAGCCTGGGTCCGCCCAGTTTTCCCCTTTATACTTTTTTCTTTCTTCCGTCCTTCCTCTCTTCCTCCCGTCCCCTCGCCTCCCGTCCCCTTCCCTCCCCTTTTCTTTCTTTTTGAGACAAGTCTCACTCTGTCACCCAGGCTGGAGTGAGGTGGTGCCATATCAGCTCGCTGCAACCTCCGCCTCTGAGGTTCAAGCAATTCTTGTGCCTCAGCTTCTGAGTAGCTGGGATTACAGGTGTGTGCCACCATGCCCAGCTAATTTTTGTATTTTTTTTTTTTTGAGACAGGGTTTCTTCATTTTGGTCAGGCTGGTCTCAAACTCCTGACTTCAGGTGATCCACCCGCCTCGGCTTCCCAAAGTGCTGGGATTACAGGCATGAGCCACTGTGCCCAGCCTAATTTTTGTATTTTTAGTAGAGATGGGGTTTCACCATGTTGTCCAGGTTGGTCTCTAACTCTTGACTTCAAGTGATCTGCCTGCCTCAGTCTCCCAACCTGCTGGGATTACAGGTGTGACCCACCGTTCCTGGCCCACTGTTTTCCAATTAAGGCATTGCCTATTGTCTGGCTAGCACTGGACAGGGCAAGGACATCTCCATCCTCAAGGGAGCACATTTTCTCCATGACTGCTGAGGGGGGGAGTGTGTGGACTATACACTGATTGAACATTGAATTATTTGTATGAAGTACAAGTTGAGTAAAATACAAAAACTAAGTACGATGAATGTATTTATCCCTGGTTGAATCATTAGGGGAGCTTTTTGAAAAATGGTTTTGAATTAAACTTTATTTTGAGATAATTATAGATTCACATACAATTGTAGAAAGTCATACAGAGAGGCCAGGTGTGGTGGCTCATGTCTGTAATCCTAGCACTTTGGGAGGCCAAGGCAGGTGGATTACAAAGGTCAGGAGTTCGAGACCAGCCTGGCCAACATGATGAAACTTTGTCTTTGCTAAAGATACAAAAAAATTACCTAGGTGTGGTAGTGCGCAACTGTAGTCGCAGCTACTCGGGAGGCTGAGGCAGGAGAATCGCATGAACCTGGGAGGTGGAGATTGCATTGAGCCGAGATTGTGCCACTGCACTCCAGCCAGTGCAACAGAGCGAGACTCCATCTCAAAAAAAAAAAAAAGAAAAGAATACAGAGAGATCCCATGTACCCTTTACCCAGCTTTCCCCAATGTTAATGCCGTGCAAAACTACAGTATAATATTACACCAGTGGGCATCTTATTAATCCACTGGGCTGTGAGTGGTGGCTTCTGCCTATAGTTCCAGCACTTTGGGAGGCCAAGGCGGGCAGATTTCTTGAGGCCAGGAGTTCTAGACCAGTCTGGGCAACATAGTGAAACCCTGTCTCTCCAAGAAATAAAAAAATGAGCCAGATGTGGTGGCAGTGCCTGTAGTCCCCGCTACTTGGGAGGCTAAGGTGGGAGGATCACTTGAGCCTCGGAGGCCGATTCTGCAGTGAGCCGAGATCGCGCCACTGCATTCCAGCTTGGGCGACAGAGTGAGGCTGTCTATCTCTCTATCTATCTATCTATCTGTCTATCTATCTATCTATCATCTCTATGTATCTATGTATCTAAAATCCACTGATTTTGTTCAGATGTCAGCAGTTTCCCATGATGCTAATTTGTGGGTTTATGCATTTTGATCACGTGTAGGTTTGCATATCAAGATACAGAGCAATCCCATAGGCTCGAGGATCTCTTATGTTACCCTATTATAACCACATCCGCCTAGTCCTCCTCCCCATCTTCACCTCAACCCCATCCCTGACCCCTGGCAACCACTCATCTGTTCTCTCTATAATTTTGTCATTTGAGAATGTTCTATAAATGGAGTCATACAGCATGTAACCTTTCAGGATTGGCTTTTTTTTTCACTCAGCATCCCTTAAAATTCATCCTAATTGCAACGTAAATCAATAGTTCATTCCTTTTTATTGCTGGGTAGTGTTCTATGGTATGGGTGTAACACAGTTTAACTCGTTGAAGGATAACTGGGTCGTTTCCAGTTTTGGCTGTTACAAATAAAGCTGCTACTGGAGTATTTTTAAAACACTCAGCCATTGAGACCCCTCATTGGAGGCTCCGACTCAGACAAGGGTGGTCTAGGGTAAGCCCTGGAAATATATAAAAGTTTGTGCCATCACTGACCAGGGTAGGGCCTGAATGCGGAGCTGGGGGAGTAAAGTTTAGACTTGGACCTCACCACACCCCTAAAGTGTGAAACTAAGATATATATTCAAAGATATGTACCCTGTATGGACAACTTGAGTTCTCTGGGGTTACTTCTATCTTTGTCTATAATAGAAAAGGCAATATATGGCTGGGCACAGTGGCTCGCGCCTGTAATCCCAGTACTTAGGGAGGCTGAGGTAGGTAGATCACCTGAGGCCAGGAGTTCGAGAACAGCCTGGCCAACATCGTGAAACCCTGTCTCTACTAAAAATACAAAATTAGCCAGGCATGGTGGTGCATGACTGTAATCTCAGCTACTCAGGAGGCTGAGGCAGGAGAATCTCTTGAACCTGGGAGGCAGAGGTTGCAATGAGCCGAGATGGTGCCATTGCACTCCAGCCTGGGCAGCAGAACAAACAAACAAAAAAAGAAGACAAAAGGCAATATGTGTTTGGGGAGAAAGTTCTGGTCTGGGTTTTGGAGGATGTGAGTTGTACTCTTTCTCTTTGTACCTTTGATTTCTTGCCTCACAGTGAGCCTCAGTTTGTCCGTCTGCAAACTGGGTGCTGATTTTACATCTGCACGAGAGAAGAAAGCAATTGCAGTCATGGTCTTCGGCTTCCCCCCAGTGCAGGCACCTGGCTTCATCTGAAGGCTGGGAAGGAGCTCCTGCCTGTGAGTTGGAAGGGCTGGGAGCATCCTCAGGGCAGCTGGTCCCCATTGCAAGTCTCCCTGAGCAGCCTGTGCAGCTGACACTGCCCAGATGTGACGTTGTCACTTGCAGCTCGGGACACAGGCTCAGTCCCTGGGAGAAAAGACAACCTCAGGGCGAACTAATGAGGCCCAACTGCACACCACTTCCTCCCTCCATCCCAGCCCTCCTCCCTGCTTTGCTGACAGCCCCTCATCCTCTGTCTCTCACTCCCCGCGGCTCTCCCTCCGGAAGGAAAGCCAGACCCCCTCTCTGCTTCCAGACCAAGGCTGGAATTATTTAATGCCAAATCAGTAAAAGCGTCAGCAGCTTGCAGCTTAACTGCTAAGAGGAATGATTCATAACCCCACACCAGGCTCCTCCCCATCGCCTCGGCCCACCCCGAGAGAGAGAGGAGATAAATTACTGTCATTGCTTTTTATGGTACATATAATCGGGTGGCAACATGGAGACTCTACTCATCTCAAAGACATTTACAATGAATTATTCATTTGGCTGGAAAAAGTCTTCAACTGGAGGGGGAAATAGCCTCTCGACTCCCTGGCTTGGGGTTGCCCTGTGGGTAGCTGGGGAGGTAATCCTGGGCCTGGGAGATCCAGGTTCCCCTTGGCAACTTCCGGACCTCAGAATCCCGGAGCGTGGGCAAGAGGGTAGGGGAAGGAATCTGACCTGATAATGTGCTTCTGGAAAATTCTGCTTAGTGGTCCTGGAGTATCTATCCTTCCCTCTGGCATACTCAGGAAACCACAGATTCTTGTTCACATCAGGTAACCCCTCCCTTCCTCCCTCCCTCTTCTTTCTTTTCTTTTCTTTCTCTCTTTCTTCCTTCCTTCTTTTCTTTCTCTTTCTTTCTTTCTTTCTTCTTTCTCTTTTTCCTTCCTTCCCTCCCTCCCTCCTTCCCTCCCTCCCTCCCTCCTTCCTTCCTTCCTTCCTTCCCTCCCTCCCTGCCTCCCTCTTTCTTTCTTTCTTTCTCTTTATATTTTGACAGTCTCACTCTGTCACCCAGGTTGTAGTGCAGTGGGGTGATCTCAGTTCACTGCATCCTTTGCCTCCTGGGTTCAATGATTCTTGTGCCTCTGCCTCCCAAGTAGCTGGGATTACAGGCACCACCATGCTCCGCTAATTTTTTGTATTTTTAGTAAAGACAAGATGTCACCATGTTGGTAAGTCTGGTCTTGAACTCCTGGGCTTATGTGGTCTGCCCGCCTCAACCTCCCAAGGTGGTGTGATTACAGGCGTGAGCCACTGCACCCGGCCTCTATAAACCTTTGTTACCTACTAGCATGTGTGTATCACTTAGGATATGGTATCTTTCGCTGCAGTAACAAGCATCCCCCTAATTGCAGAGGTGTAAGAGCACGAGCTATATTTCCCAGGCCACTCGTCATCACAGGTCTAGATCACCCTCATTCTGGGAAGCAGCTGGTGGAGCAGCCACTATCTTGATGGTTGCTGCCACATGCATATCCTCTTTTTTTTTTTGAGACAGAGTCTTGCTTTGTTGCCAGGCTGGAATGCACTGTGCAGTGGAGCAATCTTGGCTCACTGTAACCTCCGCCTGCTGGGTTCAAGCTATTTTCCTGCCTCCGCCTCCTGAGTAGCTGGGACTACTTTTTGTACTTTTACTTTTTGTTACTTTTTGTGTTTTTAGTAGAGATGGGATTTCACCATGTTGGCCAGGATGGTCTCGATCTCTGACCTCTTGGTCCACCCGCCTTGGCCTCCCAAAGTGCCGGGATTACAGGTGTGAGCCATGATGCCCGGCCAGGCATGTCCCCTTAGAGCATACACACTCAGAACGGACAGATGTCGCTTCTATTTCCATTTCATGAGCCAAAGCAAGTCTCATGGCCACACCTGACTTCAAATAAGCGGGAAAGTGCCACCCAACCTTATGTCCTGGAGGGAGAGAAAAAGGAACATGTGCGACCGCCCCTGATGCTTATCTCACAGGTGTGGTGTCACCTTGGAAGGCAACAATAATAGGGACCTAGTCTTTTTTCTTGAGGGTCTAGTGCAAGGGGCAGATGGAAAAGACAGATGCACAGACAAGGATGACCCTGGGGCTCTGCTCTGGGAAAGAGGCCTTCCTGGAACTCCCAGGAGGAAGGGTGGTGTGGGATCTGCCTCCAGGGACCTGGTCCCTTGGGGCTCCTTGGTCACAGTCAAGTTAATTCATGTCTTCAACTGTCCGTTTCTTCCTCCTTCATGTGGGGGTGATGGAGGCAAGAGAAATGTGTGAGGTTATGTCTGTAGAAGCCTTTGGAAGGTGAGTCACCGGCATGGTTTGCTATGAATTCATTTACACTTGTTTTTAGAATAACAATGTTAAGTTGCTTTTTGCAGGGACATTCAGATCCTGAGGTTGACCCCTGCCAACTGTGCTTCTGAATCAGGGTTCAGCCTGGTAGGCCTGGCTGGGAGCTCCACAGGGGGCAGCCCCGGCTTTATGAACAGAGCAATTCCCCGGGAGAACTCCAGTGTGGGCTGGGGGCGGCCCCCCTCCTGGTAGGAGGGGCTTGGGGCTGGAAGGTGTCCTGAGCATGCTCACCTAGAGACCTCATCTGCGGGTGAGGTCCCAAGCCCCATCCCCAGCTTCTGCTGAGCCCCAGCACACGTCGTGTTCATTCATCCAACACAGGTTGATTACGCGTGCAGGTGTTGCGCTGGGGCAGAGGGCACAGCAGATGAGCAGGACAGACCAGCCTCTCTCCTCACGCTGCTTGCCTGGCAGTGGGAGAACAGGTCATTTTTGTGGTTGACACTGTTGGTTGACCAAATGCCCCGGGATCCCTTTGCTCTGCGTGTTTGTCCCTCAGCTTCTGTGTGCTTTTTACTTTTTCCTTTTTTCTTTTCTTTGAGACCGAGTCTCACTCTATTGCTCAGGCTGGCGTGCAACGGTGTGATCTTGGCTCACTGCAACCTCTGTCTCCCAGGTAGCGGGGATTATAGGCATGTACCACCATGCCTAGCTAATTTTTGTAATTTTTGTATTTTCAGAAGGGGGGCGGTTACCATGTTGGCCAGGCTGGTCTCCAGCTCCTGACCGAAGGTGATCTGCCTGCCTCACCGCCTCCCAAAGTGTTGGTATTACAGGCATGAGCCATCGCGCCTGGCCCTGTGTGCTTTGTTTCTGAGAGCTGGCCTGCACGTGTGAGTCTCTTTAAAGGACCGCCCCAGGCTATGAGAGCAGGTGTGGCCAACGCATACTGAGAACCAGAAGTGTGCTGAGCTCACGTTTCCCCAGAGGCAGCCCTTAGCCCAGGACCGGTGAGCGTGGGACTTCCGCTACCGGGTCACTTCTACTCCAGGGCCTCCCACGGGGCCAGGCTAAGGCTGGGGCTTTGCTTGAAGTTGCCCCCCTGCTTAGCTTCCTCCCTTCTCTGTCCTATCCCCTTAGCAGTTTCTTCTGGGAGCACCTCCTTGAATCTCCAGCACACAAATGCTCATCGCAGGGTTTCCTTCTGGGGAGCCTCACTTACAACACCTACCTGAAACCCACCCCTTCCTTCCTCGGTGGGCGGAGCCTCTGTTTGTTCTCAGCTCTTTCTTCTCTCCATGGACTCAGCTTGGAGATGGTCTGACTGGTTACACTCTATTTGCCCTGGATTGCATTAGCTGGGAGCAGGTGACTCAGATGTGGCCAAGGACAAAAGATGGGATGTCTGTGAAGGGAACTTCTGGGAATGATTTTCTTTCTTTCTTTTTTTTTTCTTTTTTTCTTGAGACAGAGTCTGGCTTTGTCGCGCAGGCTGGAGTGCACTGACACAATCTTGGCTCACTGCAACCTCTCCCTCCCAGATTCAAGCGATTCTTATGCCTTAGCCTCCTGAGTAGCTGGAGTTACAGGCATGTGCCACCACACCCACTAATATTTTGTATTTTTAGTAGAGACTGGTTTTCACCATGTTGGCTGGGCTGGTCTCGAATTCCCGACCTTAGGCGATCCACCCACCTCAGACTCCTCCAATGCTGGGATTACAGGTGTGCGCCAGTCTGCTGGCTTGGGAATGGTTTTCTTCCTTCCTTTCTTTCTTCCTTCCTTCCTCTTTTTCTTTCTTTTCCTTCCTTCCTTCTTTCTTTCATTCTTTCTTTCTTCTTTTTTTTTTTTCTTGTTCTTTCTTTCCCTTTTTGGGGGAAAAGAACCCTCCTGGGTTCAAGTGATTCTCCTGCCTCAGCCTCCTGAGTAACTGGGATTACAGGCATGCGCCACCATGCCCAGTTAATTTCTGTATTTTTCGTAGAGACAGGGTTTCTCCATGTTGGTCAGGCTGGTGTCGAACTCCTGATCTCAGGTGATCTGCCCACCTCAGCTTCCCAAAGTGCTGGGATTATAGGCCTGAGCCACCGCACACAGTCAGGAATGGTTTTCCTAAAATGATAGGTGGTGGATGAATTCACTTCCCCCACTGGACACACAGCCACATGCAACGGCAGGAACCTTGGCCAGTGCACTGAGGAAGCCAACATACCAAGGCTGGTGCGACTCAAAGGTGAAGGCACCTGGGCTCCACATGACACCTGGGTGGCTCAGATTGCCAGCCTGGAGCCCCCTGCAACCTCAGAATGTCTTGTTCTGTGAAATGAGAAATCTCCTGTTTGGGAAAGCCATTTTGAGTCTGGTCTGCTGTTATTTGCAACCAAAAATATCCCAGTGGATATGATTAATTTTATTTTATTTTTGAGGGGGAGTCTTGCTGTGTCACCTAGCCTGGAGTGCAATGACGCAAGCTTGGCTCCCTGCAGCCTCCACCTCCCAGGTTCAAGTGATTCTCCTGCCTCAGCCTCTGGAGTAACTAGCTGGAATTACAAGCGTCTGCCACCATGCACAGCTAATCTTTGTATTTTTAGTAGAGACGGGGCCAACATTCATTATGTTGGCCAGGCTAGTCTCGAACTCCTGACCTCAGGTGATCTGCCCACCTTGGCCTCCCAAAGTGCTGGGATTACAGACGTGAGCCACCACATCTGGTCAGACACAGTGGATATGATTTTAGATAGTGATAAGTTGCCATGCAAGATGGGTCCCTTCCAGGTATCTGTTTAGTCTGCCAGGTGGGTCCCATTGGGCTTCCATCATGTAGTAGGTTTGGGATAAATTATGGGCAATTTATAGGAATAGGCTTTATTGGAGAAACAGAAAACTAACAAGACAGAGCCAATAAGCAAAAGGAGTTGAAGGTATGGGATCAGATGCCAATGGGAGGACTTCAGATGTCCTGGGAACATAACCTCATGTTATTTATCCCTCATGTCTCCTGAATCGTCTTTTCTGTTTGTTTGTTTGCTCTTTTTGTCTCTATAAATCTTGTTTCCTTCTTTGCTATGGCCATCAGGAAGCTCAGAGTTAATTTGTGGCACCTCTCATTTACTGTTAGTACCTTATAGTATGCATGTTTGTGTTGTCCCTTTAGCCTGACGTTATCTTATTTTCCCTTTGCTCCAAGATTCTCATCCATCTGTTTTTATTCTGTTGGGCTCTGCCTATTTCTGTAAGTTCCATCAGTTACTCTTCAGAGTGAAGCAGGATATGCCTGAATCCATGCATCCATCCCCTGAAGCTGTACTTAGAACCTCTCTGAGGATGGTGGCTGCTAAGTGGCTCGTATGAGCCTCCCCAGGCATCTGGCAAGCTGGGGAAAAGCCAAGAAAGGCCTCTTCCTCTGCAGCTTCAAGGAGATATTTATTGGCTGCCTTTCAGGCACATTTCAGCTGTCACACAACATTCTCAACCTTACTCCCTTTCTCTAGGCTAAGGGAAGAATGATGGTCCTACCCCAGTTTCCCAGATGGCAGGTCTGGGCAAGGGAGTGGAAAATCCTTTGAAATTCTCAATAAATAAATAAAAATAATGTGGAGGGCTCATCACCATGGAGACCAAAGGCTCGGTCGGTAGTCATCATGAACCTTGGATAGGCTGTCTCCCTGAAATGATCAGCATCACTAAGAAAGAAGGGCCAAGAGGTGGAGAGACAGGACCACATGCCACACATGCCACAGGGTGAGAGCTAGACACCAGCAGTTTCTCCAGGCAGGTGGAGAACAAGGGCAGGATGACATGGGGGTGCATGAGGAGAGGAAAGGGGAGCACATACTATCTTCTGGAACTTTCTTCCTGCCACGCTGTCCCCCTTTCATCCACCTGATTCCTTCTGTGGCCTGTGCCCCTGGGGCTGGGAGGGGAACCCGGCCTCCTCCTTGTCAGCACTGCCAGGGAGTCTCCATGACAACCCCAGCCCCCACCCGTGGGAGCTGAGCCCTCCGCTAGGACCTCAAGGGAGTTGCCTGGGTAACCAGGCTCCCTTGCCCCACTTCCCCGCCAACCAGACCTCCTCGGCCCTTCCCCCTCTTTGCGACAGGAGGGTAAGAGGACGGGGTCACCATGGAGACCCAGCTTCCCTCCTGCCCCCTTTCCACAGCAGCTGTCACAAGATGACCATCGGGAGGGGAACTGGGAATGAGATGTCGGCTGGGGGAGGAGACAAATGACCAAGACCCTGTCTCTGGCGGGGGAAGAGCATCCTGGCTCTTTCAGAAGTGACACTTCCCGGGATGTTTGGGGTGTTGAGTGCCACTCCCCTCAGCCACCGCTGTTGGAAATCCTGGGCTCAGCGGAGTGGGCCTGAGGAGTGAGTTCCAGAGCGGGGACCTCCTCCCTCCCTGCTGCCCCGCCTGCTCTGCTGGGCTTTACACCTGCAGGAGGGAGCTGCAGCTCTTTCAGCAACGGAGAACACTCAGGTGGTTAACGAGCATTTATTTCCCAAATGAGAGACTAGTTGTTATTTTATCTCGATAATGAAAATACATAAAAAACAAAACGGCCAATTAGCAAGGCCGTTCGTTACCTGGTGTTGGCTGCTTCTTTCTGGAGAAGGAAGCCATTCTTTGGGTTGGGGCTGGCCCCTCAGTCAACTGTGCTGAGGCCCCTTCCCCTCAGCCCTGCCTTGTGCCCTCCCATCCCCTTGCCTTTGATTTCTGATGTGCTGCCAGCAGCCAGGCAACCCCTGCCCGCATTCCCCGCCACCCCCCTCTGCAGGCTTCTCATATCCTGTTTGTTTTTTTTTTTTGAGATGGAGTCTTGCTCTCTCGCCCATGCTGGAGTGCAGGGGCAGGATCTCAGCTCACTGCAACCTCCCTGTCCCTGGTTCAAGTGATTCTCCTGCTTCAGCTTCCTGAGTAGCTGAGACTACAGCTGTGCGCCACCATGCCTAATATTTGTATTTTTATTAGAGATGGGTTTTCACCACGCTGGCCAGGATGATCTCCATCTCTTGACCTTGTGATCCGCCAGCCACAGCCTCCCAAAGTGCTGGGATTACAGGTGTGAACCACTGCACCTGGCGTTTTTTTTTTTTTTTTTTTTTTTGAGACAGAGTCTTGCTCTGTCACCCAGGCTGGAGTGCAGTGGTGTGATCTCAGCTCACTGTAACCTTCTCCTCCTGGGTTCAAGTGATTCTCCTGCCTCAGTCTCTGGAGTAGCTGGGATTACAGGTGTGCATCACCATGCCCAGCTAATTTTTGTATTTTTAGTAGAGTCGGGGTTTCACCATATTGGTCAGGCTGGTCGCAAACTTCTGACCTTGTGATCTGCCCGCCTCGGCCTCCCAAAGTGCTGGGAGTGGCGTGCACCACCGCACCCGGCGGCTTCTCATTTCTTTCCTCCAGCAGGCCAGACACCACTGGGCTTTCTCTTCCCTTCCTTACCACCTCCTCTCACTTCCAATAAAATATCTTATTTTCTCTGCTCTGCTCCCAACCAGACTTCCTCACTGTCTCCACCCTCATTTCTTTTTTTTTTTTTAAGAGACAGAGTCTCACTCTGTCACCCAGGCTGGAGTGCAATGGTGTGATCTCAGCTCACTGCAACCTCCGCCTCCCAGGTTCAAGCAATTCTCCTGCTTCAGCTTCCTGAGTAGCTGGGACTACAGGTGAGCCCTACCACACCCAACTAAATTTTGTATTTTTAGTAGAGATGGGGTTTCATCATGTTGGCCAGGATGGTCTCAAACTCCTGACCTCAAGTGATCTGCCCACCTCAGCCTCACAAAATGCTGGGATTACTAGCATGAGCCACTGCACCCGGGCCCACCCTCATTTCAACGGCAGTTTGAATTTCTCCTCTTCTAAGAAGTGTGTTCTGATAGAACAGACTAGGCCTGCTAAGCATGTTCACTTGCTCCCCATTCAGTCACGCTTCCAGGAAACCCCCTTCTGAACTTTCCACTGTTTGGAGAACCTAGAGGGCTCCACCTATCCCTGCAAACAGACATGTGGAGTTTGGGCTCTGGTTCTGGTGGCCTTGATTTCTGCCTTGAGCCTGGAGCCCTCACAGATTCACCTGTGACAGCACTCGGCCACTGTGAGTGCTTGGGGATTCGTGGAGCTGTGAGCCCTTCTCTATGGCCACAGTGGCAAGATCTCCTGCCGCTTGCAGAGAAGTGAGATTGATACATTACATATTTATGACCTGTTGAGTTCCGGGGAGACAGGCAGGAGAGGAGAGAAAAGGCAGCCAGGGAATGGGTGCTGAAGAGGAACCCCCAGCTGTCCCTGGCAAGCTTGGTGACGTGAGCAGGACTCGAAATTGTAGTTTGATTCCCTGCAAACACAAGGAAGCTATGTTCCTGGGAGGTGAGGGGGAGGGGCAAGGGGGTGGCACCTAGCAGCAAAAAATAAAACGTGTTTTATAATTTGCATCGCTTTGGAAAAGCAGGGTGCATGCAGGTGAAGTGGAGGAGCCAATGTGGGGTGGTGGGGGTAAGGTCTTTTAGGCGGACTGACCGTGCCATGAATGGCATGGCAACCTCTGTGACCTGCAGGTACTCCCCAAATGAGTTCCTGGAAGAGAGAATCAGCCCCTGCTGCGCCTAACTAACTTGAGACATTCTTCTATTGTTTTTTGTTCTGGCTCTGATTGATAAGGCCATTGGACTTTGTAACTGACCTTGGGCAACCTTGTGACTCCACACCCTACGACCCTCTCCCAGGTTGCAAACCAACCCCCTTTCAGCTTGGAAAAAACTGCCCTAAACTAACTTCTGTAACTTTCCATTGCTTACCGTAAACCTATAAAACCAACTCCTGTCCCACCGCCCTCCGCTGACTCTCTTTTCGGACTCAGCCCACCCGCACCAGGGTGAATAAACAGCCGTGTTGCTCACACAAAGCCTGTTGGGGGGGGTTTCATTCAGCCGGTGCGTTTTAACACTGGGGAGGGTGGCAACCAGGATGGGGCCCCTATGGGTGTCAACTAGAGAACCCAGAAAGACACACAGTCCCTGGGAACCTGGAAGTGAGTGTTCCCGTGGCACCCTTAACGTGTGTAATCTGCAAGGTGGGCATCACCATCCCCATTTTTTGGATAGATAAAGCCAGGCTCAGGGAAAAGGCAGTGTGTCCACTGGAAGGTTGTAAGCCAGAGGGGTTAAGCATTTGGCATCCAGAGGCACTCACTCTGCTTAGCTTTGAGTTTCTGACAAGAGACTTTCCGACCGTGTGACACTGAGCACGCAGTCTCAAATTCCATTTTCTTCTCTTCTCATCATAAACTTGGTGACCATTACTGGAAGAATCATTAATAAATGAAAAAATGTGTATCAAAAGGACTTAGCATGGCACTTTGCACATAGTAAGAGCTCAAAAATGGTAGCTATATGGCCGGGCGCAGTGGCTCACGCCTGTAGTCCCAGCACTCTGGAAGACCGAGGCAGGCAGATTACTTGAGGTCAGGAGTTTGAGACTGGCCTGGTCAACATGGTGAAACTCTGTCTGCTAAAAATACAAAAATTAGCCGGGCATGGCGGCATGCGCCTGTAGTCCCAGTTATTCGGGAGGCTGAGTTGGGAGGATCTGTTGAACCCAGGAGGTAGAGGTTGTGGTGAGCCGAGATCATGCCACTGCACTCCAGCCTGGATGACAGAGTGAGACACTGTCTCAAAAAAAAAAGGCAGCTATTATTGTGGCCCATCTGCTGAGCAGACCTCACTCCATCCATCCATCAATTTATCCATCAAACTTTGATTGCCAAGTACATGGTACACAGGTGTTGAAGGCGCAGACCTTGCAACAAGAGGCTTGCAAACTAGTAAGAGAGACAGGCACACAGATCCATAATCAAATACACGAGGATGGTGAGAGAGGTTTGAACAGAGCCTGTGGCAGGGGTGGGGATGGCCAATCCTCCGTGCAGAAGGGTCAGGGGCTGCAGAGCTGACCCTCAAAGGTGGGGGATGGGAGGTTCCTCTGAGCTGGGAAGTACGTGGCAGAGCTCACCTCCCTCCCTTGGCTTCCCTCCTCCACCTGTTCCGAGCAGCCCCCTGGGTAATGGAGGTGGATGTCAATGATGGCAGCTGCTAATTTTCCTGTCCATGGGCTGCAGTGCCATGTGGTCTGGCCTGGCATCAGTGGGCGTGCTGCAGGGAGCAGATGTCTCTTAATGTCTTCGCAGTTCAAGATTGATGAGGAGGGGCAGGGGTCCCCAGAAGACTGCCCTCTTCTCTCCACCTCCTGCCTTATGGCCTGCTTTCTGAAATGCTTTGACTGCTTTGGTTCATTGCCATGAGCAGGCTCAATTACCTACCGGCGTGGGGACTGGAGTTTACAAACCCCAGACCCAAACACATGGTCTAGTGCGTACTTTGGCAATAGGACAGAATACCAGAATTGCCATGCAATTGCAAACAGATTGCGGGGAGGATGTACCTGTGTGGTGTGGTTGAAGGGAATGAATGACTTGGGCCCCCAGCCCTCAGCAACCCCCCCACCACACACACACATTCTCCCCACTCCCCACTCAGTTGCAGATGCCTGGGATTTCACAATCATTCTTTGTTTAGAGTTTTTCTTATAGTCGTGCCTCTGTGCCTATGTCTATTCTTCCAACACATTGATTGAGCCCTCCAGAGTGCCAAGCCCTGTGCTAGGCACGGAGGATCTGAAAATGGACAAAATCCGGCTCCTGCTCATGGTCGTGAAACTCACCCTTGGCTGGGGAAAGAAAACTCACAAACAGTCGAACAAACCCAGCAAGGCTTGGAGTGAAGCACCACTCACAGGGTGCTGGATCACTGGCCAGGGCTGCCTAAGCTTGTGGAGGGCCAGCCTTGAGGAGAGGACAGGACAGGGAAGGCTTCCCGGAGGAGGTGACTCCTGAGTTGGCTGTTGAAGCTTGAGCAGGAGGCAGCTGAGCGAAAGGGGCTGGAGTGACAGAGGAGGGGGTTCATGCAAGGTGGCACCTGGCTCATGGTTTTCTCAGCTGCCACTCCCTGCTGTGGGTATCATGGAAACTCTCCCAAAGGCGCGTGGAGGTGAGGCAGGGGATGACCTGGGAGAGCCCCAAGCCCTGTGCAGCGTAAAGGATGTGGTAGAGTTACTGGAAAGGGGTCCTGATCCAGACCCCAAAAGCGGGTTCTTGGATTTCACGCAAGAAAGAATTGAGGGCAAGTCCATAAAGTAAAAGCAAGTTTATTAAGAAAGTAAAGTAATAAAAGAATGGCTGTTCTATAGGGAGCACAGCCCCGAGGGCTGCTGCTTGCCCACTTTTTTTTTTTCTTTTTGAGACGGAGTCTAGCTCTGTTGCCAGGCTGGAGTGCAGTGGCCTGATCTCAGCTCACTGCAACCTCTGCCTCCCAGGTTCAAGTGATTCTTCTGCCTCCCAGGTAGCTGGGATTACAGGCATGTGCCACCACGCCCAGATAATTTTTGTATTTTTTTTTTTTTGAGACGGAGTTTCGCTCTTGTTACCCAGGCTGGAGTGCAATGGCGCGATCTCGGCTCACCACAACCTCCGACTCCTGGGTTCAGGCAATTCTCCTGCCTCAGCCTCCTGAGTAGCTGGGATTACAGGCATGCGCCATCATGCCCAGCTAATTTTTTGTATTTTTAGTAGAGATGGGGTTTCAGCATGTTGACCAGGATGGTCTCGATCTCTTGACCTCGTGATCCACCCGCCTCGGCCCCCAAAGTGCTGGGATTACAGGCGTGAGCCACCGCGCCTGGCAATTTTTGTATTTTTAATGGAGACAGGGTTTTACCACATTGGCCCGGATGGTATTGGTCTCCTGATCTCATGATCCTTCCACCTCAGCCTTCCGAAGTGCTGGGATTACAGGCGTGAGCCACCGCTCCCGGCTTAGGGTAACCTTCTGACGTTGCCATGGCATTTGTAAACTGTCATGGTGCTGGTGGAAGTGTAGCAGTGAGGATGAACAGAATGGCCATCTTGGTTTTGGTGGGGTTTGACTGACAGGCTTCTTTCTGCAAACTGTTCTATCAGCAAGGTCTTTATGACCAGTGTCTTGTGCCAACCTCCTGTCTCATCCTGTGACTTAGAATGCCTCAACCATCTGGGAAAGCAGCCCAGTAGGTCTCAGCCTCATCTCACCCAGCTCCTATTCAAGATGAGTTGCCCCAGTTTCAAACGCTTGTGCGAGTAGGAGCTGAAGGTGAACTGAGAGCACATTCCCTGGGCTTCGGCGAGAAGGGACAGGCTGGGAAGAGGGAAGGAAAGGAAGCTGCTGCCACGAAGCACTGACTTCGTACCACGTGCTGGATTTGACCCGTTGTGTCTGTATGACAATTGCAGGCTATTTTATCTTTGCCCCTTCCTTGGGGGATTTTTCCTCAGTTCCCTTCTGCTGGCTGGTCAGTGCCCTGCACAGGGCCTGGGGCTTCTATTTCTTCTATTTTTACTAAAGCGGCTCATTCGGGCTGTGCACATAGGAAATGCTTAATGAAGGGTGGCTTTGGTTGAGACACAGGAATCTAGTCAGGTTTCCAGAAAATCTGCCTGGGCATTCACTTTTCTTTTCCTCTTTCATTTTTTTTTTTTTTTGAGATGGAGTCTCTCTCTGTTGCCAGGCTGGAGTGCAGTGATGCGATCTTGGCTCACTGCAACCTCTGCCTCCCGGGGTTCAAGGGAGTCTCCTGACTCAGCCTCCTAAGCAGCTGGGATTACAGGCACGTACCACCACGCCTGGCTAATTTTTTGCATTTTTAGTAGAGACAGGGTTTCACCGTGTCAGCCAGGATGGTCTCAATCTCCTGACTCTTGCAATCTGCCCACCTCAGCTTCCCAAAGTGCTGAGATGGCAGACAAGAGCCACCATACCCGGCCCTGCATTCACACTTTTCTAAAATGTCCCCTTGGCCCGGGAGCCAGGGGGTTGTAGTGGGAATCTGGGGTCCTCGGTCCTCAGCGTGGAAGCTTGGCTGAGTCCGAGAACCTTTCTGGGTCAAGGCTTCCTCTGCTGTGAGCCTGCGGCGGGGCATCTGGCAACTCTTTGAAGAGGGATACCTAGTAGGTAGCTCCTCACCCTACCCCTCTTCTCACGATGTCAGGTCATCTGCAGTGCAGGTGCTGGGTTTTCCTTGGCCACCAGTGCCATTGTAGGAAAGTGTGACTTGGGGGACACCCACTGGATTAGTAAGCATTTTTTTTTTCCTTTTTCTTTTGAGACGGAGTTTTGCTCTCATCACCCAGGCTGGAGTGCCATGGCATGATCTCGGCTTACTACAACCTCTGCCTCCTGGGTTCAAGTGATTCTCCTACCTCAGCCTCCCAAGTAGCTGGAAGCACAGGCGTGCGCCACCATGCCCAGTTAATTTTTGTATTTTTAGTAGAGATGGGGTTTCACTATGTTGACCAGGCTGGTCTCAAACTCCTGACCTCAGGTGATCAGCCCACCTCGGCCTCCCAAAGTGCTGGGATTAGAGGTGTGAGCCACTGCACCCGGCCAGGAAGCATTTCTTTAGTTAGTTTTTTAAGCCACGGGAAGCCTGATCTTGTGCTTTCAGCTGCTACTGCCCTCAGTCTCTGTGTATCTTGTGGCTATTACAGACACCATTAACATCGATCGATCAGCTCCGCGTGGCTACCCAGCTCTGCTAGAGGAAGAAGCCTGGGCTTTGATAAACCCAGCAGGGGCCCACTCTCTGCGTGTGCTGGGGGAGGGAAGAGGGGGAAGGAGAGGGGCAGGGAACGCCTGAGGGAGTGAAGTGGATGGGGTTGGGTGAGTCTGGGTTGTGCTGCTTAATGAATTCACCACCAAACTTTACCCTTCACCCCTCAAAGGCCTGTTTCTCACGTTATATGTTCAGTGTGGTTTCGATGCGACAGGGCTGCTCTGTCCAGCACGAAGGCTCGTGGTGGCTCGGTCATCTTGTGGCCAAAGCACTTGGAAATGAGACTCTCAGGGTCACCACAGCAGGGACGAGAGAAGGGAAAGCCACACACTGGCTTCCTCGTGTTTCAGCTGGAAGTGTAAGTGACTCCTGCTACTTTTTTTTTTTTAAGGAGTCTCGCTCTGTCACCCAGGCTGGAGTGCAGTGGTGTGATCTTGCTCACTGCCACCTCCACCTCCTGGGTTCAAGTGATTCTCCTGCCTCAGCCCCTCTAGTAGCTGGGATGGCAAGCATGAGCCACCATGCCCAGCTAACTTTTTTTTTCCTTGTATTTTTAGTAGACACAGGGTTTCTCCATGTTGGCCAGGCTGGTCTTGAACTCCTGACCTCGGGTGATCCACCTGCTTCAGCCTCCCAAAGTGCTGGGATTACCGGCGTGAGTCACTGCTGTACCCAGCCTTCTCCTGTTATTTTCACTTGCGGCCTTTTGGCCAGACAAGTCACATGGCCCTGGGAGGGGGCTAGAAAACGTGGAGGAGGGGCGGCTTTGGTCGCTGGACACAGCTCTGCTGCGGTGATTGACGGTAGCTGTGAAAGGACAACCTGAGTGAAGAAGTGAATGAGGTGAGGTGTGAATGAATGAAAGAATGAACAGAGGATGCGAGGGCTCATTTTCCAGCCTGAGAGCCTCTCAAGATGAGCCGAGACCCAGGGTTCCTGGTAGCTGCACCGAGCATCCCTCCCCTGGGGGCTGTGCCAGCCACAGTCCAACTGTCACCTCCAGAATTACATTTCAAAAACTTGTTTTGAGAGAGACAAGCTGGGCCCAGGGGAGCTATATGTCTGTGTCCTTGTCCTTGGGAGGTGCAGAAAGGAGAAGGGGAGGAGGAGGAGGAGGGGCAGAGGGAAGGACGGTCCAGGCTGCGGAAAGCAATTAGTGGAAAAAGGGAAATTACTTTCTCTGTGTGTTTGGCATTGCTGTGCTTCCCCAGCGGCTTCAGTTGGGGTGTGCTGAGCACCAGGCTGGTGTAGCCTTGGCCAGGGATCCACTCTAGGGTAAGACTCAGAGGTAGTGGGGACCGAGGGCCTGGGATGAATCAGGGAGGGCTGGCCCCTGAGTCCTGCAGGCCATACAATTGCTTTTTTTTTTTTTTTTTTTTTTAAGATGGAGTCTCACTCTGTCACCCAGGCTGGAGTGCAGTGGCGCAATCTCAGCTCACTGCAACCTCTGCCTCCCAGGTTCAAATGAGATTCTCTCGCCTGAGCTTCCAAAGTAGCTGGGATTACAGGTGTGCGCCACCATACCTGTCTAATTTTTGTATGTTTAGTAGAGACAGGGTTTCACCATGTTGTCCAGGCTGGTCTTGAACTCCCAACCTCAAGTGATCCACCCACCTTGGCCTCCCAAAGTACTGGGATTACAGGCATGAGCCACCACGACCGCCTATACTTGGTTTTATCAAGGCAGGAGGATGTATCATTTCATTTTAGGCATCCCCATGGCATCAGCTTGTGCCTGGATTCTTAGGTGGGGTCCATCCCCCCAAACACTTGAGGCAAGCACTTGAGTGCGGGTAGTTTAACCGGGAAGCAGGCTCTTGGGGGTGAGGAGAGTCAGGGAAGGAGGAGAAGACATTCGAGGCTGCCATATTGAAGTTACTGCTGTGGTCCACATGGGGACTTCCTGAGAAGGGCGGAGTTGCTCCCAGCAGACAGAAGTCTAGATATATCCACTGGCTCCCTTCCCATTGGCCAAGGGTCCTTTCGAGGGGTTGACTCCTCTGCATTTGCCTTGAAGGGGTCTTGACTTGCAGTGCACGGAGGTGGAGGCTGCTGTTCTCTGCAGCCTCTGCTGACCTCACAGGTGGGCTCTGGGGAGGCAGCCCTGGGGTACTGGAAGCAGGTGGCAAGCAGGGGCAGGGCAGCCCTGGAGGAGTGGAGCTGGGGACCTCCTGATGGGTGCCAGTCCCACGGACATCTTTCTCCACTCTGCATTCAACTCCCACAGTCAGTGACTGCCTGAGAACAGGGTACCTACCTTCCGTATTTCTGGGTTCCCAGTGTCCTGCCCAGAGCCCATCATGTGGCAGAAGCTCAGGACACAAATGTCAGGGGAAAAAACTAAATCCTTGTTCTGGGCAGGGGTCAGGATGTGTGCAGCTCCTTGACCCTAGAATGGTTTCCCTCTTGCCTCACTCCCTGGTGTAGAATTTGGCCCCTACGTTCCCTGCCACGTGACTTGGCAGGAGATCCCTCTAGAGAAGAGGGAGTGATATGGCTCTAAATCTCATGTTGAGGCCAGGCGTGGTGGTGCACGCCTGTAATCCCAGCATTTGGGAGGCCGAGGTAGGCAGATCACCTGAGGTTGGGAGTTTGAGACCAGCTTGGCCAACATGGTGAAAACCCATCTCTATTAAAAATACAAAAATACAAAAAATTAGCTGAGCATGGTGGGACACACCTGTAATCCCAGCTATATGGGAGGCTGAGGCAGGAGAATTGCTTGAAGGTTGCAGTGAGCTGAGATGGTGCAGCTGCACTCCAGCCTTGGCAACAGGGCGAGACTCTATCTCAAAAAAAAAAAAAAATCTCATGTTGAAATGTGATCCCCAGTGCTGGAGGTGGGCCTGATGGGATCTCGGGGGGTGGATTTCTCATGAATGGTTTAGCTCCACCCTCTCGTTGATGTTCTCCAGGCAGTGAATGAGTTCTCTCGAGATCTGTTTGTTTAAAAGGGTGTGGCACTTCCCTCCCTCTCTCTTGCTCCTGCTCTTGTTTTGTGAGATGCCTGATCCTGTTTCGCTTCAGCCACGATTGCAAACTTCCTGAGGCCCTCACCAGAAGCTAAAGCCAGCACAATGCTTCCTGTACAGCCTACGGAACCGTGAGCCAATTAAACTTCTTTTCTTTATAATTACCCAGTCTGAGGTATTTCTTTATAGCAATGCAAGAACTGCCTGACACAAGGAGTGCACTTTTGCATCCGTTATAGACTACATTGCATCCATGATTAAGAATAGGCTGGGTGTGGTGGCTCATGCCTGTAATCCCAGCACTTTGGGAGGCTGAGGCGGGCGGATCACCTGAGGTCAGAAGTTCGAGAGCAGCCTGGCCAACATGGTGAAACCCCATCTCTACTAAAAATACAAAAATTAGCCGAGCATGGTGGCATGTGCCTGTAGTTCCAGCTACTCAGGAGACTGAGACAGGAGAATCACTTGAACCCAGGAGGCAGAGGTTGCAGTGAGCCAGGATGGTGCCACTGCACTCCAGCCTGAGCAACAGAGTGAGACTCTATCTACCCACACCCCCTAAAAAAAGAATAAAGGAAGTCATAAGTGTGGGTCCAAATCCAATAAGACTGCTGTCCTCATAGGAAAAGGAAGAGACCAGGCGTGCATGCACACAGACAAAAGCCCCTGGGACTTAGCCTCCTGGGTTTCATCCCTGGCTCTGGTGTCTCTCAAAGTGCTGTTGCTCCGTTTACCTTGATGCGCGGGGAAGATGCCACCCAAGTCAGAGTTAGGATTGTAGATGGGTAGAGGAGGTCTCACAATTTTTGTTTTCCATCCTGCTTCTCTCCTTATTCTGACAAATCACGATCCAGATTGGATCATGGACCCCTGCCCTCTTTTGGACAATTGCTCTTTCCTCACGCCTTTCTCACTTCGTCTGTTTCTGGGGGGGGGGGGCTGCTAATCACATTATCCTGTAACCCTATGCCTCAGCCACAGCCACAGTGATTGGCTCAGGAAAGGATACGTGACCAAGCTGGGCCAATCAGAATCCTTCCCTGGGACTCTATACACGAACACGTGGTAAAAAAGAAGCCACCTTCTCTCTTTGGGCTTTGAATGGGAAGGGTGATTTTGAAGTGCCAATGATCATGTCTTCCCAAGTCAAGTGGCTGCCCAGACAGAAGATAAAAGGGGAACAGGTCTGGTGACCTCTGTGGCATGACCCTGCTGGGGCAGCTTCCTTCCCAGGATGCTGGTGGCAGGCCCAGGATGCTCTTGCCTTTTTAATATGCTGTTGTGATTGTGGCCTGTTCTAATTTAGGCAGCCTGGCTGTCATAAACAAAGTCTGACTGCTTGGCAGGTGGAAAGGTTAGATTTGCATGAAGTGGCTTGTGTAAATCCCGCTTCTTTTCTGTTACCATTGCTCGCCTCTGACATCACGGATTTAGGCCTGGCTGTAACACTGGATGTCTGGCTCCCTGGACTCCTCTCCTCCTTTGGGCCTGAGCCCTGCTTTCCAAACTTCCAGGCAGGATGCTTCTCTCACCCTCACAGGACCTCCCTTCCTCTAGGCTGGCACTGTCCAATAGCAATGTAATATGTAATTTAAAAAATTTTAGCATCCACATTAAAAAAAAGGTGAAATTGATTTTATTTATTTATTTAGAGACTAAGTCTCATTCTGTCGCCCAGGCTGGAGTGCAAATGGCACCATCTCCATCCACTGCAACCTCCACTTCCCGGGTTCAAGCGATTCTCATGCCTCAGACTCCCGAGAAGCTGTGATACAGGCATGTGCCACTATTCCTGGCTAATTTTTGTGTTTTAGTAGAAACAGGGTTTTGCCATGTTTCCCAGGCTGGTCTCGAACTCCTGGGCTCAAGTGATCCACTGGCCTCAGCCTCCTAATGTGCTGAGATTACAGGTATGAGCCACCACACCCAGCCTAGCTGATTTTAATAATACATTTTATTTAATCCAATAATCAATATAAGAACTTACTGAGATAGTTTACATTCTATGTTTTGTACAAAATCTTGACTCTTACAGACTACCTCAGTTGAGACTAGCTACATTTCAAGTGCTCAGTAGCCACAGGGGGCTTGTTGGCCCGCAGGAACTCTAGGCCATCAGGGAAGCAGCCTGCAGCGTGCAAAAGCCTGGGTGATTTTGGCCTTTTCATTTCAGCCGAGCCTCTCATTCTCATTAGGATGCCAACATGTGTTTATTACTTTACATCTGGCATCTGAACTTGGCAGCTCGCAGGCCAGAGGACATGAAGGCAAGGTCCTCACCCCAGTGGGAGGCAGGAGGGAACCATGGAGGGGTGGGGGGATTCTTTATTTTTAACTTTTTGAGGGGAATCATTTCAGATTTACAGAAAAGTTACCAAGATAGTACAGAGAGTTCCTGCATACCCTCCATCCAGCTTCCTCTAATGGTAACATCTTAGAAGAGCAAGAAATTAACATTCGTACCTTACTATTAATAAAACTTCAGACTTTATTTGCATTTCATCAGTTTTTCCACTAATGTTCTTTTTCAGATGCAGGGGCAAATCCAGGCTGCCACATTGCATTTAGGGGTCTCGATTCTTTTTTCTTTTTGACCAGTTTCATAAAATCGGAGCAAGGCCTTGATTTTTAATAAATAAATACATCTCTCTTCTGTTTATAAAACAACTTTACTGAGGTATCATCAACAGGCAATGAATTGCACACACACAAAATGTACGTTTGATACATTTGACTGTGCATGTCTCTGTGAAACCATCACATGGTATATATTACAGCCGAGCTGCAAGATAATGAAGAGCCAAGCTTGTGTAGAATTTACTAAATCCAGACACTGTTCTAAACACTTTACACAAGTGAATGATTTTGGCTGGGTGCAGTGGCTCATGCCTGTAATCCCAGCTACTCAGGAGACTGAGGCATGCGAACAGCTTGACCCTGGGCGGCAGTGAGCTGAGGTCGCGCCACTGCACTCCAGCTTGGGCAGTAGAGCAGGACTCTATCTCAAAAATAAATAAATAAAACAAAACAACGACAACAAAAAACAAAGTGAATGTTTTTATTCCTTATAACAACCTGTGGCAGATGAGATTACTGCTGCCATTTCTTCACTTCCTGGTGCAGAATTCTGCCCCCATACCCTCTGCCATGCGACTTGGCAGGAGCTCCCTTTAGAGTAGGGAGAGTACATTGTCCCAGCTGCTATGGACTGAATTGTGTCCATAATTAAGATTAAATGAGGTCATAAGGGTGGGGTCCCAATCCAGTAGTACTGCTGTCCTCTAAGAAAAGGAAGAGACACCAGGGTGCCTGCCTCCAGAGGAAAGGCCACATGCAGGCACAGGAAGGCCACATGCAGGCACAGGAAGAAGGTGGCCATCTGCAAGCCAGGAAGAGAGCCCTCACTAGAAACCAACTTCGACAGCACCTGGATCGTGGACATCCAGCCTCCAGAGCTGTGAACAAATTTCTGGTGTTGAAGGCACCTTGTCTGTGATGCTCTGTGCTGGCAGTCCAAGTAGATTCATACACATACCTACTGATACTGGCTGTGATCATGCAATTTGCTTTGGCCAATGATATGTTAGGAGACATGACGCTTGCGAAGATTTTAATGTGCTTGGTAGACTTGACTCACCCTCCTATGAGGATTCTGCGATTCCCCATGAGAAAGAGAGAGCCGCGGAAGCTATGGTCCACAGAGAACGAGGAAACACGTGGCGTTGACTTGAACCCAGCCTGTGGCCTGAAGCCAAGACAGGATCAGGCCCAGTCTGATCCTGGCCAGGTCCTGCAGAGGCACAGCTGATCCACAGATCGGTGAGAGAGAAAATGAATATAGAGGTTATAAGACACTGAGATTTTGAGATTGTTTGTTATGGATTTAAAAAACTGACTAATAATCTATGAGCTGAGATACTATTGTTATCCCACATTTTATTGGCAAGGCAATTTAGGCATAGAGAGGTTAAGCAACTTGCCCAAGGTCACACGGCCAGTGTGGTACATCCGGGATATGAACCCAGGCAGTCTGGCTCCAGCATCCATGTTTGCAACCGGTTCTTGTATGAATCAGAGTTCTTCACCATTCGTTGATCCAGTGATTTAACAAATTCATTCTTTGAATTATTAGTTCATCAAACATTTACACAAAATAGGTTCCCCATTAATTTCTCTCATAACACCCCCATCTTTTTCTTCTTAGCCTTTACCAATGGTTGTTATAACTAGGAGTCTATTTCTGTGCTGGTGGATCTGTCCCTCTGGTTGGATTTTATGCTCTATGGGTTGGGTGCGGCGGCTCACACCTGTAATCCCAGCACTTTGTGAGGCTGAGGAGGGTGGACCGCCTGAGGTCAGAAGTTTGAGACCAGCCTGGCCAACATGGTGAAACCCCGTTTCTACTAAAAATACAAAAATTAGTCGGGTGTGGTGGTGCATGCCTGTAATCCCAGATACTAGGGAGGCTGAGGTGGGAGAATTGCTTGAACCTGGGAGGTGGAGGCTGCAGTGAGCCAAGATCATGCCACTGCACTCCAGTCTGGGCAATAGAACAAGACCCTGTCTCAAAAAAAAAATTAATGCTGTATGATGACAGGGACTGTATCTTTTTTGTTCCCACAGAATATCCATCAATAACAGCCCATAACTGCTTATTGAGTAAAATGGAGTTAGTTTTCTTTTTTTTTTTGAGATGGAGTTCACTCTTGTTGCCCAGGCTGGAGTGCAATGGTGCGATCTTGGCTCACTGCAAACTCTGCCACCCGGCTTCAACTGATTCTCCTGCCTCAGCCCCCTGAGTAGCTGGGATTACAGGCATATACCACCATGCCCGGCTAATGTTGTATTTTTTTTAGTAGAGACAGTGTTTCTCCATGTTGGTCAGGCTGGTCTTGAACTCTCGAACTCAGGTGATCTGCCTGCCTCGGCCTCCCAAAGTGCTGGGACTACAGGTGTGAGCCACCATGCCTGGCCCAGAGCTAGTTGTTAAATGCCAGCCCTGGCTACATATTGGCAACGCAGAAATAAGGTGTATATCTGTCTGGAGGGCAGGTGGAGGCATGGACAGGCATCCGATCCGCAAACATCATGCTAAGAAGCTTGGACTTTGCCTGCAGGCCATGGGGAGTGGTCAGTTGCAGGTTCCTGGGTGGGTGTTAGCTGACAGACAGCACAGGCACTGTTGTTAGATTGTGTGAAGAGTATTTATACATTGGAAACAGGTGACCGGCAAAAGTCTCATCCAGCTCTGAGACTTGGTGATTGGTCTGATCAGGGTGCCCAGAGTGAGACGGACAGAGGTAGAGAAGGAACCCGGGGGCTGGAGCAGAATTTATGTGAGCTGGGGCGGAGGGGGTGGGTGCTGGCAGCAAATGGAAGGAGCCAGTAGGGCAGACATTGAAAAGAAAGGTGACATGAGCCTACTGAGCAAGCAAGAGGCACTAAGGACAGGGCTGTGCCAGAGAGGCATCCGAGTTTAAGCAAGAGGTTGCATGGAATGCCGTGAGCACTGCATCTGGCCCAGGGCAGGGGAAGAGCTCAGTACATGGTTGTTGCTGTTGGGCTTGTGGATGATTCAGTGGGAGACTGTAGCTGCTGAAGGCTGGACGTGAGGATTGGGAGTCAACAGCATGTGATTGGAGCGTGCATTTCAGAGCTCTGGACTGGGATGCAGGTGGCCGGGGATCTAACTACCAGAAGATCAGCAGCTGCATTGCCGTCATCTAGCTATTTATTTTATTTTACTGTGAAAATATACAGAGCATAAAATTTACGATTTTAAGCCTCACCTTTTTTTTTTTTCAACAGAGTCTCACTCTGTCACCCAGGCTGCAGTGCAGTGGCGTGATCTCAGCTCACAACAGCCTCCACCCAGCGGGTTCAAGCCATTCTCCTGCCTCAGCCTCCCGGGTAGCTGAGATTGCAAGTGCACGCCACTGCATCTGGCTAATTTTGTATTTTTAGTAGAGACAGGGCCAGGCTGCTCTCGAACTCCTGACCTTGTGACCCACCCGCCTCGGCCTCCCAAAGTGCTGGGATTACAGGTGTGAGCCACGGCACCCGGCCAGCCATTCTTATGTGTACAGTTCAGTGGCATTAAATACATACACACCGTCATGTAACCATCACCATCATCCATTTCCAGAACTTTCTCATCACCAGAGAGAAACTCCATTTCTCTTAAGCAATCACTGCTCATCCCTCCTCCCCCTCCCCAATCATTAGTAACCTCTGTTTCGCCTTTGGTCTCTATGAATCTGCCTATTCTAGAATTTCATGTAAGTGGAATTCTACACGATTTGTCCTTTTGTGTCTGGGTGTCTGCTTATTTCATTTAGCATAAAGGTTCATTGACATCTTGATATGTTGACATGTATCAGAATCTTTTTTTTTTTTTGACACAGAGTTTTGCTCTTGTTGCCCAGGCTGGAGTGCAGTGGCACGATCTTGGCTCACTACAACCTCTGCTTCCTGGGTTCAAGTGATTCTCCTGCCTCAGCCTCCCAAGTGGCTGGGATTATAAGCACCCATCACCAAGCAGGGCTAACTTGTATTTTTAATACAGATGGGGTTTCACTGTGTTGGCCAGGCTGGCAATGAACCCCTGACCTCAGGTGATCTCCCTATCTTGGCCTCCCAAAGTGCTGGGATTACAGGTGTGAGCCACTGTGCCCGGCCTTTTTTTTTTTTTTTTTTTTTTTAGATGGAGTTTTGCTCTTGTTACCCAGGCTGGAGTGCAATGTGATCTTGGCTCACTGCAACCTCCGCCTCCTGGGTTCAAGTGATTCTCCTGCATCAGCCTCCCAAGTAGCTGGGATGACAGGCGCCTGCCACCATGCCTGGCTAATTTTTATATTTTTAGTAGAGACAGGGTTTTACCATGTTTTCCAGGCTGGTCATTAACTCAGGTGATCCGCCTGCTTTGGCCTCCCAAAGTGCTGGGATTACAGGCGTGAGCCACCTCGCCCGACCACTTTTTATTTTTTTAAATAGACATGGGCTTTCTGTTGCCCAGGCTGGAGTGCAGTGGCTGGATCCCTTGAATTCCTGGGCTTAAGAGATCCTCCCCTCTCAGCCTCTCGAGTAGCTGGGACTACAGGTGTGCCCCCATGCTCAGCTAATTTTTTTTTTCTTATTTTTGTAAAGATGGGAGTCTTGTTGTGTTGCCCAGGCTGGTCTCGAACTCCTGGCTTCAAGTGATCCTCCTGTCTTAGACTCCCAAAGCACTGAGATGGTAAGAGTGAGCCACCACGCCCAGTCTTCATTCCCTTTCATGGCTGAATAATGTTCCACTGCATGGAGATAAAAGACTTTGTCATCTGTTGTTTCTACCATTGGCTACAATGAGTAATGCTGCCATTATTATGCTGGTACCCATGCACAAGTATCTGTCTGAGTCCCTGCTTGCAGTTCTTTGGGGTGCATACCTGGGGGTGGACTTGCTGGGTGGCTGTGATTTGCCATCGATTTGCTGTGTGCCTTTTGTGAAGTCACTTCCAATCTCAGGAGCTAGCTCTTTCCTTATAACTTTAACATGAAGATTTATTTTGATTTTGCTAGGCTAAAAAAGCTGGGTGGACAGATGATGTCTCTGAAAGATAAAAACGTTGAGTGCGTGCTGGGCACATTGACTCACACCTGTAATCCCAGCACTTTGAGAGGCTGAGGCAGGAAGATCATGAGGTCAAGAGATCGAGACCACCCTGACCAACATGGTGAAGCCCTGTCTCTACTAAAAAATACAAAAAAATTAGCCAGGCATGGCAGTGTGTGCCTGTAGTCCCAGCTACTCGGGAGGCTGAGGCAGAGAATTGCTTCAAACTGGAAAACGGAAGTTGCAGTGAGCTGGGATCGAGCCATTGCACTCCAGCCTGGTGATAGAGCGAGACTCTGTCTCAAAACAAACAAAAAAAACGTTGAGTGTGTGTGGAGGGCTGAGGAGTCAGCCTGGGGAGGGGTGAGTAGGGGAGAAGATTGGCAACAAAAGAGGAGCTGGCAAAGGAAACAGACGAAGAGTAGGGTGAGAAGAAAGAACACCTTCTTTGGGATTAGGAGAAAGGCGAGGAAAAGGGGGAAGAAGAGAAAAAGAAGAGGCTGATCCAGAGGAATGCTCCAAACCAGGCTGTTAATGTGATTTCATGGGACAATGTTGGGATTCTGCATAAACTCTGGGGCGAGAGCCAGTGGCCTCATCCTTTCTGGAGCGGGAATTACGTGGCAGGAATGGAGGGCACCGCTGCCTGTGAGGGTGGGCTGGGGGCTGGAGAGGAGGCTGGGACAGCTGTAGCTGGGTGTGCCAGGGTCAGTTAGGGGAAAGAAAAGGACTGCTCAGCCAGCCTGTCATTATCGAACTTACGGTAAAGAAAACGTATTTCTTTTTTTTTTTTTTTTTTGACACAAAGTCTCGCTTTGTTTCCCAGGCTCAAGGCATGATCTTGGTTCACTGCAACCTCTGCCTCCTGGGTTCAAGCGATTCTCCTGTCTCAGTCTCCAGAGTAGCTGGGATTACAGGCATGTGCCACCATACCTGGCTCATTTTTGTATTTTCAGTAGAGATGGGGATTCACCATGTTGGCCAGGCTGGTCTTGAACTCCTGACCTCAGGTGATCCACCCACTTTGGTCTCCCAAAGTGCTGGGGTTATAGGTGTGAGCCACTGCGCCTGGCCACATTTTCCTTTTTATTTGAGACGGGGTCTGGCTCTCTCTCTCAGGCTGGAGTGCAGTGGCACGCTCTTGGCTCACTGCAACCTCTGCCCCCCAGGCTCAAGCAATCCTCCCATCTCAGCCTCCCATGTAGCTGCAACTACAGGTGTGCACCACCATGTCCAGCTAATTTTTAAAATTTTTGGTAGAGATGGGGTTTCACCATGTTGCCCAGGCTGTTCTCAAGCTCCTGGGCTACGGGATCTGCCGGCTTTGGCCTTTCAAAGTGCCGGGATTACAGGTGTGTGCCACCATGCTTGGCAAGAAAACGTATTTCAAGGGAAATCAACATGGGTAATGAATGTGCACGCATATCCTATCTGGTTCCATATGGAGTTTACAGGTTTGTTTTACTTTATTTTTATAAAGTTTATTTTTATGTAACAGAGTCTCACTCTTGTTACCAGGCTGGAGTGCAATGGTGCAATCTCAGCTCACTGCAACCTCCAACTCCCAGGCTCAAGCGATTCTCCTACCTCAGCCTCCGGAGTGACTGTGATTACAGGTGCGCACCACCAAGCCCAGCCAATTTTTGTTTGGCGTCAGATAATGAATGCTTGCATTTCGGGTTGAGAAAAGACAAATGTAAGTCGGTAGCCTGCAGTGACCCTCTTCTGTGAACGTATTCAGTAACAGCTTTTATTTCGTGAGCAGCTCTTCTGCAGCTGACCTGCTGATAGCTCAGTTTCGCTTCACACTAACCTGAATAGGGTTGGTTGTCTTTTTTTGTCACTCTTTATAGATTATCCCTTTTACAGATGAGAAAACTGAGTCTTGGAAGGCAAAGTGACAGCAGGCTGGAAGAAGAGCAGGGAGGAATTGGAACTCACTCAGGACCTTTGGAATCTTCATCTTTCTGGAGGGAAAACCCGGCATTCATCCTTGGTCTCCACCGGCTCCTTCTCTGTCTCCAAAGAAGATTTAAAATAATGTGGGAGGCGAAGCTGCCTGAAGGCTGGGGGCAAGTGATGGCCCCGATCTCTCCCCAGGGCTTGACTTCTTTGCTGGAGCTGTCTCCGCAGGCCCTCTGTGTACGGTCAGGATTGGAAGGAGCACTGGATGGGGAGTTTGTGGGGCAAATGTGAGTAGCAGCCCCAGGCCCACCTGCTGGGTAATCCTGAATGAGGCGGTTGCACTTTCTGATCCTCAAGAGGCTTTCTGTGAACGGAAGGTGATACCTCCCTGGCAGGGCTGCTGCAGAGATCAGGCCAGTTGTGAATGTGAAAAGTCTCTCAACAGCTGAGCCCACGGTGGGTGAGGGAAGGTAGCATTGGCAACCTGTGGGTGGCCCCGGCCACACTGCTGGCGGGGCCCTCTCCCCGTTATCCTGCTCACTCTCCATGGAGTTTTCAGAGGGAGCAGAGCCCCTCAGCTTCAAGCCAGATCTGGGCTTCCAAAGACCCACGAGGGAGACCCAAGGAGGGAAGGTTATGGGAGGATTCTGAGAAGAGGGTGCAGGGGCAAAACCTGGGCCAAGCAGTGCCCCCTGTGCATGCATGTGTGTGGATGGGTGTGTGTGTGGATGGCTGTTTGTGGTGTGTGGTGTGTGTGGATGAGTGTGGTGTGTGTGTGTGGCGTGTATGTATGGATGGTTGTGTGTGTGGCGTGTGGAAGGGTGTGTGTGTATGTGTGTATGAGTGGTGTGTGTAGTGTGTATGTATGGATGGGTGTGTGTGGATGGGTATGTGTGGTGTGTGTGTGTGGATGGATGTGGATGTGGACGAATGTGTGTGTGGATGGGTGTGTGTGGTCTGTGTGATGTGTGTGTGTATGAGTGTGGTGTGTGTGGATGGGTGTGGTGTGTATGCATAGATGGGTGTGTGTGGTGTGTGTGGATAGGTGTGTGTGATGTGTGTGTGGTGTATGTGTGTATGAATGTGATGTGTGTGGATGGTTGTGGTATGTATGGATGAGTGATGGGTGTATGGATGGGTGTGTCTGGATGAGTATGTGTGTGGTGTGTGGATGTGGTGTTTGTGAATGTGTGTAGTATGCATGTGAGTGTGGTGTATGTGTGTGGATGTGTGTGTTGCTGGGTATATATGGTGTGTATGTGATTGGGTGTGTGGGGGTGTGTGTGTGGTGTGTGTGGATGGATGTGTGGTGTGTTTGTGTGTGTATCAACGTGTGGGCTGTGTGTGGATGGGTGTGTGTGGTTGGGTATGTGTGGATGGGTGTGTGTGGTGGGTGTGTGGTGTGTTTGTGTGTGGTATGTGTGTATATGAACATGTGGGCTGTGTGTGGTGGGTGTGGATGGGTGTGTTTGGTGAGTGTGTGGTGTGTCTGTGTGTGGTGTGTGTGTGTATGAACATGTGGGCTGTGTGTGGATGGGTGTGTGTGGTGGGTGTGTGGTGTGTCTGTGTGTGGTGTGTGTGTGTATGAACATGTGGGCTGTGTGTGGATGGGTGTGGGTGGGGTGTGTGTGGATGAATGTGTGGGCTGTGTGTGGGAGTGCTCTCCAGCCAGATGCAACAGCCTTCCTGTTCAGCTCCTGGGGCTGCTGCTGCTCTTAGCTCAAAAGACCTTTTATCCCCGGCAAGGACAATTATTGGGGTTACAGTGACCTGTTTCAGCGCCTGCCTGGGCTTGTTTTATTTGGCCTAAGACAAAATCTCAAACTCTGGAACTGCCCAGAGGAACGAAGGATGCAAATTCCCTCTGCCTGACCTAACTGCAGTGTTCACAGGACTGACTCATTGTCCCCCCAGGTCAGGACAGGAGCGACATTCAAAAGAACTCACAAGCAGTTTGGCCAGGTCCTGACCAGTCGGAATGGATTCTGTGCTTGAGGAATCCACCAGAGGCCTTTTTGGTTTATTTTCCTAGAAGGAGGACAAGGAGGGAGCAGGACTGATTGCAAGGAACTCTGGCGTTGGGGCAGGTGGGCTGTCCCTGTCACAGCTTCTCTTACTGTAGTAAGATTCCCACTGGTTGAGTAGTGGGTGCCACTTCACTCCGTGCCAGGTACCATGCCAGCAGTTTTTTTCTCCTTCCTTCCTTCCTTTTTCTTTCTTTCTTTTTCTTCCTTTCTGTCTGTCTTTCTCTCTCTCTCCCCCTCCTTCCCTCCCTCCTTCCTTCCTTTCTTTTTCTTCTTTCTTTCACTTTGTTGCCCCGGCTGGAGTGTGGTGGCAGGATCTTGGCTCACTGCAACCTCTGCCTCCTGGGTTCAAGTGATTCTCCTGCCTCAGCCTTCTGAGTAGCTGGGGTTACAGGTACATATTACCACGCTTGGCTAATTTTTGTATTGTTAATAGAGACAGGATTTCACCATGTTGGTCAGGCTGGTCTTGAACTCCTGACCTCGTGATCTGCCCGCCTTGGCCTCCCAAAGTGCTGGGATTACGGGCATGAGCCACTGTGCCTGGCATGCCAGCACTTTCTAGTACTATGTCATTTGAGCACATCTGGCCCTTTGAGGCAGCCTATATGGGCATCCCTAGGTTGGAAACAGGGGAGTTGAGCCTGGGGAGCCGGGGTCCTTGCCCAGCCTTATAGCTGATAAGAACAAGAGTTCTGATTTAGCCCTAGCTGGTGTGGATTCTCCTGGTCCCCTTATATACCTGCTCCTTGCTGGGGAAAGCCAGCTGGGGGCGTGAAGACTGCCTTGGAAGGTGGCTGCTGCAGCCCCCCAGACCTACGGCAATAGAATTCCCTGTAATTTGGTTATAAATCATGTTCCTAACCAAGCCAGCTCCGAAGGTCGCTGGTAATCAAACTGTCAGCAGGCCATCTTCAGCGGCTGCCGTGGTCAGGGCCCTGAGCCAGGACAGCCCAGGGGAATCAAGCATCCTGCCTGCGCCTTTGCAAGTGGGTGAGAGGCTGGAAATGGGAACAGGTTAACAGGGCTTGGGGCTGGGGCCCAGTGACAGATGCACTTGGCTTCACAATAATGAGGAGGAGAGACGTTCCAGCCTCGCCTCTGAACACTGATCCGCAGAAGGTGGTTGCTTGCAGAGTTCTGATGACATCACATGGATGTGTGTTGGGGGGGTCTTCCCTGGGTATATGAGTCTTACAGGGGAAGCAGAAGAGTTGTATTTTCTGTAAACCACCAGCTCAGTGGCAGGTGCTCATGTAGCATCCTGTGTAATCCCTAAGCCACTCCCAGGTGGCAGCAAGTTCCTCTTACTGTGTCCATCTCCTGGAGGCTCAGACTGGCAAAGGGGCAGAGCTTGCAGGCATTCAGGCTTACCTTTTTTTTTAACTCTTTTTTTTTGAGATGGAGTTTTGCTCTGTCACTCAGGCTGGAGTGCAGTGGTACGATCTTGGCTTACCACAACCTCCACCTCCTGCGTTGAAGCGATTCTCCTGCCTCAGCCTCCTGAGCAGCTGGCATTACAGGCCTGTGCCACCACACCTGGCTTATTTTTGAATTTTTTAGTATAGATGCAGTTTTACCGTGTTGGTCAGCCTGGTTTTGAACTCCCGACCTCAAATGATCTGACCTCAGCCTCCCAAAGTGCTGGGATTACAGGTGTGAGCCATTGCACCTGTCCTTCTCTTAACTCTTATCAGTATTTTCCAATTTTGACATTTTGAACTAAGGCTGGGAAATGCTTCTTCAACCAAGAGAAACAAGTTTGCTGTTTGCAGGACTTTTCAGAGCCTTTAATAAATTGGATCATGATTCTTCAGGCACGGAGAGATGGAGAGCCAGGGTAGAGGCCCTTGAGACTCTGGCAGGGAGAAGATCAGTACTGCATCCCTACCGGAGTTCCGCAGGGAAGCATGGCTGGCTTGCTCTTGAAGCCCTGGCTTCTGCAATCTGGATGCAGCCTACAGGGTGAGCTGAGGCCTGGCTCCACACACCTCACAGGAACTCCTAGAAGAAGGCAGGATGACCCCTTTCCTGAGTTGTTAAGGATGCGCTGGCTCACTAGGGGCAGGTGAATCCCGCCGATCCACCGTCCGGCCTCACTTCTCTCTTCTGAGGAGTAACAGCAGCCTCCACCTCCCAGGTCTGTCTGTGCACCCGGATCCCTGGATTTCCAGCCTGGTGTCCCTCAGAGATGGCTCCTCCTTATATGCCCTGGGGCCTGGCTGATGAACCCGAAAGCTCGGGCACCTCCCAACTCACTCCCTTTCGCTGCCAATTAAATTAGCTCCTGGACCACACCGTGGGTATTCCTCCACCCACAGCCTGAGAACAAACAGCAAATAGAAACAGATGGGCTCTGTCTGCTCTGCTGGCTCTCAGCGCTCCCAAACTCAGGGCGGGGCTGATTGTACTACACCATTTCTCCTTTGCTCCTGGGCACACAGCTAGATGACATTGTCCACCTCCCTTGTAGACAGGGATGACTTGGGGCCACGTGGTCGAATTCTGGCCAGTGGAATGTGATGACTGCCATGCCCACACCTGGCCTGTGACAACTCCCATGCAACATCCCCTCTGCCACCCTGCTTTCTGCCAGCTGGATGAAGAGGATCCAGCAGAGAACTCCGAGGCCCTAGGAGACTGGGGAGGACACTTTTGAAGGAAGCTTTATTTGTTATTTTACTAAATTATTAATGTTTTATGATATGGAGTCTCACTGTTGCCCAGGCTGGAGTGCAGTGGCATGATCTTGGCTCACTACAACCTCCGCCTCCCAGGTTCAGGCAATTCTCCTGCCTCGACCTCCTGAGTAGCTGGGATTACAGGTGTGCACCACCATGCCCAGCTAATTTTTGTATTTTTAGTAGAGATGGGGTTTTACCATGTTGGTCAGGCTGGTCTCGAACTCCTGACCTCGTGATCTGCCCGTCTCGGCCTCCCAAAGTGCTGGGATTACAGGTGAGAGCCAACGTGCCAGGCCTAAAAATTTTATTATTATAATTGAGACAAGGTCTTGCACTGTTGCCCAGGCTGGAGTACAGTGGTGCAATCATAGTTCATTGTAACCGCTGATTTCTGGGCTCAAGTGATCTTCCTGCCTCAGTGTGTCGAGTAGCTGGGACTATAGATGCATTTCACCAGAGCCAGCTAATTTTTAAAATATTTTGTAGAGAGAGCATCTCCCTATGTTGCCCAGGCTGGTCTTACACCTGGCCTCAAGGATCCCTGCGTCAGAGTGCTGGGGTTACAGGCGTGAGCCACCACACCTACCCTGGAAGGAATCTTTAGAGGGTGAAACACCTTGGTGGAAATCCCACTCAACCCCTTAAAGCTGTGTGATCTTGGCCAAGTCACTTATCTCTCTGAGCTCAGTTTCCTCATCTATAAATAGGGGATAATGATAGCACCATCCTCATAAGGTTGTTTCATGAATCAAATAGGATTCTTTGATTTGAAACAGCTCCGAAGGTCCATCTGAGCCCCAGCGCTCCCTGCTGTACTGGCTGGGGCCTTCATAGCCACCGCATCACAGGTCAGCTTCTCCCTCTGTCTAATTCTGCTCTTTTTCTCCTCTTCAGAAATCTCTACCTCTGAGTTCTGATGGAAGGCAGTTAGTATTGGAAGAGGTCATGGAAAGCAGATTTTTAGATGGGATCTTTTGAGTTGTATGACTTGTCACGTGCAGCAATGAGGCCTCCATCCCTGGGGTAGGTATCTGTTGTGCAGTGCAGTTGTTAAAACTGTCAGTCATGGTGAACTGAGATGGAAAATCCCACGAAAGGGAATCTTAGCCATTTGAGAGGTTTGGGGAAAGGAATCGTTATAAAACTATGGAGTCAGATAGTGATTGCTGGCCAGGCACAGTGACTCACCCCTCTGTAATCCCAGCATTTTGGGAGGCCAAGGCAGGAGGATCGTTTGAGGGTAGGAGTTCAAGACCAGCCTGGGCATCCTAGCAAGATCCTGTCTCTACAAAAAAACAAACACCCCAACCAACCAACCAACCAAACAAACAAACAAAAAACCAGCCAAGAATGTCAGGAGACGGTCCTGGTTGTCATAATTGTGCGGGAGAGCGATGGCGTTGCTATTGACCTAGGCGGTAGAGGTCAGGGGTGCTGTTAAAATTCCTACAACATGGCGGCTCACGCCTGTAATCCCAGCACTTTGGGAGGTGAGCTGGGTGGATCACCTGAGGTCAGGAATTTGAGCCCAGCCTGGCCAACATGGTGAAACCCCGTCTCTACTAAAAATACAAAAACTAGCTGGGCATGGTGGCGCGTGCCTATAATCCCAGCTACTCATGAAGCTGAGGCAGGAGAATTGCTTGAACCCAGGAGGCGGAGGTTGCAGTGAGCCGAGATCCCACCATTGCACTCCAGCCTGGGTAACAAAGAGCGAAACACCGTCTCAAAAAACAAAAAACAAAAAAACAAAAATTGGCTGGGTGTGGTGGTGGGTGCCTGTAATCCCAGCTACTTGGGAGGCTGAGGCAGGAGGATTGCTTGAACCCAGGAGGTGGAGGTTGCAGTGAGTGAAGACTGCGCCACTACACTCCAGCCTGGATGACAGAGGGAGACTCTGTCTCAAAAAAAAAAAAATCCTACAAGGCACAGGACAGCCCCTACAACAAATGATTATGTGGCCCAAAATGTGAATAGTGCCGAGGTGGTGGCGTGTATCTGTAGTCCCAGCTACTCAGGGGGCTGAGGAGGGAGGATGGCTTGAGCCCAAGAGGTCAAGGTTGTAGTGAGTGATGAGCACACCACTGCACTCCAGCCCGAGTGACAGAGGAAGACCCTGTCTCAAAAAATAAAAATAAAAATGGAAAAAAAACAGATAGTGATTGCTGGGGGGCTTCTAATGCATTGGTCGAAGACTATAAAGCTAGGGTGATTAATCACCGATTTAAGTGAAGTGTGAGATCCAGAGGCCCTCCTTGGCAGCGGAGGAGGGAGACTCCTCTCATTTCCTGCAGCTCAAGGACAGAAAAAGCTGAGGATCGGACCCAGAACTTAATTAAGTGGAGCCACAGAGAAGGCTGAATTCTTGACTCCGGGGAGTCTGCCACTCCAAGGTCGGAGCCTTGACTGGAAAGAGTGACGCTCATATATGACATACGGTTGGGGACACCTGGGTTGTTGTACTTGAAAATCTTGAATTCTTAAATTCTCTGAAACCCTCTGGGCCTGCAGGTGGCTTACTCCTTGTTTTTTGCTGTTCTTTTTTTTTTCTTTTGAGACGGAGTCTCACTCTGTTGCCAGGCTGGAGTGCAGTGGCGTGATCTTCGCTCACTGTAACCTCCACCTCCCAAGTTCAAGCCATTCTCCTACCTCAGCCTCCCGGGTAGCTGGGACTACAGGCATGTGCCACCACACCCAGCTAATTTTTACATTTTTAGTAGAGACTGGTTTTCACCATGTTGGCCAGGATGGTCTTGATCTCTTGACCTCGGCCTCCCAAAGTGCTGGGAATACAGGTGTGAGTCACCAAGCCCAGCCAGCTCACTCCTTGTTAAAGGCAAGCACTCCTCCCTTGCTTGAAGCTGATGCAGAGGTCTCTGGCCTGCAAGACCATCTGTGCCGCCTCCTTTTCTGTCCCCTAGACCAGAATCTAGAGTCAAGTTACGGCAGAATTCAGTTATACTAAGGGAAGAAAGGGAGAACATGCCACAGAGGCTGCAGGGCGCAGCCCGCGCTCACTGGGAGACCTCAGAAGAGGTTGGATGGGACTGGATCATGAGGGTTCTGGGATCAAAGGCAAGGGAAGAGGAAGGTGGGCAGGGAGAGTTCAGCAACAACGGAGCCACCTCCAAGGATACAGGATTTAACCTCCTGGCAAGGCCCCCAGGAGATGGGGCTAACTTGCTGTTAGGATGGCTCTTGGGAGCTTGGAAAAAGCAAGGGCTCATACCAGATGAAGTAGAAGTGCCAGAACTTCTGTGGCAGGTGGTGGAAGATGAAATCAAAAGACTCAGAGAAGCGGGGTGAGGTGGTTCGTGCCTGTATTGTCAGCACTTTGGGAAGGGGAGGTGAGAAGATCGCTTGAGCCCAGGAGTTTGAGAGCAGTCTGGGCAACATGGTGAGACCCCATCTCTACAAAAAATGAAAACAATTAGCTGTGCATAGTGGCATGCACCTGTAGTCCCAGCTCCCAGTGAGGCTGAGGTGGGAGGATTGCTTGAGCCTGGGAGGTGGAGGTTGCAGTGAGTGCAGTGAGGTGAGATCATGCACTCCAGCCTGGGCTACAGAGTGAGCCTCTGTCTCAAAAAAAAAAAAAAAAAAAAGAAAAACCCAGGGAAGTAGGTGTGCTAGAATGGATAACTACATAAAGCCAGGAAAGTGACTTGCTCACTGTGTTCTTTAGGGAATCTGGAGGACCTGTCCATTAACCACGCACAGGGAAGAGGCTGAGGGCATGGTTGAAAAGCTCGATGGTGCTGTCCTCTGTAAACCAGGAGGAGGTGCCGTGACAGACTGGGCTCCCTGAGAGCAATAAGGAAGATGGGATCCTGAAGGAATAGAGGCTCAGTGGTGGAACTGAAGCACCACGAGCAAGGTGGGCAGAATTATCATAATGAGCAGCAAGTTCAGAGTGGCAAGCGGGGAGCCTGCAGAGAGCTGTAAAAAGGGCTCCCAGAACACGGAGTTCCCAGGGGCAAGAAAAACAGGCAGACAAGAAGAGTATTATGTAATTTACACAGCCAGAAGAATTCAAGGATGGCTGAAGCTGCTGCCTCAGTGATAGCTGACGATCCCTTATAGAGCTAGAGCTCAGGCCCAGAACCCATTAAATGAAGGAGAGAATTGATCCCCAAGAAGCAGCAGCCTGCCACACACGGCAAATGTACGTGCTAGCGGCCATCCCATGCCTCTGCAGAAAGAACCTTTTGTTTGAGTTACTGTACCCTGGCGAAAGGAATAACCAGACGTTTCTAAGAGTACTGGCTATAGGGTTAAAAATGATGTGTTGATATGTGGGGATCCAAGTGTCATCATGACCTCCTCTTAGGGTAGGAGCAGATGGGACCCAGAAAATCAATAGAATCCTGGTCTGCGCCTTGACCACACTGTATACACTGAGTCCATGAACCCACCCAGGTCCCTAGTTACAGAATTTATTACTGGGATGGGCACACATGATTGGCAGAATTCACAGCCTGTTCCTTGGCCTTTGGGCCAAAAGCTATTGTGGTGGAGAAGCCCAAATGGAAGTCTCTGACACTGTCATCCATCCTGATCAAGTAAGGAACAAAAAAAACAAACCCCAGCATCACCGTTCAGGGGAAACGGCAGAAATTAGCATGACCTTTAAAGACCCAAGATGCGTGAGTGGTGGTCCTCATCTCATCCTCATCCAGTTCACTAGCTTGGTCCCTATAACAACGCAACACCAAGAACAAAACCCAGATGAATTCGACAAGATGACAGTAGATGTTTTTTTTTTTTGAGACAGAATCTTGCTCTGTCACCCAGGCTGGATTGCAGTGGCACTGTCTCAGCTCACTGCAACCTCCACCTCCAGGGTTCAAGTGATTCTTCTGCCTCAGCCTCCTGGGTAGCTGGGACTACAGGCATATGCCACCATGCCCAGCTAGTTTTTGTATTTTTAGTAGAGACAGAGTTTCGCCACGTTGACCAGGCTGGTCTTGAACTTCTGACCCCAAGTGATCTGCCTGCCTTAGCCTCCCGAGGTGCTGGGATTATAGGCGTGAGCCACTGCGCCCGGCCAAGAGTAGCCTTTCATCAGTACAACCAAGCAGCGTCTCACCTGCAACTGCGGTGCTACAAACAATGACTGCTGGGGTAGATCCACACATCCTTAGGTACACGGCCCGTGCCTGTTGATCTGGCAGTGCCTTCTTCTGCTTCTAGTAGAAGGGTAATTGGAAGCAGTCTGCATTCCCGCAGGATGGAGAACAGCATTCACACACAGTTCTGCCTATGCACGTTCTTTGCCACTCTGTCATAATAGAGTGTACAACTGGTTCTCCACTGGGGCATTTGGCAATGTCTGGAGATGTTTCTGCTTGGCACATGGGAGGGGGCATGCTGTTGGCATGTAGCGGGTGGAGGTCAGGGATGCGCACGGGGAAGCCCCCACAACAAAGAATTATCTGGTCCAAAGTGTGACTAGTGCCAAGGAGGAGAAACTTTAGACTGCAGGGATCCAGAACACCCCGTCATGCCACCACAGGACGTCATGCCACTGATCCATTATTATTATTATTATTATTATTTTGAGACAGGCTTTTTTTTGTCACCCAGGCTGGGGTGCCGTGGTGTGAACACAGCTCACTGCAACCCTGACCTTCTGCGCTCAAGTGATCCTTCCACCTCAGCCTACTGAGTAGCTGGGACTATAGGTGTGTGCCACCATGTCCAACTAATTTTTTGTTTTTTGTAGAGACGGGGTCTTGCTATGTTGCCCAGGTTGGTCTCGAACTCTTGGGCTAAAACAATTCTTTCACCTCCACCTCCCAAAGTGTTAGGATTATAGGCATGAGCCACTGCACCCAGTCCACACTGGTCCATTTTATCAATGGGACACATTAGCCCATTATATCAATGACGTCACGTTAATTAGTCTGGATGGGCAAGAATTGGCAAGTAATTTGAAAGCCTCGATGAGAAAGGCATGCTTCAGAAGGTGGGGACTGCATATCAGTGGAGTTTTTACTACAGTGGTTTGGTTTGGGGCACACCAGGAATTTCCTCCAAAAGAAACCGTAAGTTGTTGCTTCTTGCACCTCCCACGCATTGGAAGGAAACAAAACATCTCACAGGCCTTTTTTGGGTTCTTTAAGCGATATATTCCATGCTTGGCAAATACTGGCAACCCATTTTGCCAAGTGCTGAGAACGGCTGCCAGTAGTGAGAGGGACCCAAGGGAAAGGGTTCTGCAGCAGCTCCAGGCTGTGGTACAAGCAGTCCCACGGCTGGGGTCATGTGACCCAGCAGACGCTGACAGCAGACATATCTGTGGTGAGAAAAGACGCCACGAGTTTGTGGCAAGCCCCAATAGGAGAATAACAACATGGATCCCTAGAGTTCTGGAACAAGGCCATGCCATCTGTAGTGGAAAATCATGCGCTATTAGAAAAATAGCTTTAGTGTGCTTCTGGGTCTTGATAGAGCTGCAGCCCCTGCTCAGCCTGATAGAGACAGCTTCAACATGACACCCTGTGAGCATGGGGAGTCACCCCGCAGAACGCAGAGCACACCCCAAATGAATGAACATACTTTTTTTTTTTGAGACAGAGTTTCGCTCTGGTTGCCCAGGCTGGAATACAATGGCATGATCTCGGCTACCACAATCTCCATCTCCTGGGTTCAAGAAATTCTCCTGCCTCAGCCTCCCAAGCAGCTGGGATTACAGGCATGCGCCACCACTCCTGGCTAATGTTGTATTTCTAGTAGAGATGGGGTTTCTCCATGTTGATCAGGCCGGTCTTGAACTCCCGATCTCAGGTGATCCACCCGCCTCAGCCTCCCAAAGTGCTGGGATTACAGGCATGAGCCAGTGGGCACCACTGACCATGCTATTCTACGGTGTTGTGTCTGCAGCAGGTAAAATACATGGTCTGGAAGCTAAGGGGTGAAAGTAACGGAGGCATCACTTACTGTCATTCTCAGTGACTCATTTAGGAAACTCATCTCCTGTCCCTGCAACTTTCAGCTCTATGTGTCTGAAGGTCTGCTCTGGTTCCCAGATGGAGGACACTTTTATCAGGGTATAGGGTAAGAGTTCCCCTAAACTTTAACGCACTTCCGCCACCTGGCCATTTCAGACTCCTTGGACCCAAAGGCCATGAGACGAGGGAAGGAGTCGCCGTACTGGCAGGATTTACTGTCCCTGCTCAGCTGGCAGGAGAAGGTAGGATTGCTGTGACACAGTGGAGGCAGGGAAGATCAGTTTTGGCACCCACGTGATCTGTTGACCTGTCTTTTGTTACCCCTTTGCCCGTTTTTGACAGTAAATGTGTAAGGACGGCAGCCATGAACTGGGAAGAGCACAGTCACCAGGGAGGAGCCAGACCTGTGAGGGCTGAGGGTCTGGGTCATCCCACCAGGCGAACTCTGGATCAGCAGAGGTGCTTACGGAGGCTGGGGGGAAGGTGAGATGGACAGTAGAGGAGGGAGACAGTGGGTCCCAGTTACAGCTTCAGTGTAGCGGCAACGAAGCTATAGCGCAACCAGCTAGCATCTTCTTGTATGTTTTTTTCCAGGGAAAAAGACCACCCAGAATCCTGGAAGAATGGTCCCTGGATGGACAGACCCACTCTGTGAAGCAAGTGGATCCCAGCAGAACGAGGGGTGGCTGTAATGAGTGACATATGCCCCACACAGATCTGCTGAGGACCTGGGAGTGCTGACCGCTGATGGCTCATGGGGAAGTCCCTCCCCCAGAATTGCCCTCTGCCGAAGGGAGTTGTCTCACTCAAGATTATGCCCCCTCCTCAAGGGCAGCCCAGATCCAGTGACTGGTCCAGGAAGGGGCACACAGTTCTGACTCCTTTAGCTTGATTTGGGACAGCTTCAAGGGGTCGGTCCAGCTCTGGATCTCCCTGCAGAATCGGCAGAGGCCTCCGCGGCAGCTGCATCACAGTCCAGCATCTCTCTCTGCCTAATCCTGCTTCCTCTCAGCCACCTAACGTGGCTGCAAATGAGTTCTCCGCGCTAAGCTTCCTGCATGCAAACCTGACCCTCGGAGTCTGTCTGCTGGGAAAGCTGACCTCAGTAACTGAAGATGGTGAGGTATGGGGGTTGTTTTTGCCACACTGGTCTTGAACTCCTGAACTCAGGTAATCTGCCTGCCTTGGCTTTCCAAAGGTCTGGGATGACTGTTGTGAGCCACAGTGCCCGGCCTCTGCTCCGCTTTTGATGCCAGACCCGGAAAGGCTGACGGGTAGCTCTCGGGCTGCTCACCTTCTGTGTGTCTTCTCCTGTGGATTTTAGAAATGAGCATGGAATTCTAGAGGAATGAGCTGGGGGGAGGAACAGGAGCCCAAGATGAAAACTACAGCTCAAGTGGGCAGACAGGGAAGTGAGGGATGAAAATTCACAGCGCATCAATTCATACCCCGTTACAAGCATCCAGGCCTCAAAGCAGGGACATTAGGAAAGCTGGTTTGTGAAAGGATTCACTTCGGGGCTCATCTGGAAGGCCGGCTTCTATGGCATTCAATACACATTTGCATAATACAGTAACAGGAGCAGGTTTGTAGATGGCCGGGGGTGCTGGCACCATTCCTTCCACGAATGCTCCTGAGAACTCCATGAGGTTGGAGTGATCATAATCTCCATCTTATACAAGGGGAAACTGAGGCTCAGAAAGGTTAAGCGACTGAACACAGTCACACATGAAGTGGTAGAATTGAGTGTCAGACCCAGGTCTGCCGTACCCAAAGGCAATCTCAGTGGTTACGGGGGCGCCCTCCTGTTTTGAGACCCCACAGCCTGTGTTCCTCTTACTGATCCATTTGTTTTATGTTGTCTTCTGGGTATGCACTGTTCCTGCCTGAAGTCCACTTCCTGGGGCTGGTGAGAGGGCCAGGAAGGAGGCTTCTGAGTGAGGTCCTGGTCCCCCTGCCTCCCTCTGACCCCGTGTCTCTGGATCTGTTTCCCTCCCACGCTCCCGCTTGCTGGGACCTGGCTGTTGGATTCAATAGGTGGCTTCAGGAAGTCCTCCGTCTCCTGCTTCACGACACTGTCTTGGTGCTGAGAACCTGAGGGGCTCCCACTCTGATAATAACCTCCAAATGGACCCCCAGGTTGGCCCAGTCTAGGGTTTTGGAGCCAATGGCTTTTTCACGATGTGACTTTGGGCAGAGAACTCTACCTTTCTGAGCTCAGTTTTCTTACTTGCAAAATGGGCATAACAACGTCTTCTCCTGGAGATTACGTATTCAGTTAGAGGAGGCATGAAAGAGTGTTCCAGAGTGTTCCTCTCCCCCGCTCTGTCTTTCTCTCTGTTCTCAGCTTCTTCTCTCACCTTCCTCAGAAGTCCCCAGACTGAAGGGAGCTTTATTTACATTTCAGGAGAAATGATCTAGAGATCATCTCTTCCCAGTTTCCCAGGAGCTGTGGCCTGGGATTCTTCTGTGGGGCAGCCTCTGCACCCTGGCTGTGTGGCTGAGCTGCCTCTTCCCACCCTCTCTTCCTCCCTCCCCTTCACCTCTGCCCTCTCCACCTCTCCTCTGGTCTCCCAGGCTCAGCCCTCCGCTGCTGTTCACTCGTTGCCTCCTGGTTTCCAGCACACAGTTCATCGTGGCTAGTTTTGATTACATTTCCAGTCTCTTTTCAAGGTTATTTCCCTTGGGTCTCCCCACTTGCTTGGAGCCAGGAGGAAGTAGCGGTGGCTTGAACCTCTGGGGAAGGCTGGTGAGCTGGGAGATGATGGAGGAGGTGGGAAAGGGGGACCCTTCCTACTTTGGCAGGAGGCACTCCAGTACCTTCCTGATGGGCTGTCCAATATCCACATTGCAGAGTGGGGGGCGCTGAACCCAGCCATTGTCTCAGATGTTTATGCTCCAACTCCTGCCTGGCCACTACCATCACCATCTCTTTAATCCCCCACAGCCCCACCATCACCATCTCTTTAATCCCCTGCAGCCCCACATCACCATCTCTTTAATCCCCCCAGTCCCACATCACCATCCCTTTA
>CM052659.1:9388070-9432222 GCA_028533165.1 Leontopithecus rosalia
CATGTGCAGAACATGCAAGATAGTTGCATAGGTACACACGTGGCAGTGTGTTTTGCTGCCTTCTGCCCCCTCACCCATATTTGGCATTTCTCCCCATGCCATCCCTCCCCTGCTCCCCCCCCGCTGTCCCTCCCCTATTTTCCCCAATAGACCTCAGTGTGTGGTGCTCCCTTCCCTATGTCCATGTGTTCCCATTGTTCATCACCCGCCTATGAGTGAGTATATATGGTGTTTCCTTTTCTGTTCTTTCTTTCTCTCTTTCTTTCTTTTTCTTTATTTCTTCTTTCTTTCTTTTTCTTTCTTCTCTTTCTTTCTTTCTCTTTTTTCTTTCTTTCTTTTTTTCTTTCTTCCTTTTTTTTTCTCTCTCCCTCCCTCCCTCCTTCTGCCTCCCTTCCTTCATTCCTTTTGACAGAGTTTCTCTCTGTCACCCAGGCTGGAGTGCAATGGCAGGATCTTGGCTCACTCCACCTCCCTGGTTCAAGCCATTCTCCTGCCTCAGCCTCCTGAGTTGCTGGGATTACAGGTGCCTGCCACCATGCCCAGCTAAATTTTGTATTTTCAGTAGGGACAAGGGTTTGCCATTTTGGCTAGGCTGGTTTTGAACTCCTGACCTCAAGCAATCCACCTGCCTTGGCCTCCCAAAGTGCTGGGATTACAGGTGTGAGCCACTGCGCCTGGCCTCCTCCCTTATCTTTCCGTTATGATTTCCATCTGGCTTCTCTGTCTCCCAACAAGAGGGACAGGGACAAGAAGGAGGTAAAGGGAGGAAAGAGAAAAGAAAGGGCCTTGGGAAACAAGAGGAGGATGCAGGGAGTGGGGCAGGGAGGGGAGAATTGGGCAGAGACGGGCAGAGGGGAGGAGAGCACAGGCCCCCCAGGGAAGGGCGGGGAGGGCAGGAGGCGAAAGAGCTTGGGCATCGCTGGGCCGGGGACTCACCTCCTCACTCCTCAGCTCCTTCAAGTCTTCACGCAAATGTCACCTTCTCAGAGAGGCCTCCCTCCCCTCCCGATGATGAAGACAACTTCGCTTCGCACTTCTTTTCCATCCTCCTGACTCCCCCCGCCTTTGTCTTTGTTCCTGACGCAGTCTGCGCCCTCTTCTAACCACCAGATAGTTTACTCATTTATTGTGTGATTATTATTGTCTGTCTCCCCTCGCCCCGCCCCCACATTGGGATTATTTTGTCTGTTTTGTTCACACATGGATCCCACATGCCTGCGGTGACTGCTTTGTGGGCACTCAAAAAATATTTGTGGGGCCGGGCGTGGCGACTCAGGGCTGTAATCCAACCCTTTGGGAGGCCAAGGTGGGTAGATCACTTGAGATCAGGAGTTCGAGACCAGCCTGGGCAACATGGCAAAACCCCATCTCTACTAAAAATACAAAAAGTAGCTGGGCGTGGTAGCACACGCCTGTCATCCCAGCTACTCAGGAGGCTGAGGCAGGAGAATCGCTTGAACCAGGGAGGTGGAGTGAGCTGAGATCCTGCCATTGCACTCTAGCCTGGGCAACAGAGCAAAACTCTGTCTTAAAAAAAAAAAAGAAGTATTTGCGAATGAGTGCATATGTGAATGAACAGTGTCTGCCTGTGAGAGAGAGGGCTCCAGTCTGCAGTGCTCCGAGTGTGTCCCTGAGAGTCTCCTTGGGCCTGTGGGAGCAGGGCAGCCCAGCGGGTGGTGAAACAGGTGGGGAACTGCTGCTCCATGTGCCCTGGCACAGACCCACCTTCCACAGCCTCAAACGCCATGTCTGACTGGACACTGGCTTGCCTCCTCTCCTAGGCTGGCCCAGGACCCAGTGGGCAGTGTCTTGGCATCCTCATTCCCAGCCCCAGAGTGTGCAAAGCCAGCTCTGGGCATCCTGGGAAGTGTGTGCCTGGACCCTTCCTCCTGCAGCCAACCCAGCGCCAGTGCCCCCTCCTCTGAGGCTTGTGTGCGTTCAGCTGCCCGGAGGGGTCTCTGTCCCAGCTGCACACCCTCTGGGGAACCTCTCAGCCACCCCAGTGGCTGGGGTGGGTGTGAAGAGACCTTGTTCCGGGGCTTCTGCCTAGTGGGCGACTTGGGCCCTCCTTCCCAGGACAGCTACCTGGTCTCCTAGATGGCCCCCCCTGTACTGGCATCCGTCAGTCCGTGTCTCAGGGAATATGTTCACTGGCCAGGGCCTGTACCTTCTCATGTCCTGGCAGTGTGGATCAGGGACCCTGGAGGCTTCCTCCCCAGGCTGATGGACATGATGGTTTGGGGCTTTGCCTAGTAAAGCGACAGAGAATGTTCTTGTGTGTCTTTCACTGGACCCAGTGAACAGTTTTAAGTAGACAGGGACATATTAGATCAGATTTCTCTTTTGAAAGCCCAGTCGGCTTCCCAAATGTCACAGATCTGGCCCAAGCGTCTTCACCCTCACCCGCGTCTCATCAGGCTCAGTGAATGGGGCTCAGCTCTAAAGCCCTGGGGCTGTCCTTAACACCTGTCTCTCTCACACGAGGTCCCTCAAGCAATCCTGGTGGCTCTACCTTCACATAATCAGAATCCAACAACTTCTTCCCCAGCGGCTGCCTCTTCCCTGATCAGAGATGCCGCTGACTCTGTGGGAGCAATGGCCGGGCCTCCTAACTGGTCTCCTGCCTCCACACTTGCCCCCGATGGTCTGTTCACCCCAAGTCCTGTTCCGGATGTTTCACATAAATGGAATCACGCAGTGGTACTGTGTGACTGGTTTATTTCCTGAGTGCTACATTTCACAACTCCGTGACATATTCATTATTACTGAGACGGAGTTTCGCTCTTGCTGCCCAGGCTGGAGTGCAGTGGTGCGATCTTGGCTCACTGCAACCTCCTCCTCCCAGATTCAAGGGATTCGCCTGCCTCAGGCTGAGGCAGGCGGATCACTTGAGGTCGGGAGTTCAAGACCAGCCTGGCCGACATGGGGCAACCCTGTCTCTACTAAAAATACAAAAATTAGCCGGGCGTGGTGGTGTGCGCCTGTCAACCCAGCTGCTTGGGAGGCTGAGGCAGGACAATTGCTTGAACCCGGGAGGCGGAGGCTGCAATGAACTGAGATTGTGCCACTGCACTCCAACCTGGGTGACAGAGCAAGACTCCATCTCAAACAAACAAACAAAAAACCAAAAGGAATTGAGGGAAGTCATGGCTAGAAGCATTGATTGTGTTCCTGAAAGCCTCAGTTCACATTCCAGCTCGCTCCTCACCAGCTGCATGTCTAACCTCTGTGAACCTCAGTCTCCTCATCTGCAGAATGGGATAATGCACACATCTACATCCTAGGGCTGCTGAAATGAAACGTGAGCAGGCTCCGAGTAAGTGCTTGATGAACCAACTATATTCTCTCTCTCTCTCTGTCTTTCTGAGACAGGGTCTCACTCTGTCACCCAGGCTGGAGTGCAGTGGCGCAATCTCGGCTCACTGCAACCTCTGCCTCCCAGGTTCAAGTGATTCTCCTGCCTCAGCCTCCTGAGTAGCTGGGATTATAGGTGCATACCACCACACCTGGCTCTTTTCTTTTTTTTTTTTTTGAGATGGAGTCTGGCTTTGTCTCCCAGGCTGAGTGCAGTGACATGATCTCAGCTTACTGCAACCCCCCCGTCCCGAGTTCAAGCAATTCTCTTCTCTCAGCCTCCTGAGTAGCTGAGATTATAGGTGCACACCAACGCATTTGACGAAGTTTTGTATTTTTAGTAGAGATGGGGTTTCAGCATGTTGGTCAGGCTGGTCTCGAACTCCTGACCTTGTGATCCGTCTGCCTTGGCCTTCCAAAGTGCTGGGATTACAGATGTGAGCCACTGCACCCAGTCTGTATTTTTATTTTTATTTTTTTTTGTAGTGATAGGGTTTTACTATGTTGGCCAGGCTGGTCTCGAACTGTTGACCTCAGGTGATCTGCCCACCTTGGCTTCCCAAAGTGCTGGTGTTACAGGCATGAGCCACTGTGCCTGGCCCATGTTCTCCCTTGAGGCAAGAAATCTTTGTCTGAATGAAGACAGGAAGGCTGGAGGAGAGGCAAGTTCAAAGGCTCAGGCCTTTCAGCCCTGAGGCTGCCCAGGTGGTGTTGAAGACCGAGCACTGGTGTGGGGTGGTGATATGGGCACAAATTCTTGTTTATTTTCCCCCAGCCTGGACCACAGCAGTCCCCTGCTGGACTGCCTATCTCAGTGGAAGCCTATGCTGAGCTTTATCGCCGTGTTCCTGCCGGCTGTGGACGGTGGGGAGGTAAAAAATGTTCTTTTTCAATAAAATAGAAAATGGAACCCAATTCCTCTCCAGGGTAAGAATCATTATGTTTCACAACGGCTGTAAAGTATGTAGCAGTGAGGTGTGGGGTGGCTGCTGGGGCCTGGGTGAGGAGGGGGAGGGGGTAATGCCTGCAAGGTGGCCATCCACAGTCACCAAAGTGGGCCTGGAAGGAACCCAGGAGGCAGGGATGCCACCTCATCTGACGCCTGGGTACCCACAAGGTCTCCATCCCTTGAGGTCTCCACGTGGCTTCAACACACATCTATCAAGCACGTACGTCGGTAAGGAGAGGTGGGACGGCCGCTCTGCGTGCTGCTCCTGGCATGTTGGACAGAGAAGAATAAACACGTGTTCGGTTAAATGAAATGGAATTGAGTGTTAAGGAATTTGGATCTTATCCAGGGCACTAAGAAACCAAGATTTAAGGGTATAAGGCTGTGTGTGTGTGTGTGTGTGTGTGTGTGTGTGTGTTTACCTTTTTTGAGATATAACTTACAAAATACACAAATCTTGTCTAGTTTAATAATTTTTTTCACATGCAAGCATCCATGTCCACCACACAGTGAGCTACAGAACGTTTATAGCATTCCAGAAAGTTCCCTGGTGCCCCTGGCTTATAGATACTCCCCAAAATAATCAGTGTCGACTCATTCTTCTTGAACTTCCTGTAATTGGAGCCATCCAGTAAACACACTTGAGAGTCTTCCTTTCTTTTGCTCTTCACTACCAGTAAAATCTACTCATGTTGGCCGGGCATGGTGGCTCACGCCTATAATCCAAGCACTTTGGAGATCAAGGCAGGGGGATCACCTGAGGTCAGGAGTTCAAGACCAGCCTGACCAACGTGGTGAAACCCTGTCTTAAAAAAAAAAGTCCACCCATGCTGCTGCGTGTAGCAGTAGCAGTTCACTGTTTTTTTACTGGTTTTCATTGCTGCTTATTATTCCATGTTATGTCACAAATTGTAGATCCTCAATGCTGTTGATGGACATCATGGTTTGGGGCTTTGCCTAGTAAAGCGACAGAGAATGTTCTTGTGTACAGGACCTAATGCAGAGTTTTAAGTAGAGGAGGGACTTATGAGATTGGATTTTTTTTTTTTTTGAAACAGAGTCACTCTGTTGCAGAAGCTGGAGTGCAGTGGGTCAATCTTGGCTCACTGCAACCTCTGCCTCCTGAGCTCAAGCAATTCTCATGCCTCAGTCTCCTGAGTAGGTGGGACTATGGGTGTGTGCCACCATGCCTGGCTAAGTTTTGTATTTTTAGTAGAAACAGGATTTCACCATGTTGGCCAGGCTGGTCTTGAACTCCTGACCTCAAGTGATCCACCTGCCTTGGCCTCCCAAAGTGCTGGGATTACAGGAGTGAGTCACCATGCCCAGCTTAGATCTGATTAAAAAAAAATTGGTTGCTTTCACTTTATTTTTTTTATGAGGGATTTTAGGTTCACGGAAAAATTAAGCAGAAGGTACAGAGACTTCCCACATACCCTCTGCCCCCATGGATTCATAGCCTCCCCGTTACCAACACCCCATCAGAATGGTGCACTTGCTACAATCAATGGGCCTCTCTGGACTCATCATATTCACCCAGAGTCTACGGTTTACAGTAGGGTTCCTTCTTGGTGGTGTACATTCTGTGAGTTTGGACAAGTGTATAATGACCTGTTCTACCACTAGAGCATCACCCAGCGTAGTTTCACTGTCCCTGAAAGCCTCTGTGCTCCGCCTGTTTATTTCTCCCCACTGCACCCCCAGCAATTGCTGATCTTCTTGTCTCCACAGTTTTCCCTTTTCTATAATGTCATATAGTTGGAGTCATGCAGGGTACGTCCCCTTCAGATTGCTTCTTTCATTTAGTTATACACAGTTAAGTTTCCTCCATGTCTTTTCATGACTTGATAGCTCAATTATTTCTTCTTTTAAAATTTTTGATATGGAGTCTCACTCTGTCACCCAGGCTGGAGTGCAGTGGTGCGATCTTGGCTCACTGCAACCTCCACCTCCCAAGTTCAAGCAATTCTCTTGTTTCAGCCTCCTGAGTAGCTGGGATGACAGGCATGTGCCACCATGCATGGCCAATTTTTGTATTTTTTAGTAGAGACACGGTTTCACCTTGTTGGCCAGGCTGGTCTTGAACTCCTGACCTCAGGGGATCCACCCACCTTGGCATCCCAAAGTGCTGTGATTACAGGCATCAGCCACCACACCCAGCCTCTATCTAACACTGAGTAACATTCTATTGTCTGATGTACCACGGTTTATTCATCCATTCACCTGCTGAGGGACATTTTGGTTGCTTCCCAAGTTTTGGCAGTTATGCATAAAGCTGCTGTGAACATCCATGTGCAGGTTTTCATTTGGTCATAAATTTTCAATTCATTTGGGTAAATACCAAGGATCATGTGGTAAGAGTATGTTGACTCTAGTCAGAAGCCACCAAACCTGTCTCCAGGGTGGCTGTTTCGTTGTGCATTTCCACCCAGCGAGGAAGGAGCTTTCCAGTTGCTCCACATCCTCACCAACATTTGATGTTGTCAGTGTTCTGGATTTTAGTCGTTCTAATAGGTGTGTAGTGGAATCTCATTGTTGTTTCATTGCTCTAGCTTTTTATTTTGAATTATTTCAAAGCTATTGAAAAGTTAAGACAGTCATACAATGACGGTAAATTGACTGCACTCACCTCTTTGCTTCCCTTTGGAAGTGCCTTCCCATGCTGACTCTGACTACAACAATAAACACCACATCTATTCTTTACCTAGTATTAATACTTTTCCACATTTGCCTTGTTTTTATTTGTTATTATTTATTACTATTTTTTGAGACAGGGTTGTGCTTTGCCAGGCTGGAGTGCAGTGGGGCAGTCACAGCTCACTGCAGCCTTGACATCTTGGGCGGAAGTAGTCCTCCCAACCCAGCCTCCTGAGCAGGTGGGACTACAGGTGCAAGCCACCACACCTGGTTAATTTTTGCACTTTTTATTGAGACAAAATCTTGCCCTGTTGCCCAGAACAGTTTCAAACTCCTGGGCTCAAGTAATCTGTCCACCTCAGCCTCCCAAAGTGCTGGGATTATAGTCCTGAGCCACTGTGCCCTTCCCACATTTGCCTTATTGCTCTTTTTTTTTTTTTTTGAGACAGAGTTTTGCTCTTGTTGCCCAGGCTGGAGTGCAATGGTATGATCCTGGCTCACTGCAACCTCCACCTCCTGGGTTCAAGTGATTCTCCTGCCTCAGCCTCCCGAGTAGCTGGGATTACAGGCATGCGCCACCATGCCCGGCTAATTTTGTATTTTTAGTAGAGACAAGGTTTCTCCATGTTGGTCAGGCTGGTCTCGAACACCCGACCTTAGGTGATCCGCTCGCCTCAGCCTCCCAAAGTGCTAGGATTACAGGCATCAGCCACTGTGCCCGGCCTTTATGGCTCTTTTTATATTTCTTTCTTTGAAACATTTAAAACTTGCCAACATCATCACATTTCTACCCTACAAACTTCAGCATCTGTCTTTTACAGACATCCTCCTTCATAACCATAATACCATGATTGCATTCAAGACACTTAATGGTGTTACAATAATATTATCTAATATTGAGTTCACATTCAAATTTCCCCTAGCACCCAAAACACCCTTTATAGCAGTTTTATTTATTGTTTTAGATCCAGAATGTAATTAGGATCATTCCAGGACATTGCCCGCTTCCATGGTCCTGTTCCTGCATACAGATGGAACAGGATGGCCCAGCCCAGTGTCCAGCCAAGAGCACCGTGTCAGGGCGAGCTGGGGAACCACACTGTCTGGTTCAAATCCCTGCATTGCCACTTCCCAGCTGTGTGACTCTGGGAGCGTTTCTTACCCTTCCCTTGGGTACCTCATTTATTTGCAAAATAAGCATCACCCGCCTCACAGGTAAGCATCGTAAGCATCCAGTGAAGTATCAGACAAGATCGGGCACCTTCAGGGTGGTGTGGCCACAGACATATCCAGTGAAGCATCACACACGCCATGCTCAGAACAGAGCCGCCTATATTGTAGGTCACTGTGCTTACTGTAGTGATTTTGTCGTGAGACAATTATTACTCTTTTTGTATGTTGATTAAAGTATGTTTTGTCATAGACCTTTCCAAGCAGTGCTGTTTTATTGGGAAACCTGCCAGGGTTTACATTCCTGCTCTGATAATTCTCATTTAGATAGAAGGGGTTGCATTTTTTTTTTTAAGACAGAGTCTCTCTGTGGCTTCCAGGCTGGAGTACAGTCTTGTCATCTGGGCTCACTGCAACCTCTGTATCCTGGGTTCAAGCGATTCTCCTGCCTCAGCCTCCCCAGCAGCTTGGATTTTAGGTGTGCGTCATGAGGCCCGGCTAATTTTTGTATTTTTAGTAGAGACGGGGTTTCACTATGTTGACCAGGCTGGTCTCAAACTCCTGGCCTCAAGTGATCCGCCTGCCCTGGCCTCCCTGAGTGCTGGAATTACAGGCATGGGTTGCCGCAGCCAGCCGGCGGCATGGCTTTGAGGAAAATGTACTGGAGTGGAAGTCAGGAAACTTGGCCCCCAGCCCTCTTTTCACCTCTAACTTGCTGTGTGACCTTGGATGCGCCACTGTCTCTGGTCCCGATTTGCCCCCTCTTTCCCTTCCTTTCTTCTCCCTCCTTTCTTCTTTCAATTGCATTGACTGAAGTTTTCCCCCGACTTGTTCTATTTTTTCCCGATTAATTTGGAAGTTATAATACATGCTATTTCTATTCTCTTGTAATTACCCTAGAAAATTTAACATGCATATTTAGGTTATAATTGTCATCTAAGATTTCTGTCTTTACTCTCCTCCTACACAATTCCAGGACCTTAAAATGCTTTCTCTCTGGTCCCTTTCAACTCTTGCCACATTGCCCTTTTTTCTTCTCTCTTGTTGTTTGCTTTAACTTCATAAATTAAACACTTTATATAGTTCTTATTTGATTAAATTGACTTACGTTTAATACTATTCTTACCTACCTTTTTTTTTTGAAGGGTCTTGCTCTGTCACCCAGGCTGGAGTACAGTGGTGCGATCATGGCTCACTGCAGCCTTGACCTCCTGGGCTCAAGTGATCCTCCCACCTCAGCCTCCTGAGTAGCTGGGACCACAGGCACACACCACCACAACTGGCTAAGTTTTTGTATTTGGGGAGAGACTGTGTCTCCTTATGTTGCTCAGGCTGAACTCAAACTCTCAGGCTCAAGCAATCCTTCTGCCTCGGCCTCCCAAAGTGCTGGGATTACAGGCCTAAACTACCTCACCTGGCCTACCTACCATTTTTTTTTGTTTACTAACTTTTCTTGCATTTCTTTTTCCTGAAGTTTATTCTTTAGAAGTTCCTTTAGGGAGGGTGTTGGTTGTAAACTCTGACAGTTTTTGTTTGTCTAGCAGTCTTTATTTTGCTCTCAGGCTTTAACACATTTCAGAAGGGATAGAATTCCCACGTGACAGCGATCTTCTCCCAGCTTATTGAAGTGCCATTCGACTGTCTCCTGGCTTCCAGAGTTTCTCTGAGAACTCTGCTACCCGTCCATCTGACGTCCCTTTTTAGGTAATCTCTCTTTTATCTTTGGCTGCTTTTAAGGTTTTCTCTTTGTCTACGATGTTCCATGGTTTCGCTACGGTGTTTTTAGGTGGAGATCTCTTTTAATTTATCCTGCTTGGGATTCACTGAGCTTTCTGAAGTTTAGAGTAATAGTTCTGGAAGATTCTCAGCTATGCTGTCTTTGAATTTGACTCTCCACTGTTACCTCTGATATCTCCTTCTGGAACTCTGATTAGACACATACTAAAACTTCTCATTTCATCCCCACCTCTCTTAGTCTCTCTTTTACATTTTCCATTTCTTCGTCTCCCTCTGCTGCCTTCTGAGAAATGTATTTGTTTTTTATTCTTTGAGACAGAGTTTTGCTTTGACCAGGCTGAAGTGCAGTGGCATGATCTTGGCTCACTACAATCTCTACCTCCTGGGTTCAAGTGATTCTTTTGCCTCAGCCTCCTGAGTAGCTAGGACTACAGGTGTCTGCCACCATGCCCCATTACTTTTTTCCTTTTGTATTTTTTTAGTAGAGAAAAATTTTTAAAAAATAGTACTTTTTTAAAAATTCTTTTTTAAATTTTTAGTAGAAATGGCTGGGGGAGGGCGGTTTCACCATGTTGGCCAGGCTGGTCTTGAACTCCTGACCTGAAGTGATCTGCCTGCCTCAGCCTCCCAGAGTGCTGGGATTACAGGTGTGAGCCACTGTGCCAGGCAAGAAATGCATTTTTATGTCTTTTCCAGTTCACTAATTCTCAGCCGTCTAATTTTCTGTTTCATTCATGAAGTTTCTAATTTCAATTGTTAAACTTCTCATTTCTAGATATTTTATTGGACTCCTTTACAAATCAGCCTGGTAATTTTTCAGCGTCTCATTTTCCTTTGTCATACTTTGGATATCCACTTTTGTATTTTAAAATGCTTGTGGCTGGGTGCGGTGGCTCAAGCCTGTAATCCCAGCACTTTGGGAGGCCAAGGTGGGTGGATCACGAGGTCAAGAGATCGAGACCATCCTGGTCAACATGGTGAAACCCCGTCTCTACAAAAAATACAAAAAAAAAATTAGCTGGGCATGGTAGCGCATGCCTGTAATCCCAGCTACTCAGGAGGCTGAGGCAGGAGAATTGCCTGAACCCAGGAGGCAGAGGTTGCGGTGAGCCAAGATCGTGCCATTGCACTCCAGCCTGGGTAACAAGAGCGAAACTCCGTCTCAAAAAACAAACAAACAAAAACAACCCTTGTGTATTGACTTTATGTGCGATGATGAGGATTCGGCGTTTGCCACCTGTGCTCGCCTGTTTTTCGGTTGGTTTTGGTGGCTCCGGCTCACGGTAGCTTGCTGCCTGTGTGTTTTGACTTTTTCTTTACTGTGCACTTTGCATTTCTTGAAACTTGTTTTCTATGGGAATTCGTGGAGGCCTGACCTTAGCGACTATTTCTTCAGAGAAGATTGGTATGTATTTCTGCCAGGTGCTGCTGTGAACGGTGGGCTGATTTTCTGCTTGTGGGTTTTTAGGCCACATAAGCAGAATGAATTCTGGCCCCACATAAAGGCGAGCTGGTGGTTGAGATTCTCAGGAAGGCAGACTTTTTCTTTTTCTTTCTGGTTTTTGCTTTTCCCTTCCCACCAGAGCCAGGGCAGGCTTTTCTAGTTCATGTTTGGAGGATCTTGGTTGGGGATATAGTTTAGTTCAAATCTTACCTTAGCTCCCATAATTCCCACGTGCTGTGGGAAGGAGCCAGTGGGAGATGATTGAATCATGGAGGCGGGGCTTTCCCGGGCTGTCCCCGTGATAGTGAACAGGTTTCATGAGATCTGATGGTTTTTAAAAATGAGGGTTTCCCAGCACAAGCTCTCCTTTTGCCTGCTGCCATCCACGAGTGACTTGCTCCTCCTTCCATCGTGATTGCAAGGTCTCCTGGCTATGTGGAAATGTAAACCCAATAAACCTCCTTCTTTTGTAAATTGCCCAGTCTCAGGTATGTCTTTATCAGCAGCATGAAAATGGACTAACACAGTCGGCAAATTTCGCCGCCCAGCTTGCCCAGGCACGGACTTTGTCTCCTGCTGTTCGAACGCAGAGTTAAAGGCCAGGCTTTCGGCTGACCAGATGCCCGCATGGAAGTGCTGCCTTCAGTGCCAGCTCGCTCCCTCACTTCTCTGGAGCTGCGTTCTTGCAACTTGGAAGGTTTTCTTTACTTTCGCAGTTTTGTCTTTTCCAGTTCACTAATTCTCTTCTCAGACTGGACAAGCCTATCCATGCATTAAAAAACGTTTTAAATACTTCATTGAGCAATTTCAGTTGTCCTATATTGGGAAGGTATCTTCAGAACTTAGCCGTAGGGCCCAGTTTTATTTATCCTTCATTCATTCACTTATTCATGTAGCAAACACTTCCTTGAACACCTACTAGAGGCTAAATCCTGGGTTAACCAAAGAGGATGTTGAGATCCGTAAGACACAGTGCCCCCTGGGGAGCTGACCATGAAGACCCTTAAAATGTGACTCGATGGCGTTGGCAGAAATCATTCAAGTTACAGGCACACCTGGTTTTATTGCACTTTGCTTTCTTGGGCTTTGCGAATATTGCCTTTTTTTTTTTTATGGAGTCTTGCTCTGTTGGTCAGGCTGGAGTGCAGTGGTGCAATCTTGCGATCTCAGCTCATTGCAACCCCGAGATTCTCCCACCTCAGCCTCCCAGGTAGCTGGGACTACAGGCACATGCCACCATGCCTGGCTAATTTTTACATTTTTAGTAGAGATGGGGTTTCGCCATGTTGGCCAGGCTGGTCTTGAACTCCTGACTTCATGATCTGCCCTCTTCAGCCTCCCAAAGTGCTGGGATTACAGGTGTGAGCCACCACATCCGGCTTTTTTTTTTTTTAAGCAAATTGAAGGCTGGGGCAGCCCTGCATTGAGCAACTCTATGGGCGCCATTTTTCCAACAGCATATGCTGACTTCACATCTCTCCGTGATCTTCACAATCGTTGAAAGTTTTTCATTATTATTATCTCTGTTGTGGAGATCTACGACCTTTGACCTTATATTGTAATTGTTTGGTGTGCCACACACTGTGCCCAGATAAGACGGCAAACTTGACAAATGTTGTGTGTTCCCAGTGTCTCCTTCTCTCTCTTTTTAGGCCTCCTTATTCTCAGAGACACAGTAATATTGTAATTAGGCCAGCGAGTGGCCCTATGGTGGCCTCCAAGTATTCAAGTGAAAGGAAGGGTCACACATCTCCCGGTCTATGTCGTAAGCTAGAAGTGATGAAGCTTAGTGAGGAAGGCATCCTGAAAGCCAAGGGAGGCTGAAAGTGAGGCCTCTTGCACCAAACAGCCAGCCAGGCTGTGAGTGCAAAGGCAAAATTCTTGAACAGAATTAAAAGTACTCCTCTAGTGAACACACAAATCACAAGAAAGCAAAACAGCCTCATTGCTGATTCGGAGAAAGTGCTCACGCTCTGGATAGAAGATCAAAGCAGCCGCAGCCTTCCCTTAAGCCAAAGTCTAAGCCAGAGCCGGGCGGTAACTCTCTTCAATGCAGCCTTCCCTTAAGCCAAAGCCTAGTCCAGAGCCAGGCGGTAACTCTCTTCAATGCAGCCTTCCCTTAAGCCAAAGTCTAAGCCAGAGCCGGGCGATAACTCTCTTCAATGCAGCCTTCCCTTAAGCCAAAGCCTAAGCCGGAGCCAGGCGGTAACTCTCTTCAATTCTACGAAGGTTGAGAGAGGTGAGGAAGCCGCAGATGAAAAGTTGGGAGCTATCAGAGGTCGATTCATGAGGTTTAAGGAAAGAAGACCTCCCCATAACATAAAAATGCAAAGCGAAGCAGGAAGTACTGATGGGAAGCTGCAGCCAGTTATCCAGGAGACCCAGCTAGATCATTATTATTATTTTTTACGGCAAAGATGCCATAGCATTTTATGACCATTACAAAAGGCAACCAATGATATTTTCATTCAAATATCTGCACAAAATGATGATTCAACCTAAGGGGCAAAGAGAGATGTCTTTGGAGAAGGCACTTAACGTAGAACATTAGCAAAACTGACTGGTTGGCTAAAACGCAAATGAGCTGGTTCAACCTGGCCGGGGGCTGTTAGGGCTGTTCCTTCTCACTGCGGCCTGACTAAAAACTGGTGGCATTAAGAAAGTGTCACTTTTCCCACAGTTTGGGGGTGCCCCGGTGGGGTGGTGCTGCTCTCGAAAGCCCTGTGTCCCTAAACACATCCATCCTCACGAGATCAGTTTCCCCAAGTGCTCATTCCAAAAATAGGCTCAGAGCTGGCAGAAATCATTCAGGAAGCTCCTTGAGGGCCCTCTCCATTTCTCAGTCTGACTTTCAGCTTGTTCCAGCTACTGTAAGCAGTTTCGACCTCCCAAGGTTGCTAGCGACTTCTACTTTTGCTAATATCCTTGGCTGTGATAGTCTGTTAGGCTAGTCACCCCCCAGTTAACTGCACCTCCACTTCACACCCTTTTCTTGAATCTGGCCTGGGCTTCGAGCTAAGATCCTTGATGACGTTAAGCGTGATGATCCTTGGCTACACCAACCAACAGATGTTCAATGCAGATGAAACAGCCTCCTATTGGAAGAAAGATGCCATCTGGGACTTCTTCCTAGCTAGAGAGGAGGTCAATGCCAGGCTTCAAGGCTGGCTCTCTTTTTAGAGGCCAATGCAGCTGGTGGCTTTAAGTAGAAGCCAATGTTCATTTCCCATTCTGAGCATCCTAGAGCTCTTCAGAATTATGCTACATCTACTCTGCTTGGTCACTATAAACAGAAGAACAGAGTCAGGATGACAGCACGTCTGTTTACGCATGGTTTACTGAATTTTTTTTTGAGATGGAGTTTTGCTCTCATTGCCCAGGCTAGAGTGCAGTGGCATGATTTCAGCTCACTGCAACCTCCACCTCCCAGGTTCAAGTGATTCACCTGCCTCAGCCTCCCAAGTAGCTGGGATTACAGGCATGTGCCACCACACCTGGCTAATTTTTGTATTTTTAGTAGAGACAGGATTTCAGCATGTTGTCCAGGCTGGTCTTGAACTCCTGACCTCAAATCATGCCTCAGCCTCCCAGAGTGCTGGGATTACAGGTGTGAGCCACCACACCCAGCTGGTTTACCGAATATTTTAAGCCCATTCTTAAGACCTACTGCTCAGAAAGAAAGATTCCTTTCAAAATATTACTGCTGACAGACAATGCACCTGGTCACCCAAGACCTCTGATGGAGGTGTGCAAGGAGATGAATGTTGTTTTTATGCCTGTGAACACAACATCCATTCTGCAGCAAACTTGCCTCAAGGAAGAATTTTGACTTTCAAGTCTTATTATTTGAGAAATGCACTTTGTAAGGCTAAAGCTGCCATAGATGGTGAGTCCTCTGATGTATCCGGGCAAAGTAAACTGAAAACCTTCTGGAAAGGAGTCACCATCCTACTTGCCATTAAGAACATTTGTGATTAATGGGAGGAGGTAAAAATATCCATGTTAAAAGGAGTTTGAAAGAAGTTAATTCCAACCCTGATGGATGACTTTGAGAGGTTCAAGCTTTCAGTGGAGAAAGTAACTGCAGATGTGGTGGAAATAGCAAGGGAACTGGAATTAGAAGCCGAGCCTGAAGATGTGGCTGAATTGCTGCAATCTTATGATCAAACTTGAGCAGATGAGGAGTTGCTTCTTATGGTTGAGGAAGGAAAGCGTTTCTTGCGATAGGATCTACTCCTGGTGAAGACGCTGTGAACACTGAACTGTGAACTGTGAACAGTGCTGAAATGACAACAGAGGATTTAGAATATTACATAAACTTAGTTGACAGAGCAGCAGCAGGGTTTTCAATGTTGAAAGAAGTGCTACTGTGGGAAAAATGCTATCAAACAGCATCACATGCTACAGAGAAATCTTTGGTGAAAAGAAGAGTCAATCAATGTAGCAAACCTCATTGTTGTCTTATTTTAAGAAATTGCCGGCAGGTGCGGTGGCTCAAGCCTGTAATCCCAGCACTTTGGGAGGCCGAGGCGGGTGGATCACGAGGTCAAGAGATCGAGACCATCCTGGTCAACATGGTGAAACCCCGTCTCTACTAAAAATACAAAAAATTAGCTGGGCACGGTGGCATGCGCCTGTAATCGCAGCTACTTGGGAGGCTGAGGCAGGAGAATTGCCTGAACCCAGGAGGCGGAGGTTGCGGTGAGCCAAGATCGCGCCATTGCACTCCAGCCTGGGTAACAAGAGCGAAACTCTGTCTCAAAAAAAAAAAAAAAAGAAAAAAGAAATTGCCACAGACACTCCAACCTTCAGCAACCACCACCCTGATCGGTCAACAGTTACCAACATTCAGGCAAGACCCTTCACCAGCAAAAACACGGCGGCTCACTGAAGGCTCAGATGATTGGTAGCACTTATTAGCAATACAGTACTTTAAAGTTAAAGTCTCTACATTGTTTTATTGGACATGATGCTATCGCATACTTCAGAGGCTCCAGTATAGTGCAAACATGATCTGTGTATGCACTGGGAAAGCAAACAACGTACATGCCTTGCTTTATTGCAGTCTTTGCTTGGTTGCAGCGGTCTGGAACTGAACCCACAATATCTGCAAGGTGTGCCTGTACACAAACGCAACAACTCCTGCCATTTATTGAGGTCCTCTGCCATGCCAGGCACTGTGCCCAGCACCCTACCTGTATCATCTCATGGAGTTCTCTTGCCAACCACCTGAGGAGGCAGTAGTATTAAGGACGAAGAAACTGAGGCATGCAGAGGTTAAGTCACTTGCCCTGGGATACATAGTTGCAAGATGGCAGAACCGTAATTGGAAACAGACCACTGGCTTAGGACTGGGATCTTGGCCTCTGTGCTAAGTGATTGCCCTCCCCACCAACCTTTCCACCCCCCTGACTTGACTACAACTCCCCCCAGCCCTGCCCAATCTTTAACTCGCCCGCAACCACCTGGCCCATCAGCGACCTCCTAGCCCTGTCGTGAAATCGGAGCCAGCTCCATGCTGGGACATGACTCCCAGCGTGTCCTTAGAAAGACGTCCTCCCTGCCAAAAAGCAGCTCAATGAGGAGGACATGGTGAGGGCAGCCTCATTAATATTCCTTCCTTCTGTCATTTTGGCAGGAAACAGTGAGAGACCAGGGAGGAGGGTGAGGATGAGCGTGGGGTGTATACCTGGCAAGGGGGAGGGGTCTTGTGGCATCTTCATGAGGGTGGGTTTAAGCCTGGCAGAGGAATCAGGATAGGTGGAGGGATGGAAGGGATGGGAAGGGAACCTGAAAGGATGGGGATAAAGGGTGAGGGGCTTGGGTGCCCCCTGCCCAGGAAGGCAGAAGCAAGGTCGCCTCCCTATGAGAGTCTTTACAACCAGCCTGACCAGTGTGTGTGGGCACACACACACACACACGCACTACACAAACATGCATACACACAGGCACACTACTGTGCACTCCCTAAGGAGGGCCCAGTACAGTCTGAGCCATGTCTTTGTCCCCAGCACACTTAGCTCAGAGCCTGGCCCTCAATCATTAATATGTGCTGAACAGATCCTGGCCATAGGTATTTTTACATTTTTAAATTAGAGTCATGCATTGCTAATGACAGGGCCACATCCTGAGAAATGCATCACCAGGTGATTCTGACACAGTGTGAATGTCATAGAGTGCATTTACACACAACTCAACAGCATCACCCACTCACACCTGCGCTCTGTGGGAGAGCCTGTCGCTCCCAGGCTGCAAACCTGCGCAGTGTGAGTCCCGAATGCTCTCGGCAGCTGTAACCGTGGGATCTGCGTATCGAAACATATGTGACCATAAGGAAGGTACAGTAAATATACGGTCCTGTCATCCTACAGGAGGGACCACCATGGTCTATGTGGCTGTTGTGGGCCACATGTTGCTGTGCGGCACATGACTGACACGTGTTGTATCTGAATCTAGGTCCATTGTGAGATCAAACACCAAAGCAGCCTGTTATGGAGAGAAGGTAAAATTCTCTCCCTCCTTTATGCCACCCTTTCTCTCTCCCCACCAAGGTAACCACTGTCAGCAGTTTGGCAGCCTCCTCCTTCCAAAGGGTTTCCAGGATGCAGGAATTTATAATCTCACGAAGCAGGCAACACACACACACACACACACACACACACACACACACACACGTGCTTTGGGACCCACCACTCTTCCTTCATTTTCTCCTCCCCCATTTCCTCCCCTTCCCAGCCTCCTCTGCCACCTCTGTGGTCCTGGTCCTGAACTCAGCAGGGATTCTGAGCAGGACAGCAGAGGCTGTCCCCACCTTTCCCAGTATTCCTCCTCTGCTGAGAGAAAGGGATAGGGGAGGTTGGTGGTGGGTGGAGGTTCCCCAGGAGGTGTCCCTAAAGGGTAGGGAAAGAAACTGGAAGACCCAAGATTGGCTGCATTTCTAGCCAAGACTCTTCCGTGACTCCTCCTCCTCCTCCTCCCTCCTCTTCCTCCCCTTCTTCCTCCCTCCTTCTCCCTTCTCTTCCCTCCTCCTTCCTCCCTCCTCCTCTTCCTCATCCTCCTCCCTCCTCTTTCCTCCCTCCTCCTCTTTCTCATCCTCCTCATCGTCCTCCCTCCTCCTCCCTCCTCCCCCCTCTCTCCTACCTCTTCCTCCTCTCTCCTCCCTCCTCCTCCTCTCTTCTCCCTCCTCCTCCTCTCTCCTCCCTCCTCCTCCTCTCTCCTACTCCCTCCTCTCTCTTCCCTCCTCCCTCCTCCTGCCCCTCCCTCCTCCTCCCTCCTCCTGCCCCTCCCTCCTCCTCCCTCCTCCTCCTGTCTCTTCCTTTCTCCTCCTCCTTCTGGCTCCTCTCCTCCTCCCTCCCTTCTCCTCCTCCTCCCTCCTCTTCCTCCTGCTCCTCCCCTTTCTTCTCCTCCCCAACTGGGGCCCAGCCTTGCATCTCTTGCTCTGATGCGGAGCCTTGCATGGAGGTCTCGGCTTGCTCTGAAGGCTTGTCATGTCTGCGTTTAATGAAGTTTAATTATCTTCCAAGATTCAATGAATAATTAGAAATCTTTTCAAGATGCAATCACACGGGTTCATGCTTCATTAACAGTGGAAAATCAATTGTAATTCGTGTAATTCCTCTCTTCTGGAGATCGGTCTGTTTGTGCACGTGCTCCCCTTCTTGCCCTGCTTTGTCTGCCCCAAGAAGTACAAAGGATGCCTGGCTTTTTCCTCCAGAATTGACGAGCCTTGTAGGGAGTGGGAGGAGAGTCAGACTCAGGTGGAGCAGGTCGGGCAGGGGAGGGAGAGAAAGATGACTGCGAGCAGGGTGGGGAGATGTTTCCAGGAGGCAGAGCCAGGGGATGAGGGATTGGAGAGCAGAGAGGAGGAGTCTCCCAGGCTATGAGGAGGCAGAGTGTTTCTCAACTTTTTAGGGGGTCCCAGGCCCCTTTAAAACCTGTTGAGGCCAGACGCAGTGGTTCACACTTTGGGAGGCCAAGGAGGGTGAGTCACTTGAGGCCAGGAGTTCAAGATCAGCCTGGCCAACATGGTGAAACCCCGTCTCTACTAAAAATACAAAAATTAGCCAGGCATGGTGGCACGTGCCTGTAATCCCAGCTACTCAGGAGGGTGAGGCAGGAGAATTGCTTGAACCCAGGAGGCGGAGGTTGCCGTGAGCTGAGATGGCGCCACTGCATTCCAGCCTGGGTGACAGAGCCAGACTCCATCTTAAAAAAAAAAATCTATTGAAACTATTGCCACCTCCCAAAAAAATGACATTCTGAGGGTGTCATCTTGATGATTTTCAGGGTGCTATATCCTGAGGTCCTTTCCAGCTGCTCTCCCCTCCTAGGGGCCCCAGATAACTGTGAGAACACGAGGGTGCTTGTTAGTAACACTGGACATTCTTTTAGCTGCAAGAAATCCAGAGCCCCTGCTGGAAGCTGAAGGTCATCTGCAGCCCAGCTCCAAGAGAAACTGCCCTGGTTTTCTCCCAACCACAGACGACAGCCCTGGGCCAGGGCAGCTGTGCCCGAGCCTCGTCTTCTCTGAGATGTCTGCTGGCAACAGCGCCACTGACTGCCACAGCCTCGCTGCAGACAACACAGCTTTGTGTTGAAGGTGGCGGGGTGCCCACGTCCACGCAGCAGAGGAAAGCAGGGCTCTCTAAAGAACTTCAGGGGCCACAAGGATATGGCGAAGTCCTTATCCAATTAGCCAGACCACTGGAGGGAGCAGAGGAAAAAGAGCTGTTTTGCAGATATCTGGGCTCTTCAAAGTGAATGGAGGATGAGGACCCCCGACCTCTTGCTGGGGGCTGTTTCTTCCCTCAACCTCAGTCCTCCACCTCTAAGCTGCACCATCTAATAGAACTTTCTGTCCAGGATGGTAGCCACTGGCCATATGTGACTATTTCAATTTAAGTTAATATAAAGGAAATTAAAAATTCAGTTGCTCAGCTGCATTAGCCATATTTCAAGTGCTCAGCAGCCACACGTGGCCTGTGTACTGGACAACACAGTCATAGAACAAAATCATCATCAAAGAAAATTCTACAGACAGTGCATGTCTGCTGTCCATCAGATCTCACCAGCTGCCCCTAGACTTGGATTAAGTATTAGCTTCCTGTGGCTGCTATAACAGATCACCCCAAGCTTAGCGGCTGTTGGAAATAGATGCTTGGTGCCGCAAAGAAAAATTAGCACTGAGACAAAGGATTTTTCAGCAACGCAATTTTTACTTCCTGGACTGCAGGAAGAGTACCCTTGCTAGCTATTGTGCCATTAGAGTGCAGTGAACAAAGGAAAACACAAAATTTATCCCTTACACATTTGGGGTCGTCCTTACTGCTAGGTTTGATCTCCGTTGGCTGGAGCCAGACCTCACAATTTAAACTAAAACCCGATTGGCTAACAACTTAAAACTTTTCTAAACAGGTAAAAGCAATGGAGAGCTGGGACATATGCCTGTGAGCAGGTCCAGCACAGATACCTTGGTTAAAGTACAAGGACATAGGATGTACTACGTGCCTGTAAGCATGGTATGTCTAACAGCTACATAGGATAGGGCTTAACAAAGTTATTAGCGTACTTATTCTCTAACAAGAAAGGAAACTTTAAAAAGGAGCTTTTCTACTTCCCACAATGGCTGAAAGCAACACAAATGCATTTCCTTATGGTTTTGAAGATCGGAAGCCTGACGTGGATTTCACTGGGCTAAAATCAAGGTGTCGGCACAGCTCACATCTTTCTGGAGGTTCTAGGGGAAAATCTGTTTCCTTCCCTTCTCCAGCTTCTGGATTCCACTCGAATCCCTGGAATCATTCCCCTTTGTTCATCTTCAAAGCCAGGAAGACCATGTCTATCTCCACAGAAGTAAAAAGGTCTCCTTTTTAGGGACTTGGACGATTAGATGGGGCCCTAATCCAGGACAATGTCCCATCTCAAAGTCCTTTACTCACCCACATCTGCAAAAACTCTTTCCATGGAAGGTAATCTCTTCACACAGTCCAGGAATTAGATGTCGACATCTTTTGGGGCCCACTGTTCTGGCTACCACGGGCCCCAAACTTTTATTTTTCCAGTTGCGGATCCTGAGATCCAGAGAGGAGAAGGAGCTTTTCCAAGGTCACACAAGGTGTGACGGGCACTGCAGTCTCCGCCCAGGTTTCCTCTTCCACGACATGCACCCACCCCCAGCTTCTGGAATTAGAAGCTGCTGTCAGCTTAAAGCTGCGCCCCTCACAGGGCATTGCCTTGGCCTATAGACCCGTCTTGATCAATGTCACACCCAACCCCACCCCTCCTTGCAGGGGACGGCCTCCTGACAATGACAGACGTGACGGTACAAACGTCTGTTCCCTTGCCTCTATTTGGGACCTCTGTAGGGACCAGTCCAGGTCCAGAGCTCTTCACGGGATCAGCTCAGCTCTTAGGGGCAACGATCGAGGACCAGCTTCTCCCTCTGGCCAACACGGTGAAACCTGACCAGAGGGAAAGTGCTCCAAGATCTGGCCAGTCCTGCAGCGATCTCGGATCAGTTTCCCTCTGGCCAGTCCTGCTGTGCTCGCTACCCTTCAGGTGTGTCTCCTGAGAGCCCCCCAGTCACGCATCTGCAGCAGCCCAGGGGACAAAGCTCCAGCCACTCCCCTTGGTCCATAGCACTTTTATAATCTGGCCCCTGCTGACCCCTCAGCCGCGGCAACTCACATGTACCCCATGCTCCAACCCAAACAAGTCTCTTTCAATTTCTCAAATGTCCTAGACTTTCTTTAGCCTCCAAGCTTTTGCCCATGCTGGTCCTGCTTTTTGAAATGCCCTTCATCTCCTGACCAACTCTTCCTCACTCTTTAGGACTCAGCTGAACTGTCACCTCTTCTTGGAAGCCTTCCAAGAACTTTCTCATCCCATCCCAGTCTCCAGGAGGATCCTCTCTTCTGAGCCTCCACGGCTCCCTGCGCCCACCGCTTCGAAGCTCTCACCAAGGTCTGCAGAGTACTCTGAGATTGGAGCTGTGTCTTGTTCCTTTCCTGGACTGGCCCCTACTGTGAACTTAGCTGGCCCCTATTATTCCTATTTACAGAGGAAGTTGAGAAGGGAGTGAGACCTGGGACACTGAGCCCCATCCTGGGGACTCATTTCCAGAGCAGAGACATCCTGGCAGCTCCCCAGACTCCAACAGGCCAGGAGTGGTGGAACTGCCGACAGCTGCTTGATATCTGAGCGGCAACTCCTGCCTAATGAATGATTCCTCTTCGATACACATGTTTCTGGTAATCAATTGGCCCGTCATTAGTCCGCAGCAGCAGCTGTCTCAACTCCAAATGAAATGCAAAGGTAATTGGTTTCTTTAGGCCTGGTGGGGTGAGGCTCCTCCTCTCAGGAGGGGGCCCATCCCCCTCTCCCAGACTGCCTAGACTCAGGACTGCAGGGCCAGCTTACTCCTGCCCTGGAAGGAGGCTGGACTGGGGCTCCCAGAAGTGACAGAAGCCCCCTTTGCTCACCTAGCGTTTGGGGGCAGGCCCCTGACTCCTGGTTGAGGATGTGTGGGGCTGGGAAGTAAAGAGGTCAGGGACAGAGGCAGGGCCACAGATGCTCACTGTGGCCTGAGTACCTGAGGATCAATGACGGATTGCCTCTACTTGGAACCTCTGTAGGGACCAGTCCAGGTCCAGAGCTCTTCACCGGATCAACTCAGCTCTTAGGGGCAACGATCGAGGACCAACTTCTCCCACTGGCCAACATGGTGAAACCTGACCAGAGGGAGACTGCTCGGAGATCTGGCCAGTCCTGCAGCGATCTCGGATCAGTTTCCCTCTGGCCAGTCCTGCTGTGCTCGCTACCCTTCAGGTGTGTCTCTTGAGAGCCCCCCAGTCACACTGCAACGAGAGGCAACGTGGGACTGTGAAGTCTGGGGTCATCTCCTACCCTCACCACTTGTTAGGCACACCCCTCAAAGCTTCCTTTTATACAATGGAAGCAACAACCCCTACTTTGCAGGGAGGCCTTGAGAAAGATGTTTGATGTCCCCAGGATACCCTGTTCCGAGTCGGAGCTTAATGAACAGACATTATCCTATGATGGTGATATGTTACATTCTTTAAGTGCCTGCATGCACCAGGCCCCATTACAAGTGTTTTGTATCCATTATTTCATTTCAGCCTTAACATGATACTGGAATTAGGTGCTGGTATCCCCACTTTAAAGATGAGGGGGTTGGAAGCACAGAGAGGTTAAGTAACTTGCCTGAGGTCACCCAGATGTGCAGCGGTGGTGCCAGGATTGAAGCCTAGATTGTCTGTCTACACAGCCTGTGCTTGTAATCTTCACCAGGCTACAATGACACTTCCCATGTGTCCATTCTTTGGCCCTCCTTAAATGTCCTTGCTTCACCCCTCACTTCCTAAGAACTTCCAGGCTGAAACTGTCTTCTTGGGTCTCTTATCTGCCCCTGGGAGACACCCCGGATCTTTCCTGCTCCTAGAGTCTGGCAGGCCAGCCCCTGAGGGCAGCTTATGAGTTGTTGGGGGGCGGTCATGTGGTCTGGACATCAGTTATGTAATTGGTAGGGCCTAGTTTGCAACCAGAGCCCTAGCTGCAAGGGAGTCTGGAAAATAGTTTTTGTTGCGCAGCCGCTGCAGCTCAGGAACGCACAAGAGAAGGAGACAGAAGCTTGCTTTCAGCTTGTTGTATGAAAAGGGACAAAGAATCTCTGCTCCCTCCAGGCTCTCTGCCTCTCTCTGCCCATGTCCTCTGTCCTCCCCTCTCTGAACCCCACATTTTTGGACTTTGACATTAAGTGAAGCACAACCAGAGTTCAACTCTGCCTCTCCTTAGCTGTGTGACATTAGACAAGTCACATAACCTCTCTGATCCTCATTATTCTCATCTGTGGAATGGCAATAGCAGTATCTCCCTGGAAGTTGTTGTGAGAGTAAATGGGATTATGCACTGCAAAGCTCCCTGCCACAGAGCCAGCCCAGAGCCTGCACATGGGCTGGAGCTGCTGCTGCAGCCACCACTACCATTTCCATGCCCTTTCCTCCTTTGGTGGGCACCCCATGAGGGTTAACTGGAGAGAGCTTTGATCTGTCACTAGATTGCATCTTTAAACATTTCCAAGAGGGTAATTGTGGATTGATTAAATTCTCTCTGCCTTAATCCCTTTCCTCTGGGTGGCTCAGTAAGGAGAGAGTGACAGAGCCTGGTGATGGTTTTGGGAAGGTGAAGGTCAGAGCTCCCCGAAACTCCTGGCAGTGTGCGTCCCTCTTGAGGTCCCTGGGGACGACAAAGGCAGCTCTGGCTGGCTTAGCAGGTAGTGAAATAGGATGCATTCAATTAAATCCATCTGCCACTTGTTTGCTGAGATAAAAACAGAACTTCGTGATCCTTCCTCTCCACCTGACCTCAAACGTCACTGGGGGCGCTGCCTCCTACAGGAAGCTCTTCCTGACTGTCCAAGTTCATCAGGTTTTTGGCTTGCTTCTCGTAACTAGCACTGCGGTCTGCTTGCCGCCCTGGTATGCAGTTCAGTTGCAAGTGTGCTTAAGTAACGTGCCACTTGTAATCATTGATGTACTGACCCTTGTGAGTAATTTGCTTTTAAAAAAAAATAGAGCCGGGTGCGGTGGCTCACACCTGGAATCCCAGCATTTTGGGAGGCCAAGGCAGCCTGACCACTTGAGGCCAGGAATTTGAGACCTGCCTGGCCGACATGGTGAAAAATATAAACAAATTAGCCAGGCATGGTGGCGCATGCATATAATCCCAGCTATGAGGGAGGCTGAGGCAGGAGAATCACTTGAACCCAGGAGGTGGAGGTCGCGGTGAGCTGAGATCGCATCACTATACTCCAGCCTGGGCTACAGAGCAAGACTCTGTCTCAAAAAAAAAAAAATCTAGTAGAGTAGATTTAATGTTCTCTGTCTAATAAGGTCACTGTCACTCATCCCACGTGCTTCCTTGCAGGGAAGAGGTGGGGGGAGCATTATATCTGGGAACAGGGTGGCCTCCAGGGCTGTCTCATCTCCGCAGCAGCCTGAGGGTCATTAGCGGTCAGGGCAATTGTGAGTGATCATGAGGTGTGTGCATTGCAGTTTTATAGCTACACTCATTTCCTTTTTCATGCTGGATTTTATTAAACTCTGGATGAGCCTGGATGGGGGAATTATTGAACTGCTTATAATGAGGATAGTTAACCCCACCGGAGCACTTTCCCCCATTGCAGGTACCGTGTGCAGAGCTCTTAGTGTACAATGATTTTCTTAATCTTTTTATGAGCTCGTGAAGTAGGTTTCATTATTTTTCTCATTTTAGAGAAGAAAATTGAAGCTCAGAGAAGTCAAGAAATGCGCTCAAGGTCACCCAGCTGCTAGGTGGCAGAATAAGGATTTGCACCTGGTTTATTTGGGTCCAGAGCTTGCTTTTAAAAATTCTTGTAAGACGGACATGAGCTGCCTCACATTTGCCCACTGACCCACCCTCGGAGAGTAGGTTCTGTGCTGGGTGCTCAGGAACATCAACAGACGGGTCATAGAAGCCATGCCTGGGGTCCCAGGGCTCCTGCTCCCCCAGAGGCAAGTTACTATTGCCTGCGTCTTGTCCCATCCTCTCCCTACTAGAGGACGGTGATTCTCTCCTCAGGCACTCTCCAGCACTGTCAATTTCCCCTCTCCTGGGTCACTCCCAATGCCATAAGCATGCTATGATTTTTCCCCATCTTAAGGAAATAATCTGTCCACCATGCTCGTCTCCTCTGTGCCACGCCGTTTCTCTTTCCCTGACGGCAAACCTCCTTGGAAGAGTTCTGACTTGCTGTCTCAACTCCTTTCCCTCCAGTCTCTCCTGAATCCGCCCAACCAGGCTCTACCCGCATTGCTCCAGCAAAACTGTCCTTGTCAAGGTCACCGATGCCCCCTTCATCGCTCTGCTCCATGCTGCATCCTTGGTCCTCTTTGTCCTGTCCCCTCGGCTGCCTTTGAGTCTCCTCATTGTCTCCTCCTCCTTGAACCTGTTCTTCCAGAGGCTTGCGGGATGCTGGCTCCTCCTCCCGTCTTTCTCTGATGGCTCCCTCTCTGCCTCCCTCTGCAAACACCCAACGTCTAAGAGTTTAGTGCCCAGGGCTCAGTGCTTGGACTTCCTTTCCATCTACACTCACTCCCTAAATAATCTCAGCCAAGCTCATAGCTTCAAACACCATCCAAATGCTGGTGCTCCCTGAATGCCTACTCTCAGTCCCAATATGCCTCCTGAACTCCAGACTTACACATCCAGCTGCCTACACCACATCTCCACTGGCAGGCTAAAGACAGCTCAAACCTAACGTCACAAAACCGAGCTTCTGAGCTTTCCCCCACACCCACTCCACCCCCTTCTTCTCCTACCGGGTATGAACTGCCCGCTTCCAGTTGCCCAAGCCAAAGGGCACTCTTGACTCCCCACATTCCATCATCCTCTGCATCCAATCCATCAGCACATCCTGTCGCTCTGCTTTCTTTTTCTTTTTCTTTTTGAGACAGAGTTTTACTCTGTCGTCCAGGCTAGAGTGCGGTGGTGCAGTGATCTTGACTCACTGCAAACTCCGCCTCCTGGGTTCAAGCAATTCTCCTGCCTCAGCCTCCCGAGTAGCTGGGACTACAGGCATGTGGCACCATGCCCAGCTAATGTTTTATTTTTAGTAGAGATGGGGTTTCACCCTGTTGGCCAGGCTGGCCTTGAACTCCTGACCTCAGACTATCTGCCTGCCTCAGCCTCCCAAAGTTTTGGCATGACAGGCATGAGCCACTGCACCTGGCCTTTACTTTCAAAATATATTCAGGATCCAGTTAGTTCTTTCCATCTCCAGGGCTGCGACTCTCTGAGCCTCCGTCCTTTTTTTCTGGTTGAAGGCCTTCATGGCCTAACTGGTCTGTCTGCTTTTGCCCTGGCCCCTTCACTATATTTTCCATCCAACAGCCAGAGGTATCCTGTAAAACATAAATCAGATCATGAGACTTCTCTCCTACAAACCCTCAAACGGCTTCCTATTCACTCAAAATAAAAGTCAGAGTTTTATTACCACCTGTGAGGTTTCATACGATCTGGCCTCTCCCTTCGTCTCTGACTGTATTGCCTTCCACTTTCCTTATCTGCCCTGCGCCCGAGTCCTTGCTGCTCCTCCCATGCCTTGGACATGCCCCTGCCCCAGGGCCTTGGCACTTGCTGCTCCCCTGCCTGCTATTCTCTTTCCCTGGAAATCTGTTTGGCCCCAGTTCCCTCCCTTTCTCAGATCTTTACTCAAATGTCCCTCTTCAGTGAAGCCTTTCCTAGCCTCCTCCTAAAATGTCAACCTCAGACCAGGCGTGGTGGCTCACACCTGTAATCCTAGCACTTTGGGAAGCTGAGGTTATAGGATCACTTGAGGTCAGGAGTTCAAGCCCAGCCTGGTCAATGTGGCGAAACCCCATCTCTACTAAAAATATAAAAATTAGCTGGATGTGGTGGTGCATGTCTGTAATCCCAGCTACTTGGGAGGCTGAGGCAGGAGAATCACTTGAACCTGGGAGGTGGAGGACGCGGTGAGCTGAGTTCACCCCATTGCATTCCAGCTGGGGCGACAAGAGTGAAACTCCATCTCCAAAACAAACAAACAAACAAACAAACAAACAAACAAAAAACTATATTCTGACTGCCACGAGGTCTTTTTGTTTGTTTGTTTATTTTAACAGTTAAGCACTGGCCTCAAGATAAACACTATTAACACAACGACAACTGATCCAGCCCGCAGATGCTAAGCCCCTATTCCGCCAGCCGTAGCTACAGCTTTCACAGGACGAGAGACTGATTGCAAGAACTTTCTCCGGTTAGAAACACCACCCTCCACGACTGGTTCTGGCTGGTTTACGGAGGTTGCACGCTTGAGTGCCTTCACTTCCTAAAAAGACCTTTTGACATATAGGGTTTAATTATAATACATTTAAACGTTAAGTCTCTACCCCAAAGTGAACACGGGTCATACATGACGTGCATGTTTATTCAATACACATGTGTTCAGGACCACCTTCATAAATATTCATAGCTCTCCCCGTAACCTGTTAATGCACGTTTAACCAACCCATTCAGCATAAAGCTACCACCCAAATCCCTCTGATAGAGTTTGGATATTTGTCCCCGCTCAAATCTCGTGTTGAAATGTAATCCCCAGTGTTGGAGGGGGACCTGAAAGGAGAGGTTTGGCTCATGGCATTGAAGTTGAATCCTTCATGAACGGCCTGGGCCATCCCCTTGGTGATGAGTGAGCTCTTGTTCTGAGTTCACACACGATCTGTTCATTTAAAAGTGCATGCTCCCCCAACCTCTCTCTGCTCCTGCTTTCACCGTGGTGCATGCTTGCTCCCGATTCACCTTCCACCATCAGTCAAAGCTCCCTGAGGCCTCCCCAGAAGCTGAGTCATGTTGGCATCATTTGTACAGCCTGCAGAACCATGAGACAATTAAACCTTTTTTCTTTATAAATTACCCCGCCTCAGGTATTTCTTTATAGCAATGCAAGAAGGGCCTAATGCACCCTGTCTTTCAAAGTCACCGCCTCTGGTCTTCACCGGAGGCACCTTCCCCGCCTTCGGGATGACCACCTTGCAGGCTGCTACCCCTTATAGAAAAATAAGTCCTCCTTTTCTAAATTCATATATTGTGGGGTGTGTGTGTGTGTGTGTGTGTAAGTTCACAATCCTATAGCCAGGCCAAGGGCTAAAGCCCCTCCCAGTTTATTAGCAGGGGTCAAAGGCAGTGGCTCACGCCCGTAATCCCAGCACTTTCAGAGGTCGAGGCGGGCAGATCACTTGAGGTCAGTTTCACCAACATGGTGAAACCCCATCTCTACTAAAAATACAAAAATTAGCTGGGCATGGTGGTGCATGCCTATAGTCCCAGCTACTCAGGAGGCTGAGGCAGGAGGATCACTTGAACCCAGGAGGTGGAGGTTGCAGCGAGTCGAGATTGTGTCACTGTAGTCCAGCCTGGGTGAGAGAGAGAGACACCATCTGGAAAAAAAAAAAAGAAAAAGAAAAAGAAATAAAGCATGGGATTGCATAGGCAAATAGAAAATATCATTCTGATTTAACGCTGTGTGGTGTGTTAAGGGGATTTGCTGGGGGTATGGTTGTCTGAGTCTCCTGACGGGTCAGGGTGAAAATCGGACTCAGATAAGCAATCCCAGCAGAAGGAGAGTTAAGCCTCCAACATCTTTGCTTGTGTAGTGTGGATGAAATCGGATTTTAAAGAATCTGATGAGATTCCTGATGGGTTGTTGGATCCTGTTTTGTGGAGAAATAGATATTGAACAGCTACTAGGGCAGTGATGATAAAAGGGAAAGTGAAGGGGAAGGTGAAGAATTGTGGAAGGGGGCCTTTGTCAACTGAAAATCTGCCCCAGGTTCATTCCACCCAGTTAGCGTCAGTGTATGGGGAGCTGATGAGAGGTTTGTGACTACTGTGGTCCCTCACCAAGATATGTGTCCTCATGGTAGTTTGTAACCTATACACACTGTTGGTATTACTGCAAATAGTGGAATAATACCAATGTTTCAAGTTGGTGGAACCTAGAAAGGTATAGGAGCCACACTAGAAGCCTCATCTTACCTGAGTGTATTAAGTCCATTTTCACACTACTGATAAAGACATACCCAAGAATGGGTAATTTATAAAGAAAAAGAGGATTAATGGACTCACAGTTCCACATGGCTGGGGAGGCCTCACAATCACAGCAGAAGGTGAAAAGGCACGTCTTACATGGTGGCAGACAATAGAGAAAATGAGAATCAAGTGAAAGGGGAAACCCCTTATAAAACCATCAGATCTCATGAGACTTACTCACTACTGTGAGAACAGTATGGGGGAAAAAAAATGCCCCCATGATTAAATTATCTCCCACCGGCTCTCTCCCACAGCACACAAGAAGCCACCATTCAAGATGAGATTTGAGTGGGGACACAGCCAAACCATGTCAGTGGGCCTTCTCAGGGTTGTTGTGAGGCTTAAATAGAAGTCCCCTCCCCCAACTCTCACTACCTTCACCAACCCCACCCTTCCAATGGGACTGAAGAGTAAATTGCTGCTTGTCCCCAGACCCTCCACTTGAGGGGCAAGAATAGCAGCTTGATATGATTTGGATCAGTGTCCCCACCCAAATCTCATGATCAATTGTAATCCCCAATGTTGGAGGTGGGGTCTGGTGGGAGGTGATTGGATCATGCGGCGGAGTTCTCATGAATGGTTTAGCACCATTCTGGGCACAGAGTGAGTTCTCACGAGATCTGGTTATTTAAAAGTGTGTAGCTTTTAACACACTTCTCTCTTCCTCTTGTTTCTGCCATGTAAGATGTGCTGGGCCCCCCTTTGCCTTCCAACATGATTGTAGGTTCCCTGAGGCCTCCCTAGAAGCAGAAGATGCTATGCTCCTATACAGCCTGCAGAACCATGAGCCAATTCAATGTCTCTATAAATCACCCGGATTCAGATATTTCTTCATTCATAGCAGTGCAAGAATGGACGAGTACACAGCTGCTCTGTGCCAAGCTGTGAATATGCTCTGTGGTCCTTATCATGATGCAGCTCCATTTTAGAGATGGGAAGACCGAGACTCTGAGAGGTTAAGAAGTTACTTGCCCAAGGTGTGAGCTCAAGCTCGGAGGCTATCCCTCACATACGGGTGACTCAGTGCTTGCCTGGGTTTACCCTCCAGCAAAAACAAAGGTAAGGTTTGTCCAAGGGTTTGGTCCTCCATTCCTGGTGTCGTGGCCCATGATCTGGCCTCAAACCTTTGGCCTTCAGGACCCAGTCCCCAGGACCCCAGGCCCTGGAGGTGGCTACAGACAAGGTACAGGTAGTGGAGCGTGTGTGTGTGTTTTACGTTCATCTTCCAGAGTCCTGTCCCCCAGACCTCAAGCTTTCACTCTGAGTACAACACATAAAATTTAATTAAATTAGTTAAGTCATAACTCTCAGCAATGATTTATACCCACGGGGAAATGTGGCCCTCACTGCCGCAGGAGAGACCCAGGGTGCAGAGTCTGGACAGCAGACTCAGGGAGGCAGGAGGTGGGATCTGGGAACACAGGTGTGCCCTTCCTGCCTGTCTGCAAGCATTTCATGAGCACCTGCTATGTGCAGGGCAGGTGCAGGGTGTTGAGGAAGTGGTAGCAATGCACTGATCCCAGGCAGAGAGGGAGGCTGGGGCATCAGAACTCACCCCAGGAGCCTGCCTTCCGTGTCTCCCCCTGCATCTCTTTTTGCTTTTCTTTCTTTCTCTCTTCTTTCTTTTATCTCTCTCTTTCTCCCCCCCCCTTTCTCTCCCTCTCTCTCTCTCTCTCTCTCTCTCTTTCTTTCTTTTGGTGGAATCTCTCTCTGTCGCCCAGGCTGGAGTGCTGTGGTGCAATCTTGGCTCACTGCAACCTCCACCTCCCAGGTTCAAGTGATTCTCCTGCCCCAGCCTCCAGAGTAGCTGGGATTACAGGCATGTACCAAAATACCTGGCTAATTTTTGTATTTTTAGTAGAGACAGGGTTTCACCATGTTGGCCAGGCTGGTCTCAAATTCCTGACCTCAAATGATCACTTACCTCAGCCTCCCAAAGTGTTGGGATTACAGGCGTGAGCCACCACACTTGGCCTCTTCCTGTTTTTCAAATCCTAGCTCTGGCAACACCTCCTCAGGAAGCCCTCCCTGACTAGCCCAGTTCACCCCACCTTTTCCTGTTGTTCCTATCATACAGCTGAACAATGAGGCAGAGAGGGGGCTCCTTGAGGGTGGGCGCCAGGTCTCTTTACCCCAGAAACGTGCAGCCCTATGTCTCTTATTTCAACAAATTAAAGAATCCAAGAATGCTCCTGCTGGAAAAACTGAAGGTCAGAGAGGGGCAGTAACTTGCCTGAGGCCACACAGCAGTTTAGTGCAGAACCAGAACTAAAATGCTTCTCTGCCAAGTCCTTTCCCCTAATTATCATAATACCTCACATGTCCTGAGCTTTTTTTTTTTTAATGTGTCTGGCCCTGTATTAAGTACTTAAGACATACGAACCCATCCAGCTTGTCTCTAGCCCCTTAAGGAAGGCAGTAATACTATCATCCCATCTCCACTGATAAATGGGGCCTGGAGAAGTGAGAGAATTTGCTTTAAGATCCTTCTGGGTCAGTAAATGATGGAGTCAAGGTTCCAACCCAGGCGAATCACCCTCAAATCCACGCTGTTCACCACTGCATTATATTAAAAGCTCACCTGGGGATGCTGAGAGGCTTTGGAGGGCTGTGAACCACCTGGACTTCTGTGCATGTGAATTTTTCAGGGGAGAGAATCTGGAGCTTTTATCAGATTAGCAAAAGGATTTTGGCCAGGTGCGGTGGCTCACGGCTGTAATGCCAGCACTTTAGGAGGCCAAGGCTGTTACCTGTGGTCAGGAGTGTGGTCAGGAGTTCAAGACCAGCCCTGCCAACATGGTGAAACCCTGTCTCTACTAAAAACACAAGACATTAGGTGGGTGTGGTGGTGCGTGCCTGTAGTCCCAGCTACTCTGGAGCCTGAGGCAGGAGAATCACTTGAACCCAGGAGGCAGAGGTTGCAGTGAGCTGACATCGTGCCACTGCACTGCAACCTGGGGGACAGCACAAGACTCTATCTCAAAAAAAGGGGGTCTAAAGCTTCCAAAATGATGGCTCACTGCCGTTTGTGATATTAATGAGTTGGTTAATGATGAGGATGGAGCTGTAGCTGAACTTAGTGAGGGTGTGTGTGTGCGTGTATGCGTGTGTGTGTGCGTATATGCGTGTGTGTGTGCACGCGTGTGCGCGGGTATGTGTGCATGTGTGCATCAGAACAAGCTGGGATGAAGGAGTTGGAGGGGCGTCCATGATCTCCGTTGTCATGCCCTGCCCTGCGACATTCCAACATTACTTGCTCTGCCACCCCCCACCCCGTCAGTAGCCATGGTCATCACAAGACCCAGCTGGGCCCACGTGTGTGCCCCCCATGCAGAAGGCTGGACTCACCGCCTGCTTCTATGCCATGTTCCATTTCTCTTCTGCCCATCAGCTGGGTCTCCCCAGGGGCCGATCTCCACGGTTGTTTTATGGAAGGTGTCAGCTCCCTGCTCCAGTCTCTGGTCTGGTGTGTTATTAGGAACTGCTACAAGAAGAGACAAAACACAGGCGAGAAGTGGGGGGCGGCGAGGGTCCCCGTGGCAGCTGCCGGGAATGTGTAATGCCTCATTCCTTGTGTCACTGGAGCAAACCTGCGCTCCTGCCATCACTTCCTATTTAGAACTGCATAATCATTAGGACGCGCATTTGGAAACAATTAAAAATGAGCTGCCGACATGTGGCTAATTTTGCTGAGGCTGCCTTGATAACATTAATCTGGAGAAAGGGGAGAAGGTGGCGGGGCAGGGAGCATGTGAGTGATGGAGGCCCAGGTGGCTCCTGGCTTGGCTGCTGTTTCTTTCTTTCTTTCTTTTTTTTTTTTTTTTTGAGATGGAGTCTTGCTCTGTTGCCCAGGCTGGAGTGCAATGGCACGATCTTGGCTCACTGCAACCTCCGACTCCCAGGGTCAAGCGATTCTCCTGCCTCAGCCTCCCTAGTAGCTGGGATTACAGCATGCACCACCACGCCCTGGTTAATTTTGTATTTTTAGTATGGACAGGGTTTCATCATGTTGGTCAGGCTGGTCTTGAACCCCTGATCTCAGGTGATCTGCCCACTTCAGCCTGTGCCGGGATTACAGGTATGAGCTGCTGTGCCCGGGTCAGAACTGGTTCAAATTGTAGCACTTCCCCTCACCAGTGCTACAATTTTGAGCAAGCCTCAGTTTCTCCATCTACAAAATGGGGATAACACTACCTATCTTCTGTCATTCTGATGAGGATGAAAAGGGAAAAATGTATACAAAGCGCTTAGCAAGGTGCCAGGCTCGAGTGTTCCTGGAATGTTGTAAATGATCCCTAAGCTGGATGTGGTGAGTACTCAACTACTTGTGAGTCCCTTCATGCAAACAACCTGGTCTCTTGCAGCTCCTGCTCCACTCTGTCCCGGGCCGTGAGCTGCTGTTAGGCATGTTCTGGGTGACCCCTGGAGGCGCATGCCCTACTGCTGTGCATGCAGCATATACACGGCATGTCTCATTCACATCTTAAACCTCTATCCATGTCCAGGCATGGTGGCTCACGCCTGTAATCCCAGCACTTTGGGAGGCCGAGGCAGGCGGAATCACCTGAGGTCAGGAGTTTGAGACCAGCCTGGCTAGCATGGTGAAACTCCCGTCTCTATTAAAAATACATAAATAAGCCAGACATGGTGGCACGTGCCTGTAATCCTAGCTACTCTGGAGACTGAGGCAAAAGAATCGCTTGAACCCAGAAGGTGGAGGTTGCAGTGAGCCAAGATTGCACCACTGCACTCCAGCCTGGGCCACAGAGGGAGAAGAGAGAGACTCCGTCTCAAAAAACAAATAAACAAAAAATCTCTATCCAGGGGTGTGCTTCTTGGTATTAAAATGAGCACAGGGATTGAGCATAGTGACTCACGCCTGTAATCTCAGTACTTTGTGAGGACGAAGCAGGTGGATCACTTGAGGCCAGGAGTTCAAGACCAGCCTGGCTAACATGATGAAATTCCGTTTCTACTAAATACATAAAAATGAGCTGGCTAGGTGGCAGACCCCTGTAGTCCCTGTTACTCTAGAGGCTGAGAACCTCTCCGACAGAGGAGGGCAGGGACCAGGTCCTTCGACACTTGATGCCGACTTGTTGGTTGCTTGTCTGGATTCCTGAAGTTGCCTCCCAACCATTCTCCCGCTCCTCCGACTTTCCTCCTTGCAGCTGGACACGACACAGCAGCCAGGGGCCTCTTGGTAAAACACACATCGGCTCACGACTTTCCTCTGCTCGAAACCTCTGGCGGATTCCCATCTCAGAGTGAAGGCTCCAGCCGTCCTGTGGGCTCTCTAGGAGATGTGATGGCTGCGAACAATAGAATCTGTCCTCTCCCAGTTCTGGCGGCCAGAAGTCCACAATCAAGGTGTCGGTGAGGTGGGATAGATAGGCAGTGTGGTCACAGTCCCCCTCAGAGGGGAACAAACTCGCCAAAGAGACTGAGAAAACAAACCACCTGACCCTCCATGGGCTGTATCTGGGCTCGTGGTTAGAATATCCTGCAGCAGGGAGGGAGAGGAGCAGTGGGGAAATCCCCACCTTCACACAAGTCCAGAAACCTGTGATTGGTATCCTTGGGCTGAACTGTGCTTTTTTTTTTTTTTTTTTGAGACAGAGTTTCACTCTGTCACCCAGGCTGGAGTGCAGTATCGAAATCTTAGCTCACTGCAACCTGTGCCTCCTGGGTTCAAGTGATTTTCCTGCTTCAGCCTCCTGAGTAGATGGGAATACAGGCGCCTGCCACCCACAACGCCAGCTAATTTGTGTATATTTAGTAGAAACTGGGTTTCATCATGTTGGCCAGGCTGGTCTCGAACTCCTGGCCCCAAGTGATCCACCCTCCTCGGCCTCCCAAAGTGCTTGGATTACAAGCATGAACTACCGCACCCAGCTTCTTCTCATTTTAATAGCAAAAAGCACAACCCTAGATGGAGATTTTTTTTTTTTGAGATGGAGTCTCCCTCTGTCGCCCAGGCTGAAGTGCAATGGCGCAGTCTTGGCTCATTGCAACCTCCACCTCCCAGGTTCAAGCAATTCTCCTGTCTCAGCCTCCCGAGTAGCCAGGATTACAGGTGTCCGCCACCATGCCCAGCTTATTTTTGTATTTTTAATAGAGACACTGTTTCACCATGTTAGCCAGGCTGGTCTCGAACTCCTGACCTCAGGTGATCTGCTCACCTCAGCCTCCCAAAGTGCTGGGATTACAGGCATGAGCCACCACGCCCAGCCCTGGATGGAGATTTAAGATGTGAATGAGACATGCCGGGTATATACTGCATGCACAGCAGTAGTGCATGCGCCTCCAGGGGTCACCCAGAACATGCCTAACAGCAGCACCTCTTCCCAGTCCTTCAGGAATAATCAGGTAAGACTCCCATAAAAGGACTTTCCTCTGTGTCTTCAGTGCTGTTTCGCTCCCCAGCAGCCCACTCTCACCCAGCTCTGAGTGTACTTTCGCTTTACAACAACTTTTCACTTACTTTCTTTTCTTTTCCTTTTTTTTTTTTTTTTTTGAGACAAGGTCTCATTCTGTCACCCAGGCTGGAGTGCAGTGGCATGAGGCGTGATCATGGCTTGGCCTCAAGCAATCCTCCCACCTCAACCTCCCTAGTCGCTGGGACTACATTCGTGCACCACTGCACCCAGCTAATTTTTGTATTTTTTTTGTAGAGACAGGGTTTTATCACATTGCCCAGGCTGGTCTTGAACTTCTAGGCCAAGCCTCGGCCTCTCAAAGTTCTGGGATTACAGGCATGAGCCACCATGCCCAGCCTACTTTTATTTTGGACTTGCTCTCAAAGGAACTCAGGAGCCTGATTGGGCCCAGGGCATCAGCGGGGCTGCTCCCTCTCCCTAGGGAGAGTCCTTCCTGGCCTCTTCCAGTTCCTGGTAGCTGCTGTGCTCCTGGGCTTGGCTGTATCGTGCTCTCTGCGCTCACACGGCCTTCCCCTCCGTGTGCTCGTGTCTTCTCTTTATGCTGCCTCTTACCTCTCTCTCCCTCTCTCTGTTAAGGATGCTCGTCACTGGGCTTAGGGTCCACTCAGACCATCCAGGACGATCTCATGTTAAAGTCCTTCATTTAATCATATCTGGGAAGAACCAATAAGGTTGCAGTCACCGGTTCTGAGGATTAGGACGTGGATATATCTTTTTGGGGCCAGTGTTCAGCCCACTGCAGCCTTGTAGAGATTCCGCCCCTCCCCACCTCCTTTCTCCCCTTCACCGGCTCCAGCCACAGTACTCTCATGCAGTTCCCTAAACAATCCCACCTCGGGTGCCTTCAGATACACCCACAGCCTGTGTCCTTACTTCTTTCCCATCTTTGCTCATGTATCACCTGTCCGGTGAGGACTTCCTGGCCGCCCTATTGAACTCCATGGAACACCCGATTGCAACTCCTCTCCCTTTCCAGCCTTATTTTTCTCCACACCACCAATGCCTTTCATGTCTATCGTTTTACTTATTGCTTTTTATTTAGTTAGTTTTTTAGAGACAGAGTCTCACTCTGTCACCCAGGCTGGAGTGCAGTGGCGCGATCTTGGCTCACGGTAGCCTCGACATCTGGGGCTCACGTGATTCTCTCACCTCAGCCTCCTAAGTATCTGGAACTTAGGAGTATTAGGTGCAGACTACCATGCTCGGCTAGGTTTTGTACTTATAGAGACAGAGCCTCGCCACGTTGCCCAGGCTGGTCTCAAACTCCTGAGCTCAAGCGATCTGCCCACCTCAGTTTCCCAAAGTGCTGGGACTCACAGGCGTGAGCCACTGTGCCCGGCCCGTTTCACTTATCTGTTGACCATCGCCCCCTATAGAACGAACCTTCATGAGGGCAGGGACTTTGTTCTGTTCATTGATCTATCATCCCCTGCACCTAAAACTGTGCCTAACACACGGTAGGTGCTCCAAATCCATTTGCTGCTATGTGAGTGAATCCATCTATCGACTGTAGCACAAGGCACTGTGCTATGCTGGGAACAGAGCTGCGGCCCAGCTAATGCTCCCCTGGCACCCTCAGAACTTACCTGGGAGGGAGGCAGGTGGGATCTCCATGTCTGCCTTGCTCTCCTCTCCTTGGAGGAGAGGATCAATGGAGAAGACCAAGCACTGGGCGAGGGCAGGGAGATGGGTTTCCATCATCTTGAGCAAGAACTATCGGGAGCACCTCCTGTGTGCCAGGCCGGAAGCCAGCAGGTGAATGAGGTGGGCCCCAGGAGGGCCGCTGTCCTGTCTGCCTTGCTCCCTGCTGTACCCCTGGCACCCAGTGCAGCTTAGGTGCTCGGCAAGATGTGTCAAATGAATGAATGACTCACCTCTGTCCTTAATATGAGACAATGCATGGGGGAAATCAAAGTGAGTGCCCAGTACTGGCCCAGAATCAAAGTCCTTGGTCTGTAACAAGAGTATGCTATAGAGAAGGGTCCCAGGTCCATGGCAAGTCCCTCCCCTGGGTATGAGATAACACACGGGGACACCATCGATGTGTCTCAGCAGCAAACCCGCCCAAGAAGCAGCTGTTCCACCAGCTGATGTGGCCCCCTTGACTTTGCTGACCCCTGGGCTAGTATCTCAGGCCACTGTGGAGGGCCCTCTGGCTGGTGGTGGACTACTCACCCCCGCCCCTGGCCCCGAGGGAGGCCTTAGAACTCTCCAGCATGGGGAGCAATTCTCCTTTCATGATCGCCGGGCTGCCAAGCCCAGAACAACGGACTGAAGAGCATGTCATTCATGAAGGGCCCAACCTCTCACCCAGGAAAGCACAAATCACTGCATCACCTGTCATCCCCCCTGCCACCTGCAGTTCCAGCCTGACCCTGCCGCCAGCTGCCAGCTGCACCCAGCTCCCCGGGGGCCATCTTCAGCATCTCATAGAGGCTGCTGGAGCCTGTCCCAACCCATAAGGGAGAAGAGAGCGGGTGGCTGGGCCTGGCCATTGGGTTCCCAAGGCTGCTCGCAGAGGACACTTTCTCCGTCCCCTCCCAGGCCCATGCCCGACATCGATGCCCCTGAGGAGTGACGCAGGCCCATTCACGTGCAGCACCAGGGACCAGAGATCTAGAGCCAGACCAGGCTTCCACTCCTGGGGACAACTGGGCAGGGGAACCGCAGTCAGCTCTTTGCTCTTGGACGACCTTAGCCTCAGAGTCAGTCTGGGGAAAGAAAGCCACGTCTGCATCTGGCTTCTTGGCAACAGGTAGGGCCCGGGCCTCTCAGGCAGCGTCCTGGCCAGGGTCTCCCATCGTCCGTCCTACCCGAAGGAGGCAAGGCTCCATGCCTCTCACAGGCAGGATGTGAAGGACAAGCTGCCCGCCCCCGCCACTGCAGCCTGGCAGGCTCGTCAAAGGCAGTAATTGTCAGGAGAAATTTGCCAGTGGAGTGAAATGAAGCTGTTTTACACAGACTTTCCCCGGATTGGAACCAGAACACAGGGGCTTTTTTTGCTCATTTGAGCCAACGCTTTTACGCCCCAAGCAGGCCAGTGTGGGTTTGAGGGAAATTCATGCGGAACAGCCAGCCACCATGGAAGCCTTGGGGGGAGGTCTGTCTGTCCAGGGCCCCCATGGTGGCCGGAGGGTTTCCTGCCCTCTTGGGCTGCCTTTGGGAGCACCCTTGAGCTGCCCTGAAGCCCAGAGCCCTCCAGTCCCCAGAGGCCCTGCTGTACCTTTTCCTGTGCCCATCTCCACCCACCCAGCTCCAGAACTAGGGGCCAGGCCAGGTAGGCGCGGGGCCTCCACTTCTGCTCCCCCAGCAGGGTACCAGGAAGATGAATGGATTCTCTACTGATCCCTGTAGGTCCCCATCTTTTCCACCTTGAGGGCTCCTCTCCTTTTATATAATTTGGTTTAAGTGATGCAGCTTCCTGGTGGAATTTTTTTTTTTTTTTTAAATGGAGTCTTGCTCTGACACCCAGGCTGGAATACAGTGGTACGATCTCAGCTCACTGCAACCTCTGCCTCCCGGGTTCAAGCTATTCTCCTGCCTCAGCCTCCCAACTAGCTGAGATTACAGGCACCTACCATCATGCCTGGCTAATTTTTGTATTTTTAGTAGACTCGGGGTTTTGCCATGTTGGCCAGGCTGGTCTTGAACTCCTGACCTTCAGGGATTGGCCTGTCTCAGCCTCCCAAAGTTCTGGGATTACAGGCGTGAGCCACTGTGCCCGGCCCAAGGTGGAATATTGAGAAAAGGAATGAACACAAAGGAAAAAAGTTGAAATTGCTATCCACCTTTTCACAAGTGTATGCTGTGCTTTTCCAGGGCTTCCTTCCTGCGTCTTCACAAGCATGCGCTTTGCCACGCCTGCTTCTTTATGAGCTGCCCCTGCCCGCCACCGCCTCACAGGATCAACATCCTCTGTAAGGCTCCTCCATTCGGCATCCATCTGGTCCATGGGGTCCCACATGACACTGGCTGTGCCTTCTCATTCATTCATCGAGAGCTTCAATATGATGGTCCAGCCAACATGCACACATCAACTTTCCCTTCGTGCATCACAACGCAACTTCATGCCCTTGAAAATGCTCTTATGTAGATGAGCAAGGCGTTATTATTTCATGTGTAGGCAATCGTGAGTGTGTGTAGACCCCTTGTAATCAGTTGGTCGCCCCTCAGGCTCCGCAGCTGCCTTGGGTTGGGAGGAGCTGGCACAAGTACCCAGTGTGTGTGGTGGGCTTTGGGAAGGGATGGGTTTGGAGCTGCTGAGTGGCCCACACATAGGTGGGTCCACTTGAAACGTGGTTTGTGGTTTGCCATATTCGCTTCCAAATTCCCTCTTCTCCTAGTCTGAGTTCCTTGGGGGAAGGTGGTGTTTCTGGACCTCTCTCCCAGCCCCCTGCCTCTCCACCCCAGGAATGGCCTGGCGCGGGTAACCTCCTAACCAACCCCTTGTAATCCACCCCCGTCGACATCAGCATAGGTAGCTGGCTGGACAGTGGGGGACGGAGAGGCAGGACAGCGCAGTTTGGTGGGTGAGAGAATTGGAAAGGTTATGGGCACCGAGGACTAGGAGGGCGGCTAGGTGGGGGCACTAAGGGGGGGCCACAGGACAGCCTTTGAAATGAAAGGAGAAGACTCCCCAGGTAGAAATTGCCAGAAGTGGAGGTGGGAAGACATGGACATTCAGCCTTCTTCAGGGTTTGGCCAGTAGCCAGCAAGAATACAGAATCTCCATGCTGGGCTCAGAAACTCCTTAACTCCTCCCTAGGGAATCCCCCGCTGCTGGCTGTCAGGCCCCCAACAGGGAGTAGTCCAGCTGCTGCTGAAGATCTTTCTAAAATAAATCAGACCCCATCACTCCCCTCCAATGGCTTCCATTGCTTCTAGACTCAGATACGCTCCTAATGACGGGTCATGGGATCCATGAGATTTGGCCCCTGCCTGCCTCTTCCACCTGATTACACATCTCTTTTCCTCCCTCTGTCCCAGCCCCAGGGACCTCTTTGCTGTCCCTCAAACCCTCAAACCCTGAGCCCTCTCCTCTCCCAGGGCGGTTGCATCAGCTGTTCACACCTCTGTCAAGAATACTCTTTCTGGCCAGGCGTGGTGCCTCAGAAGTTCAATACCAACCTGGCCAACATGGTGAAACTTTATCTCTACTAAAAATACAAAAATTAGCTGGGTGTAGTGGGGCTTGCCTATAATCCAAGCTACTCGGGAGACTGAGGCACAAGAATTGCTTGAGCCTGGAAGGTGGAGGTTGCAGTCAGCCGAGATCACGCCACTGCACTCCAGCCTGGGCAACAGAGCAAAACTCTTCCCTCCAAAAAAAGAATGCTCTTTCCCCAGACCTCTGCAGGACCAATTCCTTCTCATTTTTTGGGTACCTCCTTCTACGCCACTCCCTTGTGTTGAGGCCTGTCCTGCCGCCCATGATAGAGTACCCAGCCCGTCCTTTCTTCCCATCTCACTCTGTTCTCACCGCTGTCACTATTTGCCATCAGAGATGTTTTTGGTTTTTAATTTGTTTACACACATTGGTCATCCATCTCTTTCTCTACTATAAGATCCACAAGAACTGCTGGAGCCCTAGCACAGTGCCCAGAATATAGTAGGTGCTCAGTAAACACCTGTGGAATGAGTGGATAAACAGGGTGGGTTTCTTACTCCCATGTGAGGCAGCCCATTGTGCTTTGGGAAACTTGTTGAAACAGACATAGATGGGAGGGAGAGGTGTCATTTCAAGTACAAGGCCAATTGACTGGTAGGGGCTGCCTAGGCTGAAAAGGGGTTTGAGGTCACGGTTGGCCTCTGTGAGAGAGAGGTCTGTGATCAATTAGTGATGCCTGCCACGGGCATACAGTCTGGAACAAAGGCACATGTGCCATATAGCTGACACCCCGAGATTAGACTGGAAGCCCCCTGGAAAGAAAGTGGAGCCTTCTTATTCTTCCTGTGGTACCCTAGCAGCAGGGACGAGCTAAGTGCTTGGCCATGACTGAGGCTGGCTGATTGGCCAACTGAGAATTGCTCAACTTTGAGGCCTGGGCTCCTGAAGAGACAGAAGAAAACATCTAAGCCAATGGTTTTCAATTTTTTTAAAAAAACCCGCAGTGTTCTTTCTTCAAAGGACATTTTACATGAAGCTCAGGATATTAGCAAATGAAAGCAAAGCTGCTCTGGCTGGAGCTGCGTTTGGGGCCCAGAGCCGAGCCTGCCTGCACCGCCCCTGCCCAACGGAAGTCATCTCTGAGGTGCCTCCAAGGAACCCGATGGCTTCCCCGAGCCCAGTCTGAGAGCCACAGGTGAGGAAACCAAGCTCCAGAGAGGGGAAATGACTCACCCAAGCTCACACTGCAACTAGACCTGAACAGGCTTCTCCCAACTTCCAGTCGAGTGCTCTTTCTGACACATCTCCAGGGTCTCACCCAGGGCAGGTGGCCTCAGCTCTGGACTGAGCTCTGAGGCCAAGGAAGGACATTCTCCACCTCCTTGGGCCGGGTAGTCACCTGGCCAGCCATCTCTCCCCAGACCTCGAGACACAGAGCACTGCCCCTCCCAGCACGGGCCTTTGTTCATCTTGCTCCTGGAGCCCCAGGGTGTGTTGGAAAACAGCTCCCTCTCCCTGACGGTACTTTATTAAAGCATTTTCCCTCTTCGGTAGCAGCTGCTTCGAAAGAGATCAGTGGATGTTTAATTCATTGGTTCCGAGCTGCTCCCCCAAACTCCCCGCAACACCTCCTTCCTTCAAAGTGCTTCCCTGGGAAACCCTCCCGGCATGAGGGCTGTTTCCCTGCTTTTCCGCAGAGCTGCCAAGCTGCCTCTCCCGCCATGCTCCTCGTTGGCTAGCTGAAAATGATTTGTTATTCAGCTCCGGAAATCTATAAGGAACCAGCAAGGCTGGGTGCAAGCCCAGGTTCCCCTCCTTGAGATGGTTTAAAAGGCCGTGATTTGTCGAATTACTACATGAGTACTTAATGATCATCTTCCTTGGCCGCTTAGAGGCAAAAAATGAGGGCATTGATTACCAATGACACTGATTAGAGGCTGCGGCTCCCCAAGGTGTGTGCGGGGTGGGGGTGGCGGTGCGGCTGGCACGAGGGCATCTCTGGAGAGACCCCCATCCTCTCGTAGCTGTGGTCAGCAGAATAGAAGGACCCTGTAGCCCCAGGTCAGGCTGTGGGCTCATCTCCAGCAGGGCCACATGGGGCCAGTTTAGGGATGATTACTTCCTGCAGGAGCTTGCCAACCATGGGGCTTGTCTGCACACCTGTACACACCCTGGGGTTCCCATTTCCACCCCGACTTCCTGAGCTCTTGAAAGATCCAGCCTGAGTTTCTTGGCTGAGTCTATGGAAACCCTTTCCTGCCTATCTGGGCTCTGCTGTGTGAAGCTTGAGGCTGGGGAGAGACTTAGTCCGCAGGAACCTAGTTCAGCTCTTCCCCACTTTGACCCTCCTTGGGCCCCCCAATTCATGGTGCTCCCATGAACTACTCCTTCCACTGGTGTGCCCCAGGATTATGTCCAATTCCTCTTTCTCTAAAACCCACTGGAGAATGTGTACGGTAGTGACGTCAAAATGTCAACCAAGTTTATAACCAGAAGCAAATCCCAGGTAACTCTAACCCTAACAACCCTAATCCTAACCCTAACCCTAACCCTAACAACCCTAACCCTAACTCTAACCCTAAAAACCCTAACCCTAACCCTAACCCTAACCCTAACCCTAACCCTAACCCTAAAAACCCTAACCCTAACCCTAACCCTAACCCTAA
>CM052659.1:9432722-9464009 GCA_028533165.1 Leontopithecus rosalia
GAGGAGAGGGGAAGGGAGGAGGAGGAGAGGGGAAGGGAGGAGGAGGAGAGGGGAAGGGAGGAGGAGGAGTGGGGAAGGGAGGATGAGAGGGGAAGGGAGGAGGAGGAGTGGGGAAGGGAGGAGGAGAGGGGAAGGGAGGAGGAGGAGAGGGGAAGGGAGGAGGAGAGGGGAAGGGAGAAGGAGGAGCAGCTGGGATGTCACACAGCCCCCTCAGCTTGGGGATCCCCATGTGACTCCCCCGCTGTGGGGCTCTGCATGAGTCTCAAAGAGGTGGTTATTTTGGGCGGCAGCATGATTGGAAGCTTAGAAAGCAGGAAATTGAGTGGTGATAAGGTGGTAATAAGTTGGCAACACCAAATATCATTACTCTTAGAAATGCAAATGATCACGTCTTTACCCAGGATTTGCCATGCAAATACCAATTAGCTGGAAACGTATTTGCCTGGATATGGGGAAGCTGGTTCTCCTTCCAGTGCCCCCCTACTGTTCCCACAAGAGCACAAGAGGGTAAACAAACAGGAGGGGCATCGAGACAGTATGGAGGAAGGTGCCGCAGTGAATGTCACCAGCAGAAGAGCATGACGATCCCTGGCCCCAGCCGGGGTGGGTGACCGCCGGCCTCGTGGAAGGCTGCCGGAAACTCTGGCCTAGAAGTCCCCTGTCCCGGGCTCCATCTTCCACGTTCGCCCGTGGGGCTGCTAGGAGTCCCTGGAGCTTCCGGTCTCTGCCCCAGGCCATGTCCCTGCTGTGTGCCACTCTGCGTGGTTTTTGTAGCCGAGCTCAGTTTCTGCAGCTTGGAGGCACGTAGCTGACGATGCCCCGTGGAGGAGAAATCTGGAAGGAGACCCGCGGCAGTTCTGAGGCCATGGCCCAAAGCTCCTCACACTACTGTGTCTGGGGACCCTCTGAAGGGTCCCGGGCAAATGGCAGGGAGGCTGTGGACAGGAGCCCCGATGTTTCCTTCTCCTGGCCTGAGATTTGCCACTGTCCCTGCCCCCCACGCACCTGGCACAAAGAAGCACCATTGCCCATACTGCGATGGGTATGGTATGCTGCCTGCCCTCAGGAGCTGCCAGTCTCATTTGGTAAACGCAGAAGCAATGATGGCCAGAGACAGCAGATGATAGGTGTGAGCTGAGCGGTACCAACAAGGACAGCCTAGGCTGTTGCAGGGATGAACTTGCTTTTTGCTCCAGTTTCATAACGTGTGAGTTTGGCTGAGCCCTGAGTGGGGAGTGAGAAGAAGGGAGAAGCAGAGGGAGGGAGCACTCAGTGGGAAGAATGTCAAAGGAAAGATTTGGGGGTTTGGAAATTCGTGCTGTGCTCTGGGGCCCGTGAGTCCCGCATCCGTCCATCCCATCCAACCAGGCAATTCTCCAGCCCTAATCCTCCCATCCCATCTACCAAACCAACACACCAACCCCTTTACCAGCCAGCTTCCCACCTGCCACCCAACCCACCCATCCAAGCCACGAGCCCAACCCAACCCCACATCCATCATCAACCCACCAGCTCATCCCACCAGCATGAGCCACCTCGTCCCCCCTACCACTCAACCCACTAGCCCAGGGGAAGAGCATCAGCTCCGGGGCAGATGGTCGGGGTTTCATTCTTGACTCTGTCACTGGCTGCGGTGGAGCCCTGACAGCTTTCTCAACATTTCTGTGTCTCAGAGGTCTTGTCTTTGAAATGAGGGTGGTGATCATAGGTGAGTTATTGTGAGGAGCTGACGGCATCTTGGGCCAACACACAGCATCCCAGGCACAGCATCGGGGAGGTAGTGAGTTCTTACTCTATAGTGGCACTTGCTGTGTAGCTGGATGTGATTTATTTCAAAGTCAGTGGGGCTCATTAGGCAGGGGAGCACTGGGGCTAGAGCTGAGCTAGACAAAGTTAAGCCATAGGGAACTTAAAAAAAGATTAAGCAGGCTGGGCGCAGCCTGTAATCCCATATCATGCCTGTAATGCCAGCACTTTGGGAGGCTGAGGTAGGAGGATCATGAGGTCAGGAGTTCAAGACCAGCTTGACCAACATGGTGAAACCCCATCTCTACTAAAAATACAAAAATTAGCCAGGCATGGTGGCACATGCCTGTAATCCCAGCTACTCAGGAGGCTGAGGCAGGAGAATCACTTGAGCCCAGAAGGCGGAGGTTGCAGTGAGCCGAGATCGCACCACTGCACTCCAGCCTGGGTGACAGAGCGAGGCTCTCAAAAAAAAAAAAAAAAAAAAAAGAAAGAAATTAAGCAGAAGAATGAGATCCCCAGGCTGGGGGCCTGCCAGGCCATTTGTCCGGGCCCAAATCTGGTAGGGAGGAACTGAACACTTGGGGGCTTTCCCATCATCCACTCCTCCAGGCGGGCCTCCTTGGGAAGTTGGACACCCAAAGTTTGCCAGGCAGGAACTTGTTCTCATATCTAAACCTCTCCCTCGAATGTAAACATTTTGCTGATGGGCACAGCCCCGGCTGGCCAGCCTGGGCAGGGCAGCGGGGAGCAGGCCTGTTCGAGTCTGTAGACCTTTCTTCCTTCTCCGAGACCCCAGCTGGCCCAACTCTCTTCCACCCCCCATCCCACCAGGCTCCTGCAGATGGAAAGGAGGGTTTCCTGCAGCCCAGATCCAGCTGGAAGCCTCTAGTGGCTCCCATCTAGCTGCCTCAAGAAATGCTTTGATCATCTAAATCCAGGTTGTATTAATTCACCAAATCCCTTAAATTCCCAGAGATTTTCTCTGATGTCTGATGGCGGTTCCTTCCCCAGCTCCTCAGGCATCTTCCTCTGAGGCTTCCCAGCAGCCTCCTGGCTCTGTGGCCACTCAGGCCAAGGAATGTGGGTAACTGGAGAGAAGCTTTCCTGGGGCAGGAACCAGCAGCCGTGGCTGCCTGGTTTGGGGGCCCCAGTGCCCATCCCACAGCTCCTGGGCAGGTGGGGGCTGACCCGGTGGGTTATTAGCCTCAGACTGCGTGGCTGGCAGAGCTATTACAAGGCACGGTGCAATTTCATGCCCTGTTTCCTCCTTCCTTGGTCTGCAGTTTCTGCTCTATTTGTCCAAAATGAACAGAGATGAAGTGGAATGAATTACAGTCTCTCATTCTCCTCTCTCTGCTCTCTTCCTTCTCTTCCCTCTCTGCCTCCTTGGTACTCCCAGCCAGCCCCTCGGCCTCCCCCTCCATCTCCTCTGCTCAAGCTTCTTGTTCCCACACTCCCTCTCTCCTGGCTTGGTTAAAATCTGTGACTCTGCCCTGCACTCACCCACTGACTCATGCAGTCACTCAACAAACATTCACTGAGCCGCACACCAGGGCACCTCCCCGCCCCCGTCCCCTTCGCCATCCCACCTGCCTGGGCGCATGTCAGGTCATAAAGGTACTGTCTCCAGGAGCCCCCATGTGCCCCTAGAAGTGACTCTCTGTCTCTCTGTCTCTGTCTCTGTCTCTCTGCCTCTGTCTCTGTCTCTCTGCCTCTCTGTCTCTGTCTCTCTGACTCTGTCTCTCTCTGCCTCTCTCTCTGCCTCTGTCTCTCTGACTCTCTGACACTCTGTCTCTCTCTGCCTCTCTGACTCTGTTTCTGTCTCTGCCTCTCTGTCTCTGTCTCTCTGCCTCTCTGTCTCTGTCTCTCTGACTCTGTCTCTCTCTGCCTCTTTCTGCCTCTGTCTCTCTGACTCTCTGATACTGTCTCTCTCTGCCTCTCTGACTCTGTTTCTGTCTCTGTCTCTCTGTCTCTGTCTTTCTAGCCCTGAGTGCCCCCTCCCTATGTCAGCTCTGATAGTCACGGCTGGTCACTGGCCCTAGGGTACTCTCCCAGCCACAGCCTGACCTCCAGTGCTAACCCCCAGTCAGGTCTAGCTTTGACCTCGAACCACAGCCTCTCAAGCCCTTGGAGTAGATGCATCTGGGGGGCTGGCCCAGCCTAGCCTGTTCTCTCTGTGAACAGTGCTGTCACCTGAGCGCTAAGTCCCTCAGGTGGGTGTGTTTGCCCGGCCTCGGAGGTGAGCAGACCAGGAGTGCGTGCACCAGTCCAGGCAGGCCCCACAGCCTCCCTACAGAGGTCGGCAGTCAGGCCCCGGGAGATTCTGCTAGTCTCTGAAGGGCAGGCCCTTGAACTGGGGTGCGAGGCTGCCTCTGCCTGGGACAAAGGTCAGGCTGGTGTGTGCAGAGAAGGCACAAAGCCGAGTGGACGTGCCGGGATCAAAGGAGGGGGATGCCCTGTGAGCTGAGGGGCAGGAGAGGGTGAGGCAGAGAGGGAGAGAGACAGAGAGACGGAGACAGGGAGACAGAGAATCAGAGAGCCACAGACAGAGAGACAGTCAGAGAGACAGAGAGACACAGTCAGAGAGACAGTGAGTCAGAGAGACAGAGACAGTCAGAGAGACAGAGACAGTCAGAGAGACAGACAGAGAGATAGAGAGTCAGAGACAGGGAGACAGAGAATCAGAGAGCCACAGACAGAGAGACAGAGACCTAGAGAGGCAGAGACAGAGAGTCAGAGAGACAGGGAGTCAGAGACAGAGAGAGTCTCTGTCAGAGATAGAGTCAGAGACAGAGAGTCAGAGAGACAGAGACAGAGATATAGACTCAGAGACAGAGAGTCAGAGACAGAGTCAGAGTCAGAGAGACAGAGACAGAGAGACAGGGTCAGAGAGACAGTCAGATACAGAGACAGAGTCGGAGAGACAGGGAGTCAGAGAGACAGAGACACAGAGTCAGAGACAGAGAGTCAGAGTCGGAGAGACAGAGACAGAGCCAGAGAGACAGAGACAGAGAAAGACATAGATACTGACAGAGAGAAGGAGCATGAGGGCCCGGTGACGGTGACAGATCGGGAGAGACAGGCTGACAATAGAGAAATTTGCATAAAAGGCAGAACTACAGTACTAGGGGTGGGGGCGGGTGGTTAGCTCTAATCCTGCTGTTCTGCCATTCAGCCTCCACCCGATACCTCCACTCCTACCGTTGGTCCCATGAGGCACCTTTAAAACTGCCTAACAAACTCCCCTTTTGCACAGGTGGGCACAGGTGGGTTTCTGTCCCTGGCAGCACAGGCGTCTTTCTGTGAACCTGATTTCTTTGAGCCTGTATGGGGCGCGAGGCACAGCCCCTGCTCCTGGGACCCTCCTGTCCTCTTGTCGCGTGCTCCTCTCTCCACCACCTCTTAAACTCCGTCATCCCCACCCCAGCTCAGCCTCTCCTCCCGACCCCAGCATTTCTTGGGTTCACATTACGCCTTTACTCTTCTGACTTAAGCTCAGCAGATCCTGTCAGGCATGAGCTGAGCACCTGCACGGTGCCGAATGCTGAGCCTGGGGCCTCATTCATTCCTTCCAGCACCTCCGAGATGCTGGCACCATTTCTGTCATTTACAGATCAGGAAAACAGTCTTGGAAAGGTTAACTTGCCTGAGCGCCTGCAGCTGGCAAAAGGAGAAGCAGGGATTTGCTTCTTGCTCTCCCTCTAACTCCAGAGCCTTTCTCTGCTGCACTCAAACCCCTTCCACAGATGGCACAGTGTGTGGGACCCCACAGAGCTATTTCTTAGGAGAGTGTCGGGTGACCCCCCACCCGAGTGGCCTCAGCCCTGCGTGAAGTGGCCACACAGATGCATTTATCCAGATGGGCAGAAGTTTAGGCAGCCCCAGGACCTTTCCAGGGCCAGCCAACAGCTGCCCCCCCTCCAGGGACCATGGCTCTTACTTCATGGAGGTAGGGAGGCTTTGGAATGATGGCGGAGGTGGTGGCCGGTTAGGGGCAGAATACCCATGAAAATGCCCAGCAAGACCCAAGACTCCTCACCCCACTCCTCTCTCCAGGTGGCCTCTGCTGGGGAGGCTCCTTTTCTGGAGCAAGGTGGTTAGTAATGGGCAAGACAGGGAAATGTAGGTGCCACCCCTTCCCCAAGCATGTCCCTTTTCCTAGATCAAGCTACTGCCCTTCTGGGGCTCCTGAGTCCTAGTTGTTAGCGCTGAAGCTCCAACCTTCTTTATTTCTAGTCTTTCCAAATTCCGAACCAGGAGCTGCACTCTCCGCTGCGTTCAGGGCCCAGACAGCTACGGCAAATGGGCGAAGTGAGCTGGGTGTGGCGCAGCAGGGAGTGGTGAGAATTGTGGTAAGCTGGAGGCAGATGCCTGTCTCCAGGGGGTAGCTGCCACTCAGCCCAGCCCACTGACACCCTGTGGGACCGTGACCCAGCCTGGCTGCAGTTCCCTGTTGTTCAAGAGAAATCATACATCTAGGTTTATACACATCTTTTTTTGTTGTTTTTAAACATGCTGCGGGCCAACATTTTTTTTTTTGAGGCGAAGTTTTGCTCCTGTGGTCCAGGCTGGGGTGCAATGGCATCATCTTGGCTCACGGCAACCTCCACTTCCCAGGTTTAAGTGCTTCTCCTGCCTCAGCCTCCCGAGGAGCTGGGATTACAGGTGCCCACCACCATGCTTGGCTAATTTTTGTATTTTTAGTAGAGATGGGGTTTCACCATATTGGCCAGGCTGGGTCTCAAACTCCTGGCCTCAAGTTATCTGCCTGCCTCAGCCTCCCAAAGTGGGATTACAGGCACGAGCCACTACACCCGGCCAGGCCAACATTTTAAAACAGGTCTGCGGGCCAGACTGGGCCCACAGGCTCCCTATTCGTAATCATCGTTCTAAATGCCCCAAGGTCTAAGTGCTCCAGAACTCTGCGGAAGGCTAAACTCTCCCCTCTGTGCATCGCCATCGAGGATGAATGGACCCCATCTGCCGGGCTGAAACTGTTTCCAGACCACTGCCTTCAACAGAAGGGGCAGTAATTACACTCTGACATTAATATTTAAACCACAAATAGAGTTAGCGTGCTAATACCGTCCCCGAAGGCTTCGGACTCCGTTAGGGTTTATTCTTGTGAGACCTAATTATTGTCAGCAATGAATCCTGTAAGACTGCAGGATTAGGGCCAGGGAGGAGGAGTTAGGCAGGCCCCTGGGGCTGGTGGCATATGGGCCTGGACACAGGGTGGCCTGAGGGCTCCATCCATGCCCCGGGTCACGTGCACCATCCTAGAGGCCAGTGAGAGGGCCAGTGATTTGCTGTACCTCCCGACTGTCTCCATAATTAGGGATTTTGCTCCTAAGACTGAGGCATCCATGCCTCATTGGCAGGAAGTTCACAGCATTGTCTGACCTTTGACCCCTTCATGCAGCCTCATGAGAGACCCTCCCAGTTCAGGAGAGATCTCAGGAGGAAAATTGGCATTTTGTGTTTCTGTGCTTGTCCTGGAAAAGAAAAAAGGGGTGGGTAGGGGCTGTGGGGTGGAGCAAAAAGGGCTGGTGTGCAGCGTGCGGAGGAGACTGAAGTGGACTTCTCAGAGACTAGTTCTAGAAGCTTCTCCAGCTTCTGCTGGATTGGGGGGTGACACTGGACTGACGAGTCTTCTGCCTTGGTCACGGTGACTGTGGCTGGCCCTGTGGCTGAGGCTCACAGATGTATGGCTGTGATAAGCAAGGAGGCCCACGGAAAACCATCCAGAAACTTCCATCTCCATCTGCGACTGGGTTTGGCTTTGAGAAAGTAGTCTGGGTGGGAGGAAGGGAGAACTCAATAACCCTCCAGGCAGAATTCAGGTTTCTGGTTTTCACTCCCCGGTAGAAAAGGGGCTAGGAGCTGAGGTTTAGAGCCAGGGAGGCCTGGGTCAGAATCCCAGCCCTGCCCCTCATCACCCGTGTGGCCTTGGCGGGTGAGCCTTGCCAGACCCCTTTGCTTCCTCTGTAAGATGGGAGCAGATTGGGGGTGCGGGGTTTGGGGTTGAAGTGAGAAGATGTAAATATTCTGGCACGGTGTGAGAGCTTGGCAAGCAGCGGCTGCTAAGTTTATTTCGTTGCCAGTTGAGTCTCGGAGGGGCCCACACTCTGCCCAGGACACCTGACTGAAAGCAGAGCCGGTGAATGGGGCCCATACCCTGCCGACCCCGTGCCCCATCGCAGCACATGGCCCTGTCAGCCACCCCATCCCAGGCCTCACCCCACAACGTCCTGGCCATCTCCCCAGGACTCTCCCTCCCCAGGCCTAACTTTCAGACCTGCAATGCCACCCGCTCCCGCCTTGCCCTGCAGACTGGCAGGCTGTGAATTTTCTGTTTATCTCAGGGAAAGAAAGGCCCAAGATAAATACCCTTGGAGGAATCCGCTAGAGGAACAAATGAGGCCATAACTCAGCCCGGGCCTCCATGGCAGACCTCGTGATCCACCCGCCTTGGTGTCCCAAGTGCTGGGATTACAGGCGGAGCCACTGCACCCTGCCTGAGCTCTCGGTTTCAGGTCTGCAGTGCTGGGGCTGGTGGGGGGCTGAGAAACCCAAGGGCTAACTGGCAAGGGGTCCCAGGCTCATCCCAGCCTGGTCTTATAGCTTGGGGACAAGGGTCAGAGAGCTTCCAGAGACACATGTCACTGAGGACAGCAGATGCCATGTCACTTGCTTGCTTCTTTCAAACCCAGGGAGAAGCTGGGGGATGCAGAGCCTGGGTCTGCTCCTTAGCCACCTGCCTTCTCTCCAAAGCTGTTACCTGTCCCCAAAGCACCACGAGGGACCTGTGTACCTGAAGCAACCTCATTGGAGGGTGATTAGAGGTGCCTCTAGGACCAAAGAGACGCATACTCCCTTTGATCCAGCAAGTCCACTCCAAGAAGTCTGCCCTGCAGAGACACTCACCCGTGCACGCAGAGTGCCATGTGCCCAAGCACAGCAGCTCTCACAGGAGCAGGGGGACTGGGGAGGACATGATGCCGTGGATGAGGACCATCAGGCCACAGGGAAAGGAGGTCAAAGGAGTGAGGCGCACCCACCTGAGTGAGGCAGGAAGAATCACCCCATCCTCTGCTACAGGAAAGAGACAAGGAGGGCTGAAGGGCACACTTGGAACCGGGCAGAGAGGAGGCAGAATCGCAGAAGGACAGATGCTGTCTGATTCCACTCTCGTGAGGTCACTAGAGGAGTCAGGTTCACAGAGACAGAGACAGTGGGTGGCAGGGGCCGGGGAAGGAGAGGGAGTTAGTGTTCAGTGGGGACAGCGTTTCAGTTTGGAAAGACGAGGAAGTTCTGCTGGTGGATGACAGCGAAGCTTGCTCCACAGCGTGAATGTTCTCAGTGCCACTGAACTGTGTGCTTAAAAATGGCCAAAGCCAGATGTTTTATGTTATGTCTAATTCACCACAGTAGAAAGAAGGGAGACGGGGGCAGGGTTCGAGGGAAGATCACTTATCTATTTTCTTTTATACTGCTTGAGTTTTTTTTTTTTTTTTTTTTGAGACAGAGTCTCACTCTGTTGCCAGGCTGGAGTGCAGTGGCACAATCTCAGCTCACTGCAACCTCTGCCTCCCAGGTTCAAGCTGTTCTCCTGCCTCAGTCTCCCAAGTAGCTGGAAATAAGGCATGCATCATAATGCCTGGCTAATTTTTATATTTTTAGTACAGATGGTGTTTCATCATGTTGGCCAGGCTGGTCTTGAACTCCAGACCTCGTAATCCGCCCACCTCAGTCTCCCAAGTGCTGGGATTACAGGCGTGAGCCACCACACCAGGCCATACTGCTTGAGTTTTAAAAAATCGTGTACATCTATTACAGAGGACATAGTCACATCACAGAGACCTTTCTTCTGTCCCCACACACTCTCCCAGGTTTGGAGTGTTGGAAGATGCGGACAGGTCAGTGTTCCAGGGGTGGGTTTGGCGGGGGGGCTGATGTTTCCGGTTCTCAAGACACTTGCTGTGTGAGCCGAGGGAGACCTGGGGTGTCTCTGGTCTTCTCTGGGTTTCAGTCAACGTCCCATCCATGCAGAGAAGAGGTTGTAGCCAGTCCTGCCCTCACTGGCCTCCGGCTTTCAGACCTCAGTTAGAGGCCTCCAGGGCATAGCTGAGCAGGCCAAGTACCTATGGATGGCAGCTTGGCAGGGCACAGTACCCTCGGTAGGGCTAGGTGAGCTACCCCTACATCTCTGGCAGGCAGCAGCCCTCAGGCGCTGCTTTAATGAGGAAGGGGGACAGCCAGAGCCACCTGGTGCAGCCTCCGCCAGTGCCTGCTCCCGGAAAGCCAGCTGTTCTTTCCCTCTGAGTGTGCACCACCTCCTGCCACCCTCAGCTGCCCCCATCCGCTACAGTAGAGGCTGTGCGGGAAGTGAGTCTCTGTTTCCAAAGTGGCAACATTCATTGTTAGCCCCGTGGGGGCTCCTTCGGGCTGGTTAAGGCTGTTGCCAGTGTATGTGGCACTTTGAGTGAAGTAGGAGTAGGTGAATTCCATGGACCTGGTGCGGCAGTGGGGGACAGTTTTCTTCCATTGTATAGATGGGGTGATTAGAGCCCCAGGAGTGAAGCCATTTGTTCTAGATGACCTGGCTCTGGAGCAGTGATGAGCAGAGATGGGGCTCTGTACCCTCCCAGCCAGGACAAGCCTCTGCCGGGCAGTGACTGGCTGGGGAGAGCAAAGAGGCTAGAGGACCAGGGCAGAGCCATGACACTGTCCCAGGAGAGTCCGAGAGCCTGGGCTGGGGCTGGGGCTGGGGAAGGGGGAGGCGGGTGTAGGGCAGGAAAGATCTAAAAGACAAGGCTGGACTCGGTGGTTCATGCCTGTAATCCCAGCACTTTGGGAGACCGAGGCGGGCAGATCGCCTGAGGTCAGGAGTTCGAGACCAGTCTGACCAACATAGTGAAATCTCAACTCTACTAAAAATACAAAAATTAGCCAGGCATGGCAGGTGCCTGTAATCCCGGCTGCTCGGGGGGCTGTGGCAGGAGAATCGCTTGAACCTGGGAGGAGGAGGTTGCAGTGAGCTGAGATCACGCCACGGCACTACAGTCTGGAAGAAAGAGCGGGACACCATATCAAAATAAATAAATAAATAAATAAATAAAATAAAAAACAAAGGGCTCATCACCAGGTGAGAAGAGAAAGCAAGGAATTGTAGGTGCTGTGGCTCCCCCCTCCGCCCCGCCAGAGATAAGGAGCCAGCTCTGGAACCAGGTGGGCCTGGGTATAAATCCCCAGCTGTGCCTCACAGGGAGGCTCCCCTCTGAGCCTCAGTTTTCTTCTCTGCAAACTGGCAGCAAAGTCACGCACCTACCAGTTCAGGGGTGTGAGAATGGAAGGAGATGGTTGTCCAGAGCACCTGGTGCCATGCCTGTTCGGCCTGTGCGTGCTTGGGAATGGGAGCGTTACTATTACTGCTGTTGTTAACCTTGACGGTGGGTGTTTCCATCTTGAACACCTGGAAGACTGTTTTTGGGAGGTGCATTTGGAGAAAAAGGAAGCACAGAAGCGAAGAGCTGGCTGGACTAGGGCTGGTACGGGGCAGGGGTAACCGCAGAGCAGGAGCAGGCTGGGATGGCTGGACTGGGGCCGGGACCGGGCAGGGGTAACCACAGAGTAGGAGCAGGCTGGGATGGCTGGACTGGGGCTGGGATGGGGCAGGGGTAACCGCAGAGCAGGAGCAGGCTGGGATGGCTGGACTGGGGCCGGGACCGGGCAGGGGTAACCGCAGAGCAGGAGCAGGCTGGGAGGAGGAGGGTGAATTTGGCTCTGGACTCAAGAGCAGGAGCTGAAAAATGGGACACAGGAAACCCACCCTCCTGGAGTGCCCACCATTGGTCTTCCCAGCTGCCCTCCGCCCCAGACTCTGCCATCACCTCACCCGGATTTGCTTCCTTCCCTCCCGGGACTCATCCATTCCTAGGGCATCTGCTTAACATTCCCTGGGAAGGGCTTAAATTGGAGCAAGAATTAATTGCAAGGGAGAAATGTGGCCCTGTGGAGGATCTGGCTTCGGTCAAGCTGATGGCTGAGTGTAGACACTGTGCTTGAAATTCACCAAGCACCTGGCTGCCTTTTACCCCCATGTGTTCCAACTCGATTGCAACAGCAAGAAAATCAAGACCGAGAAAAACAGGGGCCTGGCTGGAGAGGGATTGAAGAACCTTGACCGGCCCAAGCCCCATGAGCAAAGCCAGCGCATCATGGGCTGACGGAGGAAAAATGAGCCCTATGCAGGCGGCTCAAACCGTGGGTCCCGAGCACCTCGTCATTTCTCCTAAATGATGTGATTTCAGTGACTGGGACGTGTGTTTTGGGTGCCTCTGACCAAATCCTCATGAAAAAGGGAAGGGCTACACGGTGAACTCCACTAACATCTCAGACTCTGAGTTGAATGAACTCATGAATTAAACTGAATCCCAGAAAACAGCTGAGGGCTCGGGCGCATTGCCTGCAATCTGAGCATGGCTGACGCTTGCCGAGTGCGTGCTGCGTGCCTGGCCCGGTGGGACTTGATGCGGAGGGATGATCCTCCCTGAACATGAGGGCCTCACAGACTCAGGCGAGCAATGGGCAGACCTGAGCTCTGTCTCCGCTCTGTTACCAGGAGACAAGGCCCAGGACGGGTCATTTTGCATGGAGTTGGTGACCTCATCATCACCAACGTCATTTCCAGACAGGGAAACTGAGGCTCTGAGAAGCAGATGGCTTGTCCAAAGGGCCACCTGAGTGGGAAAGCTGGGACTTGAACCCCGGATGATCTGACTCCGGAGGCTGAAGAAGGCTGGTGATGTCTTTGGCAGAATACAAAGGGTTGGTCCCTGAACCAGAGCCAAATTCATCACTGCATTCCCAACCTACCCCGTCCCACCGTCACCCCTGCCCCAGCCCAGCCCCCAGCCAGCCTCTGTGCTTCCCCGGATGTGGAAGCTTTGTCCTGGGAGACAGCCAGTCATCCCAGGCTTCGGCTCAGGCTGTAGCCGTGACATTGTGCAAGCTGCTCCCCTTTTACAGCCTCAGTCTTCTCATCTGGGAAATGAGGATCTGCCCTCCACTCACAGGGATGGTAACAGTGAGCACCAAGGAAGGAAAATGACCAAAAGATCCCGTCAGCCACTGTAAACGGCCAGGAGACTCAAAGCTGAGGCTGTGGGTGGTGGGAGGGGAGAGGTCCCCACTAGCGCTCCTCGGCCTTACGCATAGCTCTCAGCTCTGCACGCGAGGAGGGGAGCTGGGATGCAGACCATGCCTGGACGGCCAATCTTTTCGGCTGAGCCTTAGGATGTGTTTTGCTGTCATTTTTAACACCTGAGTTATCCGAATCCTACAGGCTCAGGAGCCTGCCTTCCCTGAACCAGTCATGGGAGAAATTGGAATAGGAGCAGGCTGGGGAGGTGAGGCTCACCTGCTGTGCCAGAGGAGGGGCTCGGCAGACCTAGAGGGAGGATTTTGGGGCTTAGTTCCCATTTGCCAGACTCCTGATGCCCAGGCCAGAGTTAATTTTTATTCATGTAATCAACATGTTTTCCTCAAAGTTATGGGGCTTAGCTCACATTTGGCCTCAAATTCTACCGGGCAAGTCCCTTCCCTGTCTGCTCTCCTGGGTCTGTGCTGAGGGCTCTCTCTGCTCTGTCCAGGCTGACATGCCACCTTGCTCACGGCTGCAACCCTACAACCTGGTGCTCAGTGAAGTCCCACCCTCTCTTTGCCTCTCATCTTCCTCTTCTCCTTCCTACTCCCCCCTCCCCTCATCCTGTCGCGTGCTTCCCACCTGGCCCAGGCTCATCTGCACCCCCATGTGGTCCGAACAGAGAAGAGACACCCTGCTTCTCAGGACTGTCCTCCGCAGGCTGAGCCGTGCAGCCTGATGGTGACAGCGGGAGGACCAGACGACCTTACCCGGAGCCTTGAGGGCTGCAGAGCTTTAATTTATTTAATCAATTCTGGTCCCCGGGCTGGGGAAGGAAAACGGCAGGATATTAAATCTGTCGCTCTCGCCAATCTGTCATCGGGCTGTCAGCACACATTGATTCTCCTCCTCCCGCCTTTATTAACTATCTCCTCGGGGGACTGCCGGCTCTGCCAGCCCAGCCTGGACCCTGCCCTCGAGCAGGGAGCAGATTGCGGGTGGAAAGAGGAGGAGGGGAGTGGGGGGCATGAAGCCCTTTTGGGGGACAATTATAAGAAGAAAATGTTTCGAGTTGGGAGGCAGGGACCCTGAAGAGCATTTGTAATCCAAACTCTTTAGTTTCCAGATGGGGAAACTGAGTCCAGAGAGCACCAGGGATACCTCAGTAGTACAGCCTGTTGGGGACAAGGTTGAAACTAGACTCCAAGACTCTTGGTGCCCAGGCCAGAGTTCTTTTTGTTCATGTAATCAACATGTTTTCCTAGAGTGACTATTCAGAGGCGATAGTGGTTACTGTCCATCGTCTTACCATTGCCCTAAGAATTACTAAAACAACAAGCACTTACTACTCTACACTTCTTGGGGTGTGAAGTATAAGTGGGTCTCCCTCCAGCAAGGTCAAGGTGTGGGCAGGGCCGTGTTCCTTCCTACAGGCTCCAGGGGACAATGGATCTCTGTGTCGTTCCCAGTCTCCAGAGGCTGCCACATTCCTTGGCCACAGTTCCCTTCCATGTTCAAAGCCAGGAACACCAGCTGGGTCGCCCACACCGCATCGTTCTGACACGAACTCTGGCTCCCTCTTCCACTTGCATTCCCGCTGTGATCACACTAGGCCACCTGGACAATCTCTCCATCTCAAGGTCAATGGCTCAGTGTGGAAGTAGAAAAGTTCCTTTTTAAAGTTTCCTTTCTTGTTAGAGAATAAGTGTGCTAATAACTTTGTTAAGCCCTATCCTATGTAGCTGTTAGACATGCCATGCTTACAGGTACGTAGTACATTCTATGTCCTTGTACTTTATTTATTTTTATTTTTTATTTTTTTGAGACGGAGTTTTGCTGTTGTTACCCAGGCTGGAGTGCAATGGGGCTATCTTGGCTCACCGCAACCTCCACCTCCTGGGTTCAGGCAATTCTCCTGCCTCAGCCTCCCGAGTAGCTGGGATTACAGGCATGCGCCACCATGCCCAGCTAATTTTTTGTATTTTTAATAGAGATGGCGTTTCACCATGTTGACCAGGATGGCCTCGATCTCTTGACCTTGTGATCCACCCGTCTCGGCCTCCCAAAGTGCTGGGATTACAGGCTTCAGCCACCGCGTCCGGCCTGTCCTTGTACTTTAACCAAGGTATCTGTGCTGGACATGCTCACAGGCATGTTCCAGCTCTCCACTGATTTTACCTGTTAAAAAAAATTTAAGTTGTCAGCCAATCACATTTTAGTTTAGATTGTGAGGTCTGGCTCCAGCCAATGGAGATCAGATACAGCAGTAAGGACGACCCCAAATGCGTAAGGAATAAATTTGTCTGTTTTCCTTTGTTCATTGTACTCTCGTGGCATGACAGCTAGCAAGGGTACCCTTCCTGCAGTCCAGGAAGGTAAAATTGCATTGCTGAAAGATCCGTTGTCTCAGCACTGATTTTCTTTGTGGCACTGAGCATCTGTTCCTAACAATCAGCAACCTTCATTTTATCTGCAATCTTGATTCCCCTTCTCAAGTAAGGCCGCATATTCACAGGTTCTGGAGATTTGAACATGGACATCTTTGGGGGCCGTTGTTCTGCTGACCCCAGCAGGGCACATTCCCATGGATCGTGCACAGGGAGCAGACATCTCGTTTCACATTCACAACAACTCAATGAAGTCGGTACCGGCTTACCCCATTATAGAGAGGGGAAAACTGAGGCCCAGGGAGGTCCTGACTTGCTGAAGCCAGTGGTGGTGCTTGAATTCAGACTCAGACCCAGCTGAGCCCAGAGGCTAAGCTCCTCTGCGCTGCTGCTTCAGGTGGTGGCGGGGCAAGGGTATCCCGAAGTGCAGCCGTCCGGGGAGGGGCAGCCTGAATCACCTGCTGTGGATCCAGGCAAGGTGGGTGACAGTGTGCAAGAGATCTGCCCCTGCCTCGCCCCCAGGAGCAAGGTGAAGGAGCCATGCTTTTATAAAGGGGAGAAATTGGACAGTTTCCCGGATTTGGAGAGATAGTATCTGCTGTAAATAATTGCGTACCCCACCCTGCCTCCCTCTCCCCAGCCCATTCTCCCTCATACAATTTATTTGCTCGTAAAATGGAAGGCCTTCTTTTCTGGCACCATTTTCTGTTCCACTTAGACAAATATTTAGCAGCCAGGCTTGACCTTAATTTCCTTAAATATCAGGGTCCCTGGAAGCTGAAGAGCCTGCTGGGTGGGTAAGGACGTGGTGCACCTCGGGTGCAGAGAACGGCTGGGATGCTGCTACCCTCCCTTGGTGAGTCCCACCTCTCCCCAGGACCTACCAGCTAGCCCCCCAAACTGTCAGGCCTCCCCTCTGCTGAGGCTGTAACAAGAGGTAGGTTGTAGGCCAGGTGTGGGGGCTCATGCCTGTAATCCCAGCACTTTGGGAGGCTGAGGTGGATGGATCACATGAGGTTGGGAGTTTGAGACCAACATGGAGAAACCCCATCTCTACTAAAAATACAAAATTGTCCAGGGCATGGTGGCGCATGCTGCAATCCCAGCTACTCAGGAGGCTGAGGCAGAAGAATCACTTGAACCCAGGAGGCGGAGGTTGTGTGAGCCAAGATCTCGCCATTGCACTCCAGTCTGGGTGACAGAGTGAGATTCAGTTTAAAAAAAAAAAAAAGGTAGGGTGCAGATGGCAGGGTTCCAGTGACGCAGTGCCCAATGGAGCTGCGTGCTGGCTAGGGCCTCTCTGCTGGGGACGATGGGCAGAGCAGTGATGGAGCCTCCTCCCATCTCCTAGGGTTCCCCCCCTTGTAGGGTGTGGTGGGCTACACATGGTGGGAAGGCAGAGGCAGGAGTGTCGGGGGTGGGGGTCGTGTTGGGGCTGCTGGGCCTGCTGACTCTGTCATTGGCTTCCTCTCCCACACGGTCATTCATGAACTCATTTCATTCATTGATTCATTGAGAAATATTCCATCTCGTGCTAGCCTAGCTAGGGATCGGAAACAAAGCCCACAGCTGCCTTGCAGGAGCTGTGTCCTGGAGATCGGCCAGCGAGAGGAGGTGCATGGAGTCTTGGGCGAAGGCTGGGGTAGAGGAAGGAGAGAGATTGGGACTGTCCTCCTAAGAGAGGGTGGCCGAGATGAGTTTTGGAGGACAAGTGAAACAGGCTCCCGCGAACGATCAGCTACCTGGAGGAAGCAGGACAGGTGATCCTGCAGGTGCGGCTGGGAGAGGGATGGTTGGTGTGTTCAAGAGGCAGGGACCACCAGGTTCTATTCTCAGATCCTACCTCTGAAGTCAGCTCCAAAGTTCTTGTCTCTCCTGTCGGTCCCATGCCCGAGTCTGTCCCTGCCTTTTGTCCTCTCTGTGTAAGTGGGGCCACTGCCATTTTCCCGGCCACTCAAGTGGAAACTACCATTTTCTCAGAATAATACCAGCTACTGCACTCAAGGCTTTATGAACATAGCCTCATCTAATTCGCACCGCAGCCTGGAAGTTGGCATGAGAGTTATCCCCATTTTCTGCAAACAGAGTCCTAGAGATGTCATCGCGCCTCCAGGGTCACCCAGCCAGCGTGTTGTGAAGCTGAGATTTTGCAAAGAAGACAAGAACAGGGAGAAGGCTCTCCTGGCAGGGCACAGCCTGTGTGAAGGCCCAGAGGGGAGGGAGAGGGTAGCACAGGACAGTGGGTGGTGGGTGCAGCTGGGTGTGCCAGGGAGAGTGGGGGAAAGGCATGGCTGTGATTTGGTCTCAAGTGTTTTAGAAATGGTGGCATTTCCCGGGCATTAGGTTCCAAACAGCTTCACATCTGTCATCTTATTTGTTCACGTTCAGTTGCTGTTCAGAGCTGGGCCCCAGCCCTGCTGTCATGTCCCCAGTGGCTTAGGGGGATGGCCAAGACCACCAGGGCACTGTCTGGGGAATGGAGTTGGACCAGGGCCCCTTTGCTGGGGGAGGGATGGTGGAAGGGGAAGTAGAGGCCAGGGCTCCCATCTCGTTTTGCCTCAGGGTGCAGAGACTGGAGCCGCCACCCTCAGCCCTCAACATTGTGACCTTGGACTTGTCCTCCCATCCTCTGGGCCTCTGTCTCCCTGTCTGTAAAATGACAATCTCCTACTCACCCTCCAAATGTCTGTTCCAGCAGCATCTCCTCCAGGAAGACCCCTTAGCCTCTGCCTCTGCATTGCCTCCTCCAGGAAGCCTCCCTGGCCTTTCCAACAGCATTACATGCCTTCACTAAATGCTCTCAGTGCTCCAGACTTCCATGCCCTCTGTCCCTCGCATCACAGCATGACTCTCTGTAACATCTTCCCAGGTCTGGATCTGGATTTGAGACCTGCCACATTTTAACTACTTGTCCCTGAGCTTGAATTTTCTCATCAATAAAATGGGAAAGTAACAGTGCCTACCTCATATTTCCGTTGTGAAGATCCAATGAGAGAGCTCATGAATAGCTCCAAGCAGAACGCTGGGCATCAAATAAGCCATCAGTAAATGTTAATTGTTTCTTATGAGTTGAATTGTGTCCCCCAAAAGATATGCTGGTGTCCTAACTTACTGGTACCTGAATGTCACCTTACTTAGAAATAGGGTCTTTGGGCTGGGCGTGGTGGCTCACACCTGTAATCCCAGCACATTGGGAGGCCGAGGCGGGCAGATCACTTGAGATCAGGGGTTCAAGACCAGCCTGGCCAACATGGTGGAACCCCATCTCTACTAAAAGTACAAAAATTAGCCGGGTGTGGTGGTGCATGGCTGTAATCCCAGCTACTACTCGGGAGACTGAGACAGGAGAATCGCTTGAACCTGGGAGGCAGAGGTCGAAGTGAGCCAAGATCACGCCACCTCACTCCAGCCTGGGCAATAGAGTGAGACTCTGTCTCAAAAAAAGAAAAAAAGAAAAAAGAAATAGGTCTTTGCAGATGTGATCGAGCTAAGATGAGTAAGAGGAGGTCATACTGCATTAGGGTGAGGATGGATCCAATGACTGCTACAGGAGGGAAATTTGGGACACAGACATAGACAGAAGGGGAACAGCAGTGACGATGGCGACAGAGATTGGAGCAAGGCATCTACACGCCGGGGACCCCACAATTGCCACCACCAGAAGCTGCGGAGTGGCCTGGGAGAGTCTCCCTCAGGGCCGCCAGAAGGAGGCAGCTCTGCCTTCGCCTTGAATGTGAACTTCTAGCTAACAGAACAGTAATAGAACGAACTGCTGTTGTCTTCAGCGGCACTGTGTGTGTTCACTTGCTACAGCAGTCCTAAGACACGAATCTCCTGCTATTTTAGTGCAGCAAAGGGTACAGTTCTGGGTACACAGTGGTGCTCAATAAGCTGCACTCCCTCACTGCTGACCCTCTGCCTTCACTATCCTCCACCCCCACCAAACCCACTCCCCTCCCCAATGGCTCCTCGGGTCAGACTAGTCTGGGCTGGCAGGGACCTGCTGGGTCAGGTGGCTGGAGCAATTCCCATCCTCTGGCCAAGGGCCACAGCACCTCATTACCAGGCAGAATGTTCCTCGATTTCACCCATGACTGGCCTGAAAAGCAGCCCTGCTGGTGTCATGGATGGGCCGGAAGCTGCTTCTGGTGCCTCCTGCCCTCTCCTGGGTCTGGCAAATCTCTGAAGCACCCAGAAGCTGGCATGCAGCATGCACCACAGCTGAGCCGCGCAGATAAACCTCAACAGGCGGCGGGCTGCTCCGTTGTGGAGCAAACATCAGGAAATTAATAGACCTTTCTGTGGGCAGTGCCTGCCAGCCCCCCACACCCGCCTTGCTCCCGCCTGCCCACCTCCCCAGCCCGGCTTTGCTTCCTTCTTCCCTTCGTTTCCTGTTTGTGATAAACATGATTCATGCCAGTCCAGCCGAGCCCTGTCACCAGCTCAAGGCCAGCCGTATTTCTCAGCAATGAGCCCTGAGCTGGCTGCAGTGGGGATCTGGGCCCCTGACACAGGGTCAAGGAAGGGGCACTGAGGGCAGACACAGGGCTGACGTGGGGGCACCAGCAGGGAGCAGGGTGCCGGCTCTCCGTGAGCTGCCACTAAGCACTGGGCACCTAGGGGAAATCAGAGAAGCCACCATGGCCAGACCCTCCTTACCTGGCACAACTGGGTCCACCCTTCCTACCTGGACGTAGCTTCCTGAGGCTGCTATAACAAAGTGTCACACACCTGGCGGCTTAAAGCGACAGATACGTGTTCTCTCAAAGTTCCAGAAGCCAAAAGTCCAAGGTCGAGGTGTTGCCAGGGCCGTTCTGTCTCTGAAGGCCCCAGGGAAAGCTCCCTCCGGCCTCTGCCAGCTCCTGGTGGCAGCGGCCGCCCTCGGCGTTCCGTGCCGGCTCGGCTCCAGCCTCTGCCACTGTCTTCACACAGCCTACTCCTCCCCGCGTCCTTCCCCTTCTCGTAAAGACAGCAGTCATATTAGGTTGGGGGCCACCCTACGCCAATATGACCTAATCTTAACCAATGACACCTGCAAGGATCCCATTTCCAAATAAAGGTCAATTCACAGGGACTGGGGGGCAGGACTTCAACCCATTTCTTTTTGGGGACAGTTCGTGGCTGTCTCTCATCACCGCCTGTCACATGTCACCCATCGGTCATCCTGGGCGCCTGCAGCTTCCTAGGCATGCCTGGCTCTTCCTCATCTCTGTGCCTCCACCTGTGCCGTCCTCCTCCCTGGATGCCCGGTCCTATCATTGTTCGGTTGCTGCACGACCTCTCATCTATCAAGGTTAAGCTTTGCTGGCCAGGCACAGGGGCTCACGCCTGTAATCCCAGCACTTTGGGAGGCCTAGGTGGGCAGACCACCTGAGGTCGAGAGTTCAATACCAGCCTGGTCAACATGATAAAATCCTCTCTTTACTAAAAATACAAAAATTAGCCAAGTGCCGTGGCATGCGCCTGTAATCCCAGCTACTCAGTGTCTGAGGCACGAAAATTGCTTGAACCAAGATAGAGAGGTTGCAGTGAGACGAGATCTAGCCACTGCACTCCAGCCTGGGCAACAGAATGAGATTCTGTCTGAAAAAAAGATTACGTTTTGCTATCTCCTCTCCTGGGAGCCTTCCCTGACCCCTGACCCCTGACCCCTGGCCTCTAGGCCCCTAAATGCCCCGTGCTCACACCCACACCAGGGTCTTTACCCATTTACCATGCCTCCTCAGGCCCTGAGCACACGAGCTCCAGGCAGGCAGGGTCCATGGCTCACCTCTGCCTCCCCAGCATGGGATACACACAGGCGCCCAGTAAACAAATTATTGAATGAGGAACAATGGAGCGCTTCCTATGTCCCTGTACCAGCCACTGTTCTGAGCCCTTTACCTGCCTTTACTCACTGAATCCCAATATTAACCCTACCAAGTGGGTGCTATCGTTAGTTCCGTTTTACAGATGAACACATTGAGTGGCTAAGCAGCTCGTCCAGGGTCTAGTGATTGATAAACTGTAGAGGCTGTGACTGAATCTGCAGCGTGAAGGATTCCTCGAAGGCCCGAGCAGCTGAGGAGCAGAGAGAGCTTCCCTAGTGCCTGGAATCTCATGCTCCAGGGCCCAAAGGGAGCCTCAGAGCATCAGTGCTGTGGGAAGCCAGGATCTAGAGATGTGCTCCTGGCCTGAGGAGGTGGTGTGGTCTTGCACGTCACCATGCTGGGGCCCTTCATCTCATCCCTGAGACCAACCTCCCTGGGCGCAGGGGAGGCCCATGATTCCCCCTGCATCCATCTCCCCACCCAGTTCTGGTAGAAGCCCTACCCGTAGTGGGCAATGCCTGGCATCTCTGTGTGGGAATCCTAACCCTGGTTCTGCTGCCCGAGATGTGATCTGGGAGTCGCCTCTCTCAGGACCTCTGTGTTCTTCTCTGTTACTCTAGAGTAGCCATGAGCAGGTCTCAAGAGGAGGCAGCCTAAAAATGCTTCAACCCAGTATGGGAAGGAGGAAAGCTTGGCTTTGGGCTTGGACCTACTAGTCTTTCAGTTCCAATGCTGTGTGACCTTGGCCCAGTTACTTGAACTCTCTGGGCTCTCCTTTTCTCAGGTATAAAATGGGGCAGACAGTGAAGGATACTGTGCCGGACAAGTGGGGAGCAAGTCCGGAAAGCTGGCAGGCAGTTACTAGTGGCCCTGAGACCTCCCGGCCTCTTCCTCCCGCGCTGCACGATCTGGTCCTCCAGGGGACAATGGGTGCCGCGCTCATTTCCTTTGCATTTACTCACTTACTTCAATTTTAACTTTTTTTTTTTCAAAAGAAATGAAGGAAAACACAGTTAAACAGCCATTTAGAATCATGACTCCATAATCCAGGAATTCTGTTTCCGATGCAATCTGTTCAGCAATTATTCTGTGAAGAGGGAGGGAAAGCACCACGGCAAGTGCAGTGCGCAGATTCCCTGGGGAGGGTGACAACCCAGCCCCTCGAGATTTCTCTTCTCCCAGAAACGTCTCAGCGTGTGTTCCAGTTTGGAAATACAACGTATCGAGTCTTGCTGCTCTCCAGGGGAGGGGTCCTCACCAGCCAAGTCAGCGGCTAGTGGGGATGGACTGAGGGCGGCCACACTGGGAAGAAGGCTTTGGTTTTCTGCTGTTAAAACAGCCCATAGTCCTCTGCGGCCAGCCATGCCCCAGGGCCTGGAATTGGGCTGTCATTTACCCAATGAGCTAGGGAAGAGCTGGGCTTAGGGTCAAGCTCCTTTGCCATCTGCTGGGTGCATGGCTTCGGGAACGTCCCTTAGCCTCCCAGGACCTCAGTTTCCCCAGCTGTAAAATGGGTAACAGTCATACCTACCCAGTAGCTTGGTGGTGCAGACTGAGAGAGAATGCATGGCGGTGCTGGGTGCCGTTTCTGACCATGGGAAGGGCTGGGCAGAGGGAAGTCCTGGTTGTCAACAGCTCAGGCAGAGGAGAAGAGGGCTGCCTTAACAATGCTGAGGAAAAGCAGAGAAAAGAAAGTACAGAAAGGCTTCCGTGGGAGACGGCCTTTGAGCTGGGCCTTGGTTGAGGAGGAACTGGATTTCCGTAGGGGAGGGAGACAAAGGCACAGAAGCCCGTCCCTGAAGCTGCCTGGAAGGACTGTTAGAAGCTTTCTCCCACAGGATTTTGTATACAACAGGCGTCCAATCCGTGCTCTCCTTTCTCAGGGCCCAGTGTTTTGTGGACATGCAGTGTACTCAGCCTGACAGGGCTCAGCACACAGTAGGTGCTCAAGTGGAGAAACCAGATTCTCGTCTCTTAGGGCCCAGTGCCAGGGGTATGCAGCACACATCCCCTCCCCAAACAGGGCTCAGCACACAGTAGGTGCTCTATGCACTTCCTTTCGCTCAAGGATTGGCGCCCGTCTGTGCTGGATGCACATTCCCCTCTAGCGTGGCTCGATACATAGTTACATTCAATACTTACCAGCATCTTTCGCCTGCTCATTCCCCTCTGAGAGCAGAGACTGTGTCTTTCCTCGATGCGGCACCGCACCTGTGGGTAAATGCACAACACGTGTACAGCTAGTATAGACTGAATGAACCCTCCTCCTTCCCAGCTGGGCTGAGCACAGCGAATGCTCATGCAGGCATGCGGAGAGGGGACAGCCGCTCCACATCCGTGAACTGGACCTGATGTGTGAACACGGTCACAGTCCTGGCGCCCCTTCCCCAGCCCTCTGGGGCAATACTATTTTTTGCTTTTGATTGTGAGACAGTCTCATTCCGTTACCGAGGCTGGAGTGCAGTGGTGTGATCTCGGCTCACTGCAGTCTCTGCCTCCCAGCTTCAAATGATTCTCCTGCCTCAGCCTCCTGAGTAACTGGAATTACAGGTGTCCACTCCCGCGCCCAGCTAATTTTTGTATTTTTAGTAGAGATGGGGTTTTGCCATGTTGGCCAGGCTGGTCTCAAACTCCTGATCTCAGGTGATCCATCCACCTCGGCCTCCCTAAGTGCTGGGGTGACAGGCGCGATGGGATCAGTACTCTGGCTCAGTCACTGGCTGGCTAACCTGCTCACAGGCTTCTTGCTAGTGATCACAGGGATTCAGCCACCACCTGCCTCTCTTTCTCTCTCCCCAACTTTCCTGGGAAACGGCCAGGCCAGACAGGCTGTGCAGGGTCCCCTGGCAGCTCCCAAGCTCCACATTCTCAATCTGTGCCAGGGCCAGGGCTGGACTCTGTGTGATGGAGGATTGGCAGGTGGGAAGTTAGCCAATACACCTTTCAAATGAGCACAGGAGGCATCGTGACCCAGAGGGTGCTGGAGCCCATGAGGACACCTCGCCCCCTCCCCTCCCCACTAGGAGTCTGACGCTTCTTCCAATCTCATTTGTCTTGAGTACTATCCCTGCCACACTCAGAGCTTGGTGTTAGGGATCCTGGTGGTCCCTAATCTCCGGGAACCACAGTCCACGGGAGGATGTGGGTTGCAACAGAGCTGTCACAATGCAGGTAGGAAGTGCTCTTGTCTCCAAAGAAGCTCTGATGTCCCTGCCTGGAGTCATCTGGGGGGGCTTCGCAGAGAAGGTGATATTTGAGTTGGGCCTTGGTGGCAGCTGAAGATGACTCTAGAGGAGGAGGCGAAGAAGAGGACATCGAGTAGTGAGAAAGTGTACTGAGAAAGGCTCTTGGGTCAATCCAGGGAGCAATGGGAAGCAGTGCTGTGATGAATTAGCCATGTCTGCCATGGGAGCACTGTGGAGGGGAGGCACCCCTCATCTGCTTGCTGATGTCGCCCTCATTTTACACGTGGAGAAAGCCCAGAGAGGGCAAATTATTCGCCCAAGGACACACAGAGTGAGGGAGAGAAGCCAGAGCTCCTTTCCCAACCCAGGGCTCTTTCCACGATTCCAGAGGTTCTCAAACCTGAGCATGTATCAGAATCACCTGCGGGGCCTTTCAAAACACAGACTCTGGGCCCATCTGAGTCATAGGTGCTGATTCAGAAAACTGCATTTCTCTCTTTTGTGCTGCTCTTTTGTCATAGGGACTTGCTCTGTCGCCCAGTCTAGAGTGCAGTGGCACAAACACAGCTCACTGCAGCCTCAACCTCCTGGGCTCAAGTGATTTTCCCGCCTCAGCCTCCCGAGTAGCTGGGACCACAAGTGCATGTCACCACAGCCAGCTAATTTTTCTTTTCTTTTTTTTGTATGGATGGGTTTTTTGCCATGCTGCTGGTCTCAAATTCCTGGCCTAAGTCATCCTCCCACCTCAGTCTCCCGAAGTGTTGGGATTATAGGTGTGAGCCACATGCCTGGCCTAGAATTCTGGGTTTTCTAATAAACTCCCAGACGATGCTGCTGCTGAAGGTCTGGGACCTCACTTTGAGAACTGCTGCTGTACATCAACCTGCTGGGAGTAGATGGCCTTGATTTTCTTTTCTGAAAAACGGGGCTACCGTTTATCCTCCTGAGCATCTAAGGGTATATCAGCGCTTTTGAGGCAAAGTTTGGGAATATGCTCTTGAAGTTAAAGCAGTAGACCTCACCTGATTGACTTTAAAGTCCCGACACCCAGGCAGTAGCTCAGACCAATGAAATCAGAATCTCTGGGTGTACATCTAGGCATCAGTGTTTTCTAAACTGCCCCGGGTGATTCTAACATGCAGCCCAACGTGAGAAAGTGGAGGATCATATTAAAAATGCAGATTCGGCCAGGCGCGGTGGCTCAAGCCTGTAATCCCAGCACTTTGGGAGGCCGAGGTGGGTGGATCACGAGGTCAACAGATCAAGACCATCCTGGTCAACATGGTGAAACCCCGTCTCTACTAAAAATAAAGAAAATTAGCTGTGCATGGTGGCGCGTGCCTGTAATCCCAGCTACTCGGGAGGCTGAGGCAGGAGAATTGCCTGAACCCAGGAGGCGGAGATTGCGGTGAGCTGAGATCGCGCCATTGCACTCCAGCCTGGGTGACAAGAGCTCACAGTCAGCAGGTCTGGGAGGGGTCCTGGAGCCTGCAATCTTCACACATGCCTATGGGCTAACACTGCTGGTCCCTGGACCGTACTTTGAGAAACAAGGTCCCAGAGGACAGAAAGAAGCTGCTGGTATCATTGTTGGTGCTTGGCACATTTCAAGAATGTTTTTCAAAGAGTTGGGGTCTTGCTACTTTGCCCAGGCTGGACTTGAACTCCTGGACTCAAGTGATCCTCCCATCTCTAAGTAGCTGCGGTTACAGGCACACCCTCCTGTGCCTGGCTCAGGATACTTCAACTAGGCATTGCGTGTTTATTCTCATATTGCAAATGCTCCTTCCTATTCCTAGTGCTCCCAACATGCTACCCCAACTGCAGTATTCCCACCCTCTCTCAGCCCTGACTAGGGGAACTGGGGACCATTCTAAAGCTCATTGCACAAGCGCAGCCCCTGCAGGCCCCAAGCTGCTTGTCAGGCAGGAGCCAAGCACACCGTCCGCCACCACTCATTTCCCTCATCTCCATTCTGGTCTTTAGCAAAGTGTCAGATATGATAGATTTTTTGTTTGCAAATCCAGCCTCAAGGCTGGAAATTGACATCTCCCTTCCTCCTGATGCGTCCTTTGCATCACAGTCTTTTTGCCTGTGATTCCTCCTTGTCAGTGCCCCCCGCCAAGGTATTTCAGCCAACTCATGCATTCATTGAGCACCTACTATGTGCAGGGAAATGACAGTGTGCTCTGTGACCATGAGCAAGTCTGTTACTCACCCCAACTGAGCAGCATGTGGGTGGGGACGTTGTTTAATCACCTTATGTCCCCAGAGCCTAGTAGTGGCTGGCAAGTTAGTGAGCGCTCAACAATATTTTGTAAATAAATGCTGTTGAAGGAAGTCATGACCTCAAAGAGATTTGGTTTCTTTGCTTGTAGAATGGGGAGTAGAGCAAAGGCCTATTTCGTGTGTTTAGTGAGGGATGCCATTATTGGAGAGGGCTCCATGTCATTGGAAAAAGCGGAATTAGAACCCACATCTATTATACTCAGGAACCTCCATTCAGGGCAAAAGGGTCCTTTACCTTCTGGGGCAGAGTGGCTAGGCCAGCAGTACTGCTGGGCCCGGGAGCTGAAGCCAAGCAGGGAGCCCTGCGGGCTGGTGGGAAACAGAGCCAGTGGCAGCCTCAGCCCTGGCAGACGAAAGTGGCTCAGGAGCCAGGTCAGTCATTGGCACCTTTGAAGATTGTCTGTGCAGGTGGAAAAGCCAGACCAAGGTAGGAGCCTTCATTCCTTTTCCTGGAATATCCACTCAGAAAAGTCAGCCAGCAGGAGCTGGCGATTATGCCAAGCTGGAGGTTGGCACGCTGGGCCCAGTGCTTGGCTTGGAGGAGTCTGGTCTGGGGCAGCCTTCCCTCCCGGCCAAATGCAACCCTGTAGAGGGGCATCCTCACTGCGCACCTCTCTGTCAGAGCTGTCCTTGTGCTTACCAGCCCTCTGCTTGCAGCAGTCTCTCCTACCAGCATTGGCCACAGTGTCCCAGGCCGGCTCAGACCCCATCTCCTCCTTGGATGAGAAGTGCCATCTAGAAACGCAACCATGAAGGGCTACAAGTGGGGGCCATGGCCCAGACAAGAAGCTGGGATTACAAATCTCACTGTATCTGGCTCATCCAGGCTAATCTGAAGTCAGGGACTGGGCCCTGCTGGACTTCCTGGTCCAGGACAAATGTGCCAGCACTAGAGGGGGTAAATAAAGGCATATGGTTTTTCCATGTCTCCACACTCAAAGCTTTTAGCCCTCTGCTTGTTCCCTGAGTCAGGCTTAATTTCTAAGGAATTCCAACTCTGAGAGTCAATAAATTTATTATTCTAAGCATCCTTGGCTCTAGGAATCTAAAATTTTATGATTAAAGGATTGTAAGTTTAGTTGCAAGTGACAGAAAAAAATGTTCTGCCTGGTCTCATAGTTGTAGAAAAGTCCAAGAGTAGAACTAGGACTTCAGGCATAGCTTGATCCAGTTCAAGTCATGCCTCTCTGTCCTTCAGTTCATGGTGACTTTATTCTTGGCATTGATGTTGTGGCATGATGGCTGCTGATAATACAAAGCCTATATCTTCTTAGGTTCAAGCCCTGCAGGAAAAATAGTCTCTTCCCCAGCAATTTCAGAGAAAGTTCACAACTGAGTTCTCATTGGCCCGGATTTGCCATGAGTCTATCCCTGAACGGATCATTGTGGTCAAGGGGATGATGGGATATTCTGATTGGCTTAGGCCTGAGTCACGTGGGCATGCACCCCACCCAAATCACATGGCCTGAAGCAGGAGGGTAGTTCTTTGGAAATTGAGGGGCTGCTATTCGAAGAAAGGTGAACAGATGCAGGAAGGCAAAAATAAAAAGTGCATACTGAGATTCTGAGGCTATAGAGAGCAGTGATCCTACGAGAATGTGACTCAAAGCTCTGAGGGATTCCTAAAATTCATCTCAGATTTGGGACAACGAATGGTGCTGGAAGCTGGGGATGAAGGCAGATGTCCTTCAGTCTCTGCTCTTCCAGAGTTAAACATACCACATGCCCTTCACTCTTCCTTTACACCAACTCTTGGGGCCCGAGTGTCCTCTTTACCTTCCTTCTCGTTGTCTTGCGGTCAGCATGGTTACGTTTCAGATGGGGACAGTGGAGAGTGAGCCACAGACTCTGCAAGTAGTGGCTGCAGGGAAGGGAACTGGGGGGCTCTGTCTAGTGGCTTTGGGGGATAGCCAACTATCAATCTGAATCTGTAAGAAAGAAAGTGGAGGCAGAAATGCAGCATAGAAGGCTGAATTATTGGGCTCAATTCTTCACTCTCCTGGAGTAGTATTTCACGTTCACATTATTGCCAAGGCCACGCGGTGAGACGAATCTGCTTCCTCACCACCTGACTCTGGGCTTGGTCACATGTCTTGCTTCGGCTAATGAGATGGTAGCAGGTATGATGAGAGAAGGACCTTGAGATGTGTTGGCTTGGGTCCTGCTTGCCCTCTCGTTCTCCTGCTGTAGGCAGAAAAGGAACTTGACTAGGGTAGCCTTGGCCCCTAATATGGCACGTGGGCAGACCTGAGCTACTCTGCAGTGTGAAGCAGAGCTCCCTGCCAGCTTCTAGACCTGTAAGCAAAGTATTGGTTATTGTTAAATGCCGCTGAGGTTCAGAACACGGCCTGTTGTGGCAATAGCTGATGAGGAGGATTAGAGGTTCTGCTATGCGTCAGCCCAGCCCTGAAAGCAGGACTTCGGGAGCCCTGTAGGACTAGGAGTTGGGAGCCCAGGTTCAGCTGCCCCCATGAAGCTCCATGTGATCGTGGGAGAGTCATTCCTTTGTCCCATCTCTAAACTGAGAAGAGTCCAGTCTGACTCCAGCTTCAGACCTGTGGGCCAGGCCCTGGGGTAGAGGGTCCCAGCTCTTATGATCTGCCTCCCCCCCACTCCAGCCCTGGCCTGGGAAGTCGCCCCCCTGGAGAGTCATCATGCACCCTCACACTTAGACAACAGACTCTATATAGAAAACACGTCAGCCTGTGATAAATGCAGAAATAGATGTGTGAAATTGTTGCAGGAGCAAAGAGGAGAGAGAGTTGAAGGCTCTCTGGGGGAGAGAGTGGGGTAGGGCTGGGGGTGACTTCTGCATGAAAGGGAGGCACTGGACCCTAAGGATGAATACTATTCCCGCCTGTAGGGAAAAAGGGAAGGAGCACTCCAGGCAGAGGGAGTGGTGTGGGGAAGGGCTGAGAGGGAGGAAGGAGCTGGCCCATTTGAGCAATGATCAAGCCAGGCGAGTCGGGGCTGCTGGGGGTGTAGACAGGGACTGTCAATTAATGGGGCCAGAGAGATGTCACTGAGGAGGAACAGATCTTGAGTGCCAAGTTCAGTGTCAGGGCTGTGTCCCACAGGCAGTGGGGTGGGGTCACGCAGTGCTTGGGGCCACACACCCTCCCCCAGCGACTAGCAGGAGTGACTGGGGTGTCTTGGGTGTCCTATAAGCCAGGCCCGGCAGGGAGCAAGACTTGGATTCGGGGTTTCTACAGGCACCCGTGCCCTGCAAAGTGAGCAAGTTTCAAGGGTGGGAAGCCCCAGGGGGCTCAGCTGGAGTTAAGGAGGAGTTTGTTTTTGAAATAAACGATTCAGTGGGAAAGGGCAAGATCCAGCTGAGACAGGTGCAAGAGAAAGCGTGAGAGTGGGAAGATGAGCTCCCTTGGGTTGTGGCATCAGAGGACACTGGCCGAGCCACAGGCTGACCCACAAACCCTCTCCTCCTATTACCTTAAAGACATGAGGCTGCAGTGGGAAACCCTTAGGCCTGGCAATCAGTCAGACCCTGGTTCAAAGGGTTTTGCCATTTACTATCTGTGTGACCTTGGACTCATGACAGCCTCATTTTCCAAGATTAATGTGAAGACAAAACAATAATATGGCCGGACCGGGGGCAGTGGCTCATGTCTGTAACCCCAGTAATTTGGGGGACCCAGACAGACAGATTACTTGAGGTCAGGAGTTCAAGACCAGCCTGGCCAACATGGTGAAACTGCATCATTACTAAAATTACAAATATTAGCTGGGTGTGGTGGTGGGCACCTATAATCCCAGCTACTTGGGAGGCTGAGGCAGGAGAATCGCTTGAACCCAGGAGATGGAGGTTGCAGTGAGCTGAGATTGTGTCACTGAGAGACTCCATCTCAGTGGAGATGAGACTCAGAGAGTGAGTCTCAGAGAGTGAGACTCCATCTCAAAATAATAATGATAATAGTAATACAGCTGAGGGCAGGTGTGGTGGCTCATACCTGTAATCCTAGTGTTTTGGAAGGCTGAGGTGGGAGGATTGCTTGAGCCCAGAAATTTGAGGTTGCAGTGAGTTATGATGGCACCACTGTACTCCACCCTGGACCAAAGAGCCAGGCTGTCTCTAAAAATGTAATAATGATAATGGCTGACATTCACTGAGCACTTCTTATGTCTGGGCATCGATCCCACAACTTTCCATGCACCCTCTAACTTCTTAGCACAGCATCAAGATGTAGGTACTTCTACTAACCCTTTTTACAATGAGGAAATTGATGCACAGAAAGGTTAGGTGACTTGCCCAAAGTCACACAGCTAATAAGCGGCAGAGCTGGGATTTGAACCCAGATCATCTGGTTTCCAGGGCTTGTGCTCTGAGCTTACATACTCTACATATGATGTGAACAATTTGCACATCACATAAAGGGCACATATAAAAAAGGTCAGACACGGTGGCTCATGCCTGTAATCCCAGCACTTTGGGAGGCCAGGGCGGACGGATCACAAAGTCACGAGATCAAGACCATTCTGATCAACATGGTGAAACCCCGTCTCTACTAAAAATACAAAAATTAGCTGGGCATGGTGGTGCATGCCTGTAATCCCAGCTACTCTGGAGGCTGAGGCAGGAGGATTGCTTGAACCTGGGAGGTGGAGGTTGCAGTGAGCCAAGATCATGCCACTGCACCACTCCAGCCTGGCAACAGAGTGAGTCTCCATCAAAAAAAAAAAGAGAAAGCAAGAAAGCAGGGAGGGAA
>CM052659.1:9464109-9521108 GCA_028533165.1 Leontopithecus rosalia
ACATATCTGGCAGAGCAAACAATTACTGGGAAATGAGTTCTCAGGGGTCTCCATGGCCTGGAGGGAATATGTTTTCCCAGGTTCTTTAGACCCACAATGAGATGGAGCAGGGCAATGACATTTCCTGGGGACAGCTATGTGCCAGTCACACAGACACCTCACAACTGCTTTTTGAGGCAGGTGTTGTCTCCATTTTACAGATGAGAAAACTGAGACTTAGAGAGTTGAGGCGACTTGGCCAACAACACCAAGCCAGTAAGTGATGCAGCTATGAATAGACCAAAGTCTGTCTGATCTCAAACTCCACATTCTGAGCCACCTGCTCTGCATGCCCCATTGATTGTATTAAGAAAGGTGACAACCGCAACATCCCTGGGGACAGGGGAAGTCCTCTGCACTTAGGTGCCACATGTGACAGTCTGGTTCCACTTTCCAGAGTCAGTCTAATAATGACCATCGGCTCACTCCATCACTCACTCACACCATCGGCTGTGCACACATGCATTGGGAAGTAGAGGTTCAGAAGGAACAGAAAATGAAACAGACTAGGGGTGGGGATGAAATCAGCTTAGAGTTTTAAAGAAAAATCAAAAGAAAGCAAAGTACATGCCAAAGAACACATGCTAGATCAAAAACTAATGGATGGTGCCATCTCCGGTCTTTTTGCCCCTTGTGTGATGAAGTGCTACTGTCTCCCAAAAAGCAAAGGAGCAGGAGGGTTAGGGATCGAAGTCAGCTGGGCCACACAAACCCTGGCCTCTCTGGCCTATATTTTCCTCATCTGTGAAAGAGAGATGATTATTCTCCACGGGTTGTTGTGAAGATTAAAGAAGATGGTACAGGGCTTGTCACACAGTAAGTACTCAGTAAATATTTACTGTCATTATCAAAGCAAGCAATGATTGTAAAGGAAGGAAGGCAGGGAGTGTGGGAGTGTGGGAGAGAGACAGGAAGGAAGACAAGAGAGGGAAGAGGAGAAGGGGTGGAGGTGGAGGAGGAGAGGAGGCCTTGCTGCCTGCCCAGTGACCCAAGCGCAGCCAGATGTGCCGGTCAGGCCTGGGCTGCTCGCCATGTGGCCATTTAGACCACTCATGCATTCTTTCTGCGCCTGCTGCCAGATGTGGCCCTGGATGCCCGCAAGAACAGCTGTCCTTTGACATGCCCAGCTCCAAAATGAGAACACGGGGATGTTGGGAAGGACACAGAAGCTTGGAGGGGTGGCCAAAAGGATAGCCACCACCATGCTCACCCGCCCTGGGCCTTGGTTTCCCCATTCGTGAAACGATAGGCTAGGAGATGACTTGGCATTTTGTGCCAGTTGATGCCGATCCCACAGTGTGTTTGAAGCTCGTGGCCCTGGTCCCTGCATCTTGTCCTGGAGGTATGGGCATGACTCGGCCCTCCTGGGTCCTGGGAACTACCCTGTCAGTTTACAGGATGGCATGGCTCCTCTGGTTTCCAGGGAAGGATCTCATCAAACAAAGCCATTCTCAAATTGGAATGTGAGCTCTGCTTTAGGAAGTTTCCCTCAGTAGATTGGGCTCAGAGAGAGGCTGCGACTTCCCTAAGCATGAACAGGGAGATTAGTTTAGCTGTGATTAGACTTAGGGTGAGACCTCACTGCCACAGTAGAGAGCACTGAGAGTGAGCCCCCAACGGGGACTTAGTTCCATGGGGAGCGGTAGAGTAGAGCAGATAAACAGTATCTACCATATCAGGCAATGCTGGATTCAAATCCTCTCCATTACTGGGACCCTTACCAAGTCTTTAAACCTCTCTGACGCTCAGTTTTCCCATCTGTAAAATGGGGAGAATAATCTCATACAGAACTTGGGCTATAGAGTCAAACTGCCTGGGTGGGTTTGACTGGGTTGCTACCAGCTAGCAACTTACTACTCTGTACCCCAATTTCCTCATCTGGAAATGAGGATGATAAGAGGACTTGCTTCATGGGGTGGTTGTGAGTTTGGATGAAATAATGCATACACAGGGTCTGGCAATTCAGAAATGGCAGCCATTAATTATTATTGTCGCTGACGTTGTTAGTAGCATTCCTTGCTGCATAGAAAGTATTTTAGCTGCTGGGACCCTGATGATCTGCCTACCAGCCCTGCATGTCAGTTCAGGGGTCCTGGCACTGAATGTGCTCCACCCCTGCCCACACTGAAAGTGCCTGAATAGGAACTGGCACTGGGGCAGCCCATAAGAGCTGCACAGATTCCTGACTGGGATGATGCCAGAAAAGCTCTTTCTTGCTGTCACTGCCAAGGCCCAGATGGGATTTGGTGGCCAGGGTTAAAGCTGACCTGGCTCCTGGCGCCAGTGGGCCAGCCAGGCTGACTGGGGTGGTGGAAGGCACTGGTCAACTTGTGCCATGAAACCAAATCCAGAGAGACAGAGGAGCGGGGCAGAGTGTGGAGATGGGGCTGGGACCCTGTGCTGAGTCACAAAGAGCCCATACACAGGCAGGTGCACCAGGAACCTTAGGTATTCCTGGGAGGGGGCACCGGGGAAGACCCCCACACTCTAAAGGTTTAAGTAGTCCCACTGGGCACTCAAAAGTCAGGTGTGGCCTGGTGTGGTGGCTCATACCTGTACTCCTAGCACTTTGGGAGGCCAAAGTGGGGCATTGCTTGAGCCCAGGAGTCCGAGTCCAGCCTGGGCAACCTGGTGAAACCCCGTCTCTACAGAAAAAAAACTAGCTGGGCATGGTGGCACATGCCTGTAGTCCTAGCGACTCTGAAGGCTAAGATGGGAAAGTCACCTGAGCCCAGGGAGATCAAGGCTGCTGTGAGTCGTGATCACACCACTGCAACCCAGCCTGGGCGACAGAGATCCCACATTTAAAAAAAAAAGCCAGTTGTAACTGTTATTCTTGAACCTGGACTTGCTCACCATCACTCACCCTGAGCATCATAATACCTCCAAATACTCAACTCGGTGGCTGAGTTCATGACCCTCATGCCTTCGCCTCATCATAACCAAAGCTGGCAGCAGCAACTGTCCATGGTTCTGAAACACACCGGGGAAAAGGCCTGTGCTGGGGACTTCTGCTCAGCCTTTCCCAGGAGTTCTGAACAAGATGATGGTTTTTATTTTCTGTCCTGATCAAAGACACATGGTTTCTTTTTAACCACTGCAGAACCAACGAATTTGTGACTTTGGCTTAACTATTCCTGTGCCTGCCTTCACATTCTTTTGGCGATTCCATCACATTGACCACAGCTACTGTTTACCCCCTTGGAAAATCAGGGATTGTGTATTCCCTGTGGCCTCCTATCCTGTCTGAACTCATTCTGTCTCCTCATATTCTCCTGGAAGATCACAGTCAGAGGGGCTCTGGAGCACATCTAGTTCATGTACTTGTCTGTCAAATAGAAACAAGAGGCCGAAGATGGAAGGGCACCAAGACCACAGAGCATGTTACAGCAAATCTGGGGTCAGCGTCCTGGCCTCCTAACTGTCCATCTGCCTTGTTCCCCATCACCTCACTCTTCTCTGGGGGTCAAGAGATCTCCTTCTGGAGATTTTTCTGGATAGAACATAAGCACAGCCATTTACTCCCAGCTCACTGGGTGCCACTCACTGTACTGCTGTGTGCTCCACAGAGCATCTCCTGTAATTCTCCTCCATGGGAAGCGGTGGCCACTGCCCCTGGTTTACAGGTCAGGACATGAGCTCAGAGATGCAAAGGGCTTTTCCAGAAACCACAAAACTAGTCTGTGACTGAGCTGGGATTAAAACTGTAACTTTTTGGGTATTTATGATCTTCTCCTTTCAAGCCAGTTCTATCAATAAGAGCCCTCAGGGTATCTATGTAAAACCCTCAGCCTGGAGGTTACAATCTCTTCCCAACAAAGGGACTGTCTTTCACTAATGCCACACTGTCCAGATTTTTGGCAGGATCCTGCCCTTCCCTGCCAATGTCTTGGCTCTGCTATGCAAAACGCCCTTTGGGTCTAACCCCTCCATTGACTTTCCCTCTTGAAGAAATCAGCAATATTTCGTCTTCTCCAGATGTTGAGGTCAGAGCAAAGGCCCCTAGAAATGTGGATGGGGGACAAGGGGGCCATCTTGTTGGAAGAGGATTGTGTGGCAGAGTGAATATTGATGAAGCTGTAATTGGCTCCCTCTCTCAGAGCCTGGGTGTCTGCAGGCCCAGGCACTGGGGCTAATTGTTGCAGGCAATTAATAACTTGGACTGTACTCACTCTGGCACAGGATGCCTGCTCCTGTGAAGGAGGCAGGGAAGGCTGGGAAAGGCATGCTAGGCCTGGCTGTTTACAGAATTCTGGGGGAGGCAGGAAGGGAGAGCTGCCATCTGTCTAGTCTCCTTTAGGCCCTGTCTGCAGTACCCCTGCCCTAAGCCTAGCCCTGTTGGCCTTCCTCAGGCCCTTCTTCAGAGCTCTCTGTCTTCTCTTTAATTATGAGATCCTCTAATGTTTCTCGCTCCCATAAGCTTACACTCACCTTCTGAACAGAGCTTTTGGGAGGAAGGGGCTGGGCAGAGGAAGGATGGTGTTTCAGAGAAGTGCAGGATGGGAAGCTGGGATACCTGGAGTCCAATCCAAGCTCTTCCACTAACTTTCTATGTGACTTGGAGTCAGAAGTTCATTCACCATGAACTTGAGCAAGCTCCTTGAGCTCTTTTGCAGATGCATAATAGATATTATGTCTCATGAAGCACAATCAACCCTGAAACTCATGGAAACAGGGAGTGATCATCCTATTATCTCTCTACATTATAGCTATAGCTATATCTAGAACTATCAAATGGTTACTTATAATAAATCTGTGTTCTAACTTAGCTGAAAAGATTATTGGCAGTCGTCATTGTGACTTCCACTTTGCAGATGAGGAAACGAAGTCTCAGAGAAATGAAGTGACTTGCCCAAGATCATACTGATGAAAGACACACATAAAAATCAAACCCAGTTTCCTAAACCTAGACTTCTTTCCATCATAGCCCAGCCTACCTGACTCTGCCCAGTGGCTTCTTGGAGAAGGTGAGATTGGGGCTGGGGGCCAAGAGCGTCAAAGTCAGCGCCTTAGCAGGTCGAAGAGGGGATTACTTATAAATCCATTCATTCTATTCTCTGGTGCTGGGACAATGTCTTAATACCATATTTTAAAAGATAAACACTCTCAACCCTCCGCATGTGCTCAGCCCTCAGCTGCTCACCCATCTGGTGGGAGGACTTGATTTGCATACAACCCCTTCGCGGGGGCGGGGCCGGGGCAGTGAAGAAACTGCTAATGTTTATTTAGTGCTTAATGTGTGCCATAAACAGTGCTGAATGCAATTTTTGCACAGGGATGATCTCGTAACTATAACTGTTGCAACGAGACAGATATTCTTACCATGCCCACTTTATTGATGAGACAACTGGGGCTCAGCAAGGTGAAGTGACTTTCACAAGGTCACGCAGCTGGTGAGGGGTGGAACAGAAAAATGACTTTACTGACAGGGGCAGAATCAGAGGTTCAGCTCAGAGGCTCTGCCTCAGACCTAGTTGGAGAGAAAATAGAAGTAGAAATAAAGGGATAGGAGGAGAGGATAAAGCGGCCCTTTATAGCTCATATCCCTTGCAAAGAAGGCTTTTCAATTAGTCGTGAAGACAGACTATAAGAGAAGCAGCTTATCGGCACCACGAGGCATTTAAATCAGACCCAGGAAGAACTTTTACCAGACAGCACTGGAACGAGGAGCCAGAGGGGACACAGAATCTCATTCTCTGCAGCCTTTCATCTGGGCAGATCAACCATTCACCAGAGTCATCTTTGTTACTCACCTGGAGGTACAGGAGACTTCAGGAAAGTACCCTGTGGCTGGGCAGGGATGTCTGAGGCCAGCTTCCCAAGGCCCCCATAGTAAACAGGCCTCCTGCAAGTGGGAGCTGGCAGGGGAGGGGGAGGAAACCTCAGGATGAACCCCAGGAGGAGGATTCTCATGACTTTTCATGCCCGCACCAGCTCTGATGCCACCACCGGTTCCCCTTTATGGCAGGCATATTTCAAAGGCCTGGTTCCATTTGCATTTTTAAAACCTCACTGATGGCCTGGGAAAATTGCATCGTTCCAGTGTTCCTGGCTACCACACTCTGCACCTCCTGCCCCCACTCCACGGGCCTCAACCTCTGCATCCTCCCTTCGCAGAAGATCCCCCACCAAAGGCAGAGCAAGCCCAGCCCCGCTGGAGATTCTCTGGAGGTCTCAAGAGGCCAGGGAGGGTTTGGAGGAGGGTATGGCCAAGGTGGCCACAGCTGTGGCAGGCTAGGGAACATGAAGCAGGACCCCTTTGAAGGTGGTAAGAATTTCATCAGGGACCTATGAAACCCACTAAATCTATTTCCCAGGGGAGTGGGAGCTGTATCCCCAGGCATGGCCTGAGGGTGGCACAGCACCATGGGGCACACCAATGGGATGGCCTGTGGATTTGTCAGATTGAGAGGAACTGTGCTGGAGCCTCGGAGAACTTTGAGGAGCTCCTAGAAGCAGCCTTAAAACAAACTGAAAAGAATCAAGGCATTCACCCAGCCAAGAAAACACTTTGCTCTCAGCTGGGCTTGGGAACACACTTTGTGTCTCTCTACTGCTCTTTTAAAAAAAAATCTTTTCCTTGTTCTCCTTCTTCCCACCCTCTCCCATGGCTCCTCATTCTCTGCCCCCGCTCTAGGATATGGCAAATGGGACTGGGCATTTGCAGGGCGGTGCCAGGTCTGGTCCTCTGCACTCATGTCAGATTTGGCCTCTGGTCCTGGGACAGCAATTTGCACACCCTCTACTGCCTGTGAGAGATCTCCTGTCTCTTTCTTCCCCTCACAGCTCAGAGTGGCACCCTTCACCCCAGGAACTGCCCCCAACCCTGATGTCTTCAAGGCCAGATGGAGCCATTGGGAGTCTTCTGACCGACTTGGCCAGCCTGGCAATGGCTCTCTTGAGACCCTGAGCACATGGTGGGTGAGTGCCAGTGCAGGGACACTGGCTCGGGCCATTTGCTTCTGTGTTGATGAGCTCTCAGGGCACCCAGGTCATAAACCAATGTGTCCCGTTGACAGTCAGTCTACGGGTACAGCTTCCGGGGACTGCACAGCAGAGAGACAGAGCAGGAGCAGCAGTGAAACAGCACAGGAGCTCCACTCAGCACCCTGGTGTTTGAGGTGTGTCCCTCCAGTTTTCCTCTTTTACAAATAAGGGCTGGGGGTGGGGAGGGGCTGATGTGGATTGAGCATCTGTGTGTATTGGCTGATGGGGCTTGTCATGTTTCATTCATAACTCTCTCACATTCTTCTCTCTCTCATAAGCCAGAAACCTCCTGAAGGCAAGCATTGTATCTCACCATGTCCCATCTTCCCAGGTCCTTGGTCAGCACACACTCAGAGGAAAAATGACAAGCTCATGACTCACACAGCGTGGCAATGTCCTTCCTCCTTTCTGGGTTCCATCACTGACACCCCTCCATCCTGCGGCTGGAAGCTGGCAGCTGGCCCCCTTTTGAGGGGTCCCCCTTTGCTCTCTGAGCCTTGATGGAGAGAAATGGGCCAGGGCACTGGTCTTGCACCACTCCCCTCCAGGCTCTTTCTCCTTGTGGCCCTTTGGCCAGGGGTGTCAGGCAGGCTATGTGCTAGAGCTGGAGGGATGCCCGGTCCCAGGGGCTGGCATGGCTCCAGGCTCTGGTGCCAGAGGGGTAACAGAAGAACAAACGAGGAAGGGACTGCGCCAGGAGCCTGGGCTTGGCAGCTCCCTCCGGAGGGCACCCAGGGATGCCCGCGAGTGTCCAGGAGGCTGGTGACTTGCCAAGGCTGGGCGGGCTGGCTGGAGAGGAGGGAGAGCGCGGCGGGGGAAGAGACTTGGGAATCAGGTAACTCGGAGGCGGGGCAAGGGGCCTGGCCTGGGCCGTCTGCAGGGGCGGGGACCGACCCCCAGGGGTCGCTGCGCAGCCCGCCTCCCCCGCCTGCGGGCGCCGAGGCCTGGCTGAACCACCGCGCGGCTGTGCAGGGGGAGCGGCGGCCAAGGCGGCGCCAGGCACTGGGCCCCGGAGACCGCAGCTCGCGGCGTGGCGCCGATTCTCGTCCGCCACGACACAGAGCGCGGTGGTGTAAAGGTCGAGGAGGCGCCAGGGGCTGGGCGGCGGCGCGGCTCCGGAGTCTGACTCGGACACCCCCGCGCCCCGTGGTAGGAGCCGGGACCCAAACAAAGGCGGGCGGCGAATAAAAGGCGGCGGCGCGGAGTGTTCGGGTTGCTAGCTGGGGACAGAGGTACGCGCGCGGCTTCCCGCCGTCTGCTTGCCCAGGAGCGGAACCGGGAGCCCTGGCCTCCTGGGGGCTCCGAGGAGCTTCCCCCTGCGACTCCCGCGAGGAGACGAATCTGCGCGGCGGGGTGGCCGCCGACCCCCGACCCTCCGCGCACTCCCTCCGGCGCCGGCGGCGCAGCCCAGCCCCGTTCGGCCGGCCGAGGTGAGTGCACGGCTGCGGGGCGCCATCGGGCCTCGGTTTCGGGGCTGGGGGTTGCGTTGCTAGGAGGAGGGGGAAGTCCTCCACGCCGTTTGCACCCTGGCCTGCGTGGCGCCGCGCGCGAAGTTCTCCCGCTCTCCAGCCAGCCCGGGATGCGGGCCTCGGGGGCCCCCGGGAAAAGCCGGTCAGGGGTGGACAGAGCCCAGGCTTACCCTCCGCGGCCCGGCCCCAGCTCCGCACCAGCTCCCCGCGGGGCTGCAGCAGCCTCGGTCGGCCTAGACGAGTTGGATGTTGGATGTCCAGGAACTGCAAGGCTTCCGACCTCCGGCCCCTGCTCGTCCCCGCTGGCGGATATCTGGGTCCATAAAAGTTGAGCGTCAGTCTGAAGCCGCCCTAGGATCGGGCTCTCGCTAGAGCGGAGGGAGGGGACAGAGTCAGGTTAATGACCCCCTCCACGTACCCCCTACCTAGCGCACTCGTGCTCTCGGAGGGACATTTCGCCGAATAACCAGGCTGCAGTTCCGGCGGGGAGAGCGCGTGGGGGCTTTGGGGCGGGCTGGGCCGGCTGTGGAATCCGCGCGCGAGAGGGTCCCCGGGCTCTGCCGAGAACGCGAACGAGGGTGGAGGTGCAGTGGGCAGCCGGGCAGCGGCGGCGCTGAGGGTCTGGGAAGATTCCTAGCGCAAGGGGTGCCGAGTCCCGGGAGCCAACCCCACCGCCGGGAGAACTTTTCCCAACTCCCTGGCGGGGCCGGCAGCAGGGGTGGGAAGGCGCCTTCTTGGGGGCTTCCTCTTCGCGGCCCCTCTCTGCTCCACGGCGGGTGTCAGCTGCCCGCTATTCCCCCCGCATTCCGAGACTGGCCGCAGGTCTTGGTCGACCCACGCCCCGGGTCAGCACCGTGGACAGCGCCTCGCGGCCACCCTGGAAACTCAGAAACCCGCGCACACCCACGGTCCACACGCACACTCACACCCATCCACGCGCACACACATATCTACAGACCACTGAAAAACAGTCCACACACATATTCCTAGTCCACTTGCACAAATATACACCCACCCACAATCCTCAGGTGCACACAATTCACACACAGACCCACTGTTCACACACACGTGGGTGGTCAAATCTCAGAAGCACACACGTTTGTGGACCTGGGCAGCATCTTCGCCCCCGCTCCACACTCGAGGCTGCTGTCTCCGGACTCACTGACTAAGCCCCAGACTCCAGAGCCCACCACCTGGTGTTCCCACCGATGCCATGACTCACAAAGCCACTCATGCTCCCAAGCACAGACACACTCCCACCCCCAGCGCACGCACACACACACACACACACACACACACACACACACACACACACTGTCCTTCTCCTATGGGCAAAGCATGGAGATTCAGAGCAAACACCCCCTCCCCACCTCCTACTACATACCTCCCAGGGGACCAGGGCATTTGCTGGAGGGAGGGAGGGAGGGAGGGAGGAAGGAAGGGAGGGAGGAGACTGTGGCTCGGTGGAAGCTCTGGGCAGAAGCCCAGCCTGGGCAGATGCCTTACAGAATCTCCATTTTCAGCCCAGGGTCCATTTTGCTTGGCTCTCTACCCCAGTAGTCACTCCTCTTCCTGTAACCTTAGTCCAGACACATGTGCAATCAGGGTCCGCATTCTTTGATTGTATCATCTGTTTCCCTGCTCTGTTCCCTCCACTAGGTTTATCTTACACACACACACACAAACACACACACCCTCTTTTTTTTTTGTCTTTTCAGTCATCCTTCCCCACCAACTGCCTTCACTTCTCTCCCCAACTTTCCTTAGGCTGGGTCTGACCCAGTCTTTGCTGGGATGTGGGCATGGCTGACCCTTAGGGGGAGCTGACTCCATTCTCTCAGACTTGCTTTCTCCATTCTAGGTTCCATGTCCCCGTTACTCTCTCTTTGGAAATCTGATGGCCCTCCAATGTGGCCTCAGAAGCCTCTGTTCCTCTCTCCAGCAAGAGCCCCTGTGCCTTCCCCCTACACAAGCATGTGTCTTGCCAAGGGAGCCAGGAGAGGTGTTTCCAAGGGGCCAAGAACTTTGGGTGAATCATTCTGGAATCCTCCCCGCAAGGAGATTTGGCTAACCATGGGATCTGGTAGCCATGACTTGGCTTGCCCTTTGACACCTCTCCTGCTGTTGTCCTTCAGAAATTGGGTTGAAAGAAGAACAGTCCCATCATGGTGTGGCGGAAGGAGCACCGGACTGGAAGTGAAGGGACCTGGATCCTAGTCTGAGCTTGACCACAGACTCCCAATTTGCCCTTGGGCAAGCTACTGCCCTTCTCTGAGCTTCAGGCTTCCCATCTATTAAAGGACTGGCTGAGGCGACCTGTAGGGTCCGATTGATCTGGAACATTGACTCTCTAGTGAGTCTCTTCAGTGTGGGTGGGATTGAAAATTGTGATTCTAACCCCAAAGATGATCCTGCCTTTCCCCTTCCTTAGAGCACCCACCACTTGTAAAGGGTTGCTGTTCCCTGAGTGAGGGATGTTCAGATTTTGCTGTTCCCTGAGTGAGGGATGTTCCTATTTCTTTCATAGGACCAGAGATGCCAAGTAATTTTCTTGAGGTCGTACTGCTGACATGCAGTCTTTATTGGGGTGGGCATTACTTCTACTGTCTGTATATCATCTGCATACACCACCAGTTCTGCTGGTAGATATGTGGTGAATGAATGAGTGAATGATCAAATGAATGAATAGAAGACTTAAACCTGGATCTCCTGACCCCTGGTCCTTGAATGTTTTAAGCCCATTTCTCTGCTAGTGTAGACATACTTCCTTTGTCTCCCCATCCTCCCCACCCCCTATTCCCGTAGTGATCAAAGGCAAAAGGAATTGCCCCAGTTAAGGTCTTTCCTCCCAAGTGGCAGATGCTGGGCTGGTTGTAAATGGCCACAGAGAAGGGACCAGCTGAGAGCAGCTTTAGAGGTCCTGCCCAGTAAGTAGTGCTTTGCAATCAGCCTCATGTCCTTAGACCCAACCAAGCAGACTGCCCATGGGCAGTTGGTTGCTGGCCAGGCTCTGATGCCAAGAGGGAAGACAGCCATGACTGCCATGTGGCTGAGCAGCCTCTTTTCATAACCCCATGAGCTGAGGATGGCAAAAATAGCCTCGATAGATGAGCCAAGTGAGATGTTGAGCAAGGAGGTGGTGTCCCTAAGGGCCAGCAGCCAGCCCACAGCCAGCAATGAAAGTAGGCACCCCAAAATGGTAGGGGTGGCCGTAGTGATGGTTGACGGTAACAATACTGTCGGTATTGATAATGATGCTAACATTGTTAAAATCGGGAGCTCAGTGATTAGCATTTTTGGTTCCCTTCCCCTCTTTGAAATGGTTTCCCCATCTGAACCCCTCTCATACTCCTCCCCACACCCAAATGTGGAAAAACTGAGGGCTGGGACAGTGAGGCAGGGATGTGGGATTGTCCACCAGTCCTAGCCAAGGAGGAGGGCTTGTCAGCCGAAATCCTGTTCTCTGCCTGCCCTCCCCCTACCCTGAGCATGTGTCTTGCCAAAGGAGCCAGGAGAGGTGTCAAAGTCTGTCAAAACACCCTTCCAAGCTGGATTCCAAAGCATCGAAGCCTGGGGAAAATAAATAAAGAGAGCCGTGTCGGCCCAAAATAGAAACATGCACCAACTCACAAATATGCATGTTTTCCAAAAGTCGCATTTCACAGGCAGACAGTGCGGCTCATGCTGCAGCTGCCCAACAAAGGCTGGAGGCATGGATGCTGCGGGACCAGTCCAGGGATGGCGGCAGAGCCTCCCCCAGTGAGCTCACTCTCTGCCTGGCCGCCGGGAGACCAGACAGCCGCACTCCATTCTGCACCAGCTGGAAGGTACACGGGCGGGAGGATTGTGAGGAATATGTATCTGTGTCTTGTCAAAGCTCTTTAGAAACAGGCACCAGGCATGGCTGGTGGCCTCAGGTCCTCCGCCTCATGATGGGAGGCTGGTGCTAACAATACCAACACTCATAGCTGCCATGTGTAGAGTACCTACTATGTGCCAGGTGCTAAGCATTTACATGGACTGTCTCACTTAAGCCTTGCCACCATCTCATGCCACATAAATTGTCGTCCTCATTTAATGTATGGGAAAAGCAAAATTCAGAGAAGTGAAAAGACTCACCCAAGGTCACGCAGCGAGAAGAGGCCAGGCTGGGATCAGATTTTGATCTGAATGAAGCAAAACCCCCCATTTTGCCCAGTACCCTATATTGTTTTGGTTACTGTCATTCAATAAATATTTTCTTGTCGAGAAATCTGTTTATGTGATGGGTTTCAAAGGGATGTAAATCTCTCTGCCAGACAGGCCAGAGGTGAAGGGCAGTACCCTCACCTTTGTTTATCAATCAGTGGCCTGGGCTGGGTACTCAAGGCTTCTGAGCCATGGCTGGACTGGGGCCGAGTCCCCGTGAGAGGCTGGAATGGGGCTGAAGCTGTGAAGCTTGGACTATTGAAGACAACTTCACTCTGTAAGAGGTCAAGGATATGAGAGGCCTCTGCAGATGGGGGAGTTACTTAAGAGAGGGCAAGTGAGTTGCCCAGCATCACACAGCGTGTTGATAGCAGAGCCTGAGTCTCAAATCCCAGGCCAGGGATCTTCCCAGGCAGCCAGGCTGGCTTCCTTGGGTGAGTGGGAAGCATCCAAACCACGCCAGGGAAGGGCACTGAACCGATGCAGCTGGTAAACCCAACAGCTCCCTTCCAAGAGCGGAGGTGAAATGCTGCCTGCTGTCATCGCTCCAGTCCTCTCCCCTACACTCCTCTGACATCAGCCACATGCCAGGCAGTGTGCTAAATGCTTCATGGACCTTAACTGATGTGATCCCCATAGCCGCCCAAGAGGGAGGTGCTCTGATTCCATTTCACAATGGAGGGGCCTGAGGTTAGAGAGGTCAAGTCACCCTTTCAAGGTCACAGTGCTGGTGAGGAGGCAGGTGGAGCCCAGCAGAGCCCCTCCTGGCTGATTTGCTCTGGGGGTGAGGAAGGGGAAGATTTGGAACTGATGCCAAGGGGGCGGAGGAGCTGATGGGCAGCGGCAGGCTATTTATATTACACCTCCAGGCTGGTCACGCTTGCTGGCATGTGTACCAGCAGAGGCTGTGTCTCTGCCAAAACCTGGAAGGAAGAACCTGGTACAGCATCCTGGGGCCAGGCCCTGGAGGGCACTAGTGAAGTGTAAGGTCTGGATATGTTTCTCCCAGAACGCAGGGGAGAGAAGATGCTGGAGAGCGCTTCGTTGCCTGCAGAACTCCCGGCATGCCCTTGATCCTGGCAATTTACTTCCTCCCATCCGTTCCTCCCTCTGAGGGAACCAAATGGGGAGCCTGCCAGTTTGGAAAAGGCTGTTGGGTAGCAGGTGATGGTGTTTCTGTATGCAGTGAGTTTGACCACTGGGAACAAGGGGGCAGTAAGGACAATGGGAAGGATTGGCTTGGATTTAGATTCCAGAACGTACCATTTACAGGGGCCCTTCTTGGAACCACAAGTGATGTCCTAGGAGATAGCGTCCAGGGACTTAAAGCTCCTCTGCCAGAAAAGGTCTTCTTCATAATCTCCCATCCCACAAGCATCTTCTGCCTGAGCAGTCCTACCGTGTACAGGTGTGGGCTTGTAGAAGTGTGAGGTTGGTACAAAAGTAATTGTGATTTTTGCCATTGAAAGTAGTGGCAAAACCCGATTCCTTTTGCACCAACCTAATGGAAAGGTCTCTGTCTCTTTCCCTGTAGAGTTCATCAGAGTCCCCATTCCCACCTGCCAGCACCTCTGACCAAAGGAGCAGAGGTAATAGATGATGAATGGCGTCTCAGCCAGGTCCCCTACTGAAGTAGAAGAGGGACCTAAGAGACCCCTGGGGCTGAGAGGGCATGATCCAAGCAAAGGATCACTCCAGGGTCAGGAGGAAAGTTTCTTGTAGGTGTTGCCCCCAGGACAACTGGGCTGTCCATGAGCTTGATGTCTTGGTAGGAGGAAGGTGTGGTGGAGAAGGCTCTTTCCGCCCAGCCGTCTGCTTGGGGCATCCAACACATACAGTGGCACCTGGATGATGTGTCCTTTGCCAAACCTTGTGAATAGAAGAGACATGACTGCCAGCCGGAAGCTGCTCCTGTTGTGAAGAAGGATGTGGCGATCTTCTTGTCTCTGGGGAAGGCAGCTTCAGTGGAAGGCAGGGTGGGGAAGGTTGTGGCAAATTGGTGTTCCTGGGAGGTTTGGGAAAAGTATGTGTTCCCCCCACGCTGCAGCTGCGTTGACCTTTGCACTGGCCTGGGGATCTCTCTGTTCTTTGTTGGGGAGCTCTGCAGGGCAATCACCCCAGTGATAATGGTCATGATAATAAAAGTCAACATATTTTGAATGTTTAGTACCTGCTGGGCCCGGGCTTAGAACTTTACAGATATGATCCCATTTCATGCTTACACCTGTCCGGCAAGGGGGATAGCACTGTTGTCTCCATGCTAAGGATGAGAAATGTGAAGTGCAGAGACTAAGCACTTACTAATAAGCAGTGGAGATGGGACCCAGATGCCACGCGCACAGGGACTGAGCCCCACACTCTGGCCTTCACCTCCCTTGATTTGGATCTTTAAGGATGAGTATGATTGAAGCCACAGTACCTTGTGAGTCCCTCAGTAATTTTGGTAATTGCACATAGGAACTGGGGCTGTGTTCTGATGGATAGGGTGATGTGAGCTGACCATTTGCTTCTTGACTGCCAAGCCACCGGACAGTTCACTTTTTGAATGTCCAGATGTGGGCAGTATCTGGCAGACTGGCAGGACATTGCTGGCTTTCATCCAGATGCTTCCTCTTTTCCTTCCACGTAGACACAGCTGAGACTCTCATCCCTCTGGACATGATTGTATGTGGGGAATCCCAGGTTGAAAAGTATCTGTTGATTTTAAGGCATCATCTTGTGACTTCACAAAAGCAGGTTGTTGGTTTTTGTTCCTCCCTGCAGTCCAGGCCTGGGAGACATTAGAGAGGAAGGAATCAGGCTTTGGAAAACTGTCAGCAGCCGGAAGAGAAAACCCCTCCTTCCCTTCTTTAGGCAGGGAAGCTGGAAAAGGCTGCCGGCAGCGTGCATTGCAGGCCAGTAGCTGCTGTGGGTTCCCTCCAAGGTTTCTGACTTTCCAACCTGGTGCTCCAGAGTCTTCGAGCAGATGATCCCAGAGTAACAGAGCCAGGAGTCTGATGAACAGGGACACTCAGCCGGTTGGCATTCTTGGGCGTTAATGAGCATGCGAATAGATCTGGGGTGAAAAGGTTCACGGAGCCTTCAGGAGGAAAGGAGTTTAAGACATCACTAAGTTAAGATTATGTTTTCTTTTTAAGATAGGCTCTCTGTCATCCCGGCTGGAGTGCAGTGGTGCAATCACAGCTCACTGCAGCTTCAAACGCCTGGGCTCAAGCAATCCTCCCACCTCAGCCTCCTGAGTAGTTGGGACTATAGGTGTGCATGACCACACATGGCTATGTTTTTTACTTTTAGTAGAAACATGTCTCCCTATGTTGCCGAGGGTGGTCTTGAACTTCTGGGCTTAAGATCCACCTGCCTTGGCCTCCCAAAGTGCTGGGATTGCAGGTGTGAGCCACTACCTGTGGCCAGATTATGATGATTTAGCAGAAAATCCTTATTTTATATAGCAAGACCAACAAGTGAATGAGTGAATGAATTGGTAAATGTAGGAATTGGGGAGGGGGCTGAGGGACTTTGACAGTTGGGGCTTTGATTTGGCAGGGACGGACCCCAAATATGGACAAAAGGAAGAATCCTTTTCTTGTTCTCACCCCCCAAACTTGAAAGAATGTCCCCCATCCCAGGAAAAGCTGAGGAGATGCCCTGCTCAGCAGCTCAATGGCTCTGGATTGGAGAGTCGCGGACGTCCTCCCATCCTGAGGGGACATGGAGAATGGGCAGCTGAGCCCAGGTCTTGGGGAATGGGGTGGCTGCGCTGCTACCCTGCTCAGAAATTGCTCTGGTGCTCAGGGGGTGTGCTTGGAGGTGATTGCTTCCGGGAAGGAGGCTTCTGCCTTCCCTGCCACCACCTTGCCTGGGGCAGCACTTGAATAGAAATCAATTTTAGGCTGTCACCAGCCTAAAAGACTAAGTAGCTTAAGTAGCTTATTTCTCCCTCTGCAGAACTACTCTCAAAGCATTCCCAGTCTTCACCTCCTCCAGCTGGTTCCCCCCCACACCTCCTTCCTGGAGTAATGAGGGGCCTAGAACACCCTTGGCTCAGGTTGGGTAGAGAGACTGACTCCTGAATGTTGCCTTCTCACTGCCTGCCCCCCACCCCATTCCATTCTGCAGGACCCTCTGGTCCTGGGGTGTCTCTGGCTTCTGGCTGTGGCATGGATTGGAACCTGCTGAAAGCAGATGGAGGCTGCTGCCTCAGGACCCAGCGAATCTACAACCCTTTTGACCTCAACTGGCTCCCCAGCCCTAAATTACCCCTTCCTCTCTCCTGTGTCACACTCCTGTGTCCTGGCCCTCTAGGGACTCCAAATGACAGAACTGGGAGGTATCTGAAAGCTCGAGTCCAGCCCTCCCATTTGACAGAAGGGTATACTGAGGCCCATGAGAAGGAAAGACTTGCCCAAGTTCAAATAGGAGACAGAACCCCATTATCATGGAAGAACTGGTGCGTGGGGAGAGGCATTCCCATGAGACTTTGGTAAGACTCCACCATTGAGCAGAGTTGGGGTGTGAGGGAAGTGGTCTGGGATTTTTGAGTCCAGGTAGCTTTGCTGGGTCTTTCTTGGCCTCTGGGTCTGGGAGCAATAGTTCCTAGTTCCTGGGGCCGTGAGCCTCCCAAGCATTTTATGAGAAAGGCAGCAGAGTTGGGGGAGGGCAGTGCTTGAGGGTCCTCTGCCCCAGCAGCTGAGCACCAGCCCTCAACTCGTGTCTCTGTAGGCAGCTGCATCATTGTGGAGGGCGTGCTGAGGCTAAGGCCAGTGTCAGACTTCCCCCACCCCAGAGCAAGGGCCTCTGTGCTGGCCCCAGGGGCTGAGGGGTACTGAGCCCACCTCCTGAACAGACACCTGCTCTCCACTATCCATGCCTGAGCCGTCACTCAGCAAGGGAGCCGGGAAGCCTTCCCTGGAGCCACTGACCTGTGTGGGCACCAAAGGTGAGATCTCACCTGGGCACCTGTGATAGGGAACTGGAAGGTCAGTCCAGTTCCACCCTCCTCCCTTCCCTGGAACCCACAGTCCAGCCAGTGCTATAACTAAGCTGTGACCAGAAGGGCGGATGCTGTGTGTGTGTGTGTGTGTGTACATGCAGGTGCATGTATGCACACATACCCAAGTGGGGGTTGGGAGGACTGACTCTAGGACCCTGAGATATTCAAATATGAAAGACTCAAATAAAATCTACCACAGTGAGAAGGGTACTGAGCTCATCAGAAATCAGGTTCAAATAAGTCCCTTCACTTCCTTAGTCTCAGTTTTCATGTCTGCAAATTGGAAATAATTCCTAGGAGGAGAAACCAATGCAAAAATGATCCGCAAGCTGGAAGTTGCTGCGTGGATGCAACACGATTCGGTCCCACTGCTCCCCACCCCCTCAAGAGGATTGAAGATGGGAAGAGAAAGGGTTCCACCTCAGGATCACAAGGGCAGCCTCCACCATCTCCCCGCTTTCCTCTGCTACTGGCCTCCTCAGCCCTTCACAGGCTCAGGCAGCAGGGGATGGGGAGCCCCAAGTTCTCAGAGAGAGAGAGATGTGCCCTAAGATTCTCTCTTCCTTCCCAGTCAGTGAGGCTGTGGGTACAGTCCTCTCCCAGAGCTCCATCCCGAGCTCCATCCCAGCCCCCCAGCAGCTTTGAGCACGTTTAGCTTCTGATGCATCCTCCAGCTTCTCTTTGGGTGGTATGGGGCAAAGAAGAGTTTTGCAACATCCCTGGACCCATGGATTGTGGTCTGTGTGTGCTGAGGCTGTGGGAGGGATTGCAGTCTCCCAAGCCTCCCCCAGAGCTAGGAACTGGCCGGTGACCACCTGCTGTGTCCCAGCAAAGCTGATGGCTCCCAGCACATGGCTATTGGCTATTCAGCTGCTCTTGCCACTTGGCCTGGCCTCTGTGCGTGCCCCCTCCAAAGACAGCAGGATCCCTGCATGCTGCCACTGCCAGTTATTCTGTAGAGAGATGAAGGGGAGCCTCTCAGCATCCAGCTTCCTTTGCTCTGCCTCCCCCAAATGGTTGGTGACTGAGAATCAGAAGATTTAGAGAGCATCTCTTCCTGCTCCCCATCTGGCAGATGGAGAAACTACTTATCCAAAGATGTGAAGTCACTTGTTCTAGGTCACACAGCAGGCCAGTATCCAGGCAGGTTCAAGTCCCTGGGGCCACTTGTGCTGCCCCAGGCACAGATCGCCTGCTTCCTCCACCTCCTTTGCCCCCACGCTTGAACTTGCAGCAAGATCCCAAGATGAGATGCTGGGGGAATTGTTTTACATATTTGTTAATCGAGTCTCAGAATGAAAAGGGCCCTGAGCTCATCAGCCAAGAAGAAATCCAATTTGGCTTTTATGGCCATAGTTATTGGTCACATATCATTGGAATCTTTTTATTTTGTATTAACTCAGCGGTCTAGGGGCTGGGGTGTTGGACTGGCTGCTGGGCCGAGAGGTTCCTCTGCACTTGGCAGCTGTGGTCTCCAGCGTCACACACCCAGGACTTGGGACTGAGGGTGGGAGCCATGCAGTGGGAGGGGTCAGTCTGGATAGGTTGGCTAAGGCCTGCAGTGAGGGTTTCCAGGAACTGCCTGACCCTTCAGGCCAGGGCATCTGGGAGCCTGGTGAGATTTCACAGGTTCTGTAAGTGTTGCCATTTTTATTAAGCTTTCTTTGTCTTTTCCCAGTGATGCCAAGGCTGCTTTGTGGGCTTCAGGATCCAGAACTGATGTGTTTTGATGGCCAGGCCTAAGCTGTGCAGACAGGGGCAGCAGGTGGGGAAAAGGGGCCAGAGAGGGTCAGTCGATGGAATTCCTTTTGGCAGCAGGGCACTGTGGCTAAAAGGATGGGCTGTGACATTGCCTCCAGAGGCTCCAATCCAGCCCAGCTCTGCAGGCAGCCTTGTAGGGCAGGGGTTGGATCAGACATGACATAAATAAATAAATAAAGCACCTCCCATGTGCCAGACACACAGTAGTAATCAGTGAATGGTGAACTCCCCACCTAGTCTCCTTGTAAGGGGCCTGGCAGATAGCATGCCCTTGGACTTCTATTTCCTTCTACGGTCTGGCTCTACCAAGAAGAGCTGTTTGGCTGATCTGGGTGTGCTGTGTGTGTTCCCCTGACTGGCTGGCCCAAATGCCCTTATTTCTTCCCTCCCCATGGCTGCAGGAAAAGATACTCTGCTGAGGAGTGAGCCTTGGCTCGCAATCCAACAGCCTGAGTCCATTCCCCGAATGCCCAGGGGCACATATGAGCCATGTCGGGTGGGGGCGGGGAGGCCAAAGGCTGGATCAGTTGCTGGAGGGAGCCACTGGGAACAGGGGAGGAGGACCAGGGCGGCAAGGGTTTTCCAAGAACGCTCCTGGACCACCTGTATCAGAATCACCTGAGGAGGTGTTTAAATACAGATTCCAGGTTGGGCATGTTGGCTGATACCTGTATTCCCAGCACTTTGGAAGACTGGGGCAGAAAGAGTGCTTGAATTTCAGATCAGCCTAGGCAACTTAGCAAAACCCCATCACTACAAAAAAAAATTTTTTAAAGACAGCCAGGTGTGGTGGCATGCACCTGTAGTCTCAGCTACTCGGGAGGCTAAAGCCCAGATTCCTGGGCCCCACCTCCTCAGAATCTGACCTGGTATCACCCTAGAATCTGCACTTTAACAAGTATGCCTAGTCACTCCAATTCACACTGCAGTCCGAGGATCTTTGCAGCAGAGAATAAAGGAATCCGCTTCAGTCTACTTGTGGACCTGCCTACAGCAGGGGCCAGACCTTATTATGAACAAAGAAGTTCATAATAATCATACAAGCTGCTGTGGTTCAGCAGGGGAGCAGTGTCACCCTCCCCATTCCATATTTCCCTCTTGGTGTTAGGGGGTCCAGTTCTGTCCCACTGAGCCCACTAGAGAGGGGACACAGAACAGGGAAAGTGACAGTGGCTGTTGTGCCCATCAACCTTGGATCCCTCTGGTGTTGGCTGGGACATTTCCTCGGGTGATATATGGACCTGGCTTGTTTGCCTGTTAAATATTGAGCCGTTCGGTTTACAAGTCAGCACCCACAGTTTCCTCACCAGCTGTCAGCCCTAGGAGGCCAGTCATCCTTCATCCACTCCATCTGTGCATCCTGACCTTCTCTGAGAAATGGGGGGCTTGGACAGGCTCATCACAGAGCCCCACCCGACTCCCCTCCCATCCCCAACCTGGGTTCCTAATAATAAGCCCAGATTTTCTTTGCAGAGAGAAGTGGTCGTTTGTACCCCTCTGAATTTCCTGCTGGCAAATTGAGCCAACAAAGATGTGTTTCTTAGGGGGCTACAGGGGTGCTGGGGAGTGGGAGTAGGTGCCTGCTTCAGCCACAGCCACAAATCCAGGTTTCCCTAGGGCTGGGGCAGGGGACATGGGATGATAGATTTAGGGTCTTCTTGCTGGGGAAAGAGCTCAGACAAGTATGGAAAGTCACCCAGCCATACCCCTTCCTCTATGGATCTAGAAGGCATTCCCGGGCTCTGTTGCCATTTTTATTTGAGATTCTAGATAGGACTTGGGACTTCCTCAGAGAAGACTCTGGGAGGGCCCTAGGATCCAGCTGCTAGGATGGGGCTCCCTGCTTCACCCCTGCTTTCTCTCTGGGATGTGTCATGGCCCCATTTTATTAGGGTTCTCCAGAGAAAAAGGAACAACAGGAGATTTATGTATGTCAGAGAGAGAGATTTATTAGAAGGAATTGGCTTATGTGGTGATGGAGGCTGAGAAGCCCCAAGATCTGCAGGCAGCAAGATGGAGACCCAGGAGAGCTGACAGTATAGCTGCTGTTCAATGGAGACCCAGGAGAGCCAACGGTGTAGCTGCTGCTGTTCGATGGAGACCCAGGAGAGCTGACAGTGTAGCTGCTGCTGTTCGATGGAGACCCAGGAGAGCTGATGGTGTAGCTGCTGTTCGATGGAGACCCAGGAGAGCTGATGGTGTAGCTGCTGTTCGATGGAGACCCAGGAGAGCTGACGGTGTAGCTGCTGTTCGATGGAGACCCAGGAGAGCTGACGGTGTAGCTGCTGTTCGATGGAGACCCAGGAGAGCTGATGGTGTAGCTGCTGTTCGATGGAGACCCAGGAGAGCTGACAGTGTAGCTGCTGTTCTATGGAGACCCAGGAGAGCTGACGGTGTAGCTGCTGTTCGATGGAGACCCAGGAGAGCTGACGGTGTAGCTGCTGTTTGATGGAGACCCAGGAGAGCTGACGGTGTAGCTGCTGTTCAATGGAGACCCAGGAGAGCTGACGGTGTAGCTGCTGTTCGATGGAGACCCAGGAGAGCTGACAGTTCAAGACTGAAGGCCTAAGGACCAGGAATGATGATGGTGTAAGTTCTAGTCTGAAAGTTGGCAGGCTGAAGACCCAAGAAGAGCCGATATTTCAGCTTGAGTCTAAAGGCCAGAAAAGACTAATGTCGGCCAGGCACGGTGGCTCCCACCTGTAATTCCAGCACTTTGAGAGGCTGAGGTTGGTGGGTCATGAAGTCAGGAGTTTGAGACCAGCTGGCCAATATGGTGAAATCCCATCTCTACTAAAAATACAAAAAATTAGCTGAGCGTGGTGGTGCACGCCTGTAGTTCCAGCTGCTCGGGAGGCTGAGCCAGGAGAATTGCTTGAACCTGGGAGGTGGCGTTGCAGAGAGCCAAGATCACACCACTGCACTCCAGCCTGGGCAACAGAGCAAGACTCTGTCTCAAAAGAGAGAGAGAGAGAGAGAGAGAGAGAAGACAAGAGCAATGTCCAAGCTCTAGCAGTCAGCAAAAAGAATTCCCTCTTACTCCGCCTTTTTGTTTTATTCAGATCTTGAACTGATTGGTTGAGGCCAACCCTTGTTAGTGAGCACCATCTGCTCTATTCTGTGTACTGATGCTAATCTTATCCAGAGGCTGGGCTTGGTGGCTCACTCCTGCAATCCCAACACTTTGGGAGGCTGAGGCGGGCAGCTCTCTTGAGGTAGGAGTTCAAGACCAGCCTGGCTAACATGGTGAAACCCCATCTCTACTAAAAATACAAACATTAGCCAGGCATGGTGGCATGCACCTGTAATCCCAGCTACTCAGGAGGCCGAGACAGGAGAATCACTTGATCCTGGGAGGCAGAGGTTGCAGTGAGCCAAGATTGTGCCACTGCACTCCAGCCTGGGCAACAGAGCAAGACTCCATCTCAAAAAAAAATAAAAACCCAAACTTATCTGGAAACTCTCTCTCTGTCTCTCTGTCTCTCTGTCTCTCTCTCTCTCTCTCTGTCTGTCTCTTTCTCTCCCTCTCTCTCTCTCTCTCTCTCTCTCTTTCTCTCTCTCTCTCTCTGTCTCTCTCTCTCTCTCTCTCTCTCTCACACACACACACACACACACACACACACACACACACACGTTTGGCCTAATGTCTGGGCACCCCATAGCCAAGTCAAGTTGACATATAGAATTAACCATCACACCCATGACCCATTGAAGGGAAGGCCAAGCTTCTGAGGTTGGTGGGAGACTTCCTTTATATCATGCCCTGAATTGCCGCCTACTGAAAGCAGAATTGCCAGGCTCCGAGTGATTTCCGGTCTTATGGGGATGGTGCAAACTTACTAAAAGGCAATGGGTTTCTCCAATGAGTACTGACATCTCAGCTATCAGAGAGCTTGTAGGCTGCCTGGTATGGCCCAAAAGAGCCTGGGCTTTAGAATCAATAGACCTGAGGTTCAAACTCCAGTTCTGCCCCTTAGTAGCTGTGTGACCTTTCTAATTCTGATTTTGCTTCTATAAAAAGTGGATGCGAATAATGCCTTCTCTAGCGTCCTTGCAGGGCTGATGTGAGGATGACAGAGGATGGATAAGGAATCCTGGGCACGTGGTAGATGTAGAGTTAATGATGATGATGATCTTAATGGGCGTCCGTTTCTGCAATGAACTAGCTGGGCTTTTGACTTCACTCCATGTGCATGATTTTGCCCCAGTTTCACCACCACATCTCCAGTGCCTCTCCAGCCTCCTAGCCTAGGTGCAGTATCCAGGTCTCGGAGAAAGGTTTGGAATTCTGATGACAGTCAGGTACACAGCCGGGTGGTCGGCTGTGAGAGCGACAGATTCTCAGAAGATGGAGTACCTGGACTTAGGACAGCGATGCCTGGGTGGCACCAAGGCCTCCTCTTTTCTTTCCTCCCTTCTCTGGAGCTGTTCAACTCAAAATAACTCATTTTGCGCCTCTGCCCAAATCTCTCCACCCAAGGGTAAGAGAATCAAAGACCTCGAGAAGTTCGAGCACCAGAGCTGAACTAGGGAAGGCAGAACACCCTGATCCAGGAAGAAAAAGCTGATTAGCTTCTAATTGCCGTTAAATTGTATATACATATATGTATTTTAAGTGAGATACGCATGTCTAATGCGATTTTTTTTATTACATTTTAATAGTCTGGCTGGGTTGGGGGAATGGAGAAGGAAGCGTTCTGTCATCTTCTGCCAGAGGAGGGAAGTTATAAACAAAAGCACAGGGAGGTTCACATCCCTGGGAGCCCCACTTGCTCTGGAGAGAGTGAGGCCTGGCAGGGGTTTGGGTGTTTTTGAGGTAACACCACCTCCCACCAAAGCCCCGTTCTGTCCACATGGGGAAGTCCATCTGACCTGTGACTTGAAGATTGCCTTTTCCCTTCAGCTTCAAAAACAGCTCTCCCACTAGGTGTGGTGGCTCACACCTGTAATCTCAACACTTTGAAAGGCTGAGGTGGGCAGATTGCTTGAGGTCAGGAGTTCGAGACCAGCCTGGTCAACATGATGAAACCCCATCGAATACAAAAATTAGCCAGGCATGGTGGTGCATGCCTGTAATCCCAGCTACTCGGGAGGCTGAGGCACAGAATCACTTGAACCCAGGAGGCGGAGATTGCAGTGAGCCGAGATTGCACCACTGCACTCCAGCCAGGGCGAGAGAGCAAGCCTCCGTCTCAAAAAACAAAACTAGCTCTCCTATTTTGGCACTTTGAGTCCACAAGCCATCTCCCTCCAAGCCTGGTTGTTCCTTGGGGCTGCCAAAAACTGTCCCCAGAATCTAGGGATGGAGTAGGATGAATCCTGGTCCTGCCACTGATAAGATGACCTTGGGTCAGTCCCTTCTCCTTGACTTAACCTTGGGTAAGTCTGTTTCCCCATGTGTAAAATGAAGGCGTTGGAGGTATACTCTGAAGTCTCTTCTGGGTCCAGTGGGCCATTACCTACTTCCTGCTCATTGAACGATCCCCCTCTCCATCTCGGGAGTAGGTGATTCCACACTTGCTCACCCACAGGGCGTTTGCCCCCTCCCCCGTCCAAGGTCCTGCTTTCTTACTGTCTCTCTCCTGCTACAACTTCAGCCAACTCTCCTTGCTTTCTCTCCTCGTAGGGCAGAGCCCTCCTCCCCTGCCTATTATAGGAATTCCTCAGAGTTGAAGGCTGTTAGGAAAATCCCTTCCCCACACATACACAAATATTCTATTTTTAAATAACATTTATTTCTGATTCTAAAAGGCTGTACCTGATCAATGCAGAAAAATTAGAAACAGACAAGTACAAAGGAGAAAATAAAAATCACCCATAATCCTCCCAAAAAGATAACTGCTATTAATGGGCATATGTTTTGTTTTTCTGTGATAAAGCTGGGATTTGACTGCAGATATGGCTTTGGGTTGCCACAAGCCTGGGCTTGAAACTGGGTGAGGTCTTTCCTTTTGAGGCTCCCTAGGGCCTCTTGTTCCCTTTTAAGCGGCTTCCCTGTTGCCTTTCCCAAGAGGAGGACTATCTGATTACATGGATGTGCATCCACCTGGGTTTATGGGCCCCAACAAGGCCCAGAGTTTACATTTTGACAACCTCTGAGGGTGCCTGTATGTGTGAGAAAGAGACACAGGCAGAGAGAAAGCATTGGTCACTGAGAAGGAGAACATTCCCAGGGCCCATAAAGGCCTGACCGCAGCCCCCACCCTACCCCACCGAACTGCACTCCCTCAGTCCTCCCAGTCCTACTCTGGGCTTTGTCTGAATCAATGACAGCTACTGCAGGAACCACCTTCGTCCCTTTCCACAGAGCAGCTGGAGTTCCTCGCTAAGCTAATCAATTCCCATCATTTGAGAAAAGAAAACAAATTTACAATTTGCTGCCCATCCTACCTAGTAGAGGGGCCTGCAGAGGGAGGTGCTAGCTGAGCATTGGTGTGACACCCTACCAGCCCAGCCTCTGTTTGGTTCGAGGGACTCTCAGACGGCTCCTGCCTTACTCAGGCTGCAGACTGGGAGGTGGGAAGGCCTAGCTGTCTGAGGTTTCTTGGAGACTCCAGGGGTGGCACAGCTGGAAGGACCTGGGCTTTTAACACCCCGCTACAAGATAGGGGAGACAGGGCCCCAAGAGGGGTGGGACAGGCACAGGGCTACCCAGAAAATTGGTGGCTGATTCCAGCCTGGAGACATGTGGGTTGACCACCTACCAGTCTGGTGTGGTTTCCCTTGTGGCACTTTTCGATTTGGGGGCAGACTGAGAAGGCAGGCATGGGGTGGGGAGGGTGCACGACAGATCAAGAACTCATCAAATCCGCTTCCTGCCTTGTCCATTTCACAGTCTTCCAGATCCTTCTCAACCCGGAGGAAGCTGTATCCCCTGCCGATGCTTATGTGGCTTGGGGTCTGTTGCCCTTTCTGTCCAGGGGAAAGTTCTTTGAAAAAAAATTGTTTTTAAAAAACTTTTCCGTACGTTATTGGGGTACAGGTGGTATTTGGTTACATGAGTCAGTTCTTTAATGGTGATATCTGAGATTTTGGTGTGCCCATCACCCATCAAATAGGGGGCATGGCTAATCATTTCCCATCATCTGAGAAAGGAAAACAAATTGACTATTTGTTTTGCACTGCACCCCATTTGTAGTCATTTCTCCCTCATCCTCCCACCCTTCCCACCCTTCCCCCCAAGTCCCCAGAGTCCATTGTATCATTCTTATGCCTCTGCGTCCTCATAGCTTAGCCCCCACGTATCAGTGAGAACATACGCTGTTTGGTTTTCCACTCCTGAGTTACTTCACTTAGAATAATAGTCTCCAGTTCCATCCAGGTGGCTGCAAATGCTGTTAATTCACTTGTCCAGGGGTAAGTTCTATCGAATACCTAACCCACGTTCATCAGAGACTCCTTTTCCTTCTTTCACTCACATATCTGACTGCCCCCCTCCCTAACAGTATTTTAGGCCATGTGAACCCAGCAGGGAGTATGACAGCTAAGTCCCTGCTCCGTTAAAGCTCATGTCTACCCGCCTGTTGGGCTCTCACAGGGAGGTGCAGTGGCTGGGCCCAATTTTCTGGTCACTTAAATCCAGCAAATGCTGTCTGCAGGGCATGGAGTCACACATACAGAATAAGGCTTCACTGCAATTGTTCCAGTTGCTATTGCTATGTATCAAAACATCCCAGAGCGCAGAGATGTATAACAACTATTGGGCATTCTGCGGGTCAGGACGGCACAGGAGAGGATGGCTGAGTCCACTCTGTGGTATCTGGGCCTCGGCTAGAAGACTGGAAGGTTAGGGGTTACTCAATGGCTGGGGGCTGGGATTATCTGCAGCAACGTCGCTTCCATGCTCACAGCACATGGTGGTTGATGCTGGCTGTCAGCTTGGTTGTCGGCAGGAAGTCCTCCTTTCACTCACATATCTGACTGCATATCTGCATATCTCCTTTCACTCACATATCTGATCTCTCTGTATGGGCTAGTTTGGGCGTTCTCCTAGCATGGTGGCTGATCCCAAGGATGAGCATCCAAAGAGTGCCAGGAGGAAGCCGCCTCTTCCTTTATTTCCTAATGTCTGCATTCCTTCCTCTAGAATCCAGGCGGGCTGGTGACTATGGCAGCCTTGCCTGCTTGATGGGAGGAGTGTCAAAGTCATATCCTGAGATAAGCACCTGAGATGGCAGATATGGTTGCAGCCATCTTTGGAAAACACAGCCTGCTCCATGTATCTGCTAGGGGTTCCAGCCTTTGGAGGGAAGGAGCATGTAAAAGAATAGTAGCTGCCATTTCCCAGGCACTTATACCCACCAGGCACTGTGCTCAGTCTGTTGTGTACGCCATTCTTCTGACAATTTTGGTGGTGAGCACTGTTACACCCATTCTGCAGATGGGAAGACTGATGCTCAGCAAAGTTAAATTACCTGCCCTAAATCTTGATTTGCACCCAAGTCTGTCTGCCTCCGAAGCCTTGGCTCTTAATACTCTGCTCCACTGCCTCTCCTTCCCTTCCCTGCAGTAATGTTTACCTCCAGGCAAAATCTAGTAAGGATGGTGAGAAGCTTAGGCAGCTGGTGGGCAGTGGGGTGGGGGTGGGGGTGGGGGATTGGGGGAGTGGGAGTCAGATCTAGGAAAGCTTCTTGGCAGAGGTGACATTTGAGCAAGGACTTGAATGATGAATTCAGTGTGGACCCCTGGGGGAAGGGAGTGACATTCCTGGTGGAATAGCAATGGGATCAAGGGGCCTTCAGATCACCCAGGAGTGTTGCTGTGACCCAGAATCCTGGCTTTTGACCCCCTGCAACACCAATGCACTAAACTGTACTGCCCCGAAGGCAGGCTGAGGCATGGCAGGATGGATGGGTCTTAGTTCCCAGAAAACTGCAAACGCGGCCCCTCCCCTCTCTACCTTATTCCCATCAGCTTTCTTCTTCTGAGGCCAAGAATGGGGCAGAGGCTCCCACACTCCTCACCTCCACGTGCAGACTTGGTTTTTCCCTTTGGAGATGGGGTCAGTCTGAGCTGCCTCCCGTGTGAATACAAATTGGGCTTCAGAGCAGTTACCATCCCCTCGGCAAGCTGGCAGGCTTGTGTTAGGGCGTTGCAAATGGGAAGTTTAATTATCTCATTGATAGGAATCTTGCATATTACAGGAGCAATTCCCGCCCTTTCCAGGCCTCTCTTGCAAGTCTTCTGCTGCGCACCCACCGGTCCTCCCCAACATCCTCAGTCACTCTTCCTGTTTCTTCTCGTCTCCCTGTTTGCATCTCAGTCTCTCCTTCATCCCCCACCATTCCACTCTCCCCTCTGTCTCTCTCCTCTTTTCCTCTGTCTCTGTTTCCCTCCCTCCTTCACCTCCTCTTGCTTACTTTCTTTGGACTGACAGCAGCCTCTCTTCCTGGACAGATCATCTAATTGAAATGGAGCACTCCAGAGAATGTTAATAGGAAAGGCAGCATTAATTAGCTAGCGCTAGCATAATTAGCTTCCTCCTCTCACTGCCTAGCATCTAACTGGATAATGAGTCTCTCTCTGTCCAGAGGGCAGGCAGGACAAGGGGCCAGGCCATGCCGGGGATGTCGGAAAGCCTCTTCTCTTTGGACCACCCCACTGGAGTCCTCTAGTTGCCCAGCCCCGCCCTCTCCTGCCAGGCCTTCCTGCTGCTTCGCTCAAGTCTCTGGGAGGCAGATGCCCAGCCCCTGTCCATGCCCAAAGGTTTGATGTTGCTGGAGCTGCATATTAAGTGGCCCGAGCCTGACAAACAGTGGCTGCAGCTGCAGTATCCCAGAGAGGGGGTGGGAAGCTACTGAGGGTTCTCCAGGAGAGCTGTGACAGGCACCTAGTCCTGGCACAGTTCCTGGGCAATGGCTGAGCATGTTACAGTCCCCAGCGGGGAGCAAAGAAATCTGCTTATGTGACAGATAGTAACTAATGTACCACACAGACTGCAGAGTACTTCCACTTTGACCCCACAGTCGTATGAGGCAGCAATGGCCACTTCTACTTTATAGATGAGGACTCCGAAGTTCAGGGAGGCTCACTGCCTTGCTGATACACAGCCAGGACTCAAATCAGGGACTGCCTGATTCCAAAGATCATGCTCTTTCCCTTGCACCCTGATACTTCCTGGAGGTACTTTACAGCTGTTCATTAAATAAGAGTGGTTGCAGTGAAGTCGCATCTTACATTGGCCTTGAGAGTTCTAGTGTCAGGGCATGCAGCAAAAATTAAAAAATTGTGTGGTCAGACTTTTAAAAAAAATATCCGTCACCCCAGGAGAAACATCCTTTCTGTCTGCAATTCTTTTTTCTGTGGCCTTGGCTTTCAAGCCAAGACCCAAAAGGGAGAGGTGATGGGCAAATAACAGGAATTTTCTCTGCATTTTTTACAGATGGTTAAATTCAGTTGTGTTGATGCGTGCTTTATGCAATTCCATTGCAGTGTTAGTATTTGGTTATGAGTGGACAGAGTTGCTACCCAGGGCTGCGCGAACTACACCACAGGGCACCTTCCCCTCCCTGTCTCTCCAGCCTGCTGACCCTGTCCCTCTTCTGCAGGCTATGGACACAGAGGATGACCCCTTGCTGCAGGATATGTGGCTAGAGGAGGAGCAGGAGGAAGAAGCAACGGGTGAGGCCTTTCCGGGGTCCCAGAAGCCAGGGCCCCGACCTGGGCCAGTGGGGCAGTGTTGCTGGCGGCACTGGCCCTTACCTTCCCGGCCCCCAGCCTCGGGCTTCTGGAGTACCCTGGGCTGGGCCTTCACCAATCCGTGCTGTGCTGGGCTGGTGCTCTTCCTGGGCTGCAGCATCCCCATGGCCCTGTCAGCCTTCATGTTCCTTTACTACCCACCGCTGGACATTGACATCTCCTACAACGCCTTTGAGATCCGCAACCACGAGGCATCGCAGCGTTTCGACGCCCTCACCCTGGCGCTCAAGTCCCAGTTTGGATCCTGGGGGCGGAACCGGCGCGACTTGGCCGACTTCACCTCCGAGACGCTTCAGCGCCTTATCTCAGAGCAACTGCAGCAGCTGCATCTCAGCAACCGCTCGCGGCAAGTTTCCAGAGCCCCGCGCGTCCTCCCGGCGGCCTCATTCCGCGGCCCAGGACTGACCCAGGACACTTCCGCGGCCCAAAAGCCCCCCGCCAATCGGAGCGGGAGACTTCGGCGTGAGACCCCGCCCCTGGAGGATCTGGCAGCCGACCAGAGCAAAGACCCGCGGAACCGGCGGCTGAGCAAAAATGGGCGGCACCAGCCCAGCGTCCTGCCCCCCGCGGCAGCCGCGGCCAATCAGAGCCGTGCCCGCCGAGGAGCCTCGCGCTGGGACTACTCGCGCGCCTACGTGAGTGCCAACACGCAGACACACGCGCACTGGCGCATCGAGCTCATCTTCCTGGCGCGCGGCGACGCAGAGCGCAACATCTTCACCAGTGAGCGGCTAGTCACGATCCACGAGATCGAGCGCAAGATCATGGACCACCCGGGCTTCCGGGAGTTCTGCTGGAAGCCCCACGAGGTGCTCAAGGACCTGCCGCTGGGCTCCTACTCCTACTGCTCTCCCCCAAGCTCGCTCATGACCTATTTTTTCCCCACCGAGAGGGGCGGCAAGATCTACTATGATGGCATGGGCCAGGACCTAGCGGACATCCGGGGTGAGCGGCCGGGATGCTGGGGCGGGGCGTAGGACCTGGTTTCATACAGCCCTTTAGGGAGATTTGGTCCGGGCCCAGTCAGTCTGGAGCTGAGTGCTGGGCATGGCCAGAGGGCAAGGTGAAAAGGGCTGGGCTAAACTGTGAGGTGAGCGTGAGAGGGAACTGAAGGAAAGCTTGGAGGGAAGTTCGGACGCAGACCCAGGTGAAGGTCGGTGGGGGTTCTGCTGTGATCGAAAGTAGAGAAAGCGTGGGATGGGGCTCGGATGTGAGGCTGGTTAGAGAAAGGCCAGGATGTGGTAACAGAGAACCAGGAATCTGGCCAGAGGAAGACAGGAGAAAGATTGGGGTTGAAGAAGGCTGAGATAGGGTGCGTTTTAGGTAAATCAGGGAGCGGCTTGAGAAAGGGTAGGGCGGGGTCAGAGAGTGGCTGTGGGGCCTGGGATGGGGTTTCAGTAGATGTGGGCGGGGGAGAATCCTGGGAGGCAGGGCTGCAATGAGACTGGATGGCCTTGAGGGAGGAGGGTTGGTGGGAGCTGACCCGCTGAACTCGGGGTCCCCACCCCGTCCTCGCAGGCTCCCTGGAGCTGGCCATGACCCACCCTGAGTTCTACTGGTACGTGGATGAGGGCCTCTCTGCAGACAATCTGAAGAGCTCCCTCCTGCGCAGTGAGATCCTGTTTGGAGCACCCTTGCCCAACTACTACTCAGTGGATGACCGCTGGGAGGAACAACGGGCTAAGTTTCAGAGCTTCGTGGTCACCTACGTGGCCATGCTGGCCAAGCAGTCTACCAGGTGGGAAGTCCAGCTGCATCCCGTGTGTGCGTGCCCATGTGTGTCCCAGGAAAGGGCTGCGTCACGACGGGAAATTGGTTTCCAGTTGCCTCTTACTCTTAAACCCTGTATCCCTTTCCCTGTCATCTTTCCTTGGGAAGTCTTTCTTTCCAAATCGGGGCAGAACCAAGTACATCCTTGCAGTCAGACAAATGAAAGTCCCTTTGCTTGATCAGTGCTAATGGTTAGTGAACATGACAGCTTTGGGACAGGTAGGACATCCCAGAACTCTGCCCTGGAAGTCTTGGGTATTGATTTTCTCCTGAGATGGTGCTCAAGGTCTTTCTGGAAAGAGTATTGGCCAGGGAGTAAGGAGTTTCTCCCTGCATTAGTCAGGGTTCTCAAGAGAGACAGAGTCAATAGGATAGATAGAGGGATGGGTGAGAGAGGATTTGTTAGGGGAATTGGCTCATGCAGTTATGGAGTCTGCAAGGTGGAGACCTTTGGATGCTGGTAGTCTGGCTCAGTCCAAACTTGAAGGCCTCAGAACTAGGGAAACTAATGGTGTAATTCTTAGTCCAAGACCAAAGGCCTGAGAACCCCTTAGGACTGCTGGTGTAAGTCCTGGAATCCAAAGGCCAGAGAGCCTGGAGTTTTGACATCTGGGGCAGGAGAAGAGTATCCTAGCTCCAGGAGGGAAAGAGAGAGAGAAAATCACCTTTCAGCCCTTTTCATTCTATCCTGGCCCCCAGCCAACGGGATGCTGCTTACCCTGGCCGCTGATTCACACGCCAGTTCCTTCTGGGAAAACCCACACAGACATACCCAGAGGCAAGGCTTTATCAGTTCTTTCCATATTCCTTAATCCAATCACATCGATACCTAAAATTAACCACTCTTCCTGTCTCTAATACCCAGGGAGGTAATGGGCAAGTCACTTTACTTCTCTGGGTGTCAGTGTTCCTTTGTTAGAATGGAGAACGTGATTCTGGCTGCCCTCTGGAGTCACTAAGAGATGAGCTAACAGATGTGAAAGTGCTTTGGGGTGGTGTACTCGGGAATACAACTGGGTCCCTCCCCACCAGAACAGGGCAGAAATCCTTGTGGGCAATAATTGCAGTGCTTTCCCAGTCTCCGCCCTGACAGGCCAGTCCCAGGCACAGGAGGAATCATTCTGCCTGAAATACCCTCATTCCTTCCACTGCTCATCCCTTATATTGAGTAACTGCTGGAATAATCAGAGCTAATGTTTATTGAGCACTTACTCTGTGCCACACACTGTTTGAAACCCTCTGTACATTGAGAAACCAACTGTACAGTGAGAGACCAACTCGTTTCTCACGCCAGCCCAATGAGGTGGGTGCTGTTATGATTATCTCCACTTTATAGTTGAGGAAACTGAGAAATGGCAATTAGGTAAGTTGTCCACCATTTTAAAGCTTATCGGTGGTGGAATGAGATTGAAATCCAGACGCTCGCCCTTTGTGTTTTTATGCCAGTTACAGCACTGGGAGCCTTCTCCCTGCCCTACTTCTTTGCCAGGCAAGCTCCTATTCATCTATTAAAATCCAACTTGGGCAACTTTGCCCAAAGGCTGTACTCAATGCCCACTCAACCTGCTATGGTTTGGATATGTTTTGTCCCTGTCAAAACTCATGTTGAAGTTTAATTTCCATTGCAGCAGTATTGAGAGGTGGGGCCTAGCGGAAGACATTTGGGTCATGGGGGTGGATCCCTCATGAATAGATTAATGCCATATTGTGGGAGTGAGCTAGTTCTCACTCCTTCGGGAATGGATTAGTTCCCAAGAGAACAGGCTGTTGTAAAGCGAGGTTCTTCCTCTTGTTTGGTCCCTTTTTCCTGTTCCCCCTTTGACCTTCCTCTGTGTTATGATGCAGCACAAAAGCCTTCACCAGAAGCCAGTGCCATGCCATTGAACTTCCCAGCCTGCAGAACCATGAAGTAAATAAAACCTCTTTTCTTTGTATATCACCCAGTCTCAGGTGTTCTGTCATAACAGCACAAATCAGACTGAGAAACTTCCCGTTTCCACAGTCCCCTTTCTTTTCCTTAAGGGAGGCAGGAAAGAGCGTACACAGACGTTGGAGTCAGATGTATCTTGGGTCCCATCCCAGTTATTCAAGTTATTGTGAGTCTTAGTGAGCTCTTTCAACTCTCTGAGCTCCAGTTTTATCATAGTGCTTCTCACTCTGTCTTTTAGTTGTAACTCATGGTGCATTTCTCCAGTCAACGACATCAGCATGACCTAGGGGCTTGTTAGAAATGCAGAATCTCAAGTTCTCTCCCAGACCTGCAGTATTTCCAGGTGATTTGTTTGCACATTTGAGTTTGAGAGAGGTCTGATGTAACTGACTGTCTCTATAGGATGTGAGTTTGTTGAAAACTGGGTTTGTTTCTGGTTCCGTTTCTGTGGACCAAGCCACAGCACAGTGCCAGGTACCCCTTAGTAAGGGTTTATCTGGGGAGTGAATGAATAAATGAATGGCGATGCCTCAAGGAAAGGTACTTGGCTGGGTTGGGAAACTGAAAGGTGCTTACTATAGAAGGACCTTTATCGTTTTAGATACCAGTGTTATCTCTACCCAGATGTTGAGCTGCTAAGGTAAAACCCCCGCCCTTAGGGAAAAAGTCACTTTTCTGTTTCCTCCCATTAGAGTGTCAGAGCAGTGGTGACCGTCCTGTCTTTAATGCCTTCTTTTGGATGAACAAAATTCTTAAAATGACTCTGTTATTGGCTACCCAAGAGATGGCAACATGCACCTTGACTTATAACAGTATAATATACATGATCACTTTTACTGCTTTTAATACTGGAATCCTAGAATATGTTCACTACATTTATTGAGCTTCAGTTTTTTGCCTTTATGTGCGTGCATTTTAATTCTTACTGCATTTAAGCCCCATAAGATATTACATCATTATTTTACAGAGTCTGTGTTCATTATATTTATTCACATAATTGCCTGTTCTGTTGGTGTTCATTACTTTGTACTATTTCATGTTTCCCACTGGGATCATTTTCCTTGTGTCTGAGAAACTCTTGCATTTCTTTCAGTGCAGGTTTGCCGGTGACAGATTCTTTGTTTTGTTTGCCTAGTAGACATCTTTATTTTACTTTCATTTTTGAATTATATTTTTGCTGATATAGATTTATTATAAATTGGCAGTTCATTTCTTTTAATACTTTACCGGAAGATGTCACTCCATTGTCTTCTGACTTCCATCATTTCTGTAGAAAAGTAGGCTGTAAATCTTTTTTGTTGCTCTATTAAAAATTGTCTTTTTTCTGCTTTTAAGATTTCTCTGTCTTCGTTTTCACCAGTCTTATTGTGAGGTATCTTGGTGCGTTTTCTTTGTGTTTGTTCTGTTTGAGGATGCAGTTTCTCGAAGCTGTAGGTTGATGACTATTATCAGTTTTAAGAATGTCCAAGCTATTATCTCTTCAAATATTGCTTCTACCTTGTTCTCTGTGCCCTCTTTTTTTGCATTCTGATTACACAGATGTTAAATCTTTTCTGATTTAACAGAAAAGAGCCCCATATGCTTTTTTCTGGGTTTTATTTTTTTATTTTTCTTTCTGTACTTTGGTTTAGATATTCTAGTTCACTGATCCTGCTTTTTATTTATTGTCTCTAGTCTGCCATTTAATGTCTATTGAGTTTTTAATGATATTGTTCTGTTTTTCCATTTTGAGAATTTCTGTTTGAATCTGTTATAGATCTAGATCACTGGTGCAGGTATTTTATTCATCATTTATTTTGTTCACATTCTCTTCTCTGTTCTTAAACATGTTAATTGCAGATTTGTTTTGTAGTCTGTTCTTTCACTTGGTTTGGGATCATGTGGTCCTGCCTGTGGGTATACCTGGTAATTTTTATTTTTTTATTTTTATCTTTTTGAGACAAGGTCTTACTCTGTCATTAAGGCTGGAGTGCAGTATCATGATCATAGCTCACTGCAGCCTCAAACCCTGGGCTCAGGTAATCCTCTCACCTCAGCCTCCTGAGTAGCTAGGTCTACAGGCATGTACCACCATGCCCAGCTAGTTTTTTGGTTTTGTTTGAGACAAGGTTTCTCTGTGTTGCCCAGACTGGTCTCAAATTCCTGGCCTCAAGTGGTCCTCCCACCTCAGCCTCTCAAAATGTAACTTTTATTAAGTGATGAACATTATGTGGGAAAAAAAACCACAGAGGTCCAAATGATGTTATTTCCTCCAGAGAAAATGTATCCTTCACTTCAGAAGGCACATAGAGTCGTCACTAATCACCTTAAACAGTCAGTGACCGCACTGAGAGTTGAGGATGGTTTGCAATCCTGAAAAGTCTCTAGTTTGCCCTAGATTCTCTCGGATTTTCAACTGAGAGCTTGGTGTATTCTGCAGCGTCCTTTTCTCTGATAGGTTCTAAACTCTAATATTTTATCTCTCAAAGCTGCTAAAAAAATAAAAACAAAAACTCCACCCTGCTTTTTCAGAGGCTTTCTGCTTAGGTTTTGGCTTCAGGCCCCACACAGCCACCGTCTTCAGCAGAAGGGATGAGGGAAAACCTGGCCATGTGCTCTGCTGTTTTGCAATGTCTGCCCAAAGCTCTGCTGGCTTATCTGACTCCCAGCCAGGTTTTTCATCCTTCTGCCCAAGTTTAGAACCAGCAAATGCCTCCAGGGTAAAAATGCCTGCAGAAGGGCAGCTTGCCTTCCCTAGGTTCTTTCCTTTCTGGAGTCTTAGCCCTCTAGTTCTGATTACTTCAGCAACTCTCTGCTGTCATCACAAATAATTTCTGAATTTTAGCAGATACTATAGTAGTTTTAGGTAAGATACTGGTCTTCCATAGCTATTTCTTTCAACTTGAGAGTAAAAGTATGGGTGTATGTCTTTTTGTAACCAGCATCTAGCACAGGACCCAGAACCTAGAAGTTACTCTAAGAAGCTATCCAAATTAATGTGTGAATGAATAAATGATTGATTTTCTAGTCTAACGAAAGGATAGCTAACCTATTTAATTCAACAAAGTAGATAATCCAGAGATTCTTTCAACTTGGCTTTTTAAAGTCCTGTTTATATTTTTAACAGCTTTATTGAGGTATAATTGTCATACAACCAACTGCACATACTTTACCATTTAATTGGTTTTGACGTGTGTACACTGTGAAGCCCTCACCACCATCAACAAAGTGAACACTAGTAGGTACTGTAGTTCATGCCTGTATTCCCAGCTTCTTGTAAGGTTGAGGCAAGAGGATCCTTGAGGCCAGGAGTTTAAGACCAGCCAGGAAAACAGCAAGATTTTGTCTCTAAAAACACACAAAAATTAGTCAGATATGGTGACACATGCCTGTAGTCCCCACTAATGTGGCGGCTGAAGTGGGAGGATCCCTTGAGCCAAGGAGTTCGAGGCTGCAGTGAGCTATGATTGTACCACTGCACTGCAGCTTGGGTGGCAGAGCGAGACGCTGTCTCTTAAAAAAAAAAGAATAGTCAAATTTGTTGGTATAAAATGATTTATAATATTTCCCTATTATCATTTTAATATTTGTAGAAATTGTAGCGATGTCTCCTTCTGTGTGTCTTCTTTCTTTTTTTTCATGGTTAGTCTGGTAGAAGCTTATCTGTTTCATCAATCTCACAGAACTAGCTTTTGGTTTCATTGATTTTCTTGTTTGAGAACTAGATTTATTTATTTTTATTTTTAATTTTCATGAGCACGTAGTAGGTGTATATATTTATGGGGTTCATGAGATGTTTTGATAGAGGCATGCAATGTGAAGTAAGCACATCAATAGGGAATGGAGTATCCATCCCCTCAAGCATTTATCCTTTGAATTATAAATAATCCAATTACACTCTTATTTTAAAATGTACAATTAAATTATTATTGATGATAGTCACCCTATCATGCTACCTGTTTCATTGATTTTCTCCTTTGCTTTTCTATTTTCTATTTCTTTGGTTTCTGCTCTGATCTTTATTACTTTTTTCTTTGGTTCATGTTACATTTCATTTTCTCTTGTACTGCTTTCTTAAAGTAGAAGCTAAGGCCATTGATTTGAAACCTTTCTTTCTTAATAGAGGTGTTTAGTGCTATAAAATTCCCCTTAAGTATGACTATTTTAGCATATCTCAAAAATTTGATGTTATTTTCCTTTTCATTCAGTTCAAAATACTTTCTGTTTTTCCTTTTGAACTCATCTTTGACCCATGTATAACTTAAAAGTATGTTATTTATTTTTCAAATATTTGGGAATTTTTCAGGCTTTTTGTTGCTGATTTTTAATCTAATTTCATGATGGTTAGAGAACATACTTTGTGTGATATAAGTTCTTTTAAATTTATTGAGTCTTGTTTTATGGTCCAGTACATGGTCTTTTTTGCTGAATGTTCTCTATATGCATGAAAAGAAAAGTTCTGTTTTTACATGAAATGTTCTGTGGGTGTTGATTAGATCAAGTTCATTGATTGTGGTGTTCATGGTCTTCTCAATCCTTACTGATTTTCTGTCTGATTTTTCTAGCAATATTGAGAGAGAGAAATTGAAACATTGACCTACAATCGGGAGTTCTCTATTTCTTTTTTCAGTTCTGTTAGTTTTTACTTGGTGTATTTTAAACCTCTGTTATTAGCTATAAAAACATTTAGGATTGTAGTTTGGTTGATGGGTTGATCCCTTTATCATTTTGAAGTTATCTTCTTTGCCTCTAGTTATAGTCTTTGCTCTGAAATTTTCTTCACTTTTTTTTTTTTTTGGAGACAGTTTCGCTCTTGTTACCCAGGCTGGAGTGCAATGGCGCGATCTTGGCTCACCGCAACCTCCGCCTCCTGGGTTCAGGCAATTCTCCTGCCTCAGCCTCCTGAGTAGCTGGGATTACAGGCATGCGCCACCATGCCCAGCTAATTTTTTGTATTTTTAGTAGAGACTGGGTTTCACCATGTTGACCAGGTTGGTCTCGATCTCTCAACCTCGTGATCCACCTGCCTTGGCCTCCCAAAGTGCTGGGATTACAGGCTTGAGCCACCACGCCCGGCCCACTTTTTAGTAACATAACCAATCCAGCTTCCTTTTGATCCATGTTAGCATGATATATCATTTTCTATCCCTTTGTTTTTATCCTATTTGTGTCTTTATATTTAAATGGGTTTCTGGTAGTCAACTAGGTCTTGATTTTTTTAAAGGTCTCTGATACTCTCTGACTTACTTGGAGTGTTTAAGCCATTTACAGTTAATGCAATTATTAATATGGTTAGACTTAAGTATATTTTATTCTGTTTGTCCCATATGCTCTTTGTTTCTCCTTTCCTCTATTTTGCCTTCTTTTGAGCTAATTGAATTTTTTTTATAATTCTATTGTATGGCCTTTGTTGGCTTTTATGCTATAACTCTTTTAGTGGTTGCTTTAGAGTTTATGGTATACATCTTTAAATTATCACAGTGTATCTTCAAATGATATCATATCATTTCATATATAGTATAAGAGCTTTACAATAGTATACTTCCATTTTTTCCCTCCTGACCTTTATGTTACGTGGTTATACATTTTATATTAATGTATATTATAAGCCATACGTTACATTATTTTTGTTTAAATGGTCAATTATCTTTTAAAGAGATTTAAATAAATAAGAAAATTGTATATATTTATTGATGTCATTACCATTTTCAGTGCTTTTTGTTTCTTTATATAGATCCATATTTCCATCTGTTACCATTTTCCTTTTGCCTGAGGATTTCCTTTAACATCACTCATAGGCTGAGCACAGTGGCTAACGCCTGTAATCCCACTTTGGGAGGCCAAAGCGGGAGGATTACTTGAGGCAAGGGGTTCAAGACCAGCCTGGGAAACGTAATGAGACCCCATCTGTATTAGTTCATTTTCATGCTGCTGATAAAGCCATACCTGAAACTGGGAACAAAAAGAAGTTTAATTGAACTTACAGTTCCACATGGCTGGGGAGGCCTCAGAATCATGGCAGGAGGCAAAACACGCTTCTTACATGGTGATGGCAAGAGAAAATGTGGAAAAAGCAAAAGCAGAACCCTCTGATAAAGCTATCAGATCTTATGAGACTTACTATCACAAGAATAGCATGGGAAAGATGGGCCCCTTTGATTCAATTACTTTCTCCTGGGTTCCTCCCATAACACATGGGAATTCTGGGAGATACAATTCAAGTTGAGATTTGAGTGGGGACACAGCCAAACCATATCATTTCACCCTGGCCCCTCCAAATCTCATGTCCTCACATTGCAAAACAAATCATGCCTTCTCAGCAGTTTCCCAAAGTCTTAACTCATTTCAGCATTAACCCAAAAGTCTACAGTCTGAAGTCTCATTTGAGACAAGGCAAGTCCCTTCTGCCTATGAGCCTGTGAAATCAAAAGCAAGCTAGTTACTTCCTAGATACAATGGGGGTACATGTTCCAAATGGGATAAATTAGCCAAAACGAAGAGGTTACAGAACCCATGCAAGTCTGAAATTCAGTGGAGCAGTCAAATTTTAAAGCTCCAAAATGATCTCCTTTGACTCCTGGTCTCAAATCCAGGTCATGCTGATGCAAGGTGGGTTTCCATGGTCTTGGGCAGCTCTGCCCCTGTGGCTTTGCAGGTTATAGCCCCCCTCCCAGCTGCTTTCATGGGCTGGCATTGAGTGTATGTGGCTTTTCCAGGTGCACAGTGCAAGCTGTCAGTGAATCTACAATTCTGGGGTCTGGAGGATGGTGGTCCTCTTCTCACAGCTCCACTAGGTGGTGTCCAAGTACGGAATCTGCGTGGGGGCTCCAACACACATTTCCCTTCTGCACTGCCCTAGCAGAGGTTCTCCATGAGGGCCCCATCCCCACAGCAAACTTTTTTCTGGGCATCCAGGTGTTTACATATACCTTCTGAAATGTAGGTGGAGGTTCCTAAATCTCAATTCTTGACTTTTTGCACCCGCAGGCTCAACACCATGTAGAAGCTGCCAAAGCTTGGGGCATCCACTCTCTGAAGCCACAGCCTGAGCTGTACATTGGCCCCTTTCAGCCACAACTGGAGTGGTTGAGACACAGGGCACCAAGTCCCTAGGCTACACACAGCATTGGGACCCTGGGCCTGGCCCACAAAACCATTTTTTCCTCCTGGGCCTCCAGGCCTGTGATGGGAGGGGCTGCCGTGAAATTCTCTGAAATTTTCCATGTCAGAGAATGTTTTTTGTTTTTTGAAATGTATTTTGTTTTTTGAAATGCCTTTGTTTTTTGAAATGTATTTTTGCTGGGTATAGAATCCTGGGTTGACTTTTTTCCACTACCTTCAAAGGATGTTGCTCCCCTGCCTTCTCGTGTGCCCTGTTTTTAATGAGAAGGCTGCTGACAGCCTTGTCTTTGTTCCTCTGTGTCTTTTCCTCATGTTGCTTTTTAAGATTTTCGTTTGGTCACTATTTTTGAAATTCTCTGAAATTTTCCATGTCAGAGAATGTTAATCCCCATGGAATTGGGGGTTAACTTTAGGCTCCTTGCTGCTTATGCACATGTCTATAGCTGGCTTGAGTTTCTCCCCCAGAAAATGGATTTTTCTTTTCTATTACATAGTCAGGCTGCAAACTTTCCAAACTTTTATGCTCTGCTTCCCTTATAAAACTGAATGCCTTTAACAGCACCCAAATCACATGTTGAATGCTTTGCTGCTTAGAAATTTCTCCTACCAGATACCCTAAATCATCTCTCTCATGTTCAAAGTTCCACAAATCTCTAGGGTAGGGGCAAAATGCTATCAGTCTGTTTGCTAAAACATAATAAGAGTCACCTTTGCTTCAGTTCCCAACAAATTCCTCATCTCCATCTGAGACCACCTCAGCCTGAATTTTATTGGCCATATCTCTATCAGCATTTTGGGCAAAGCCATTCAACAAGTCTCTAGGAAGTTCCAAATATTCCCATGTTTTTCTGTCTTTTGAGTCCTTCAAACTGTTCCAATCTCTGCCTGTTACGCAGTTCCAAAGTTTCTTCACACTTTCAGGTGTCTGTTCAGCAACACCCCACTCTACTGGTACCAGTTACCATATTAGTCCATTTTAGCAGGGCTGATAAAGACATACCTGAAACTGGGAACAAAAAGAAGTTTAATTGGACTTACAGTTCCACATGGCTGGGGAGGACTCAGAATCATGGCAGGAGGCAAAAGGCACTTCTTACATGGCGATGGAAAGAGAAAATGAGGAAAAATCAAAAGCAGAAACCCCTGATAAACCCATCAGATCTCATGAGACTTATTCACTATCATTAGAATAGCACGGGAAAGACCAGTCCCTTAATTCAGTCACCTCCCCCTGCATCTCTCCCACAACATGTGGGAATTCCGGAAGATACAATTCAAGCTGAAATTTGGGTGGGGACACCACCAAACCATATCACCATCTGTATTGAAAAAAAAAATTGGCCAGGCATGGTAGCACACACCTGTAGTCTAGCTACTCAAGAGGCTGAGGTGGGAGGACTGCTTGAGCCCAGGAGTTAGAGGCTATAGTGAGCTATGATCATGTCATTGCACTCCATCCTGGGTGACAAAGTGAGACCCTGACTCAAAAAAAAAATCTTTTAGTGCAGGTATACTGGAGATTAATTATTTGTTTTTGTCTATCTAAAAAAGTTTTTTGTTGTGCCTTTGTTTTTTGAAATGTATTTTTGCTGGGTATAGAATCCTGGGTTGACTTTTTTTCCACTACCTTCAAAGGATGTTGCTCCCCTGCCTTCTCGTGTGCCCTGTTTTTAATGAGAAGGCGGCTGACAGCCTTGTCTTTGTTCCTCTGTGTCTTTTCCTCATGTTGCTTTTTAAGATTTTCGTTTGGTCACTATTTTTGAGCAATGTGGTTATGATGTGCACTGTGGCTTTTTTGTGCTTGGGGTTCATTGCTGAAGCTTCTTGTATCAGTGGGTTTATAGTTTTCATCAAGTTTGGAAAATTTTCAGCCGTCCAATAACCCATATTTTAGACTGCGTGGAGGACTAGAAACTCTCTCAAAGCAATAAGCCAGGATATCCATAGGACTCATTTTGTTTCTCATCTCTCAGGGATCATGATCCTTGGTTGCCTTGTTTCATGTATTTTCTCACGTTTTTGTTGGTTCCAGTGGGAAGACTGGACTCCATCTTCTTACTCCATCTTGGCCAGAAGCAGATGTCACTCATGTTTGTATTTTAAGACACAGTTTGACCAGCCTGGTTATGTTATTTTTTTAATGAAAAATAACTTGTGTTAAGCACACACTGAATAGCAGTGTAAAACTGAATATCTAGCAGCCAGTTTGAATTTAGAACTTGGCCATAGATATGAAGAATTGGAAGATGACGTAGAAGCTGATTATAATTGATCATGATCTGCATAGAGCAGTGGTTCTCAACCTTGACCCTACATTTGAATCACCTGGGAGAGTTAAAGAGCCCTGATGATTCAGCCCCACCCCGGCAGTTCTGATAGAATTTGTCTGGAGTCTGGCCTTCAATCAGGATGATTGGAAGCCCCCAGGTGATTTTGATGTCCAGCCAAGGTGCAAAGCCACAGGTGAAGTGGACAGCTCCTGATCCTCCTCCACGTGTTCATAGCCGGCTCTAATCCTCTTCCCGTCTTTCCTCTCTCCACGTCCTCCCTTCCCCCAGCAAAGTCCAGGTTCTCTATGGGGGGACAGACCTGTTTGACTATGAAGTGCGCAGGACGTTCAACAATGACATGCTCCTGGCCTTCATCAGCAGTAGCTGCATCGCTGCCCTGGTCTACATCCTCACCTCCTGCTCAGGTAGGGCTTCTCTCAAGCCTGCCCCCTCCTCCCCTCCCAGGATGCTCCTGTCTGCCCAGAGCCTGCCTTCTCAAGAGTGCCGGAATACTCTTGAACCCAGCACGTCAGAGCTGGGGACACAGGGATGTGTCCAGAAATCATCTTCTAACCGTGAGCAGGCAGACTGAGGCCTAGAGGCGGGTTGAGCTGTGCCAGCCTGGGTCACACCCTCTACCCTGGGTGCCTGCATGATTGAACCTTTGCCCTGTTGACCATCTTTCTCCTGTTGATAGCCTTGTGTTGGGGAGCCTGGGGTATTGCACTCCTTTGTGGATTACATTGTAGCCTATTCTGGGGTCCAAGTCAGCTGCCCTCTGCCCCCCACTGATCAATTTTCCACCTCCACTTTCCTATGGACACCAGCTGATGCTTACTGCTGTCTGTATACAGTAGGCACACTCTATTGCCCAAGCAGACAAGAGAATGGTAATACTTTCCAAAATGGAAAAGACGTTCATTCATCCATGCAACGAATATTTGCCGGGCACCAAACTATATGCCAGATGCTGTAAGGTACCAGGGACCCAGACACAGTTTCTACCCCCAGGTAATATATAAGGTCCATAAGCTCTTGAGGTAAGGTCTGTAAAGAGGATGACCTGACTTACTCAGAGATGGCTTCATCTGCCACTTGGGCCTCCTGCTGCTGCCCTCTTTGGGCATGGAGAACTGAGAATTGGCCCTCTGCCTGTGCTGGGAGCAGAGAGAGTGGTGAATGGTGTCCAGGGTTGTCCATAGTGGTGAATGTTGTCCAGAATGGTGTCCAGGGGTGGGACCCAGCCGACATCAGGGACACTAATGGGGCTTGTGTTCCATGAGGGTCCCCCAGCCTTCTCCCTTGTGTTTGTTACCCTGCCCAGTGTTCCTGTCCTTCTTCGGGATTGCCAGCATTGGTCTTAGCTGCCTGGTGGCCCTCTTCCTGTACCACGTGGTCTTTGGTATTCAGTACTTGGGCATCCTTAATGGGGTGGCCGCCTTCGTGATCGTGGGCATTGGTGAGTTGCCGCTGTTGCCATGGCAGTACGCCTCCCACTTGGGAACTCTGCCCCACCCCCTTTCTCCCGGGATACAAAGCCTGGCTTCCACTGGGGCTCTACACAGCCCCACTAAGGCCTAGAGCCTTGGAGTGTGGGGTTAGAATATGGGTGGTGGGCGGATCCTTGGCATAGGGTGAGTGGAGAGAGCAGGAAGGTTTGCTGAAGAGGGTGAGGGTTGTGAGAAAAGCCCAGGAAGTGTGGGAAGGAAGCCAGGATGTGGCAGAAGGCATCTACCTCTGGGTGAGGTTGGGGCCAAGGAGTCTGGTGTGTTGGGGAGGAGGGGCTTGAACTCTTGGTGGGAGGAGCCGGTCAGAGGGTTCTCTCCAAACTCGAAGCTGAGAAGCAGGACTCTGCTGCAGCCTGACCTCCCAGGAGGCCACTCAGACTTGGTCTAGGCCCAAGTTGGGCCCGATCCTGGAGACAGCAGAATGATCCTGAGCCTGCCCTCCTGGCCCGGGACTCCCTCCCACAGGTGTGGACGACGTCTTTGTGTTCATCAACACCTACCGCCAGGCCACCCATCTGGAAGACCCACAGCTGCGCATGATTCACACCGTCCAAACTGCAGGCAAGGCCACCTTCTTCACCTCCCTGACCACAGCTGCCGCCTATGCAGCGAACGTCTTCTCCCAGGTGCGGACCTGCCCTCCGTTCCTGTCCTGGCCTCCCCCTGCCCCCTGTGCGAACACCTAGCCCCCGGTCTCTGCCCTTGCCACCACCGCATGAGTGCCTGCATAGCCTTCACCTCAAGGCATTTGCTCCATCTCTACAGTTCGTTTTTGTCACAAATCACCCATTACGCAAACTTAACAAGTAGGAATATAATCATCTGGACAGCATGTATCAGGGATACTCGGTAGTACTAGCCCAGCCTCCACCCTGGAGGACATTGGGCGGTTTCCAAAGCTCCTTCTCATTTAACCTTCATCACCCGTGCTAATTGACGAAGGTACAATTACCATCCTGTTTTCCAAAAAGAAACTTGGCCCCTGAGAGGTAAAGTGACTTCTTTGGGGCCACACAGCAGATAAGCAAGAAGCCTGACCAAGTCCACAGCGATTCCTCCCCCTGCCCCAACCCTTGACTCAGCCCCTGCCTACTTTCAGCTGCATTTTCCTCCCTCGTGCTGACTTCCTCTCGCTGCCTCTCAGTGGGGCTTAGGAGAAGGCCTTGAACCCAGGCTGGGTCCTTGGTGTGGAAAGAGTGAATTGGCCCAAGTCTTTGAGAGACTTGACAACCTGAGCTGAGCAGTCCATCTGGAAACCAGTAGATGCTTTAGGATTATCTGGGTTCTTCTAGAGAATCACTTCCAGAAGGTAGGCAGAGCTGGGTTCAGCTTCTGCTGTGTGACCTGGGGCAGGCCGTGTGACTTCTCTGAGCCTCTCTTTCCTCATGTGTGGATTCTCCGGGGACTGATAGGCTAGGATGGTTGTGAAAGTGTTTCACAGAGTGCAGGCTGCTGTGATGTTGGTTACAACTTCCTTCCAACTGGCACCTCCCTGTGGTCCCTGTCATACTTCTGGAACATACCCATTGCTCCCAGTCCCCAGGGTCCCTGCTTCCGTCATGTGACAACATTCTCTCCCTCCCCATCACTAGCACATGGCCTGGTCTCACGGGATGTGTCTTCTGCTGTCCTCCATTCATTCCTGTAATGACAGTTACTGAGCCCTGCTCTGTACCAGGCACTGTTCTAGGCAGTGGGCTACAGGTAGCCAAGAGCCTCCACTCAACATAGGGCCCTTCCTGTGCTGCTGCGTCCCCCGACACCAGCCCTTAGCTCCTGTCCTGCGAGGCTGTTGGCTGGCATTCTAGCAGCCTGGGTGGCCTCCTCCTCCTGCCTCAGTCTGGGAGGGATCTGGAGTCCTGAGTGTCTCTCCGGCTGCAGGGGCACCCAGGCCTCCTGACTCCAGGTCCAACCAGCCCCATATCCCTCTCTTCCTTTCCATCACCAGATCCCAGCCGTCCACGACTTCGGCCTGTTCATGTCTCTCATCGTGTCCTGCTGCTGGCTGGCTGTGCTTGTCACCATGCCTGCAGCTCTGGGCCTCTGGAGCCTCTACCTGGCACCACTGGAGAGCTCCTGCCAGACCAGGTAAGTCAGGCGGGGCTTCTTCCCACAGCAGGGTATCCACAACAGGGCTCTGTGAGCCGCTCAGCCCACCACCCTCTCTTCCAAAAGTCTTCTATGTGCCCAGTCCTGTGCTAGGCAGGGAACAGGGAGGAGAAGACACTTCTGTCCAATAATTGCAATTTGTGATCACCAGTGTCACCAGGAAGTGAGCAAACACTTTTGTCCAAGATCTTATGACATCACCATTCACTCCCCAAAGTACCCTGGGAGCTGGGTTCTCTTGCTGTGCCCATTTTATAGATGAGAAAACAGTGACTCACAGAGGTTGGACACCATTTTCAAGGTCACCCATTTAGTAGGCAGTAGAGCCTGGATTTAAACCCAAGAATGTCTGCCTCCAGATCCCATGCTCTTAGGGACCATGTTCAATATCCTCTTGTTCTCATCTTTAGATGTAGTGAGCCATGTGCAGAGCTGAACGGGTCAGTTCAGAGTTGCTGCCGGAGGTTTAACGGGAAAGGTCTTGTGGGCCTGGTGGTCGGGAGAGATGAAGGGGGATGGCGGTGGAGCTGAGTCAGGCCTGGGTGGCTGCCTGAGGCTGAGAGAATGGAGAGATGATGGAGAGTCTCTGGGCTTAGAACAGGGCCACTCACTGTAAAAAAAAAAAAAGGCCTTGGTCTTTCTAGATTAAAAAAAAAAAGAAAAGCCTTGGTCAGTGGTGTTCAGGGACCCATGACAGTGTCCACTTGAACATGGTGAGCCCTCAAGGGGCTGGAGGGAGAGAAGGGCCCAGCGAGGAGCTTAGACTTGGGCCTGAGATGGACTTCTGAGCTCTCCCACTCACACCCTCTCCCTTCAGGACCCTCTTGTGGTGGCATGAGTTGGGCACTGCCCACGGGTGCCCTGACTAAGCTCTGTTCTCTGTACCATTGGCATTCACATGTGACTGTTTTCCGTGACAGTTTCATGACATAGAATCAGCGTTGTGGGGAAAGGGCACCTTCCTCTAATCTACAGAGTTGCCAAATAAGCCCACTGCCCCTGCCCCCCAGTCTGGGGCTGTCCCCCTGTAGTCCTACTGGGCACAGTCGTCTTTGCAGTCAGTCAGACATGGGCTCCAAGCCCAGCCTCCTCCCTCGGCAGCCATGGAATCCTGGGCAGGTGACTTCACTCCTCTGCATCTGTTTCTTTTTCTCTGAAGCCGTTGTGACCCCTGTGTGTGAGTCCCGTGAGGACTCATTGAGATCATCCACGCAGGGCTCCCGGCTTGCTGCTGGCACGTGGCAGTGGTATTAGCCACACACACAGTGCTCATATCAACCATGAGGATTATTCTTGTGCCAGGTCCCTAGGGTGAGCCTTGTCTCTCATGCGTTAACTCCAGCTGAGACCTCAGCCACGCAGCTACACCCTTAGCCGAACCCTCGTCCTCCTTCTGGCTCCCCTGAGCATTTAGTTGGTGGCAGAGGCCCTGGGCCACACACCAGCAGAAGAATGAGGCCCTGATTTGATCACCTTAGTGCCCGAGCCACTGTGTGTCGTCATCCGGGGTAATGTCTGCTGTTACCATTTGTCTCTCTGGAGGAAGACTGGTACCTGAGGGCCCTGGGGTAGATGGTACTAGAAAGAAACCAAGTGACCAGCTCCCAGAAGTCTGGGGTATGTATCCCATGTATGACATCAGCAGCACTGTGATACCTGGGTTCATCTGATCCCCAGGGCCCTGCCTCACCTCCTCTGGCTCACCCCTGTCCCCTACTCTCTCCACAGCTGCCACCAGAATTGTGGCCGCAAGAGCTCCCTGCACTTCCCTGGAGTCATGTTTGCAGCTCCTGAGCAGGCTGGCAGCAGTCCCGCCCAGGGTCCCATGCCCTACCTGGATGATGACATCCCCTTGCTGGAAGTCGAGGAAGAGCCAGGTGAGAGCTGGCATGGGCCTGCCCTGCTCACCCAGCCAGACCCAGCACTGCCTCTGCCAGGGGAGTAATGCTTGACAAGTTGGTCCTGAGGCAGGGGGCTGGACAGGATGGCCTGGGAGGTTCCTCACCAAGCATCTGGGCTTCCCTGGAAGTGAGCGTGGACTACAGTGGGCTTTGACGGGCCTCTGCTCTGCCCTGGCAGTGTCACTGGAACTGGGAGATGTGTCCCTGGTATCCGTGTCCCCCGAGGGTCTGCAGCCAGCCTCCAACACGGGCAGCCGCGGCCAGCTAATTGTGCAGCTACAGGAGCTGCTGCACCACTGGGTCCTGTGGTCAGCTGTCAAGAGCCGCTGGGTGATCGTGGGTAAGTGGGCCCTCTGCCCCTGCCCCCGTCCTGCAGTTCCACCCCCAAAACACAGGCACTGGGAGCCCACCCCCTCTCGCAGATGCACCAAGGTCAGAGGCCTGGGCTGGGGTCTCTCCTTCTCCAACCCCGCTCCTTCCTGTGTAGAATGAAGCTGGTCCCATGGCAGCGGTTGCTCATTGGCCCCTGCTGTGTGCCAGCCTCACACTGGGCAGCAGCACAGAGCACTCGGGCCCTGGAGTTAGATCCACTTGAGCCTGGGTCCCAGTATGGCCGCATCCTAGCTGTGTGACTTTGGCTGGTCCGTGTAGCGCTCAGTGCTGTAACTGAGGATGAGAGGCGTGGCTAGGAAGGCAGCTGTGATTTGAGAGTATGGAAAGACCGCAGCCCAGCACATGCATGCAGTGAGTGCTCAGTGAATGTGAAGTGCTGTTATCACTGTCGTCTTCAACAGTATTTCAGAGTTGTGTGAGATCAAGTGGTGCACCAGCTCTTCATAAACTCTGAGGTGCTCCGAGGTGGTGGCTGCTGCTTGTCCAGGAGTGTCAGCTTATAGCTTATAGTCAAACCCCAGGGGACACCACAAAGCATCTGATCCCTGGCCCTGGAGGACCATCCCCAGGAAGCTTCACCCACTGGCATGCAGGGCCACTCCCTTAGGACACCCCGGCCCCCACAACCAGAGCAGCTGTCTCACAGCGCTCGGGAGCCCACTGGGAATGCACCAGCTGGGCCCAGCCCCGCCTGGTGTAGCGCCCTTTCCTCACAGGGCTGTTCGTCTCCATCCTCATCCTGTCCCTGGTGTTCGCCAGCCGGCTCCGCCCTGCCAGCCGGGCCCCGCTGCTCTTCCGGCCCGATACCAACATCCAGGTGCTGCTGGACCTCAAGTACAACCTGAGCGCCGAGGGCATCTCCTGCATCACCTGTTCAGGTGAGGCGTTACCTGCCCTCTTGGGTGTCCAGTTCTCAAAGGTCTGAGAGGTGCAGGATCTGGGCTCCCCATTCATGCCTGACCTCAGGCAAGTCCCATTGACCTCTGAGCCCCCATGTTCCCACAGTTCATTCCATAGATGCTTGTGGGGTACCTGCTGGGTGCTGGCTCTGGGGAGTGTGGTGGGTGGGAGGCACAGGCTTGCCCAGCTCAGGAAGTCCACATCCAGCTCAAGGGACTGGTCACTGTAATAGTAGATCTGAGCTTTGGTGGAGGAAGAATAGGGAGTCTTAGAGGCCCACATCATGGAAGGCTTCCTGGAGGAAGTAACATCTAAGCCAAAACTCACAATAATGGGAAGGAGTTAGCCAGGCCCAGAGGGGAGAGGAGGGAAGATTTGGGGTTAGCCAGGCTGGGAGGGGAGAGAAGGAAAGAGGAGGGGTTAACCAGGCTAGGAGGGGAGAGGAGGAAAGGGGTGGGGTTAACTAGGCTAGGAGGTGAGAGGAGGAAAGGGGTGGGGTTAGCCAGGCTGGGAGGGGAGAGGAAGAAAGGGGTGGGGTTAGCCAGGCTGGGAGGAGAGAGGAGGGAAGAGGAAGGGTTAGCCAGCCTAGGAGGAAGATGAGGAAGAGGAGGGGTTAGCCAGTCTGGGAGGGGAGAGGAGGGAAGGGGTGGGGTTAGCCAGTCTGGGAGGGGAGAGGAGGGAAGGAGTGGGGTTAGCCAGGCAGGGAGGGGAGAGGTGGGAAGGGGTGGGGTTAGCCAGACAGTGGGGGGAGAGGAGGGAAGGGGTGGGGTTAGCCAGGCAGGGAGGGGAGAGGCGGGAAGGGGTGGGGTTAGCCAGGCAGGGAGGGGAGAGGCGGGAAGGGGTGGGGTTAGCCAGGCAGGGAGGGGAGAGGAGGGAAGGGGTGGGGTTAGCCAGGCAGGGAGGGGAGAGGCGGGAAGGGGTGGGGTTAGCCAGGCAGGAGGGGAGAGGCAGGAAGGGGTGGGGTTAGCCAGACAGGGAAGGGAGAGGCAGGAAGGAGTGGGTTAGCCAGTCAGGGAGGGAGTCTAGGCAGAGGAGAGCCTCAGAGGTGGGAAGGCCAAGACCATGTTTGAGAGAGGCAGTTGCAGGAGCTAAGGTTGTGAGCTGGTGGGCTGGGCCAGGGCAGGGGGACGGAAGTGAGGGTTACGGATTTTGTTCTGATTGTCACTGGAGACTAGTCATAGGGTTTAAGTGGAGAAGCAGGGTGAGGGAGTCTCCCAGGTGCTGTGTGGAGTGGGTTGGGGCACTGGGTGGAGGCTGGGTAGGAGGCTAATGGGGTATTCTAGATGAGGGACGGTGGCCCTGGGACCAGCGTGCTGATGGCAGCCGTGGTGGAGTTCAGAGGTTTTTAGGAGGTGGTTTCCACAGGGCTTGGTGATGGCTTGGGAGCCAGGAATGAGCAAGGAGGAGAGATAGAGATGGCTCCCTGATTCTGAGGTAGCTGGTTCAGGCCGAATTTTACAGAGGGGGAGTGGAGTGGGGGCAGGCGAAATCAACCCAAGGTCATCCAGCTTTGCCAGGGCAGTTAGAAACCAAATGAGAAGACGCCTGGGTGAGCGCTTCCAGCTCCCGGGAGCAGGTCTGCTGGCTGCTGTAATTGGCTTCGTTTAATTAGGGCGGTGTTCAGATTAGCCTGGCCTTCCCCTTGGTAATGGCAGCCAAATGCGTGATCATCCACTGCAGCTCCGAGAGGTACTGGGGGAGCCCCTCGAACCTCAGAGCCAGCCTCGGCCACGTCCCCAGCTCCTCTCCCCGCTGCCAGGGCGTGGCCTTGCACTCCATCACTGCCACCACAGGCTTCCTGCCTGCTCAAAGGGCCTGCTCCCCTTCCGCAGATGGACAAACCCCAAACTCCCCGACAACATCTGGGGCCAGAACCCCACCCACAGCCCAGCCCCTGCCCCCTGTACCTCTTCCTCTGGGACTGCCTCTTGGAGAGACCCCTCCAGAGTAAAGCAGAGTGCTTCAGCTTTACAAAGGGCAGGTGAGGCCAGACCCAAGCAGGGCTGAGGTCACTCCCTGGGCAGGTCCCTCCACCTCTGCTTTCCACTCCATCAAGTGGGGTTCACGGAACTGCCACAGGATGGCTGTGAGGATTAGAACTTTGAAGGTGGAGTTTCTCTCCTTTCTAATTTTAAAAACTCAGAAGGCTAACGTACAACACGTGAGGCAAAACGGGAATATGTCTCTTGTCATGTCCGCCAGCTGATGACCGTGGCTTTCCAGTCATGCCTATCAATTGGGTGCAGAGGATGTGACATCCCACCCCTGAGGGAAGTGTGGCATCGTCCCTACCCAGCAGAGGGCAGAGTGGCACAGAGAGGGAGAGCAGGGGCAGTTCAATGTTTTTCTCTGGGCAGGCTGATGGTGCCTTTCTCTGCGCCTAAAATTTTTATAAATTCAGTATTTGATTTTTTAAAAGTTCTTCCTAGTTTTTTTCTGACCCCTGACCCCCCCACCCCTCCAGTCCCTGGGCCCCAGTTCCTGAGACTGTTTCAGATCCCAGCCTCTTCCCTCTGCCCATCGGGCCCAGCCCGGGATGCCCTGCTGTCATTGATGTGGCGTTGGGGGCCAGGTCTGTTTCAGGAGAAGCCTCACAGCCTGCAGAACAACATCCGGACGTCCCTGGAGAAGAAGAGGCGAGGCTCAGGGGTCTCCTGGGCCAGCCGGCCTGAGGCCACCCTGCAGGGTGAGCACTGGGGGTGGGAGTGTGGGGAAATCCTCCCTGGTGCTAGGGTTGGGGGCCCCGTGAGAGGAGCAGGTAAAATTCTTTCTGGATTCTCCTGCAAGAAGAATGTGTGTTCCTGGTCACTGCAGAGGAGCTGGGGAAGGGGGGTGAATTTGGGGCCCTCACCCTCCATCCTGCCAGGACAGTAGGCTCCCCTGACACCCTGGTCTGTGGTGCTCCCCAAGCCCTCCCTGTGCACCAGAGACATCTCCTGAGTGTCGGGGGTGGGGGGAGTGGCGGGCATCCCGGGCCCAAACACTGGCTCATCCCTACTGGAGTCTCCCTCAGAGGTGGGTGCTGGGACAAGGGTACTGGAGGAATGGAGGGAACTCTGTCCATCCCTATCACCCTGTGGCACTGTCACCACCTTTGCCTAACCACTGTCTTTCCCAGCACCAGCCCTGTACCATCACTGGCACACCTCACCATGGAACCCTCCATCACTGTCACCTGGGCCACCCATCCCAGTGCCCACCACCTCCCCCACCGTCCCTCCCACCCCGTCCCAGTGCCCACCACCTCCCCCACCGTCCCTCCCACCCCGTCCCAGTGCCCACCACCTCCCCCACCGTCCCTCCCACCCCGTCCCAGTGCCCACCACCTCCCCCAGCATCCCTCCCACCCCGTCCCAGTGACTACCACTGCCCCCACTGTCCCTCTCACCCCATCCCAGTACCCACCACCTCTCCACCATTCCTCCCACCCCATCCCAGTGCCCACCACCTCTCCACCATCCTCCCACCCCATCCCAGTGCCCACCACCTCCTCTACCATCCCTCCCACCCCGTCCTAGTGTCCACCTCCCCTACCATCCCTGCCACCCCATCTGTGTGCCCATCACCTCCCTCACCATCCCTCCCACCCCATCCATTTGCCCATCACTTTCTCTACTATCATTGCCATGGACCTGGTCCAGTAGAGAGGCACAGTCAGCATTGGAGATGAGCCCAAGGCCAGGACTCAGCTCTTTAGTCAACAGAGCTGAGGGTGTCCTGCTTCAGGGTCAGGATAAGTCAGTCCAGGTCAAGTCTGCCCCTCTGTCATCCCTCATTTGTCCGTAGATTTCCTGGGCACTGTGTACATCTCTAAAGTGAAGAGTAAAGGCCACCCTGCTGTGTACAGGCTCTCCCTCAATGCCAGCCTGCCTGCTCCTTGGCAAGCTGTTTTGCCTGGGGATGGAGAGGTGCCCTCCTTCCAGGTGAGCCTGGGCTGCCATGAAGTGAGCCACCACCACTGGGGTAGGGGGCCCTGAGGGCCACACTGTGGGCACTGGCCACATAGGGAGGGAGACACAGCTTTGAGGATGAGGGTCCCCTCCCCCACACCAGTCATGTCTGTGACAGGGACCTGCTGAGTGGTAGCAGCGTGGACTTCTGAGTCAGCCAGGCCTGGATTCAAATCCTGGCTCTGCCATTTATTAACTGTGTGTCTTTGAGCAGATTATTTACTCTCTCTGAGCCTCAGTTTCTTCATCTGTGACATGGGGATGCGACAAGCACCAGCCAGCGTTGTTGGAGGTGTGTGAGGTGAGGCGTGTGCAGTGTAGAACGCCTGGGCACAGTCCCTGCTTGGGTAGTGGCAGCCAGGAATCTTGCTGTCCTTGGCAGCTGCTCCAGCACGGCAGAAAGGAGTCCCCAAGCACAGACTTGAGTCTTCCCCTTCATGGGGTCATTTGTGTTTCTTTTCTTTTTTTTGGAGTGAGGAGGACAGGGGCTTGCTTTGTCACCAGACTGGAGTGCAGTGGCATGATCATAGCTGACTGCAGGCTCGACCTCCTGGGCTCAAGGGATCCTCTCTTATCAGCCTCCTGGGTAGCTACAACCACTGGCACACACCACCACGCCAGCCAATTTTGTTTTTTATTTTTGGTAGAGACAGGATCTCTCTGTGCTGCCCAGGCTCATTTGTGTTTCTTTAACATGGTACACCCTCCATGGTGACAGGGACACGTGCCAATTCCTTTGTTCAGGGTTTATATTTTCATTTGAAAGAAGAGGTCTCTAAGGCATTTTCTGCCTCTGAGCCTTTGCACGTGCTGTTCCTACTGCCTGAAAAGCTTTTCCTTCGGCTTTGTACGTGGCTGACTCTTTGGTGCTCATTGAGGTCTTGGCATGCCTGTTGGGCCCACACAGTCCTGCCCCAGCACCTTTCTTGCCTTGTCCTCCTCTCCCTGTCATTTGTCCCATCTTATCTTCCTTGTTCTTGGGAGCCATCACCATTGCCAGCTCCACGAGGGCAAGGGCCATGCCCATCAGAGCCTGGCACAGTTCCTGGCATGGGACAGACAGTGAGCAATTGTTAAAGGAAGACATGAGGCTCAGAGAGGAAGGAAGGGATTTGCCCAAGTGCTGAACTCAAACCCAGGCCGCCCAAGCCTCCGCCCAGGGCTCTGTCCCCGACTACGAGGGTGGGGATAGGGTGAACTATGCTGAGACGGGAGGGGACGGAGCCTGAGGCCGGGCCCAGGCCGAGGCAGCCCCCCCGAGTCATGTGTCTTGTCTCTGTCAACCCACTGCTTAGGTGTATAGAGCGCCTTTTGGTAACTTCACCAGGAAGCTGACCGCTTGTATGTCTACAGTAGGGCTGCTCCAGGCGGCGAGCCCCTCCTGCAAGTGGATGCTGACGACCTTGGCCTGTGATGCCAAGCGGGGCTGGAAGTTTGACTTCAGCTTCTACGTGGCCACCAAGGAGCAGCAGCACACCCGGTAACAGAGCCTGGCAGACAAGCCAGTGCCCACCAGCCCCGCTGCTTCTTTGCCCTTTTCTCATTTTTCTCTCTCTTCACATGAGGCATGCCAGCAGGCCCCCCAACTTTTTTTTTTCCCTGAGATGGAGTCTTACTCTCTTGCCCTGGCTGGAGTGCTGTGGTGCAATCTTGGCTCGCTGTATAACCTCTGCCTCCCAGGTTCAAGTGATTCTCCTTCCTCAGCCTCCTGAGTAGCTGGGATTATAGGCATGCACCACACCTGCCTCATTTTTGTATTTTTAGTAGAGATGGGGTTTTGCCATATTGGCCAGGCTGATCTCAAACTCCTGAACTCAGGTGATTCACCTGCCTTGGCCTCCCCGGGTGCTGGGATTATAGGCATGAGCCACTGCACCCAGCCCTGAGGGAGGCCAGCAGTCCCTTTTAAGAAACTGCCACCCATTTCCACACACCTGCTCATATGGGTCTCTGCTCAGGGCTGGGTAGTGGAGAACATTGGAAAGATCGCAGGCCCGGGAGCTGCTCCCCCTCTTGATAGCTCCTCAGGGCTTACAGCGGCCACCTGGTGTCCCTCTGGCACACCCTCTGCCTAGAATGCTTTTCCCCAGCTCCTCACGTGCAAGACAATTTCTCAAGATTTAAGTCACTGTCCAACTATCTCCTGGGAGAGGCTGTCCCTCCCTGAGCGCCATGTCCAACCTCTTTCCATATGTCGCCCACTGCGCTCCTGGCCCCACTGCCACCTGCCACTATGCTGACCTGTGGTGTCACCTGTCTTCCCACGGGAGCACATGGGCATCTCGTGGTGGCACCTTGACCGTCTCACTTGGTGCCGCCTCCCAGCCCCTGTCAGGGTGTCTGGCATAGCAGGTGCAGATAAGTACTTGCTGAATGAATGAATGAGTACGCACCGCTCTTCCTTGACAAGGCACTCACCCACACTCTAAATACATCATGGATTCAGAAAATATTTATTGAATGCCCCCGCCCCTTACGCTGGAAGGAGAGTGAGGTGGGTGCCTCTGTTGTATTCACCTGCCACTGGCTCAGTCCCTGTTAGTGCCTGGTGTGAAACCGGCCCCACTGCGTGCCAAGTGAGAGGCCGAATTCTGTGTTCTCGGGATCACCATCCCAGCCAGGGACACGTTTTCTGGGGTTTCATTCCCCGTGTTGTAAACACGGCCCTGCATCCATTTATCGTGGAGGCCATGTTAGCCGAAGGTCTCTCTCTGCCGTTCACGGATTTAACAAGCCGTGGGCTCCAACTGTGCCAGCACTGTGCTGGGGACGTGGTAGTAACAAAGACAGATGTGACTCCTGCCCTCGGGCCATCCATCGGGAGACAGGCAACTAACAAGTAAACAACAGTGTCATTATAAACTATGATTCGTGCTGTGAAAGAAATAGCCCCACTATCATTGTGGTAGAGAACAGTGGTGTGAGGCCATGCTTGGTGACATGGGGACTGTGGGCTCTGACGGGGCTGGGTGACACGGGGACTGTGGGCTCTGACGGGGCTGGGTGACACGGGGACTGTGGGCTCTGACGGGGCT
>CM052659.1:9521208-9586608 GCA_028533165.1 Leontopithecus rosalia
AGGTGACACGGGGACTGTGGGCTCTGACGGGGCTCGGTGACACGGGGACTGTGGGCTCTGATGGGGCTGGGTGACAGGAACTGTGGGCTCTGTTGGAGCTTGGTGACACAGGGACTGTGGCCTCTGATGGGGCTCTGATGGGGCTCTGATGGGGCTGGCTTTAGAGTGTCAAACACCGGAGGCTGTTTGACAGGAGGCTGAACTCTGCATGAGGCTGAGGATGCAGCTTAGAGGCTGGGGAATGGCAGGACATCTCTCGCTGGGTCCTTTCCAGGGTCTCTGACAGGGCTGGCTTTGGAGCGTCAAGCAGCCACAGGAGGCCAAACTCTGCATGGGGCTGAGGGTGCAGCTGGGAGGCTGGAAAATGGCAGGACAACACCCATGGGGTCCTTTCCAGCCTGGCACCCTGACTCAGGGGTGGGGGCCCCTCTGCCTATCCTCCCCTGAGCCCCAGGCTGGCCTCATTCTGCACAGACACATCAGTGACCAGGGTTCAGGGAGGCTGCCTAGATGAGCTGGAAACATTCTAGAAAGAACTTTGAGCTGCAGTGGGTCCAATGGTTAGCCAGCTGTTGACTCTGCAGCCCTTCCTCCCTGTGGAATCTAGAGACTTCCTCACTGTTGGGGTTGAGACGAGGCTGGGGGCTTCTGAGTGGGGACTGCTGGGGTTGGCCCTGGAGTCCTTCCTGAACCCTCATACCCCTGGGGGACAGTTTGAAAGCTGCTGGTCATCTCCACCCTTCATGCCTCCTATGGGGAGACTGAGGCCCAGAGGGGAAAGACCTTGGCTAGGTTCCCACAGTCAGCCTTGGCAGAGGCGCAGCTAGAACAGCCTCCAGACCCCTGGCCCAGGGCACTTACCCCAGCCTGAGAACAAATCCCCATACAAGGACAGAGCCCAGTCCAGACCCCACTACCCACCAGCCCTAGCCCCGGACCACTGGCCTCGCCTCCCCTGACTCCTCCTGGCCTTTCTGGCCTCAGCCCGGCCTCCGTTGCCTCCACAGGAAGCTGTACTTCGCCCAGTCCCACAAGCCCCCCTTCCATGGGCGTGTGTGCTTGGCTCCCCCTGGCTGCCTGCTCAGCTCCAGCCCTGACGGACCAACCAAAGGCTTCTTCTTCGTGCCTAGTGAGAAAGGTACGGCAGGGGCACACAGGTAGGGACCTCGGGAGCTGGGCCTTGCCTGCCCTGTAACAGCTCTGCCTCCGTGTTCCCAGTGCCCAAGACCCGTCTCTCAGCCACCTTCGGCTTCAACCCCTGTGTGAACACGGGCTGCGGGAAGCCGGCGGTGCGGCCGCTGGTGGACACCGGGGCCATGGTCTTCGTGGTCTTCGGCATTATTGGCATCAACCGCACCCGGCAGGTGGACAACCACGTCATTGGAGACCCGGTACGGGGCTTGCATCGGGCAGATGCCGAGGGCTCAGCTGCAACAGACTTGCAAATAAGCACCTGCCCAGGGAACCATGTCCAGCGCCTCCCACCCCATCTTGGCTCCTCAGTGGCTCCTCCAGTCCAGACAGAACCCCCTTGGGCTCCTGGGGGCCCTGTTCTTCTTGAGGACTCAGCAGCGTCCACCTCTTAGACTCACCCAGGAATCTGGGTTTAGGGCCCAAGGGGGCTGCCTGCCTGTGAGGGACTAGAATGGAGAGAGGGTGGTCCAGGTGTGGATACCTCCTTGCCCTCCCCGGCCCTCCCCCTTGCTCTGAGCTCAGCCGTGGCTTTCTCCTCTCTAGGACGCCCCTCCCTCACATGCACTCCTGTCCCATTTTGAACTGGGCATAGTGGGTGCTGGGGATTCCTGGGAGGAAGGAGGGCTGGGTATACCCTGCCTTTAGTAGTCACAGTGCAGTGGGGTATACAGGAATGGCAGCCATGGAGTAAGTCGAGAGCAAGGTGGAGTCGGAGGAGATGTGTGTGTTCAGTCCACAGTGGGTGTCTGCAGGCACTCAGAGCAGGGCCAGGGGACCAGGCAGGTGCTGTGGGACAGTGAGGATGTGGCTGTCTGGGAGGGTGGGGAGAAAAGGAAGAAGTCCAGGTAAGGTGGGGGGTGCAGGGGAGGAGGGGAGCCGTAGTGGCCTGTGTGGCATCCCTGGGGCTGGGGGTGAGCACCCAGTACTGAGTCTGCGTCTCACTGAGTGGCCTGGGCCGGCTTGTGTCTCCTTGGGAAAGGGCAGCGTTGTCTACGACAGCAGCTTTGACCTCTTCAAGGAAATTGGGCACCTGTGTCGTCTCTGCAAGGCCATCGCAGCCAACTCCGAGCTGGTGAAGCCAGGCGGGGCCCAGTGCCTACCCTCAGGTGCGTGGGGTTGGGGGAGCTGGTTCCTCCGAGGGAGGATGGACTGACATGGGAGGCACAGAGGCCGTGGTCCAAGGTAGACAGCCCGAAGGACACAGTGCCTGACGTGTGAGTGTATTGCAGGTGTGTATCTGTGCTGTGTGTGTCCACACCAGGGTGGGGTGTGTGTCGGCGGTCAAGGGTTTTTGGATGTGAGCAGGCTTGTGTGTGAACGGGACTAGTGCAGAGGTGCGCATGTGTGGGATGTGGGGCACACCTGCAGGGGTAGCTTTTCCAAAATTGGGGTCGGGGCCAGGGGCTGGTCCACAGCCAACCTGGAGGAGGCCACAGCAGGGGTCTCCCTGGGAGGGCCCCACATGTCATGTTCCACCCCAATGGCGAATGCATGTTGTAGGTTTCCCAGTGTCGTTGCCACTGGTTACAAACACTTTAAGCCTCAGAGGTAGGTGAGTGCGTGGGCACAGGTGTGACGGGGGTGGACTGGCTCTTCCAAGGCCACCACCCACTCCCTTTCTTGTCTCTCCCGCAGGCTACAGCATCTCCTCCTTCCTGCAGATGCTGCACCCTGAGTGCAAGGAGCTGCCTGAGCCCAACCTGCTCCCAGGGCAGCTGTCCCATGGGGCAGTGGGCGTCAGAGAGGGCCGCGTGCAGTGGATCTCCATGGCTTTCGAGTCGGTGAGCCTGGGCAGCCTCTCTGGGCACCGTGCTGCATACTTGCCCCATGTGTGCCACCTCTGATCCCAGATCGGGGAAGGTGCTGAGGCCCGGAGAGGTGGAGTGACTTACCTGAGGTCACACAGTTAGTGGGTGTCAGTGTCAAGTGCTTAACCAGGCCACCTGACTGAGTTCTGCCCTTCCTTCCCCTTGGGTGGCCTGCCAGTTCCCTTCCACCCACTCTTCTCCTCCCCACCCTCTCAATTAACCGGGTATCCATGGTATTTTTTAGTCTTTAGTCTGTAGGGGCTGGTAGAAGTCCAGGATGCCCCCCTCTGCCACTGTGGGAGGCCAGGTCAGGGCCCTAGACCCTGGCAGCCTCCCTCAGGGTGGCCAGGGGACCGGCCATCCCTTATACCTCCCTGCTGCCTCTGTCACCCCTGGATGCTCCCTGGGCTCTGCCCAAGAAGGCATAGGCACACACCTGTGCACATACACACACATGCACACAACTCAAACACACGCTGGTGGCTGGTTTATTTTACTTAGTGCCAGGTTCATGGGCACTGTGGGACCTTTCTGTCCTGGCACGTGGCTCTCCCAGGCTTGGCAAGACCATCCCTGCTGCCTCCATGCAGAGACCTGGGCTCAGTCCTCACTGGGATCCTGGTGTGCTCTGTGTTCTTGAGCAAGTTACTCATCCCCTCTGGCCTCCTCTAGAGAAGAGGGTTAAAGGTCCCTGCGGCCCTCTGGCAGGTGTGGAGATAACACACGGGAAAGCCTGGGGAGTAAGAACAGATATGACAGGTTACCGGGGGAGGTGACTTCTCTGGCCCCCACCCTGACTTCCTTCCTACTGTTTGTGTGACTCATTGTACAAGCAAGGAAACCACTGGCCACCAGCCACCAGCCAGGAGGGCCTCAGAGCCCTCAGCAAGACCCCAGGCAAACGCAGACACGAGTTCAAAGCCCCAGATGGGTTTTTAAAGATCGTTTGTTTATTTATTTATTTTACTGTGGTAAACTATACATAATATGAAATTGACCATCTTAACCGGTTTTTTTTTTTTTTGAGCCGCTCATCTGTCACCCAGGCTGGAGTGCACTAGCAGCATCTTGGCTCACTGCAACCTCCGCCTCCTGAGTTCAAGTGATTATTCCACCTCAGCCTCCCGGTAGCTGTGACTACAGGCGCATACCATCACGCCTGGCTAATTTTTTTTTATTTTTTATTTTTTGGTAGAGATGGGATTTCACCATGTTGGCCAAGCTGGTCGCAAACTCCTGACCTCAGGTGATTCACCCACCTCGGCCTCCCACAGTGCTGGGATTACAGGCGTGAGCCGCAGCACCCAGCCTGAACCATCTTTAAGCACACAATTCAGTGACGTTAAGTATGTTCACACTGTTATCCAACCATTAACACCATCGACTTCCAGAACTTTTTTCATCTTTCCAAAGTGAAGCTCTGTGCCTATTAAAAACCAACTCTCCCCCTCCCCTTCCCACAGCCACTGGTACCCACCATTCTACTTTCTCCATGAATTTGACAACTCTAGGGAGCCTCATGTGACTTGAATCATATGGCGTTTGTCCTTTGGTAACTGGTTCATTTTCTTTTCTTTTTTTTTTTTTTTTTGAACTGGAGTCTTGTTCTGTCACCCAGGCTGGAGTACAGTGGAGTTATCTCAGCTCACTGCAACCTCCACCTCTCAGGTTCAAGTGATTCTCCTACCTCAGCTTCCCGAGTAGCTGGGATTGCAGGTACATGCCACCATGCCTGGCTAATTTTTTGTATTTTTAGTAGAGATGGGGTTTCACCATGTTGGCCAGGCTGGTCTCGAACTCCTGACCTCGGTGATCCACCCGCCTCAGCTTCCCAAAGTGCTGGGATTGCAGGCGTGAGCCAATGCTCCTGGCCGGTGACTGGTTCATTTTATTCGGTATTAGGTTCATCCATGTTGTACCATATATCAGAACTCACCTCCCTCTGCAGGCTGAAGCCCCAGGCAATTCCAGGGAGGAGAGAGGTCCCCACTCAGGCTTACCACATGGTAGGGCACCCATTACCAGGTTGACCCCACCAGCCCTCAGACGCACCTGCATGTGCACACACATACACACGGACTCCTGTGAACTGGCTTATGTGCAGCAAGAGCAGAATTGATAAGCAGATACCTTAAGAACCTTCTAGAGCAAGGCGAGTGCCTGTTTCTCTCATTCATCATCCATGAGCACCCCTCAGGGCTGGGCACTGTGGGCCAGCCAGGCTTCTCCTGCTCTTGCAATTCCCAGTCTCACCCTCCAGGGCCAGGCAGGTTTCCAGGCAGTGACGAGCTGGGGAAGCACTGAGGGTTTGGAGACCCCAAAGGAGGCCCACCTTGGGGCATCAAGGAAGGCTTCCTGGAGGAGGCAGGACCCCAGAAAATCTTGAAGGATGAACAAGAACTGGCTGAGCAGGCAGAAGGAACAGCGTGTGCTCTGTGTGGACACGAAAGCGTGGGGGGCCCTGGGAGCTGAAGGGAGTTCTGGTGGGCCAGGACCGTGGTTGTATCTGGACCAGCGCTGCCGTAACAATCACATGATGCCTCAAGAAGCTGGTCCGGATGCGTTTTGGATTGAATCATCATTCACACCCTCCCCAACACACACAACACTCCATTAGTGGCCACAGAACAGACCGGGTGGGCCACGCAGCCCCTGCCTATCTCACCAGCTCCTCTCTCTCCCCACAGACCACGTACAAAGGCAAATCCTCCTTCCAGACGTACTCGGACTACCTGCGCTGGGAGAGCTTCCTCCAGCAGCAGCTACGGGCCTTCCCCGAGGGCTCAGCCCTGCGCAGGGGATTCCAGACCTGTGAGCACTGGAAGCAGATCTTCATGGAAATCGTAGGCAAGCGGCAGCCCCGCCCCTCCACCCTGGGCAGGCAGGGGCTGAGGCAGAGGGACCTGGGGCAGGGAGGGTGCAAAGCAGCCTTTGTGAACCACATTCTCCGTCCTGATCAAGAGCCCTGGGGAAACGAAGTGACACAATGGCCAGAGCACTGATCAGAGGACGGAGTTTGGGTCCTCTCCTGTCAGGGGCATCTGGCCATGTTCTCTGATCTGGACGTTGGCCACCTAAAAAGTAACAGGCCGGGCGCGGTGGCTCATGCCTGTAATCCCAGCACTTTGGGAGGCTGAGGCAGGCGGATCACAAGGTCAAGAGATCGAGACCATCCTGGCCAACATGGTGAAACCCCCTCTCTACTAAAAATATAAAACTTAGCTGGGCATGGTGGCACGTGCCTGTAGTCCCAGCTGCTCTGGCGGCTGAGGCAAGAGAATCGCTTGAACCCGGGAGGCTGAGGTTGCATTGAGCCAAGATCACACCACCGTACTCCAGCCTCCAACAGAGCAAGACTCTGTCTCTAAAAGAGAAAAAAGTAGCAGTCATGACCATGATGGCAGCTGCCAGTTACCAGCGCCCCCAGGTGCCAGGCTCTGGACTGAGGGCCTGACCTGTGTTCTCTTCAACTCCAAACAAGGCCTGTGGGATAGGTCTTGTTATGACCCCATTTTACAGGTGGAGAATTGGAGTCTCAGAGAGGTCAAGGGCTCACCCCAGCAGCACAGCTGGCTGCGGTCACCCACAGAGCAGTTCACTGAGGCCCTTTTCTCCCTTGCAGGGGTGCAGAGCGCCCTGTGTGGCCTGGTGCTGTCCCTGCTCATCTGCGTGGCTGCGGTGGCCGTGTTCACCACCCACATCCTGCTCCTGCTGCCCGTGCTCCTGAGCATCTTGGGTACGTGGGTGAGAGGCTGGCAGGCATCCAGTTGGTGAGGACGGCAACAGGCAGGGTCTCCCTGGTGGCCTCCAGGTAGCAAGTTTCTCTGAACCCTTCACTGTCGCTGGAGGCTTCCCCTCCCACACCCCACGTCAAAAGACCTGCCGGTGCCGTCTGGGACACTAGCTCATAGGTCTGTCTTTTCCGCACGTCTGTGCTCCCGAGCAGAGCCGGGGTACCCAGGTAGTAGCCCTCAGCTCAGTGATGTGTTGTTATACTTGACCCCTCCCTGGGGGGCCTCGGTGTGCCTTGTCCCTCCTGTCACCTGAGGGTGGGGCTGGACCCCAGACGTCCCTGTTCCCCTAAGTCCTCCAGGGCAGGAGTCCAAGCTGCCTCCCTTGCTGTCATTTCGCAGGCATCGTGTGCCTGGTGGTGACCATCATGTACTGGAGCGGCTGGGAGATGGGCGCGGTGGAAGCCATCTCCCTGTCCATCCTTGTTGGCTCTTCCGTGGATTACTGTGTCCACCTGGTTGAAGGCTACCTGCTGGCTGGAGAGAACCTGCCCACCCACCAGGCCGAGGTGAGCACCCTGCCTGCCTTACCCCCCTACCACCCACACTGGGTCTTCTCTCAGCTCAGTGCAGCTGAGGGACCCTCAAGGGCAGCTAGACACCCCAGTACCAGGACCCGCATGCAGGCTGCGTTCTAGGACCTAAGATATCCCAAAGTTGATCCCCAAGCCTCAGGGAATCACATTCTAAGGTCCACTCCCCCCCAGCCTCAGTCTCCCCCCGTGAGCAATGAGAGGGTTGGACCAGACACAGGATTCTAGGCCCTTCCTTCTCCCCATTGCCCCAAGTCCATGGCTCATTCTCCTTCCAGCCATGATGCAGAGGCTGCAACTCTGCTCCAGCCCCTGGTGGCTTGGTGAGGACATATTTACATACTCAGTGCCAAAGGATCTGGGCCTAGTAACAATTTTTTTCCTTAGTTAGGAATTGCACTGGTGTGAAAACATTCACAAATATGTAAAAATCAAATCAGTTACACATTTAACTGCCTGTGGTCAAAGGAACAAAATGAGTTCCAAGCAGGGCTCCCATTTATGAGGATCTACTGTGCAGACCCTAGCGTCCTGTTGCCATAGCAACACCCACCGTGTGCCTACCCTCCCAACCCTGTGAGGCGGCTTGCAGCTCTCATCCCAGTTACAGAGCAGGAACCCAGCCTGGGGTGGGGGTGCATGATTCCCCAGGTGTTGGCCAGAGGGGTCCCACGTGCAGGCCGGGCCCCCAGCTCTCTTCTCGCCCCCAGGATGCCCGATCGCAGCGCCAGTGGCGTACGCTGGAGGCCGTGCGACACGTGGGCGTGGCCATCGTCTCCAGTGCCCTCACCACGGTCATCGCCACAGTGCCCCTCTTCTTCTGCATCATTGCCCCATTTGCCAAGTTCGGCAAGATCGTGGCACTCAACACGGGCGTGTCCATCCTCTACACGCTGACCGTCAGCACCGCCCTGCTGGGCATCATGGCGCCTGGCTCCTTCACCCGGACCCGGACTTCCTTCCTCAAGGCCCTGGGTGCTGTGCTACTGACAGGGGCCCTGGGGCTGGGCACCTGCCTCGTGCTCCTGCGGAGCGGCTATAAGATCCCCCTGCCCGCAGGGGCCTCCCTATAGACCGGGCCGGGCTCTGGACACTTGCACCTTTGGTCCCATGGCTGGGAGACAGGAGCTGCTTCCCAGCTGGGCTCCGGCTAGCTGTGTCCCCAAGCCTGGGCCTGGGGCCAGCATGGTGGCTGACATCCACACAAGTGGTGTGGACCATGCTGCCTTTTCGGAGCTGGGAGTTGGAGATGGCCGCCACCCCACAGGCCGGGCTGCTGGCAGCTACACTAGGCTTTTTGCCCAGTGGCAGAAGAAACCAGCCCTCCTCCCATGCCCGGTCACCGTGAGGGTCAGGTGACTTTTGTAGGGGATCTCCCTCTCACACTGCCTCAGTGCTCACAGCCTTCTGGTGTGGATGTTACTGGGTGGCCCCCATTCTACTGATGTGAAAACTGAAGCACCAGGACACAGTGACTGCCCTGTCGCTGGATCGGTGGCAGAGCCAGAGCTGCCTCCGAGTCCCATGCTGCCCTCAGGGTCTTGCAGGAAGAGCACAGTGGATTCGGCGGTGGGGGGAGCCTCACACCCCCTGGCCCCCCATAACCCTCCCCTTCAGCTTTACGGCGGCCAGTGCTGAATGGCCCTGTGGCCCTCCCTGGGCCTTTTGGTCCTGGCCAGAGAAGACAGAGGGACCCGGCTTGGGCTTCTGCATGTCCTACCCCTGGCCCCAGTCTCAAGGGACCCCTTGAAGGCCCTCTCTGGGGGCTGTGGGGCTCAGCACAGCTTTCCTCACAGATCCAAGCCCTCATCTTTCCCACCTACTCCAAGTGGATGTTTTGGCGGGTGGCCGCTGTGGCGAGGAGCTGCCATGCCTGCCACCTGCTCATGGCAGAGGGTTCCTATTAAAGTGACATGGGATTGTAGATGCTGCTGTTAACACGAGCGTTTTAAACACTGCTGGCTCCACCACATTTCTCAAGTTGAAGTGTGACTGTGCACACTGCTCATCTTAAACCTGGCACAAAGGCTGGGGCTTGCACTGGAGGGAGAGGGGGGATGGGCTGGAGGGTGCTGACCCTCCTGGAACAGGTCACAGGACGCTCTGGGGGAGGTGAGGTTCAAGAGATGCTTCTCTTTAAAGGGTCCAACTGGCTCCGCAGAGGGGCGTTTTGAGGCTGCCTTTGGCGTGCCAAGTATGGTGCTGGGCACTGAGCTCTTTCCCTGGGGACGGACATTGCCACTGGGCTCGATGAGTGTAGACTTGGACTGAGCTAGAATGAATCCCTGAGGGTAGGAAAGACACCAAAGGTGGTTTCCAGGCCAGCCCTCCTGGCCTTCTGTAAATATTAACTGGGGGCCTGAGGATGCAAGGCAGACATGCACCATGGCATCCTCCACTTAGCAAGTGTTTGTTGAGGGACTGTTGGACCTTGGGCCCACCATACATGGTGAAGAATGACATCAAGCAAACAGTGAGTGAGCCTAGCAGACAGCACTGACTGCCAGAGGCTCTCTTCAGGGTTTGTATCTTGTCCCGGGGCTGCCATTAAAAAGCTCCACACACTATGTGACTTCCACAACAAGAGTTTCTTCTCACTGTTCCGGAGGCTGGAAGTCCAAAAGCAAGGTGTTGGCAGCATTGGTTCCTCCTGCAGGCTTTCATGGACAGTCCGTTGCCTGCTCTTCTGGCTTCTGCTGGTTGGTAGCAAGCCAGCCTTGCTGTTCCTTGTCTCTGTGTCACTCTAGCCTCTGCCTGTATCCTCAAGTGAGCTTCTTAGTCTGTTTCTCTGTCTATGGCACCTTCTTTCTAAAAGGGGCACCAGGCATATTGGATTAGGCCCCACCCTAGTGACTTCATCTTAACATGATCATCTGTAAAGACCTTATTTTCAAATAATCTCGCATTCACGGGTACCGGGAGTTAGATCTTCAGCATCTCTCTCCGGGGACACAGCAGGGTTCTCACGTGTGACCTCACTTGTTAACCATGAAGAGTAGGTGCAGTCACACCCGTTTTGCACACAGGGCAGCCAAGGATCTGAGATTGACTTGCGGGGATCACGCAGCCACACAGTGGTGGAGCCAGGCACCAAGCCCCACCAGCCTGTCCCCTGGTGTATCCTCAGCCATTAAGATTCGCAGCCTCTCAGTACAGTCTAACAAAGGCTGATGATGCTTACAGGGTTGTCTGAGGTTGGTGGTCAGAGCAAGAGGCCCGTTCTTAGAAAATCCAGAATGAGAACCCTTGTGTTTGTACAATGCTTCATAGCTGGGCATCTTCCCATCCAACATCTGGGAAACCTGGATGCTGGGAGGCCCAAAAGCACAGTCACTGAGGGGAAGGACCATGCCCCGAAGCACACAGCCCTGAAGGGCCTGATCAGGGCACAGGCCGGGCTCTGGCCTGCAACCTGCTGGCAGCGGTCCCCAGATGTGCATGAGGCCACATCTGCAGGATCAATCCTCATCCAAATGACCACCCATGCAGGGAGTATGGGACAGGCTGGTGGGAGGAGGCCTGGTAGAAGCGGTGGGGAGGGAAGGGGGCTGGAAAATAGGATGCCCCAGGAGGTGCTTAGAAAAAGATCTACATCTCCAAGTACTTGTCCTGAGAACTTTCCCAAAACTTAGTATTAATATAGAGATAGAATAATTTGCATATCATTTGCATGATGTTCAAATAATGCCCATTTGGCTGGGTATAGTGGCTTGAACCTATGATCCCAGCACTCTGGGAGGCCGAGGCGGGTGGATCGCATAAGGCCAAGTGTCCAAGACCAACCTGGCCTATGTGGCGAATCCCTGTCTCTACTAAAAATAGAAAAATTAGCCAGGTATGGTGGTGCACATCTGCAGTCCCAGCTACTTGGGAGGTTGAGGCAGAAGAATTGCTTGAACCTGGGAGGTGGAGATTGCAGCGAGCCGAGATTTGGCCTAGGAGACAGAGTGAGACTGTCTCAAACAAAAACAAATAATGCCCATTTATAAAGAAACCCTCGCCTCACCCCTCTCCTTTTGTGGTACAGCTCCTCTTCCTTCCCCTGGCCTCTGCCTTCAGGGTGTCGCGGGGGTGCTGGGTGGGCAGGTCTAGGGTGGAGGAGGCAGGCCGGTGTTACTGTCATCTCTCCCAGGGTGGCAAGGGCTCCATGGCACCTGTACCTCTGATGCATCCCTCACGACTTCTGCAAGTGGAATTCCCGTTTCACGGATGAACACTCAGGCCCAGAGGGGAAAGAGTGTGCACCCAGCAGGCTGCCCGGCAGCTTCCCTCGCCGCCAGCTTCCAGCCAGGCTCACCCCTGGGGATGGCATTCTCAACTTTAGGTCTGCGTCTCCTCATCAAAGCTGTCCTGTCCGGCCCTGTCTGTGTTCTTCCTCCAGGAGAGGGGCCAAGGCCAGGCTCGGGGAAGTCCGTGAGTGAGAGTTTCCAGAACTCTGGTCATACAACTGGTTGCCTACTTACCTCCAAATAGATCCCCCTTAATCTTGTTTGTGAATACTGGCGCCACAGGGACCCAGAGGCACTAACTCCCATGTAAAGAACCTTGACCTTCCTTTGCCACTGATGCACAGCTCACAGTCTTAACGAGCTTTGCTGAGTGTTAATGAGATGCTCTTTGTTAGCTCGGGCACAGCAGGTAGCCCGAGGTCTGTGAGGAAGTGCAGGCATTTAGCATGACAAGGTGGCAGCATGTGGCACAGAGGAGGGGCCGAAGGCACTAGGAGAGGAGGAGAGCTAGGGCAGAGGGACCTCTACCCCCTGCCGAGGTTCCCTGAGCCCCTGCTTCTTTCTCCCTCCCCTTGGAGACCAGGAGGTATCAATGCGTGCGCGTGTGTGGAGTGCCTGCTTTGCCTGGGCAAGAATCTGTGCGTTCTCAGGACTCTTGAGAGCATTCATCGGAGAGAACGCTTTTGCCCTATTTCACGGCTAAGCAGCTGAAGCCCAGAGACATGAGCTGGGCCCAGGTCCACCCCCTCACCTCCCAAGCTGACAAGGAGCCTTGAGAAAGGACAAAGCCGTGCTCACGCCCATGTCTACCCAAGAAAGCTGGACTTCATCCTGGAGGGAATCAGGATTACAGTGAAAGGCTTTTAACAACAGAAGACCATTTTATGTTTATCTACTCGGTAAAGATCTACAGGGTTGATAACACACTACTGCCTGGGCTAAGGGGACACGGGCTGTCACGTGTTGGTGGTGGCTGGAGTGGAGAGTAATTTGGCAGTAACTATCAAAATTACATTCTCACATTCTTTTGATACAGCAATGCTGCTTCTGAGAATCTATCCTGCAGCTAAACTTACTATGGGGGCCAAGTACAAAGTGACTCACTAGAGGCTTGTCCCATGCAGCAAAGGGCTGGGAGCCCCCACACATCCATTGGCACAGGGATGGTGGAACATTCTGTTGCTGTTTTAAGAACAAGGAAGTGTTCTGTGTAACAACATGAAAAAATTGCCAAGATACATTAAATGGGGGGAAAACTTGCAGAACAGTGTGTGAAATATGCTAGCTTATGTGTAAAAAAAATGGCTGGGTGAGAGAACATGTACTCACTTTTGCTTGCATATGCATAAAGAAATTCTGAAGAAAACAAGAAAAACGGAAACAGTGCTTACCTGTGTGTGCGGGGAAAGTGGTACTAGGCAGATGGCAGAACGTGACGGGAGGAAGGTTTTATAAATCTTTCTACACTCTTGGATTTTTTTTTACTACAGAAATGTATTATCTAGATGATATTTTGTAAGCAGGGAAGAGACGTGGCTGTTGTTTACTCCTTAGAAAGCTCTCTCTGGCTGCAGGACTGAGGATGGAGGAGAGAGAAAGCAGCGAGGAAGGAGAAAAGGAGCATACCCCCTGCTCAGAAGTCATCAGCAGATGTCAACTGACTTGCTCTGCCCTGGAGGCATTGCCAGGAGATTCTGGGATGGGCACCAGGCACCCTCCCTGCCTTCCCTGAGCAGGAATGAGGTGAAACCTCCCTGCCCTGCTCCAGAGCCAGAGTCCCAGTCAGAGGCTTTGGAGTGATCAGCAGCATGACATTGCCTGATGCTGCTCCCTTGCCCACCCTTGTAGTTGAGCAGAGTGGGTGCTTGAGAGGGGGCCACACAGGGTAACAGAAAGAGGCCAGAGTTTGGATGCAGCCATCCTGTGGTGTAGTCACAGAACCCTTCCTTACCCTGCGTTATATGTAAATTTTTGGTGCTGCAAAAGAAGAAACACTCAAATAAAAATTTTCTCAGCAAGGCAATTTACTTCTGCAGAAAGGTGCATCCCACAGATGGAGCAATGGAGAGCACACACCCATACAAGGGAGGGGAGGGGTTCTTATCCCTGACGCAGGTAGCCCCTACTGCTATGTCGTTCCCCTAGTGGCTAGGGTTGGACTGCACAGTCTAAGCTAATTCTGATTGGCTATTTTAAAGGGAGCAATGGTTTGAGCCAGCGTGGTGGGGTGAACAGTTTGGTGGGAAGGATAGTTATAGAAAAGATAACTAAAGTTGACTCAGGTCAAAGCAGGTTACCAGGGGGACAGATAGGAACTACTGATTAGAACTGGTGGGAAAGTTGTTTACTAAAACTAAGGGTAAGGGGGCAAAGAAAACCAGGAAGTTAAACTTTGAAATTGAGAACAAAGAACAGGGGATCTGAACATGCTGATACATTGGTTCTTTGGAGATGATCTCAGAACTCACTGTACTTAACAATTTACAGGCTAAAACCTTTAAAGAGGAATGCATTACATCCTACAACCTGCCTCCATTAACTGTGTGGATGTGGGCAAGTCACATGCCCCATCTTGACCTGTTTGCCCATCCATTCAGTAGAATAATACCCATCGTGCATGTTCGTGTTTCAATAAGATGATGTTTGCCAAGGGCTTGGCCACAGCAATACCTCTGAGGCCATCACCCCACCATCATTGTTATAAAATAGATTTGCCCCAACTCAAGACAGCATTTATACACTTGGAATTGCACAGCACTTCAATAAACAGGCACTATTCTGTCCCCGGCTGGTCCCTCTCCAGCTGCTGGTGGGATAGGTTTTCTTATCCTAATTATTTTGGGCCCAACCATGTGATTTTTGTTGTCTCTGGGGATGTTGTTGAGAGCCAGGCCAGTGCGGGCTTATAGTTCCTGTCCGAGGAGACTTCCCTCTGCTTCTGTGCCTCCCTGGGAAGAGCAGGCCCCAGCGAGCCCACTGGATCCAGCAGGTTGAAAGACACATGGAACTGACTTGTCCCAGTGTGTGGCCTGGAGCCAAGTTGCACTGGTCCTGGTGTAGGTCAACTGACTCCCAGCTGACGCCCGTAAGTAACTGTCATGCAAAGCTGTGGAGTTTGAGGGGTTTGTTACACAGCCTTACTGCAGCAATAGTTGCCTGAAGCATTGCCTGTTGCCTCCAGAATTAAGCTGAGGTTACTTCATCCAGCCTTCCAGGTCCTTTAGGGTCTCACTGACCTGCATTTTTATCTCTTGCCACTGCCTCCATGTTGCACCTCAGGCCTCAGGGGAACCAACTTTTCAGTTCCTTAGTCATGCTGAGCTGTGGCTCCCTCGCTGCCTAAACACTCCTCCTGTACCTGCTACACCTTCATAGCCTCTCCTTCTCCTTCAGGATGCAGCTTCCTCCAGGAAGCCTTCATTAGTCCCAAGTCTGGGTTAGTCATATTGGGATATGACCACACAGCACTGCACTTCCCCTGCCCTGTGTTGTTAATGACCTGTTACTTGGCTCTCTCCCCACATATAGTCTATTCGTCATAAAAATCTATTGACTGGATACATTTTCTATCCCTTCAAGCCTCCATCTGCCTTTCTGTACTACGGGAACAATCTCATCAGAACTGGGGCAGAGCAGTGTCCTGGCTTGGCCTGGCTGCAGCTGGAGGAGCTGGCACCGCATCTATCACTCTCCAGCCACCTCTGCCCACCCTTCCCTGCTTCCCATCCTCCTCCTGCCTCTTCTTCAAGGAACTCCAGGTGAAAATGCAGATTGGCAGCAGAAGATGAATGCCCAGGACTACCTGATGGGACGCTGCTTGTACTTACCTTGTTTCCGTGGGGAGATGAGAAGAGCTTCCTACAGGAAGCTCTTGGCCACTGTCCCTGGCCACTCCACTCTGCCTGCTGGGGCGCTTCAGGGCTGATCTGCCTTCCCTCGGTGAGAACAGGCAGAGCTTTCCAGAGCAAGAGGGAGTGAGGGAGGAAAGCTGAGCTATAACTGAGTCCCTTCCACAGGCCTCCTCTCCAAAAGCTCACTTCTTCCCAAACACCCACCTCGTGAAGAAGGTGCACCCCATTTCTCAGACAGGAAAGTGACTCACCCACTTTCACCGAGTGGTGGGATCAAAACCCAGGCCAGCTGACCCCAAGGACAGTTTATGCCATGTATGAATGCTTCCCAGGGAGCAGTGGCTCAGAGGGTCTCAGTGATGTGGTCAGCATCAGAGGAGACAGAGGGCATATGTTGCACTGCTACAATCAGAAGAGAGGCTGTGCACCTCGCAGGAGTCTGTCTCGTTCAGAATCTCACCAGCTCCTCACGACTTTGCAAGGCAGGCATGTTACCACCCCATCCTACAGATGAGAAAACTGAGGCTTAGCAAGGTGGAGTGACTTCTCCGGGGGGCTCACAGCAAATGATGAGGCTGAGACAAGACTCTTCCCATCTCGTCCCTAGATCACTGAATTCCAGAGGTCCTACCCAGGGGAGCCCTTGTCCCAGGGACACTTTGGCAGAACCTGATACCTTGGGACATATCCTGCCCCCTTGGTATGGAGACACACGTAGGTTCCACCTGTAGCTGTGTGACCTGTGCAAGCCTCCTGATCTCTCTGAGCCCCTGGGTATCAGTTATCTCTTGCTGCCTAACAAACCATGTCAACATCTGGTGGCTTAAGACAGCCATGTATTTAGCCTGTGATTCTGCCTCTAAAGAAGCTGGGCTCATCGGGGCGTTCTGGCCCTGGCGGGGCTCCCTTGTGTGTCTGTAGTCAGCTGTAGGTTCACTGGGTGGTTTTGCTTTGGGGGCTTAGCTGGCTTTTGGGGCGGGAGGGCAGAGGTTGCAGGGTCATATGCCACTCACCACCCAGCACATTAGCTTGGGCTTGTTCACAGGGCAATGGCAGGGTTCCTGGAGGGTGAGGAGAAGTGCTCATGGCCTTCTGTTATGGGCTGAATTTTATTTTCCCAAAAAAGCATGTTGTGTTGGGCGCAGTGGCTCATACCTGTAATCCCAGCATTTTGGGAGGCCAAAGTGGGTGGATTGCTTGAGGTCAGGAGTTCAAGACCAGTCTGACCAACATGATGAAACCCTGTCTCTACTAAAAATAATTTTAAAAAATTAGCCAGGTGTGGTGGCACATGCCTGTAATCCCAGCTACTCAGGAGGCTGAGGCAGGAGAATTGCTTGAACCCAGGAGGCAGAGGTTGCAGTGAACTGAGATGGTGCTGTTGCACTCCAGCCTGGGCCACAGAGTGAGACTACATCTCAAAAAAAAAAAAAAAAAAAAAAAAAACATGTTGAAGTCCTAACCCCCAGCATCTCAGGATGTGACCTTATTAAGATGAGCCCATTAGTGTGGGCCTTAATCCCAACACGACTAGAGTTATCCACTGTATCGTGTCACTGCACTGCAAAATTTGTATCCCCAGAACATCAGAATATGACTGTATTTAGAATGAGGTCCTTAAAGAGGTGATGAAGTTAAAATGAAGCCATTCAGATGGGCCACAATCCAATCTGACTGCTTTCCTTCTAAGAAGAGAGGATTAGGACACCCAGAGAGACTTTAGGGACCTGAAAGAATGAACTGACAGCCATGTGCAGAGGTGGCAAGAGGGCGGCTGCCTGCAAGCCCAGGAGAGAGGCCCAGGAGAAACCAACACTGCCCACACCTTGATCTTGGACTAACAGCCCCCAGAACTGTGGGAGAAAACCTTTCTGGGTTAAGCCCCCAGTCTGTGGCACGGGTTTTGGCAGCCCCAGCAAACTAACACAGCTGTTATCCTGATAAAAAAGAGGGAATGTAGACACAGACGTGGCCCAGGGGAGATGAGGTGATGACACTGGGACAAAAATGCCACGTGAGGATGGAGAATAGGTCAGTGTGCCCACAAGCCAGGGAGGGCCAGCAGAGTGTCAGGAGCTACAAAGAAGCAAGGAGGGAATCCCACCCAGACAGGTTTCAGAGGGACCTGGAACCTATCTGTGCCTTGATTTCAGAGTCTGGCATCCAGGACTGTGAGACAAGACATTTCTGGTGTTTAAGCCACCTGGTTATGCTCTATAGTAATGGCAGCCTTCGGGAGCTAGCACCCTCCCCAGGCCTGGCATCAGCACTGCCACAACATCACTTCAGCTGCCTTCCGCTGTCAACGTGAGTCCTGGGTCACCCCGGGTGGTGGAGGAATAGGCTCTACCTCTTAATGGGAGGAAATTTGAAGTGATGGTGCAAAGGTGTGGGGAGACAGGGAGGGGAATTTGTGCAAACAATCAACCACTCACCATTACTTCATCCATCAGAAGGGACCACGGATGTGCCTAACTCAGTATCATGGTGAGGATTCGATACAGCAGTGCTGAAAAGCAGTTGGCACAGAGCAAAGGCTCCATGAAAGCAAGTGATGATTTGGCAACATAGCTATTTTCCAGGGCAGGGTCCTTGTTCACATTTGACCTCCAGTGTTAGCACAGTGCCTGCCGTGGAATAGTGGCTCGGGAAGTCTTATGAATTCCAGCCAGTTTGGTACTAAGAGTCCCTGCCTGCCTGCAAGGGCTCACCCAGTGCCCCCTCATATCTGAAGGTGCCCACTTCACCCTGTAAAAGTCGCCACTGAAGCCAACAACCTTGTTCCATGACAGTGACTGCAAAGAACGTACAGTCCTGTTAACCACTCTGAGCTCATTCATCCTGAGAGGATGCCTCTTGGGCACGTGCTCCTGTCTCCTGGTCCAGACAGAGGCAGTGATCCACAGAGAAGAGGGCACAGCCACCTCCCACTCTGAGCCAGGCAGAGCCAGCTGGGAGACAAGTCGACTCCTCCAGGCTCCCTCCTCTGCTCCGCCCTCCTCCCCGAGCTGTTACTGATGTATGGGCGGGTCACAGGTGTGCAAGCTCTCAGCAGAGTCCTTCTTGCCCTAATTACTCCAAATGCCGAAGACTTTTGAGTAGTGAAAGATCAGAAGCTCAGACCACAAGACAGATGATCGAAACTTTTTTTTTTTTTAACAAAAAGGAAGAAGGCAGGAGTTGAGGGGGAGGAAGGACACATGCTCACATTTGCCAACCCCAAAATGCAATTTACGAAACAAAAATCTGGTGTCATGTTCAACTAAATTAACAATTTGTAGATAATTCACAATGCTCATACCATTAAGCAAATGCACTTTAAATTGATTTCACATTTGCAGGCTAATGATTCCCCCCAGGTCCAGTCTCCGCAGCCCCCAGTGCAGCGTTTTTAATAAGAGGTAGGTGCACTGTAGCGGCCTCTTTATTCCATAATTGAAGCCGTAATTGAACCTGAGGTCATAGCCAAGGGCCCTATCGATCTGCATAGAGAGGGAAAGTGCTGACAGTGACTATCACTAGGCCAGAGGGGCTAGTGGGCCCGGGGAGGCCCCTGCAGCTGTGCTGCATTTTGAGCTCATTTCCTGTGTGACCTGCAGGTGGCCTTGATGGCTAACGGGGCAATTAAATAAACTTGAGACAGGCAGAGCTCTGATTCCCTGTCCTGCAGATTGTACTCAGAACTGCCCTAAAAGCATGTCAAAGATCTATGTGATCCTCTAATATCCCCAGGGCCCTAGAATGAACTCTCTGTACCTTCCCTTTGCTCACCATGCCTGCCCGGACTCTAAGTTTCCAGGACAAGGAAATCCAAGCCAAAGTCCACCACAAATGTGTACTATGCGCCCTCCTCATCCTAAATTTGGAGTCCTTTAACCCTCAGCCCAGCCAAAAGCTCTCCTGACCCCAACTCAGAAAGGCAGGGTGAAAGTTCTGTGGTCCTGATGACATAGCCCTGATTGCTCCCATCTCTCAAAGCATAAAACATGACCCATCTCTACTGCCGCCTCTACAAGGGCTACAAAAATCTTGGCTCCATCTGAGGAGGACACAGGAGGTTCATTTTATTCTGCACCAGCCACTTGGGCTGTTCTGAATCAAGAACTCTTTTCTCCAAAGAGTATAGCAGAGAAGAGGAAATGGGAGGAGAAGAAGACAGGGAGAAAGAGAGGTCCAGAGATAAGGAGCAAGGAGGATGACAGAGACTTAGTGTTCAAAAGGACAGAGAGTGGCTGGGCAGGTTGGCTCATACCTGTAATCCCAGCACTTTGGGAGGCTGAAGCAGGAGGACTATTTGAGCCCAGGAGTTCAAGGCTGCAGTGAGCTATCATTGCATACCTGCACTCCAGCCTGGGTAACAGAGAAAGATCCCATCTAAAAAAAATTAAAAAAAAAAAAAAAGGACAGAGACAGAGACATGCAGAGAAAAGAGACAGAAATAGCAGAGAGAGAGAGAGAGAGAGAGACGAAGACAGAGAGACAGGGAGGCAGAAACAGACAGGCAGAGATACAGACAGAGAAACAGAAACACACACACAGACTGATTTTACAGAGGAGTCAGTGTGTGATTAGAAATCTCATGACCCCAGCATCAGAGAGGACAGCAACAGAATAAGGTGAACTCAGCACTGGGTGCTCTAATGAACGGATCAATGTTTAGGACAGTCCATAAAGTACTCCATGTATGCTCCTGAGATTGTTGAGCTGTCTATGAAACAGTCCCAGTTTGACCCTAAAGTTATATAAACACTATACGTACACTGGCAGTAGATATGTTGCCCCCAAATCTCATAGAATCAAAAGAAAAGGTGAGGAGCAAGAACAAAGGAGGAGCTTGCTCTTTTCCCCTAATTGCCCACTCCTGTTCTTGGAGCAGAGAGCTCCTTGCAGAATTTACTTCTGAGACAGGGTCTCACTCTGTTTTCCAGGCTGGAGTGCAGTGGCATGATCTTGGCTCACTGCAGTCTTGACCTCCCCAGCTCAAGTGATTCTCCCACCTCAGTCTCCTCTGTAGCTAGGCCACATCCCACTAGTTTTTTTTTTGAGATTCATATTTTATTTACAAGTAAATGAAGACTGTGCCTATAAAATCTATTTTGGGATATGAATAACAATATGAAGAAGTAATTGCTGGCACCACAGTGACATATGAAAGCGTCTATGTCACTGTTTCTTTAAACAATTATTTTACTATTTTAAAAAACCCACCTACATGATTTCTTCATGCTGCATGTGTAAAATAATTAAAAATAAAAGTGACTTTTCAGAACTCTGCAATCTCTGATCAACTGTGTGGGGTGGCCAGGATGTGACTTTCACTAAGTGACAGCCCCTACTCTTCAACAGCACCAGCCTCTGGGCAAAAGACTTAATACTCATCCAGAGTATCTGCTCGAGGAATAGAAAGACCTCGGTCCCTCAGGGCCTGCACTTTCAGCTTCTCTGCTTCCAGCTTGGTCTGCTGTTCCATCCTTTGCTCTTCTACAATTTCTTCAATGGATACTTGCTGGAAGGGTGTGTCACTTTCCTTTTCCAAGTCTAAATTGATCAATGCTTCTTTAAAAGCCTATAAGTGTCCTTCCATCTCAAAGAAGGACCAAATGTTTCTTGTCAATGTCCTTGATGAGGCTGGCAGTGCCAGGCATATAGTTCATTTTGAGCTGAAATAACGCTGCAATACACAGCGGCGGGGGACCAGCGTGTCCAAAACATCCTCCCTCCTACTGAAGTCACTGCCTTGGTGGGACTGAGCCCAGAATCCCGAGTGGGACCAGCACTTCTGCCCTGGCTTTCAGCCACCAGGGCTTCCCCACAAATATTTTTATTTACTGTAGAGATGGGAGTCTCCCTATGTTGCCCAGGCTGGTCTTGAACTCCTGGGCTCAAGCAATCCTCCAGCCTCTCAAAGTGCTGGGATTACAGGCATGAGCCATTGCACCCAGGCTCCTTGCAGATTTTTAATTGGCCTTTGACTATCTGGAGCCCTAAGACTCATCCAGGGTACTTGGGGTGAAGACCACACTCCTGATTATCCTTGGCTGGAGTCTTCTCTCAGGCACGTTCTAGCCTGATGTGTAGAGGAAAAGAAGGAGGTGATTTCTTCTTAACTCTGCACCATCTCATTCAGATTTCATTACAGGAGTCAGTCGTGGTGATGGCCAAAGAGAAGAAAGATGTGTGAGAAGAATGGTTTCTAGGGAGTGATTAGTAGGGAATGGTCATCTAATCAATATTGATCGATAGAGTGCCCTAGAAAACTCTAAAGCCACAACTATTTAAACAGATCCTCTCCCTAGAACATCTCTATTGATCAAGAGAACACAGAAGAGGTACAATCAGGAAGGATAAATGAATTTTTTTTCAAGCAGTGGTTGTAGACTGATACAACCACTTTGAAAACATAGGTATACACCACGACTCAGCAATTTCACTCCTGGGTATGTATTCAACAAAACCAAGTGCTTTGTTCATCAAAAGACATGCACAAAAGTATTCAAAGCTTTATTCATAATAGACTCAAACTGGGAACAACCCAAATATTTATCAACAGTAGATTGGATAGATAAAAATGTGGTTTATTCACACAAGAGTATTAAACAGCAATGAAAAAGAATGAAAGAATGAACTGATTTATACACAGCAACATAGATGAATCTGAAGACATGATGTTGAGTGAAAGAAGTCAAACCTAGAAGAGCGCCTGTGGAATAATCCCATTTACATGAAGTTTGAGAACAGGAAAAACTGATCTATGGTGACAGATAGACGAAAAGTAGTTATCTTTGGTGGAAATTGCTGCCTGTTAGGTGGCACAGGGCAGGAGCAGGCTGGAAATGTTATGTGTTTGTATCTGGATGGTGGTTACACACACACACACATACACACATTATTTAAGCTGTGCACTTAACATTTGTGTTCTTTATATGTTATATCTCAAAATTTTTAGCAATGTTTTTTAGGGGGAGTCTCACTCTGCCACCCAGGCTGGAATGCACAATCTCAGCTCACTGCAACCTCCGCCTCCTGGGTTCAAGGGATTCTCCTACCTCAGCCTCCCTCCTGAGTAGCTGGGACCACAGGTGTGCACCACCAAGCCCGGCTACTTTTATACTCTTACTGGATACAGGGTTTCACCATGTTGACCAGGCTGGTCTTGAAATCCTGGTTTCAGGTGGTCCAACCCATCTCAGCCTCCCAAAGTGCTGGGATTACAGGCGTGAGCCACCCATCATAACAGGTCAATAAATGTTTTTAAATGATCACCGTGTCATTCCAAAATCCAAGTTATTATCTGTCATTTACTTCTTGTGGGCCACAAGATTTACAGAGATTATTTCTTATTTTCCATATTGAGGCAAATGGAAACGTATCTGCCTGTTGGACACATGGATTCCTGCCGAGGTGCCACCGCAGACTAGGCAACCTAAGGCTGGACTGGCAGGTGTCATACTAAGTGGAGGTGGTGAACCGAGATCTGTGGCCCCTCTGCCCTTTCTTATGGCATTATTGATGGGTTCACAACACCTGAGGCTGGACACACCCCGTGGAGATGCCAAAAGGGCTTGGAATCCCATAGTCCCTCTCCCTAGAGCAGAACAGGATGGCTGCAGTAGCAGCGCCTGGATGAGCTTCAAGAGGTTGCAAACGAGCCTTGTGATTTCCTGCAGCTATCATTGCAACGTGACCCAGCAATGGCAGGGCACAGTGACCACACTGCTGGACAGCTCCATGAGAGGTAGAGGGGAGGGAGTTCCAGCACCTCGGACAGAGATGACCCCTCCCAAAGCCCAGGTACCCGGCTGATTCTATTGTTTCAGCACCAGGGACAGAGACCCACACATTAAATGGAGATGGAAATAGACTGGGTTGGGGAGACGAAAAAAAAAACCGTATTTGAGGAGAGCAGTCTGCCCACGGTTTGCTATTTACACACAACGCTACTGCTTCCAGCGTTGTGTAACAAATTAAATTCTGACAGCATTAAAAATGTATGTGTGATGAGAAGATTGGTTTGGAAAACACCCAGCATTTACCTCCCTTCTACTGCCACCTCCTTCTTCCAAAAGGTGCTTCCCAAGGGACCTGCACTTAAGTGAATGCCCAGTAAATGGGGTTTCTCATAGTTAGAGTTGCCAGTGCATCACATGGGTAAAAGAACAGAATCACTGTGACCCACCTTGTTTTCTGAAACATAGACACAAAAAGTCTTTCCTAAGAGGGTGAAGAAAAGCTACTTTAAAATCTTTCCTTTAAAATGGTGCCACCATCAATTAATTAATTCATTCAACTACTATTTGCTTAAGCCTACTGTGCAGTAAGAGCTGGAATTATAAAAAAGAACCCGATAAATCCTCTGCTCTAAGGGAGTTTACATTCTAGTGGGAGGGGAAGGCAATGAACAATGAACATATCCATAACTAGGAAAGTTTCAGTTTGTTCTACATGCTATGAAGAAAATAAGCAGAGTGATGGGCTCTATAGTGCTTGAGTGAGAATTACTTTAGCTAGGATGATAGGGAAAGACCTCTCTGAGGAGGTGATGTTTGCCTTGACTTGAACAATGAGAAGGAGCTGGACTTGTGAAGATCTAGCAGGAATGCATCCCTCAAAAGGTGCAGAACTGCAGAAGTGCTGAGATGGAAAGAAATGTGGCGTCAGAAGATAGGAAGGTCCAGGCATGGTGGCTCAAACCTGTAATCTCAGCACTTTGGGAGGCCGAGGTGGGAGAATTATTTGAGCCCAGGAGATTGAGATCCGCCTGGGCAATATAGGGAGACCACATCTCCACCAAAAATAAACAAAATTAGATGGGTGTGGTGGTGCGCACCTGCAGTTTCAGCTACTCAGAAGGCTGAGGTGGGAGGGTTGCTTGAGCCTGGGAGGTTGAGGCTCCAGTGAGCTGTGATTGTGCCACTGCACTCCAGCCTGGGCAACAGAGCAAGATCTTGTAAAAAAAAATGGGAAGGAAGTCAGTATGGATGAAATGTAGTGAGTGAAAGGAATATGGGGGAAATAAAGTTGGAGATGTAGGAGGTGACCTTGTAGGTCATGTAAGGTGTTTGGACCTTAAGCATGGGGGTGATATGACCTGATTTATGTTTATAATGAAAATAAACCATTCCAGCAATTTAAAAACTTTGATTGGGCCATGGCGTGTTGAGGAATTTGGTCAAACATTAGTCTTGGTGATTCTGAATCAGATTAATATTTGAATCAGTAGACTGAGTATAGCAGATGGCCCTCCTTAATGGGGATGAACCCCAGAGGTGTCCCCCTCCCAAAACCCAGGTTCCCGGCTGAATCTATTGTGTTCAGCACCAGGGACAGAGACTCACACATTAAATGGATATGGAAATAGACTGGGTTGGCAAAAAAAAAAAATCAAATATCTAAATAGAACAAAAAGGCTGCCCTTCCCACAAATAGGAGAAAGTTCCTCCTGCCTGACTGCCTTCCAACTGGGACCTAAGTTCTTTCTTCCCTTTGGATTTGAACTGAAATGGCTCCTTCTAGGTATAGAGCCTACCAGCCCTCAGGTTGGAACTATACCATTGGCTCTCCTGGTTCTCAGGTCTTTGGACTTGAACTGGAACTACACCATCAGCTCTCCTGAATCTCCAGCTAGCAAACTGTAAATCTTGGGACTAGTCAGCCTCCATAATCACATGGATGAATTCCTTATAATAAATAAATAAATACACACACACAAACCAAAGATATGTGTGTACATCCCCTATTGGTTCTGTTTCTCTGGAGAACCTTAACTAATGCAACTGCTCTGTGGAGAAGTGACTGGGAGGTGGGAGGGGAGCCTGGGAGACCAGTTTAGGCCCTTACAGTGCTCCACTGCGATTATGGTGATGATAACCTCTCCTTGTCTCCCACCAGGAGGGATTTTATCTCCAAAATTAAGAATGCACTTTCCCAAGTCAACCATGCTCCTTTCCTCTGGTGTCTCTCGTGACACCAGATATAATGAGATGTGAGATGTGGTGAGAGAAGGTGAGCAGGGTCACATAGATGGTGTATATATTTATTGTTGGAAGGATGAATGAATAGTAGCTTTGGAACCACCTGGCTCATCTAGAAATAGAGTCCATTACCACTTCTATGCTGGCTCTTCTCAAACCCTTTTAATTCATGGGCTACCAGTTGGGGAGGGAAGGCTTGCAGAGTGCTTAATCTACCCTTATAATCTGAGAAACAAACCTCACCACAGCCAGGGAAGTCTGGGCTCACACTGATGGGAGGCCAACAGGGAGACTATACACTATCAGTTATGCAGTGAACAAAAGCATCAACATATATGATAAAGTATTAATAAAACAGGGGCATCACTTCCCAGACCACCCAGAGGACCCAAAGCGACCATTGGTGCATGGTGGACAAGCCCATGCTCCACTTAACTAGACTCAATGACGTAGGGCGGGTGAGCCCCCAAACTGGGGCTTAGCCCAGGAGAGTTGTTGGCTTTGCCCAGGGAAGAATTAAAGGTCAGGCTGGTGGTGTTGGACAGCAACTTCTGTTGAAGCAGCTGTGCCCAGCAGCAGCAGAGGCACTGCTCCTTGCAGAGTAGGGCTACCCCAGAGGCCCTGTGCCCACAGTAGCAGCTCAGAGGCACTTCTGCAGTCATATTTACACACCCTTTTTATTATATGCAAATTAAGGGGAAGATTGTGCAGACATTCTAAAAAAGGTGTGGTAACTTCTGGGTCATCAAGTCATTGCCACAGAAAGGGATGGTAACTTCTGGTTGTCACCATGGCAACGGCATGCTGACATGGCACATGGGTGGACATGCCTTACGGGGAGGTGCTCACCTCCTGTCCCTGTTTTAGCTAGTCCTCAATTAAGTCTTGTATCCAAGCCTTGCCTCTGGAGTTGAGTCCTGCCTCCTGAGTCAGTCCTGCCTCCTACCTCAGCACCAGCCACAGGCACCTTGGGGATCTGACCAGATAAGACTGCCAGGAAGGAAACAAACTGAACAATGAGGGGAAAACAAGGATCACGTGGCTTAGCATCAGGGCTCCTTCTCCCTCACTAATTCATTTGAGAATGCTGAGCAACCACTGCCTTCCTGTCCCTGGGCCTTATTCTTCTCCAATGTAAAACTAGCGGGTCAGTTTGAATTCCGTGAGCCTCCAGCTCCAATAGTCTGGAAGTCTGCCAGTGGCCATAGGACCTGCATTTTCCACATTGCTTTTGCTTCCACACCTGAGTATCCCCATTGGTGCTCCTAAAACTGCCAGTAGGTATGGAAAGCCTGTATTGTTGTGCCCATTTTCCAGGATGAGACCTGAAGGTCACATGGGACTATTCACAAATCTACAAACTGCTTGAGCTGGTTGGAGCAGAGATACCATTACAATGCAACCAGGTAAACCCTTCCTGTCCCAAAGGGAACTGACAACAGCTCATTCTGCAGAACCTTCCTCGTTTCACTCCCCAGATATTCCTTTCCCTTCCTCCCAGCCTCCTCCTATTCCTCTCCTGCAAACTCTGGCCATTGTCAGGAGGTGTGCGGGGCTGTGAAGATGCCCATGCTCCTTGCGCACTCTCTGTATGTATTGCTATTTTGGTTTTAAGACCACTGTCAAACTTCACCATTCAGGTCCTTCCACTGGGCTTGTGATTGGAATCTGTCAGCTCATTAACATAAGGAAGGTGGGGAGGACACTCTGGGCTTTATCCACCAGTCATGGTTTACTGGGTATTCCCATTGCAGCTCCTGGGCCCTGGAGGAATCTGTCCTGCTGTGTGTGCCTGTTTGTTAAGGAAATTACCATTCGCCCATACATATCAATTTGCAAGACCGCCTCTTGTCATTTCCAATCATTCCACAGGCAGCACTGAGAGAAGCCTGGGCAGAGCTGAAGTTGTTTTGGAGATGCTGACACCTCAATCTTTGTGCTAATATCAAAGGAGTCTTGACCACCCAAGGAGCTCATGGAACAGTTTCCAGTCCTCATGAGTTCACTGTGTTCCCAGTGCTGCTATCAGAGATTCACATCCATCACCTCATTCAATCCTCAAACAACCCCAATCTCCATATTTTATATGAGAACACAGATTCAGTGGCTTGCTCAGTATCACAGGAATGGGAAGCAGATACCTTAATTACCCAACTCTGACGTTATCTCCATGATTCTTGGATTATTTTGCAAATAAGATCATCATGAGAGGAGAGGAAGAGATAGGAGTGACAGACTTCATGGGGGTGGGGACTCCCCAAAGCAGCTCTCACTATTTCTTCCCTGGAGATATTTTGCTTGCCCTCTGGAAATTTCTCCTCCACAGAATGAGTCCTGGGACTCCAAATCTTGGTTCTTTCGCTACCTTCATGGTCTAATCATCCCTGTCCCCTGGTCTATTGGAAAGAATTCTCTCAGTTATGCCAGAAACATAAAAATCCTGGGCAGGACTGAGTTAGGGGCATGACGCTACCCAGAGGCTCAAGCAATGTGGTCCGCCCCTGCCTGTCTCTCTCTAACTCCCAGCTCTGCATGTGTCTGCCTGGAATCATGCCTAAGGCAGGCTTGCCCTAGCTGACCCGAGAGGGTCCCCAGCAGGCCCAGACATGTATCCTCCCAGAAGATTTCTCTCCCTAATCCATAGACCAACAACAGAAAAAAATCAAATGGCTCTGCTTGGGTCACATATTTAATCCTAGCTGCCCTAGCTGTTTGGTTCCTCTCTCCCCAGGAAGCCAGATGCCCTTGCAAGCCTTAGCCCTGTGAGTCTCATTGTCCTGACATATATAATAACCTGGGGTGGGCTGCCATTCTGAGTCACTCAGCTGTGGTGTAGGTAGGGCATGTGCAGGTGAGGCTCATCTGCCTCAGGCAGCTTTCTTGAGCTTTGGGGGACCAGCTCACAATGGATCCAAGAGGGTCCCCAGCAGGCCCAGACATGTGTATACTCCCAGAAGATTTCTCTCCTTAATCCATAGACCAACACCAGGAAAAATTCAAATGGCTCTACTTGGGTCACATAGTTAACCCTGAGCATTTCACTGTGCCAGAGGGATGGGGTAATCTGATGAATCTGTATAAACCAGGTGACCATTCCTGGAGGAGGGTGGGGAACACTATAATTGGCAACCATGCCAAGACCACCAAAGGAATACGCATTTTTCAAAGATGGACCCCATGCTATTTCCCATCCCACATGCATTCCTTCCCTGTTTCATTGGCATTGTGGGAGGGTTCTCTGCGTGGCTGTGGACTGGCCCAGCTCTCTTTCCTTGTAGAATAACTATAGAATGTGTTGGGAATGCAATATCCTGAGATAAGGTTATTCTACAGAACTGCCTGAAACAGCCTGGGTCTTGCTCCAGTCCTTTCTAGGAAATGTAACACTTGAGTTAGGGAGGAAGTGCTTGGGACAGCCCGTGTTTGGTTCCCCTCTCCCGAGGAAGCAAGATGCCCTTCCAAGCCTTAGCACAGTGGGTCTTATGGTCCTGACATATATAATAAGCCGGGGTGGGCTGCCATTCTGAGTCACTCAGCTGTGGTGTAGGTAGGGCATGTGCAGTTGAGGCTCATCTGCCTTGGGCAGCTTTCTTGAGCCTTGGGGGACCAGCTCACAATGGATCCCAGTCTTCTGTCTGTAAGTACTAAATCTGCTTCATATACCTTGTGGTGTGTGTGGGTGTTCTGTCTCTCTAGACTCAGACAAGTTGGTAACCAGTGCAAAAGGAACCTGCTTTACACACTCCACCCATCTCATAGTTGAGCTTATGTCCTTTTCCATTGAAACTGGGTGGATCTTTGTGGCTTCCCCAACCAACAGAATATGGCAAAAGTAACATTCTCCTCTTTTCTGGGTCCAGCCTCAGAAACTTGCAGCTTTCACATTTTACCTTTTGAGACACTTACCTCTGGAGATCTGTGCTCCCATTTAAGAGGATCAAGGCTGCCATGTTGTGAGGAAGCCCAGGCCACACAGAGAGGCTGAACGTGGGTATCCTGACTGACAGCCCCAGTTGAGATCCAAGCTGACAACCAACAATCAACCACCAGACATGTGAATAAAGTTGCTTCAGGACGATTCTTGCCCCAAGACTGAGACTTCCTGAAAGAAGACTCAGTCATGTAAGCAAAGACAAGCTGTCCCAGCTGTGCCCTTTCCCAATTTCTGAGCCACAGAAATTGTGGGCATGACAAATTGGTTGTTTTAAGCCACTCAGTTTTGGGTAATATATTATGTAGCAGAAGATAACTGGAAGTGTGAGTGTGTGTGTGTGTGTGTGTGTGTGTGTGTGTACAGGATAGTTTCATATAGGATCAGAAAGAGGATGGGGAAGCACACTAGGCAAACAGGCACTGGGTCTTACACCTGAAGAACCTAGAATCGTGCCCACTATTTTGCAATGTACCAACTTTCATTACTAGGAGGAGTGCTTGTGCCAACCAGGCAAGTTCCAGGTATGGAGCCTCTCTTCCCCAGCTGGCTTGGCAGAGCATTAAAGCGTTTATCAGGCTATTCTGCATATACCCTCTTCTTTCATCCAGTGAGTTGCCTGCTCCTCTAAGCCAGATCTTCACGCTGCCCAAGCCCAGGGGCCACTCGTCTAGGCGTCCTGGTAAGTGGTGCCCCCTGAGCTGAGGTGTGCCATGTTCATGGCATTGGCCTTAAGGTCCCCATGCTTTTTGCCTGCCAGACCCACCCCAGTCATTCTGGCAGCCCCTCCCTGGGCTCTTCTCCACTTCCTGCTACCCCACAGCCTCCTGGACCCTGACCCAGGAATACTCTCAATTCTGTTCCTCCTTTCTGGGCCATTCCTTCCTTCCAGGTGCTCCAAAGCTGCCCTTCCTCTGAAGTCTTTCTCTCCTCCTTTCTGAATGCTTGGATTCTCCAAGAAGGGTCCTGTTTCTCCATCCTCCTTTTTCCATATCATCAACCCACTGGAAGAAATGAAGCTCCCCACACCCAGGTGGCACAGCACTGTGAGCGAGAAAGTCCCTGTCAGACCGCCTGGCTCAAACTCCCAGCTTTGCCACCTGCCAGCTGTATGTCCTTCAGCACTTTTGCCAGACTCATGTTGTCTCATTGTCCTGTCTGTAAAAGAGAGAGAACAATAGAGCCTGCCGTGTGAGGCTGTTAGGATTAAATAAGATGACCCAGGTAAAGAACTCAGCACTTCTCCTGTTAATTCAAATGAGACAAAGGTTCTCAAACTCTTTGTTCAAATAAGAATTCTAACAGAGACCTGGGTTTTTTTTCACCTCATTCCTGCAGAGAGAAGGCAGTGCCCACCCCCACTGGTTTTACAAAGACTACTCACAAGTATGTATATCTTTCAGAGAAGAGGAATGTCCCTTTAAACACTATTGCCAGAGTAATCAATTATTAAGTAAGACAATCAAACAGAATCATGGAGTTTTTTAAGGAGTAAAAGGTATTTACCATCAAGTATCGCAACTATTCTGAAGTCTCTAAAACTCTTGTTAGAAATAATATTTACAAAGATAGATTTTTTTGATGCAGACTAGAATGTGTTTTCCCATAGCTGCAGGGAGAGCAGAGATGTTTTTTAATATCTTCTCTTGCTGACACTTCTTTCTCCAGCAGTTATTAAGGATACACGGTTTTAAGACCAAATATTAAAATTCTATTAGTCAGCAGTGAGGGGGGAAAAGGCAGCCTGAGGAGGTCAGAGCTTACCATATAAAGAAGAAAAAGGCAGAGGAGTGTTGCTACGTGAATGTGGGGTGTTTCTCATTTCTGTTCATACCTAGTGAATACCATTCAGTACCAGTTAGCTACTGTTTTTGTCTTTATTCTTAGGACACATAACCCGACTAAAACCTCGGTGCACACAGTCAGTGTCACATAAAGACACATAGTCTGGCCACCAAAAAGCTAATGAAAATTATTTCAAAGTCTTCCACTGCAGCTCTCAAACCTTTGGAAGGGGACACATAGTCGGAGAAACTTCCCAATTGCCTTGTCCTCTCCAGCCCTCCTCCCTCTCACTTTGCAGAGTCCTCTAGTACCTCCTTCCTCCAAGCCCGCACCCCCACCAAGCCCTGGCTTCACCTCAGCCCTCTATTTTCCCTTTACTCCCCCTCTCCTGCCAATTCTGCATCCTAGAGTGCCAAACAGCCAGTCTCATCTCAGCAGTAGGGCTCTCCCTGGAGCTGGGTGGGGGGCTAGGACATCTGGTAGAACTGAATAGGCAATGCCAGAGCCCTCTTTAGCAAGCAGGGGAAGGGACAGGCTGGGGACGCTCCCAGATGGATCCTTTATGTCCTGCCAGACACTCTTCCGTGTGATAAGGACACTCGGTGGCCTCGATCGCCCTTCTCTGCAGCGTCAGTATCTCCACTTGGACGCTTGCATCACACAACCCCAGGGCTGCAGCCAGTCACAGAGTTGGAGGAGTGGGTGCAAGAGAAAGAAGGCTTTGCTCCTCCCAGCCCGGGCTGTCCACAGCAGCCGGAAAACAGCGCAAAGGTATTTCTTCCCCTCTCAATCCACAGTCTTGCTGCCAGCCCTACCACCAACTCCCAGGGCAAATTGGAATGAGTTCTTGGAGTCTCCACTTCCTCACCTGCCTGCCTGGCTCAGATGCATGGGAGGCTCCAACAAGGTAGTAATTTGGAAGTCTCTCTTCTCCTTTCCCAAACCAGCAATCTCCTCCCCCGCTACCTACATGCTCCCAACATGCCCACCATCAGGAAATTGCCTCTGAAGTGTTCCCTGAGAGCTGCAAGCCTTCAGCACTGACTGTGAGCTTCTTGACCACAGGGACTTGGTCTAGCGCATAGTAGGTGCTCAGTATATATTGGTCAATGAATAAATTAGTTCAGACCATGGTACTAGTTGACACCTGGCAGAGAACAAGCTTTTTAAAGGGACAGGATGCTGAGGTGCCTCATTCATCAAGTTAGCAATGCTAGTTAAACCTGCATGTTAGGACTTCTGCTGGGCACTGGGGTTCAGGAGAATAGGGCAGGTACTGTCCCTGTCCCTGAAAATAGCTGCCCTAGTATGACACTCAGGACATCCCTTGCCCCACTCCACCCCAGAAGAGAACTCATCTGAGAGTTCCCTAGAAAACCAGCTCTCTCCAGGCCCCACACTGTACCTCACCCCATCCTATCTCTTCACTCACCCTCCAACCTCCATCCCAGAGTGCAGCAATAAGCCTCCACAAGAAGGAAGACCAGAGGTGAGGGAGTAGGAGTCACTGAGAATGGCCATTATCAGTTTAGACAAGCGCCAGGGCCTCCAGCCAGCACCGCCTCCAGCCCCAGCTACCAATTTACCAGGATGCTTAGCCTCATCCATATTTCATCTCAGACACTGGGCTCCCTCAGCTACCACTGCTCCCTTCTGTGGACCCATTTGATGCCTCTGCCTCAGAGAAGACCCCACACCGGAGGGGACACACAGACTTGGAGCTGCCCACCCCTTCACCCAAAAGTGTTCATGCATAAGCACGCACACACACATGCAAACGCATTCTATGACAAGTTCAGGACCCTCTCTCAACCCAGACCCCACCCTCCGCTCCCTCTGCGGCACCAGAAGAGCTACTCAACCCCCTCACCAGGGCGGGAACTCTGCTCTTTCATGCCTCTCATTCAGGCATCCTCACCTCCCCCAGGGACCTGGTGCTTGTGTGTGACACAAACCCCAGGATGTCAGCAAATCCGCACGCGGTGGGGGAGGCCATCAAATCCCTGTGGGTAGGTCTGGGGCAAGATCAGGGAATTTCAAGCATGAAAAGGGCTTCAGAGATAAAGGAGTTACTATTCATTGTCAGCTTCCAAAGGCGGAGTGATAGGCATTTGCCTTTTCCCCTCCTTGCAAAACCCACTGGAAACTAAAGCAGCTGAAGGGCTCAGCGGGACTAACAGTCTGTTGGAACTGCAGGATTGTATTAGCTTGGCTGCAGATAGGCAGGAGAACCAGGGCAGCTGAGCTCAACTGTGGGGAGACAGGTGGGGTGGCGGGGCAGGGGCACTCATCCTACTTCCATCTAAGCACTCAGCCCAACTGGGCTCCAGCAGCATGGGGTGAGAGGGGGCCACGAAGCTCTCGGACACAGGGACAGGATCTGGGGGAACAGGGGGATCGGGGAGCCATGTTCTAGTTCAGCTCTATGCCAGGGACAGACAAAGCCTTTCTCTCTGGGCCTCCATTCACGCAGCTGTAACATGGTGGAATTGGATTACATCAGTTTTCAAACTTCTCATATCATGGGACCCTCTGTATAAACAAAGTCTTCGGTGGAAGTTCCCCATGTGAAATGGGTCTGGAAGGTGGTGGCTGGGAGGATCCAAAGTCCTGCCCCTTGGCCCTGTAGAGACCCCTGAGGAAGAGTGTGCAAACCTCTGGCCTTGATGGTCTCAGGGCTCTGCTGTCCCAGAATTCTTCAGGTGAGAGCAAGGCAATGTCCCAACGTCCCGCTCCAGAGCAGCCTGGGAGGAATGGGGTTGGGTTCTGGGCGGCCCTTGAAGGAAGCAGAGGAAGCACTGGCAGGACTCAGGAGAGCATCCCAGACTTCGGGAGTTGCCAAGACCCCGAGGCAGGAACACAGGAGTCCTGGGAGACGACCACGGGAGGGCCTCTGTTGGCACAGGGAAGCCCTTCTGGGAACTGAGTAGTCGCGGTCCGATGGGCATGGCGAGAGCTGTAGGAGTTGGCCTTGGGAGAATCTTGCTGACTCGGACTGTCCTGTTGCCTCCATTCAAACACTTGGCAGAACCCCTTCCCAATGTTCCTTTTAGAGCCCCCAGACTGGCAAAATTCCCTCTGAAGGCAGAGGTCAGCTCCAGCAGCCCCAGCACCTCCCTGGAAAGTTGTACATGGCCTGGGTCATCTTCCTTGGGGTGCCTGCCCTCCCTCACAGGCTGTGGCCACCTCTGTGTCCCTCCGATTCCCCTCTGTGTCTTCCCATTCCCAGAGAGAGTCACCCTGAGATGGAAAATCCAGGGCTGGGGGTGGCTCTAGCTGGAAGCTTGCTGGGGCCTCTCTGGGACCTCTGAGAGCTGAGTAATGAGACTTGCAAGGGAAGACATATTGTAAATCCGCCTCCCTCCTGCCCTCAAAAGTGAGCCCTAAGTGGGGAAGGAAGAGCCTCTTCAAGTAATGAAGTGGGGACAATTGGATATTCCTGAGCAAAAGAAAAGAGTAGAGGCCAGGCATGGCGCCTCATGCCTGTAATCCCAGCACTTGGGGGAGCAAAGGTAGGAGGATTGCTTGAGTCCAGGAGTTCAAGACCAGCCCAGGCAACATAGCAGGGCCCTGTCAGAAAGAGAATGAAAGAAAGAAAGAAAGAAAGAAAGAGAGAGAGAGAGAGAGAGAGAAAGAAAGAAAGAAAGAAAGAAAGAAAGAAAGAAAGAAAGAAAGAAAGAAAGAAAGAGGAAAGAAAGAGAAAGAAAGAAAAGAGAAAGAAAGGAAGGAAGAGAGAGAGAAACGGAAGGGAGGGGAAGGGAAGGGAAAGGAAGGGAAAGAGAGAGGAAATGCCAGCATGATGGTGCGCACGTGTAGTCCCAGCTAAGACAGGAGGATCATTTGAGCCCAGGAGTTAGAGTTTGCAATGAGCTATGATCACACCACACTGTGTTCCAGCCTAGGTGACAGTGAGGCTCTGTCTCTAAAATAAAATAAAATAAAATAAAAATAAAAAATAAAGGAACGGGACTCCTTCCTCACACTGTACACAAACATTAACTCCAAATGACTCATAGGCCTAAATGTAAGAACTGAAACGATAAAACTCTTGGAAGAAAACATAGCAGTAAATCTTCATGACCTTGGGTTAGGCAAAGCCTTCTCAGAGACAACATGAAAAGCAAAAGTAACAAAATAAAATGATAAATAAAAAACAGATAAATTGGACTTTACCAAAATTAAAAACACCTGAACTTCTGGCTGGGTGTGGTGGCCCACAGCTGCAATCCCAGGGCTTTGGGAGCAGGTGGATCACCAGAGGTCAAGAGTTTGAGACCCACCTGGCCAACATGGTGAAATTCTGTCTCTACAAAAAGTATAAAAATCAGCAGAGCATGGTGGCGGGCACCTGTAATCCCAGCTACTCGGAAGGTTGAGGCAGGGGGATCGTTTGAACCCAGGAGGCGGAGGTTGCAGTGAGCTGAGATCTCGCCATTGCACTCCAGCCTGGGTGACAGAGTGAGACTCCATTTCAAAAAACAAAAACAAAAAAATATTCTGAACTTCTAAGAACACCATCAAGAAAGTAAAAAGACGATACACAACATGGGAGAAAACATTTGTGAACCATGTGTCTGATAAAGGGCTTGTATCCATGGCGTAGCGATGGATACAAGGGAAGGGAGAGGATTTGATTCCTATCCTCCTCTTATAGGCCCTGTGACCTGGGGAACTTATGCAAACTTGCTGGGCCTCAGTGTTCTCATCTGTAAAATGGGGGTGAAAATAAAAGTCCCCACACCACAAAGGGCTGTGAGGGTGAAAGCAGGGAATGCCACTTAACACTTGGCCCAAGTTTGCTCACTTTCAACGTGGTTGAGTACCTACTGTGCGCCAGGCCTCAAAGGGCTCCAAGCCTAACAGGGAGACACAGTATAAAGGGCCCATCACTCCCCGAATGGAGTGACATCGGGGCTCCTTAAAAGCACAGCAACCCCAAGCTCCAAGTGAGGAAAGGGCAATCCTAGGGTGCTGTCCTGAAAAAGGGGGGCTTCTGAAAAGAGCTTTGAGGGCATCCCCAGCCTAGTTCAGTGGTTCCCAAAGCATTTTGACAATCTAAATAGATGGGAGTCCCACCCAACCCACTAAGTCCCAATCTTTAGGCTCAGGAGCCTGGGAATCTGCATTTTCCAAAAGGTCTTCTGTTGAGTCTAGCAGTGAACTGGGATTATACACAGCGGGGATGCTGAGGCACAGGGAGAAGGAAGGCAGGGCAGGGACCCGCTGAGGCTTCCAAAGCAACAAGCAATGGCATCCAAGGGCATAGGCTGTCTGGGGAGAGCCCCCGCCATCCCTCTGCCCCTCGGGCCTTTGTGTCCTCAGCAGGGAGAGCACATGCAGGGACTCAGGGTCTCTGTCCCTGCCAGCCAGCCAGCCAGCGGGCTGTGCTGGTGGAGTGTCATCCGCCTCCCTGAAGGCTTCTTTGCTGTACAGAGGCAGCTCTGCCAGCTCCTTGGAGGGCCCCCTGGAGCACTGGAGTGTCTGTTTACAGTTCATTAGCTACTTGACAGAGAGGCTCTGACAGGGAGAGACATAAAGAGGAAGTGTCAGGGCTAAGCCCCGCAGATCAGTCAGAAATGAAGATAAAGCTGCTTGCAGTTGAGGAGGTCTGACATCGGCGACAGTGGCTCCAGCCAGGCGCCCGGCCTTGCAGGTGGCCGGTGAATGCAGCTCAGCCAGCCCTCCAGCCTCGCTGCCCCAGCCCCGTGGAGACCCCATGCCGGGCCTCCGCCAGTTCCCCTGCTGCTGGCTGCCAGCTCTGATGGTTACTCGTGCCCCAGAAACAACCATGAGGTCCAGCCAGAGGGGCTGGCTAGGGAAACGGCCCAGTACTCACTCTGTGGGATACTTCCTGGCCATTCAAGATGCTATTTATAAAGACGTGGGCATTACATGGGGAAATACTTGCTATAGGAGGAAGTGGGAAGAGGCAAGACAGACAATTATATCAACAGTATCAGGCTAGGTGCGGTGGCTCACACCTGCAATCCTAGCACTTTGGGAGCCCAAGGAGGGAGGAATGCTTGAGCCCAGGAGTTCAAGACCAGCCTGGGCAACATAGTGAGACCCTGTCTCTACAAACAAAAATCAAAAAATTAGCGGGACATGGTGGTCTGTGGACCCAGTTACTTAGGAGGCTGAGGTAGGAGGATTGCCTGAAACCAGAAAGTCAAGGCTGCAGTGAGCCATGATCCCACTGAGGTAGGAGGCAGGGCTCAATGCCAGAGGTGGGGCTCGGACACTGGACCAAATTGAGGACTAGCTAAAAGAGGACGACAGGAGTGAAAGTGGCTTTTCATAAGACATGCCACCAGTGTGCCACGTGGTTTACTGTTGCCATGGCAACACCTGGCGTTACCGCCCCTTTCCATGGCAATAACCTGGTCACCCAAAAGTTACTATCCCTTCCCTAGAAATGTTTGCATAAACTGCCCCTTAATCTGCGTGTGATTAGAAATGAGTGTAAATGTAACTGCAAAACTGCCCTGAGCTGCTGCTCTCTGCCTGCAGGGCAGCCATGCTCTGCGGGAGCAGCCACGGAGCTGTGGCATTGCCATTTCAATAAACCTGTTTCCTTCTACTCTACCACCGGCTTGTCCTTGATTTCTCTCCTGGGCAAAGCCAAGAATTCTCGTGGACTGAGCCCCAGGTTGGGGATCACCTGCCCTGCCTCAGTGCCACTGCACTCCAGCCTGGTGATCAGAGTGATGTGTCATCTCAAAAAAAAAAGTTTAAACCCAGTGAAATGAAAGTAGCTCATAGAGAAAAAAAACAACGACTGGAAGGAAAGAAGGAAAGACCAAAATGTCGATGGCTGCCCCTGGGTGGGAGAAACAGGGGTGATCTCTTTCTCTACTTTCTTTTCTACAGTTGCCAAATTTTCTGTACTGAACACGTCTGCTATTGTAAAGTTGATTTTAAAAATAAATAGACTTTAAGTCTATTCATCATCTGAGCTTGTTGCCTCCTGCACCCACAGGGCAGGGGCAGGCCTGGGTGAGAACATGGGCTCACCAGCTCCAGCTTTCCCTGCCTGGCCTCCTTAAGGCCCAGGCCCATGTTTCTGCCCTAAGCTGGGAAGTCTGAGCGATTAACCATCCTGGATCTTTCGAGGAGAATCCGAAGTGTTTTCCACACCCACCCCTTCAGCCACAATTTGGGGGCAAGGGGAGCTTCCTGAGAACTGGGAAGCCCCTCGCAGTCCACCCCCTCACACCCAAGGACAAGCCTCCAGTACCCCATGTTCGCAAATGCAGGGGAGCCTGTCGGAGGATCATGGAGGGTGGGAAGCATCTGTCCTTCAGCCCTGAGACCCAGAGATGGAAAAGCAAAAGTGAGAGAACTCAGATCTGAGTATTCGAAAACAGAAGTTGGGTTGGGGGTTGGGGGTGTCTGGGGAGGCCGATACAGAGGTTTTCAGCAAGCCCTTGATGATGACAGCAAGAACCACATCTCTGGACCCATTTTGTGGGCTGTAGTGGGTGGAATGGTGGCTCCCCAAAAGATGTGGCCACCCAGAGACTGTGGCTATAAATTTATTTGGAAAAATGATCTTTGCAGACATAATTAAATTAAGGATCTTAAGGTGAGATCCCCTGGATTACTGGGGTGGTTTCTACATCCAATGACATGTGTCCTTGTAAGAGACAGAAGAGAGACACAGAGGTGAAACTGATGTAAAGATGGAGGCAGACACAGGAGTGATGTGTTCACAAGTCGAGGGATGCCAAGTGGTCTGGCAGCCACCAGAAGCTGCGGGAGAGGCATGGACCAGATTCTCCCTCAGCCTCCTTGAGGAACCAACACGGTGGTACCTTGATTTCAGACTTCTGGTCTCCAGAACTGAAGAGAAGAAATTTCCACTGTTCTCAGCCATCTGGTTGGTGGTGATTTGTTACGGTAGCCCTGGAAAATGAATCCACAGTTAAGCCCTGTGCATCGCTTTGTCTAATGAGATAGGCTTTTTCATCAACCCCATCTTACAGACAGCGAAAATGAGGTTCAGAGAGGGTAAGTAATGTTCCTAAGGCTACACAGCAGTGAGCATGAGGCTGCGCCTGGGGCCCAGGCCTGCCGTCCTTCGGAGTCACTAGCCCCAGGGATGGCGCTTAGGGCTTTACACCCACCATCCCCAGCTCTGGACTCAGGCTCCAGCTCCATCACTTATGGACCACGTGACCCCACACAAGTTACTTAACACTCCCAAGCCTCAGTTTCTTCACTTACACATCGGAGAGACTATCAGTAGGGTTGTCCTGAGGATTTGAGAACTCGTGTCGAGCTGTACACCAGGGAGCCTCCCCAGATTAGGGGACACCCTCTGGATCCCATCTGCTCCCAAGCAGCCCTGCAGTGGCAGACAGAGCCCAGCCTCCCTCTGCCAGTGCAGTGCAGACTCCGGCAGTTTCCAGCAAGCCACGGCGGCACCAGCTCTAACAGCAACCACAAATTAGGCTCGTAAATTAGGGTTTGGCTAATTGTGACTTTATGGACTAGTCGTAGACGTTCCTTTAAAACCCCCGTCTGTAAACACACAACGGCCCTGCTGGGCGAGTGCCAAGTTGTATAAAATCTCTTTTAGGCAGAAATATATGGGCTGCACTAGCTGACTCTCCAGGACGGCATCTCATTCGTTATGTTTTTTTTCTCCTCCCCGTGCTAAATGGTGCTGCGTGAAGCTAATCCTCCAGGGAGGCTGCCTCTCGCTTCACCCCATAAATCCTTGTCTTGCACTATGCCACCTACCTGTGGCATAGTGACATGGTGACAACTGGGTGTCACCCCACTTCTCAAAAAGCGTAAGGTCTTGTCCTCCTGGGGTCAGGGGGCACCTGGACAGTGGGGAGCGTGTAAGAAAACAACTCCAGGCTGGAAGGCGACACCCAGATTCTCTTTAGAACAAGCCCCACATCCCTCATTCCCCCTCCTCACCTGGTGAGACTACTGCTGGGCTCGAGGGTTCAACTGTGGCGTGTACATATTCCACAAGGTGGATGGGAGGTGGCAGGGAGGGGTGGGGAAGGGTGCTACCCCTTCCTCACCCCTCTGCAAGGCAAAGAGCTCTGGCTTTGAGCCCAAACGTCCCCAGGCTGGTAGAGCACTGACTAATGGCACCAGGCACTTAGCTAACCTGGTCATCTTCACATAAACCTATGCAGCAGGTACTGAGCTCATCCCCATTCTGCGGATAAGAAGACTGAGGCACAAAACAGTTATGAAATCTGTGCAGGATCAGCTGGTAAGCTCGGGAGATGGCATCCAACCCCCATGTCCTTATCCAAGCTCCAGCCTCCATGTCCTTATCCACCATAACGTTTCATCTATGAGACCTCAGCACGGCAAGTTAATCATCCTGAGCATCTGTGCACCAAATCCAGCCCACCACCTGTTTTTGTAAATAAAGTTTTATTGGAACATGGTCACGTCCATTTGTTTATGAATTGTCTATGGCATGGTTTCACGTGACACGGAGAGGGCTGAGTAGTTGCAACAGAGACTATACTGCCTGCAAACCCTAAGCTGTTTAACTCTTGGCTCTTTACAGGAAAAGTTTGCTAACCCTTGATCCTGAACCTTGTCTTCTCATCTGCTCAATGACAGCAGTGGTGAGGCTCGCTCTTGCGGCTGTCGGGAGGAGGAAATGAGATCACCTGCTTACAGGTGCCAAGAGCGCCCAAACATAGCCAGCCTCACTAGCTGTTAGGCCTTTTCTTTTCCCACTTGTCTCTATCTCCCTGCTCCCATACACATGCATCCTCGATTGCTACTGCCCCCATCACAACATACTCATCGGGGTACGTTGAGGCACCAGAGGCCCCTCAGTACAGAGTTTCCCAGAGCCTAGGCACATAGCGGGAGAGGCTGATCTGAATTTTCTCCAAGCTGTTAGAAAATCAAGACAAGAGATTCTACTGTCCCTGCTTCTGCCTGTGCCTTGCCAGCGGGACAGTTATGTTGAGTCTTGACCTCAGCGGAAAAGGCCTCACCTTTTTTTTTTTTGAGATGGAGTTTCTCTTTTGTCCCCCAGACTGGAGGGCAGTGGTGAGATCTCAGCTCACTGCAACGTCTGCCTCCCAGGTTCAAGAGATTATCCGGCCTCAGCTTCCAGAGTAGCTGGGATTACAGGCACACACCACCATGCCCAGCTAATTTTTTTTTTAAAGACGGGGTTTCACTATGTTGGTCAGGCTGGTCTTGAACTCCCGACCTCAGGTGATCCTCCCGCCTTGGCCTCCAAAGTGCTTGGATTACAGGCACGAGCCACCACACCCGGCCCCAGCTAATTTTTATATTTTTAGTAGATATGGGGTTTCACCATGTTGGCCAGGTTGTTTTGGACTCCTGACCTCAAGGGATCCACTCGCCTCAGCCTCCCGAAAGGCTAGGATTACAGGTGTGAGCCACCGCGGCTGGTCAGAAAAGGCCTTACTTTAAGAATGGAAAGGTGTTTTAAAAAGGAATTTTGTTATTCTATTGCAGCTCAACCACAGAATGAGTTAAGTCTCCAATCATGCAGCCACTAAATAAGTCACTAAGTAAACAGTCATTAATTTGCACAGGCTCAAGCCCTGACCCACTTTTGGGCCTTGCCATTCTACATAGCCTCTTGACGGTTGTCTAGGTATCCCTGACCCAGTTTTCTGCCCTGTGTACCAAAGGTAGGACTCTCTTCAGCCGCAGCAGATGCTGTTTATTTAAATGACTTAGTTTACATATTTGAGCACTTGAATTACATTTCATTTATAACTATCATCAGTTAACAAACACATGCTGCACGGAGGTTGCCATGTACAGCTGTGTAGGCTGTGCACTGCACAAATCTAGAGGCCATCGATCACGCTTTGTGTTCGTAGATTTGTATGTGAATTAGGACAGCTGTCTATGAATATCAGATGACAACAGACCACTGTGAGGGAGAGGCTCCATTTTTGGATTTGCACAGAAGACCATGAACTGGGTTTGGAGGGAACAGCTGCAAACACAAAACTTGGAGTCACTGTCCTCATGGAGTTCATGGTCCAGTAAGAAAATAAGATGAAGGAGCGACAATGAGAAGACAGGGAGTTGGGGGTGCTCTGGGGACTCTGGGAGTGGCATGAGTCAGCTGGGTGGCCAGAGGGAGGGGGAGAGGGAAGAGTGGGAGAAAGTTCCAGGCCAGGCAGCAGAGAGGGCATGGATGCCTCCTCCCTAAAGAAGGGTCCTGGCTGACTCCCTTCCTAGTTGTCCGCCTCCTCTGAGGAGTGCGGTATACTTTCCCCTGGACTTCCCCAGGAGCAGGGGTTTGTGTCATACCCAATAAAAGAAGAAGGCAGAACATTCCGGCCCGTTCAGTGGTAATGGCCTGTGTGCCGGAGCACGGCTGATGGATGAGCACACTCTGTGCTTTAGGCTGCATCACAGGCACTCAGTGACCAGAACACACCGTGGCTGGGAGGAGCACAAAAGCCAGAGAGGCTTACCAGGTGGCTCGGCCACTCAGTGAGCATGAACGAAACCACGGAGAGCCCAGGAGCTTGTTGAGCTGCTGCCCCCGGCAGGAACCAGGGCAGGGCCCCAGGACTCAGCCCCATATTGTCCTGGCCTTGTCCCTGGCTTCTGTCACTTTGGGCTCTGCAGCAGAGCAGCAGGCAAGGCCGGAGTAGTACTTATAGGCAGAGGTTGCCTGTGTTTGAATCTTACCTCTGCACCTCTGTGCTGTGTGACCCTGGGCAGGTTACTAACCTCTCTGAGCCTCTGTTTCCTCATATCACAAATGGCATAATAGAGCAGCTAGCTCACTGGATCATTCATTCTTTCAATAATTATTAGTGGAGTTTCTTCTGGGAGCAGGCGGCAGGAACCCTGCCCTCGTGAAACTCACATGCAGGCATCGTGGGAAAATCTGCATTCAGGGCACAGTACAGAGCGTGGCTCCTGGGAGGGCTCATGACAATCTGCTCGGCCACCCTTCTCTTCTGTCATTGTGCTGTCCAGACAGAGTCAGAGGCAGCAGCAAATCTGTGAGTGGCCAGGGTGAACGGAAAGGAAGTTCCAGCCAATCTGAGCACAGAGCTCAGCCAACCTGTGCTGGGAAACTGAGGGGCCACAGATAGCTGAAAGATGTCACAGCTTCCACTCCTGATGGGGTAAGAATGATTCACTTACCGCTCCATCATCAGGATAATTTATTGGGATATTGATCTGTGTGTGTGCAGTCATTCCACACACACACACACGCACACAACACACACACACACCCACGCCAGGTAGTTGGGCGTAATTTTCCCTTGCCTGGGGTGGGGAGTGGTTTGCAGGGGGAGGAAACAGAAGACCTCACACTTCGAGGAGATCTTCAGCCCCCTGAAGAGATGCTATCTGAGAAAAGGGGCTCTGAGTCTTTGGATCCAAAAGAGAGGGAGGAACAGGAAAGAGCAGGACCTCCTGGGAGAGAAAGAGGACGAGGCATCCGCAACCACTCTCTCCTGAGTGCTCCACCGTCGTGCTGGGAAAAGGCTGCACCCTGGGCGGGAGGTCACCCATCACACTGTTCCAGCCCCTTGACTGCAGTGGACCAGGGGTTTCAGAGGCAGCTACTGAACCAGGACCTGGGAGGACAGGAGGCTGAGCTGCACATCGCTGCCCAGAGCCCTATTCAAGCCAACACAGCAGCTGCCAGCCAGTGGAGAGAGAGCTGGGCACTGGAAGCCAGAGGCACCCCTAGTTCTGCTACAGGAACCAGTGTGTTTCCTGTTCAGCTTAAGCCAGATTGAGCAGGGTTTTCTCACCAGGATTGGTAGCAGCCACCTGAAGCACAGTGTTAACCAGGATTCTGGGGTTGGGGGAGGACCGCCACACATGATTTTCTGAGTCTGCCACATGCATGTCCCCTGCTGGCCACCCCTGACCCAGAGACACCAGTAAAAGCAATCATCCGTGGACACCCACCACAGATGACCCGAGAGTTGGAGAAGTGGCCAGTGCTGACTCTCCGGGCGGCAGACTGCAGAACCAGACTTTGTGGGTTCAAATCCCAGTTCTTCCACTTACCAGCTGTGGAAGCCTGAACAACTTACTGCATCTCCCTGTGCCTCAGTTTACCCACTTGTAGAACAGAGATGATGTAACGTTCCTACCTGGTAGGGTTTTTAGGGAGGAACATGTAGAGTGACCCAGTAGGTGTGAATTCGTGAGGGTTAGATTCACGTGCGTCGTGCTAGGTGCATTTCTAGGCTATCAGCTCCTGATTTTTCTCCCATACAAATGCATGCACACTTGCACACACGTGCACACTTACACACGTACACACTCAGCTTCCTCGTTGCCTCCTCTTCGGAAGCTGAAGAGCTGCCTGGAGGCCGTGGCGTGTCTCAGAATGAACACACTTTGCATTTGCTCCCCACGCTTTGCAGCACGTGCAGGGTCAGCTCCGGAAAGCTCCATTCAGCTGGATGCAGGTGGCCACAGCAGACGTCGTGTTTACCCAGGAGCTAAACCAGGGCCACATAGAATCAAAAAGATCTTTAAAAACAGCTCCCCCTGCAATGTGGGTTAACGCGATGGCTTTGGTTCCTGTGGAGGTGAAGGGAAATCACAAGCTTGAAAAGATGAGGAGGCTGCAGGTGGGCAAGAGCGGGGAGGAAACGGCTTTCTGCCGGAAGCCCTGCAGCAAAGCTCCGCCCCGGGAACATTCGGCGGCTCTGGCCAAGGCAGGAAGTATGACCTTGCCTGCCCTGGTCAATGGAGTGCTTGCTTGCTTTCTCTCTCTCTCTTTTTTTTTTTTTTTTTTGAGTCGGAGTTTTGCTCTTGTTACCCAGGCTGGAGTGCAATGGTGCGATCTCGGCTCACCGCAACCTCCGCCTCCTGGGTTCAGGCGATTCTCCTGCCTCAGCCTCCTTCCTTCTCTTTTTTTGAGATGAGTCCTCGCTCTGTCGCTCAGGCTCGAGTGCCGTGGTGCGATCTCGGCTCACTGCAACCGCTGCCTCCCAGAGTCAGGCGATTCTCCTGCCTCCGCCTCCCGAGTAGCTGGGACTACAGGCACCCGCCACCACCCCCAGCTAATTTTTGTATTTTTAGTAGAGACGGGGTTTCACCATGTTGGCCAGGCTGGCCTCGAACTCCTAGCCTGAAGTGATCCACCTATCTCGGCCTCCCAAAGCACTGAGATCACAGGCATGAGCCACTGCACCTGGCCCTGACTCCTTGACTTTGGACTTCCGGTGTCCAGAACTGTGAGACAGGAATCTCTGCTGTTGAAGCCACACAGTCTGGGATGCTTCATTGTGGCAGCCCTGGGACACAGGTTCGATGCAAGGACCACAAACCCAAACAGCAGCCTTCCGATTCAGCCCCGATCCTGGGCAGCCCAGCACAGGCCCCTTCTTCTCCCTTCTTCCCCCTTCCCACAGCCCTCACCTGGGACTTCCTGATTCAGCCCCGACCGTGGGCAGCCCGGCACAGGCCCCTTCTCCCTTCTTCCTCTTCCCACGGCCCTCACCTTGGAAAGAATCTTCTTCTTCCACCTCCCAAAAGTGGTTGTTGTTGTTGTTGTTGTTTTTAAGTTCATTTTCCATCTCAGACCCTAGAACCTGAGGAAAGGGGATTGGGGGTGTCAGAAAAGCAGAGAAAAGGGGCCTGCGCCGTGAGGCAGGGGCCCTTCACCTTTCATCTCACCAGAGGCCGGGGGCAGGGAGGGAGAGCAGGAAAGCGGGTGGCTTCTGGAGCCGGATGGCCTGGGTGTGAGTCCTGCCTTAGTATTCATGTGCTGTGTGACCCTAGGCAAGCTATTTAACCTCTCTGTGCCTCAGTTGCCTCATCTTTAAAGTGGGGATAATCATCATACCTGCCTGTATTAGTCAGGATTCTCTAGAGGGACAGAACTCATGGAATATATATGTGTGTATGTGTGTGTATACATGTGTATACACACACACACACACACACGTATATATAAAAGGGAGTTTATTAGAGTTATTAAGTATTAACACACTGTCACCAGGTCCCACAATAGGCTATCTGAAGGCTGAAGAACAAGGAGAGCCAGTCCACGTCCCAAAACTGAAGAGCCTGGAGTCTGATGTTGGAGGGCAGGAAGCATCCAGCAGCAGAGAAAGATGTAGGTGGGAGGCTAGGCCCGCCTCTCCTGTCACGTTTTTCTGCCTGCTTCTATTCTAGCCTTGCCGGCAGCTGATGAGATGGTGCCCGCCCAGGTCAAGGGTGAGTCTGCCTGTCCCAGCTCTCTGGCTCAAACGTGACTCTCCTTTGGCCACACCCTCAGACACACCCAGGATCCAGACTTTGTATCCTTCAATCCAATCGAGTTGAGACTCCGCGTTAACCGTCACGCCGCCCACAGGGCTGCTGTGAAGATTTAATGAGTTAAGGGGCATAAAGCACTTAGCAGCATAGCTGCACAGGTGGCCTGGGACAGACATCAGCTGTTATTATCAACCCCATGACGAAGCCTGGAGAAGAAGTTGCTGGCCCGTTTTCCTGATGCGGAGCCCAGAGAGTTAAACCTGCATTTAGGAAAGTGGCCGAGCGATCAGGGCCTAGGCCGTCTTCCCGGCCACATGCACAGCACGTTCCCTGCTTCACGGGAGCAGCCCCAGCCTGTCCCCAGCCCACAGCTCCTGTAGCCTGCCCCGTCTCAGTCCAAATCCGGTGTCGGTGTGAGTACTGTTTCTCTCACACCCCTCACCCAGCCCATCAGCAAGTCCCCTCGGTGCCACCGTCGACATCCAGAACCTGTGGCTCCTCGACTCCTCCCAGCACTCGCTGGCCCAAGCCTGGAGTGCCACAGGGTCACCCTCCTAGGATCCAGCATTTACCCTTCGGGCCCCTGCACCCTCTTCTCCAGAAACAGCAGCCAGAGGATTCCATTAAATCCTCAATCAGATTGTGCTCCCAGGCCAGGTGCTGTGGCTCATGCCTGTAATCTCAACACTTTGAGAGGCCAAGGCGGGAAGATCACTTGAGCCCGGGAGTTTAAGACCAACCTGGGTAACAGTAAGACAGCATCCAGGCATGATGACCCATGCCTGTAATGCCAGCACTTTGGGAGGCTGAGGCAGGTGGATCACCTGAAGGTCAGGAGTTCCAGACCAGCCTGGCCAACATGATGAAACCCTTGTCTGTACTAAAAATACAAAAAATTAGCCGGGCATGGTGGCAGGCACCTGTAACCCAGCTACTCAGGAGGCTGAGGCAGGAGAATCACTTGAATCTGGGAGCCAGGGGTTGCAGTGAGCTGAGATCGCACCACTGCACTCCAGCCTAGGCAACAAGAGCAAAACTTCATCTCAAAACAAAACATAGTGAGACTCCATCTGTACAAAAAAAAAATAGAAAAAATTAGATGGGAACTGTGGTGTGGGCTTATAGTCCTGCGTGCTCACTCAGGAGCCTGAAGCTGGAGGATCACATGAGTCTGGGAGTCTGAGGCTGCCGTGAGCCATGATTGTGCCACTGCACTCCAGCCTCGGTGACAGAGCAAGACCTTCTCTCTCTCTCTCTCTCAAGCGTGCGCGCACACACACAGACACACACACACGCACACACACACACACACATAAGATTGCACCCTTGCTGTGCTGAGGCCCTTCCAATGGCTCCCTTCTCACTCAAGGCGTTGACCCCAAGGTCCTGCACACTCTGGCACTGGTCACTCATTCACCTGCTCCAGGGAGTTCCTCAAATTCACTGCCCTGCTCCATCTCATCTACCTTGGATGCTGTCCCTCCGCAGACCCACAGGGCTCACACCCGACCCTGCTACCCGTCTTTTTACCGCCTCCTCCGAGAGCCTCCATGGACCACACTGTTTAAAGTGCAAATCGCCCCAGCCAGCCCCACTCCCCTCTTTACCTCATCACTGTCATAGTTATTAGTAATCATTTACTGATTTATCTTGTTCTGCTCGATTTCTCTCTGCTAGAATCTAAGTTCCAGGAGGCCAGGATACTTGCCTGCTACATTCCCAGTGCCTTAAAACTGGGTGTGGAGCATAGCAGATGCTCAGGAATGTTTGTTGAATGAGAGGATGAGCTGGCAGAGCTTAGAGACCGAGAAGCTGAGATCAGCACTGAATCCCTCCCCTCCTCTTCTGCTGGACGACGTCAGTAAGGCAGGCATCCACCCCCTGTGGGCGCTCCATTAGTGGCTGTGGGATCTGGATCTCCCTGTCTTTTATTTGGTGGCTGTTTAGAACATAATTTCCGAGCCCTTTCCGTCTGTGTCTCTCCCACTAAGTGGCCGTGTTGATTTTCCTGTGTTGATTCTCTCCGGTGGAGAGAGACCCCAGTCCCCACACGGAGCCACGTTCAGGGCTGGAGAATGGCTCTGTGTGACTGCTGGGACTACTGAATGGCCGTTCACATCCAACACATGCCCACGAAGAGACAGGATGAAAGAGGATGGCCAGGAGGGAGAGCAGAACAGAGAAGATAAAGCCTTTGGAACTCACTTTCATTCCACCTACACTGTAGCCAGAGGAATCGGAATGGACGGTAAAACAAAAATCACCCACAGTCCTGATGCTTAACAAGTCATGCTGTGACATATTTGCCTGTGATGAGAAGCCTTCAGCAGGGGGCACAGTCAATGGCTCCTGAGACACAGAACAGGGACGGGGTTCCAGGGCCACTCCCAGGGTTCCCAGGCTCACGGCCGACTCCACCAGATGACCCAGAATAGAAGCCGAGCCCACTTCAGCTTGGGTCCCTGACTGGTGCAGTGGCTTATGCCTGTAATCCCAGCACTTTGGAGGCCAAGGTAGGCTGATCACTTGAGATCAGAGTTTGAGACCAGCCCTGCCAATATGGTGAAACCCTATCTCTACTAAAATTACAAAAATTAGCTGGACATGGTCACGCAGGCCTCCCAGATACCTCAGAGGCTAAGGTGGAAGGATCGATTGAATCTGGGAGGCAGAGGTTGCAGTGAGCCGAGATCACGCCATTGCACTTCAGCCTGGGCAACAGAGTGAGACCCTGCCTCAGAAAACAAAAACAACAACTTAGGTCCCATCTGGAAAATGGAATGGAGAAGCCAGGGTTACCAGGGAGTGGGTTAGAGGAAGGCAGAGCAGGGAGTGGTTAGAAGCTAAGGCTTCAACACCAGGCAGCTGGGAGTGGACCTCATCCCCACCCTTTCCTGGCTGTGAGAATTTAGGCAAATAACTTCACCTCCTGAGCCTCAGTTTCAGCCTCTGCAAAATGGACATACACTCATCTCACAGTGTTGTTGTGGAGATTAAGTAATATACTGGTTACACATTCATACTTACGTATTTAGATATCATATACGTAAACATATGTTTATATATTATCTATATACCATTTGTGTCTACTGTAAGCCCTCTGCCAACAACCACTGTTACTACTGCTGCTATCAACTTACTGAAGGAGTTAGCCAGTGACGAGGTAAAGAAAATCAGGAATGAAAATACGTTTCTTCTCCTGTGCTTGACTGAGATTTCTGAACCCAACAGACAGAGGAGGGAATGCCTTTAGAATGTATTATTCAAAGCCAAGAAATGGTCGTTTTCCAACCAAATCCACCCCCTCAAAAGCATTCTGAGAAATCTCACATACACATATTTGCTTTAATCAAAATCCAGCTAATGTGATTACCAAGCCCCCAGGGCTGCTCCTGGTTCATTTCCCCTCTGCAGGGCTTCCCAGGCAGAATTCCCACCTCAGAGCCCAAAATCTCACCAAGCAGGGGAACTGGCAGCTCGGAAAACTGCAAGAATCCTGTGATTTAAAGACATGCACAGCATGGAGGCTCAGTAAGCTGCTGAGTTCTCTCTGCCTCCCATTTCTTCGCCAGGTGCCGTCCTCAGAGGAGCACAGTCGTGCGTCAGGAAGCAGGAGGTGCAGAGTGTAGCAGCACAAGCTTTGGGTCACGTTCCCTGGTCTAAAGCCCAGCCTCCTCCCCTCCTGGAGGCAACCCTGAGCCGATCCATTGACCTCTTCAAGCCTCAGTTTCCCCATCTGCAAACGGAGGTCATCAGAGTCTCTGCCTCCTGAGCTGCTGTGGAGATGAAGGAGATGGCGTGTGCAAATCACACAGCAAGACACTCTCACGGGGAGGGAATGCCACGTGCACCCTCTGAGCCCACGGACACCACTGCATTAGTCTGTTTTCACACTACTGTAAAGACCTAGCCAAGAATGGGTAATTTATCAAGAAAAGAGGCTTCACTGACTCATAGTTCTGCATGGCTGAGGAGGCCTCAGGAAACTTACAATCATGATGGAAGGTGTAGGGGAAGCAATGCACTTTCTTTACAGGGCAGCAGAAAGGAGAAGTGCCACATGAAGTGGGAAGAGCCCCTTATAAATCCAGCAGATCTCATGAGAGCTCACTCGCTGTCACGAGAACAGCTTAGGAGAAACAACCCCCATGATTCAGTTACCTCTACCTGGTCTCTTCCTTGACACCTGCAGATTATAGGGATTATGGTGATCACAATTCAAGATGAGATTTGGGTTGGGACACAAAACCTAGCCATATCACTCACCCTCCCTGCACAGCCAATGGCTTCCTACGGTAAGCCTCTGTGGGTCCTTGGCCAGAGACCTCACTCACTGCACCAGTCCTTTCAGCCTTCTCGTAGGAAGAAAGAAGAGTTGGTGGATATACACCAGCATCTTTGCTCCTCACCTGGGCAACATGAAGTCTGCTCTATGAAGTCTCCCAGCTGTCCCCAGGAGAGTGAGCCCCGTGTGCCCACAATAGTCATCTGCCCATCAGCACCCCCTGTATTGGCTTCCTTCCCTCACCCCCTCCAACTTCATTTCTTCCAACTAGTGTTCCTGGGATCACCTCCTAATAAATTATTTGCACCCATGTCTCATCTCTGGGCCTGCTCCTGGGAAAACAACTGAAGACAGTGCTCAATAAATGTCGGCTATCAATAAAAATGAGGACACTGGAAAATGATGCAGTCGCCTCTTGAGTCTGAGATCCCAGCAGAGCATCTAGTTCATGTTCAGCCCAAAGCTCAAGAGAAGCCAGTCATGGTGGTTCACGCCCACGATCCCAGCTACTCAGGAGGCTGAGAAAGAGGATCACTTGAGCCCAGGACTCTGAGGCCAGCCTGGGTGGGGCAACACACTGAGACCCCATCTCTAAAAAATAAAAATAAAGCTCGAGAGGTGAAGGTGACAATTAAGACTCACGTACAGAGATGAGAAAATCCTTTTTTGCTGTTTGGTTCTTGTTTTCCAAAGGTCTCTAGAAGCAGAAATGAGTTGGCCAGACCCTGTCAGAGGTGGAAACAAAGCCTGTTCTAGAGTGAACCAAAGCACCACTGAAGGTATTGTATTGCAGCAGATCTTTCTAACGAGATGCGTAGTAAACTCTTCCTCAATCTGCAGGTAGGATGTGCGTCCTAAGAACTGCGGCCTTGCCCTGTTCCAGATCTGGCTTCTGTTCCCAGGAAACTGCAGGAAGGCACATTCAAGCTGATTCTTTAAGACGGGGCTTTCTCTTTGGTTCTCGCTGGTGAAATCTTGACGGTACTGAATGTGAACAGTTTTCCCTTAAGGTCAAGTTCTGAGGATGGCCCCTCCATACCTGGTTGCAAATCGGAACTAGAAGTGTTAGTTCTCCTTTGTTTATTTATCACATATTTATTTGGGGCCGAGGACAGGAGAGACACAGTTACTGAGGTAGGAGGCAGAGCTCAGACTTCGTTCCAAATTGAGGACTAGCTGAAACAGGGCCAGGGCAGAAGGGGCTTTTCATAAGACACGCCCACCCGTGTGCCCTGTCAGTTGACCATTGCCATAGCAACATCTGGGAGTTACCGCCTTTTTCCATGACAATGACCCAATGACTCAAAAGTGACTACCCCTCCCCTAGAATTTTCTGCAGAAACCACCCTTAATCTGCATATGATTGGAAGTGGGTATAAGCATGATTGCAAAACTGCCCTGAGTTGCTACTCTCTGCCTTCGGGGTAACCCTGCTCCGAGGGAGCAGTCATGGAGCGGTCACACACCTCTTCAGTAAAGCTGTTTTCTACCTCTCCTTGCCCTTGAATTCTTTCCTGAGCAAAGCCAAGAACCCTCGGAGGCTAAGCCTACTCTGGGGCTTTGCCTGCATTATGATGAAGGCTTTTTAAAGTGTCTGGCAGACGGAGAGCTTAGAGGTTAGTTACACTCAAATGTACTAGGGGATGTTAGGGAGGAAAAGAAGATGTCTGGACAGACAGCTGGGGGCACAGACATTTGGAGGCCAAGTGAGGAAGAGAAAACCTGTGCCAACCAAGAGGGTGGCAGAATTACCAGTGAAAGCAAAGGAGGAGGACATCAAAGTGGTGGAGATGAGTTGGGGAAATTTTTCATTATTAAGTTGGAAAAAGTTCTAATCACAATCCACAGTGTTGTTGAAGACCTAAGGAAATAAGCACTTTCTAACGTTACAGGTGGGAGTATAATTTGACATCATTTTTTGGAGAGCAATTTAGCAGTGTGTATCCAAAGTCTTTAAAACATGTACACCCTTTTTGAGCAATTTTACTCTCAGTCATTTGTCATTAGATTTCACCTCTGGAATGTCTTTTGTAATTTTGTGTCTAACGGGGAAAATTGGGAATAATGTAAATATTAATACATTCTAAAAAATGCCAACAATAAGCATTTGGTTGAATAAATTATGGGTTTTTAAATCCAGACTGTTAAATATCAGGAAGGTGTTAACATTGATGATGCAGACATCAAATGTTTGTAGACATAAGAAAAGATTCAACGATATATCAAATAGAAATGTCACTCATGGAATCAAATGTTGAATAGGATCTCAAATTTCTTTCTGGTCATTAATATACGTTTATTAAAGTCTATTAAAACTGCAACACAGTATCAAAGAGGATCTTGGTGATAGATGGTGAGGGTGTCTGTGGGGTGGGGGATTGGCTTCCAAGGAGTCCCCAGTGCTGCCTTCACATCATGCCCACCCCAGTTGTGTAATGTCTCCCAACTCCCTTCTAACACAATTTCCCTATTGCAGAGGTTGGGAAATCCAGAGCAAAATCACTATATTTCCCAGGCTCCCTTGCAGCTCAGTAGCCTTGGTAATCCTGTAATTTTAAAAATACTGCTATGTACTGAATCTTATTTCCCCAAAATTCATATATTAAAACCCTAACCTCCAATGAGATGGTATTGGAAATGAGGCCTTTGAGAGATTTAGATAAGGCCATGGGGGTGGGGCCCTCATGATGGGATTAGTGCCCTTATAACAAGAGACACCAGAAACAAAGGGAGAAGGCAGCTGTCTGCAAGCCAGGAAGGGAACCCTCACCAGGAACCAAATCAGCAGTCACCTTGATCTTGGACTTCCCAGCCTCCAGAACCCCAGTGTTGCTGGTGTAAATGGTGGCAGCTGCATCCTAATTCAGCAGCAGGTTCAGGGCATTGTGATCAAGAGCCCGTAGCTGTAAGAGCAGCCTCCTGATTCCTCAAGTGCCTTTTTGACAACAGAAATGACAGCCTCCCTGTTGGTGGCCAGTTCTGCCATGTGACTGTAGGAACGGTTCCTGAAAGCTCAAGTGGAAATTTGGGCCTTTAGTGCCCAGTGATTCTGCAGATCACTGAAGACCCTGCAAAATATCCCTTATCTTCTCTAGAACTGACCCTAGTGTCCTTGACTTGTTTCCGTGGCACAGGGGAAGTGGAGTTGGGCTCACCCTTCTTCTCTGCTCTGTTTCTAGTGCACAAAATTCAAACCCAGCTTCCTTTGGGACTTTCCCTCTTCATCCTCAAAAATCCCAACAGTGACTATTCCTGTCTCAGGGCTCCAGCCATAATTAACCCTATTGCAAAGTGAGCCCTCTACCTGACCAGGACGGGTTGACTACAAGGAGGGGTCTGGGGACAGGGTGCAGAAAAAGTCACAAAGATCCTGTTTCAAAAATCTAGACTACCAGCCTGGTAGCTTGGGCTTGTAGTACCAGCTACTTAGGAAGCTGAGGCAATAGGAATTTGAGACCAGCCTGGGCAATATAGTGAGATAGGGAGACCCCCCAGATCACCAGATCTGAGTTTTTCTGATATTTAGAAATGGTCACGTATTACTGATACACAAAAGAAGTTTCCGAAGTAAAGATTTAACATGTGAAGGTGAAACAAGGGACAGATATGCCAGATACAGAATACGCTCTAGACATCCACTCCCTGAAAAGAGGTGGTTGGGTTTGACCACTGGGTCCTTGGTGAGTCCCTCAGGTATGTGCTGTCTCATACCACGGTCACTGGCCACATGTGGCTACTGAACACTTAAAATGTGACTAGTTCACATGGAGGTGTGCTGTAAATGCAAAATACACATTGGATTTTGAAGACTTGGTACAAAAAAAAAAAGAATGTGAAATATCTCGTTAATAATGTTGATGTTGATTACATGTTACATGTTGAAATAATGACAGTTTGGTGTATTGGGTTAAATGAAGTATGTTATTAAAATTTATTTCACCTGTTCCTTTCCCAGCTTTGAACGTGGCTACTATAAAATGTTAATTCCGTATGTGGCTCACATCCTATTTCTACCATTTGTGCTACCCCAGAGCACCCCAGGGACCGGGAAGGGACAAGAGCCAGGCTTTAGGATCAGGAAATGAATATCTTAAAAACAGACAAAGGTGGGGTGGAGGGGAGCATGGACAAGGTAGGGTTTTTTTTCTTTTTCTTTTTTCTTTTTAGAAAATTGACAGTAAATTCATAAAAGAACATGGACAAATAGCTTGAAGAGGAGAGAGGATCCAAGATGAGGAAATCTAAGATACTGCCTGAAAATTTGAGCCCAAGAGAGGGGAGAGCAAATATATTAGGGAGGAAGAATATATTGAGCCAGTCCCAGAATGGGGGATGGAAGAGGGGGCCCAGCATAAAAATTCCTACTGAGGAAGAGCATTTTCGGCATTATTCTCTTGAAAAGGCAGTCTAAAACAGTACAATGCAAAACGATATGTTACGTGTTGGAATACACTCTTAGAAAAAGGCTGAGAGTAAATTGCCAAAAACATTAGCAGTCTCTGCTCGGCTGGATTACTGTATTCCCCTGTGTGGGTTTTTCTGTGTCTGTCTTCCAACTCTCCTTCATTGCGCAGGTATTGATCATGTCATTAGGAAAACAAATAAAAATTTTAAGACTCCAAGAGGCTGGGAAGCTTCTGCATCAGAGAAGGGCGCTCAGAAAGCAACTGTTCCTTGTTGCCGGGGGTCACTCCAGACCCCAGCCTAGGTCATGGAATCTGAATCTTGGGGTGGGGGCTCCCCACTGGCTTTGAAGGGAGCCCATTCGGGAAGCTGGCTCAGAGCTTTCTGGCAGCACAGCACATCAGCCTGCCTGGAGTACAGTAAGGCTTTGTAATACAGACGTGGGCTTTGGGTCCATCAGTCTCTTAGATTGATGGTCCCTCCCGGGTTGCTGGCTCAGCAGCCAGTTCTTGGGCAGCAGCTAAAATGCCTGTGAGGATTGCTGAGATTAAATCCAATCCCGAGAAACCGGGAACCCCTCAACTAGGACTGAGGCTCACAGAACAGGGTCCGCGACCACCTTGCCAGAGCCGCAGGTGCCTCAGAACTGCCCATTGCATTCAAGTCCTCACAGCCTCTGGCGTTTAACCCCCTGCTTCTTGGCAGGGACTTATTTGGATTGCCGTGTCCTATGTTGAGTTCAGGATGAAATGAGTCTACAGCGAGTTTAGGGAGCACTGAAGACGCGTCTGGTGCTCAGGAGACAGTGGACGCACCCCAACTTATTTAATTTTCACAACGTCTCTGTAGATGACATCTATTGCCCTCCCGTTTTACAGATGAGGAAACTGAGACTCAGAGAGTTAATTGCCCAAGGGAATTAAGGCACCCGGCTGATAGCTAAGCATCAAAGTTGAGCTTGAACCTAGGTGTGTTCACTGCACAGCCTGCCCTGAGCCGTCTGATTTACCTGCCTTGGCCATCCGTGTACATGTTTGAGAGTCACATGGATGCAGGGTTTGGACCGGAGGGAAGAGAAGAATTTCATCTCTGTGCCTCTTTCCATCCCTGATGAGAAAGATGGAGAGAGCCTGGTATGGCCTTTTAAAGGGAGAGGCTCAGGGGAGGTCCTTTTAAGGAAGGGACTCCAGAGAGGGACTCAGAAGTTACTGTGCTCAATACAGCATCGTTTTTAACTGTTGGAACTCACCAAATAAATTACAAAATAAAGCCCCAAATGACAGAATAATGAGCAATTCATTTGAAATGTAAAATAAATAGATAAATCTCCAGTGCGAAGGCAGAATAAATGGTATTTGGATGACATTTGGTGATTAAATTAAACAGTAATGAACCAGTGAATAATGTGCCCTGGGATGGCCAGGGAGGGCTAGTTGTTCCCCAAAGCTCAGGACTTTGAGCCCCAGCTGTTCTCAGTTCTCAAGTTTAGAAGCCTCGATGGGGGTCGTGAACTCCAGGGGTCGGAGGTGGGCAACCGGCCCACCCACCCCACCAGGGCTCAGGCTGGAGAGCAGGACCAGCCTTGTGCTTCAGAGATCAAAAGCCCAGGTCTGTCAGTGCTGGAGAACCCTTGAGATTGTCTAGTTGGTTTTCCTCATTTTTTACCTTGGGTAATTGAGTTCCAGAAAAATCAAGAGAGTCGCTCAAGGGTGACTATAAGAGCCAGGACCGAGACCCAGGTGTTCTGACTCCCAACACAGAGACCTGACTGCTGCACCACATCTCCTCTCAGTCCTGGAGAAGCTGGTCTCCAGAGATGACCCCCAGTGAACCACACCTCTGATATTCACTCCTTTTATGGCCCCCTCTCCTTATCAGGACAGGAAGAGCCTGTGACTGGCTTTTGGCCAACAGGATGTGATGGAAGTGATGCTGTATGACTTTCAAGGAACCTTGTCACTTCCACCTAGGAATCCTGGAACCCTAGCTCTGGGGAAAGCCAGCCTCCATGTAAGATGTTCGACTGTCCTCCATGCTGTGAGGAAGCCCAAGCTAGCATGTGGAGAGGCTGTAGAGATTGCTGGGTGGCCCCCAGCTGTTCTAGTTATCTCCAAAAAGGAGCTGGACATGCACATAATGAAGTTGTCTTGGACCTCCATCCTGCTGAGTTTTTGGATGGTTCAGCCCCAGCCACCATCTGGATGTAAGCACATGAGAGATCCTGATATGGTTTGGTTCTATGTCCCTACCAAATCTCATGTTGAACTGTAATCCCCAGTGTTGGAGGTGGGGCCTGGTGGGTAATTGAATCATGGTGGGGAGTTCTCATGAGTGGCTTACCATCATCTCCCTGGGTCCTACTCATGATAGTGAGTTCTTATAAGATCTGATTGCTTAAAAAATGTGTAGCACCTTCCCTGTCTCTCTCTCTCTTTCTCCTGCCCCGGCACATAAGACATACCTGCTTCCCCCTTCGCCTTCCACCATGACTGTAGGTTTTCTGAGGCCTCCCCTGAAGCCAGCATCGTGCTTTCTGTACAGCCGGAAGAATCGTATGCCAGTTAAACCTGTTTTCTTTGTCAATTACCCGGTCTCAGGTATTTCTTTATGGTAATGCAAGAACGAACTAATTCAGACCCCAAGAGAGATCCACACAGTTGAGTCTAGTCATCCCACAGAAATGTGAGGGTTGATAACAAGTTGTTGCTGTAAACTACTAAGTTTTTAGCCGGTTTGTTACACAGCCATTAATCATCAGAATATAATGACTTTCTAAAGAAGGAAAGCTACCACAGCTGGAGACCAGGGCCCTCAGGTCCCTCCTCCCAAGTTTAATGTGTGTTAAACCTGAACTCTAGATCTTCCTGAGAATCATGACTCCAAGGTCCAAGGGAGGCGCTCAGAGGTCCTGGAGAACCTAATCCTTTGGGTTGTTTATTTATTCAACAAATATGAATGAAGTTCTGCCATGTGAGCAGTTACGACAAAACTATGAGAAACAGAAATTGATTTTGCTCTCCTGGGACTGATAGTTCCACAGGAGGAACAGACACCAATCAAGTGACCCTGAGAGCTGAGTTACAGAGAACTCATGTAGCCCCCTGCCATACACACACATACACACAGCCACCCAGTCCTGCTTAGCAGGAAGGAGATGATGTACAAGAAGTCACCTGGACAGGTCCCCTGTGTGCCTTACCTAAGGCCCCTTTGGGGCAAGAGTATTAAGTCAGAAAACCATTCGTAAATTACTCACTACAGTGGGGATGCATCCTGCCCAATAAATGGTGCTAGACTTTTATTTATTTACAGTGGCTCATGCCTGTAATTCCAGTGACTCAGGAAGCTGAGGTGGGACAATCACTTGAGGCCAAGAGTTCTAGACCAGGCTGGGCAACACAGCAAAACCCTGTTTTAAAAAATTTTTTTTAACTTAGCTGGTGTGGTGGCGCACACCTGTGTCCCAGTTACTCAGGAGGCTGAGGCAGGACGATTGCTTGAGCAAGGGAGTTCAAGGCTGCAGTGAGCTGTGATTATGCTACTGCACTCCAGCTGGACAACAGAACAAGACTCCAACACTAAATAAGTAAATAAATGGAGGCTGTTATTTTTATTTTATTAGCATTGCTATTAACAAAAGAGGAGCTGCTTTAAAAGTGTCTTCTATTTCTTTCCAAATTAATGGAATCTTTATTGTGTATCTTCTCGCTGCCTATTTTGTGAGCTGGTGCAAACGGGATGCTGTCAAAGCCCTTGAAATGCAATGTCTCAAATCTTCCTCCTCTCGGTTTTCTTCCAATGATGCTTCGTCCAGTCTTTCTAGTTCCACCAGCGGCTCCGGCACCCATGGCTTAAGGGACACTCCTCGTGTCCCTGAGAAGGGATGTGTGTGGGAATTAATGGGGGAATGGAAGGGTCAGCTTCCAAGCCAAGGAGAACTGGTGAACATCTCATTTCTATAACCCTTCAGGGTCCCTGGCAGCACCACATCCCCCAGGCTGGAGGTGGGTCATCTTCCTGACAGATCCAGGAAACTAATTTCTTCCTTGAAAGTCAATCAAGACTTCATTTATCATTTTGCCACAGGCAGCAGCCAGATGGATGAGTTGGGCATTAGTCACTGTGCCATTGGGTGCTGGGTCATCTCTAGGACATCTATGTTGGGGTTCCAGGTGAGTGGGTGTTTACACCCAAACCATCTTCACCTTGAAACTTACAATTGGAAGATGAGTATGAGCTCTCTGAGGCCCTTTCACCTGCCAGAGCCCTCCTGATCCTCCATAATCTTCTGTGACTTCCCCCAGTGACAGATGCTCTTGATACTGCCCCATGTCCCTCAGCACTCAACTCCACACACTCACTCCCCATGTCCCAGGAAGCATGGGCGCCCCTGACATGGCGGCCACTCCAGCCCCACCCTAGGCACAGCTTCCACAAGAACTCACTGGTGGATTGACAAAGGTGGGTAAAACTTGAACTTTCTAGATCTTCTATGTAGACCACTCCAAACATCAACAACAAGATTTATTCAGCCTCATGAATATGACCCCAAAGCTCAGAAACCAGGGCCAATGAGGAGGCCACCTCTTTATTCATTCACTCATTGAAGGCATATTTACATAGCATCTATGTGCCAGACAATGTAATGGATACTAGGAATACAGCAATGAACAAAACAGCCTCACAGCCTGATCTCCCGGAGTCGAGGTCTTAGAAGATGAGTGTGGCTCCCCCTTCCCCTCTCTTTCTCCTGGGCATGCAGGAAAACTACATTTCCCAGCTCCCCTTGCAGCCAGTGTAGAGCCATCTACCTAGATTCTAGCCAATGAGGTGCAGGCAGAAGTGGGCACCACTTCTGGATCTGGCCATAAAACCCCTATAATTTCATCTATACTTTTCTCTTCCACTCTTACACTGACTTCAAGGGCACACATTTAAGATGGGCAGCATCACACAGCAGGATAAGCCTGGATCTCGTACTTCCTGCCTGGAAGAGGGCATCCAACTGGCATTGACCAATCTACGTGAGACTGCAGCTAGAGTAAGAAACATAGCTCCCTCGTGTCAACCCACTGCTGTCTAATGAAATAGGCTGGTGACCGAGTGTGGGAAAGTGTATTTTCCAAAGATGGTCAAGACAATACTGGCCGAGCACAGTGACTCACACCTATAATTCAGCATTTTGGGATGTCAAGGCAGGCGGATCACTTTAGGTCAGGAATTCAAGAACAGCCTGGCCAACATAGTGAAACCGTGTGTCTACTAAAAATACGAAAATTAGCTGGGCGTGGTGGTGCATGCCTATAATCCCAACTACTCAGGAGGCTGAGGCAGGAGAATCCCTTGAACCCAGGAGGCAGAGGTTGCAGTGAGCCAAGAATGCACCACTACACTCCATCCTGGGCCACAGAGCAAGACTCCATCTCAAACACACACACACACACACACACACACACACACACACACAAAACCACATCTCGTGCTACCTGCTCTGAAGCGCTCATTGAGTAAGGTTCTATGTTCCCTCCCTTGAATCTGGAGAACCTGTGTGACTGCTTCAACAGAAATGATGTTATGTGGTTTCCAAATCTAGGTCATAAAGGATGAGACAGCCTGTGGAGACAAAAGTGACTCTACTTTGGGTGCTACTCTGCCATGTTGACTTCTGACTAGCCCCAGTTCCATCAATGCCTCCTGATCCTGCTTTGTTTACTGTCCCTAGGGTAAGAACAAAGCGAACGTGAACTATCACATAGATGGTGAACTGTGATGCACATAGCACTCTCACCTCTTCTAGAACATTGCCTTTAGTTGTCTTGCCAGAGCACGTACCCCCTTCCCCTGTGTTATATAAGCCTCAGATCTGGGGAGTGACAGCACAGAGAGCTATCTGTCTTGTGGCTGCCCAGGACCATGCTTCTGTCTATACATTGCCCAATAAATCACCCTTTATGGACAAACTAGATTTATCGGCCTCATTCTTAGGTTTCTTGGCTCATTCTGCATTTTGGGGGCTTTTTTTTTTTGTATATAGGGCCCTTCCAAAGAACACAGACTTTATTCACTTCTCTTGGGATGCTCACTCTTAGAATCCAGCCACCATGTTGTGAGGAAGCCCAAGCAGCCCATGAGAAACTGACATGGAGAGAAGACGAGGCCCTTGGCCCATGGCCTCAGCCCAGCTCTCAACTGAGCCAGGACCTACATACCAAGCAGGTGAGTAACCCATTTTGAAAGTGGGTGTTCCAGCCCCAATGCAGGCTGCCTTCTAATGCCGCACAGAGCACCCAAATTGAGCAAAATAAATGGTGTTGTTTTAAACCACTAAGATTTGAGGTGAATTGTTATGCAAGCAAGAGATAATGAAGACACAGGCCCTGGAGATCTCCCCACCACACCACCTAAATGCTCACAAAAAGTTGCAGATTTCCTAAAATAATAAAAGTCATCATTTATTGAATTGCTACTATATGTCAAACACTGTGCCACATGTTTTATATGTATTTTCTAACTTAATCCTCCCAACAACCCTATGAGCTAGAAGATATTATCATTCTCACCTTACAGAGAAGGAAACAGACTCCAAATTCTATAATCTGCCCACTGCTCATGAGGGGGGACACAGGACCCAAATCCAGAACCTCCTGACTTGACTACAGAGCCTGCCCCTTGGCAGCTGCCCCACCCAGCCCCCAATACAGGTTTAAAAAAAAAGGCAGCGAATCCTCTGAGACGTTCTCAATTTCGTACCATTGCATTTTTTTTCAAAAAAGGCAATTTAAAATTCTAAACATATTTAACTTTTCACTTAAAATATTTTCCATAAATCAGCATCAAATACTGCAGTATCTGGCCTAGCAGTTCTCTGGAGACTGCATTGAATCCTGACTATGTTACTCACTAGCTGTGTGGTGTTAACCTCCCTGTGCCTCAGTTTCCCCATCTGTAAAATGGAGACTGCCAGTGCCTATCACACAGGTTGTGGTGGAATGAGAATTAGTAGTCCCTGCGAAGCCCTTGGAATTGGCACATTGTCAATTATTCAACAAACGTTAGCTAGCTTCCATTTTTTTCTCTGGGGAATTGGTCTCAGTTCAGGTAGGACGGGCTGGTTGTGGCAGAAGCCACAGGTGGAATCAGTTACCAGTACTTCTTTTCCACCATTCAAAGGCCAGGCTGCCAGTCCTGGCTCTCCCCTGCCAGGCTGTGCCATTCTGGGTGCCTCATCTGTCTGAGCCTCAGACCCTTCCCAGGTGGGTCATGAGTGTCACCACCTGCTTCCCTCCCAGAGTGTGAGAAAGTGCTGAGAACTGCAAACCGTAAAGTCACAGCAGCGGGAGGCTCTGTCCCTGGCCTCCTAGCCTCCTGGGTTGAGGCTAAGCAACTTCAGAGTCTAAGGAGGTGAGAGGGAGGAGCAAGTGGAGGCAGGAACAGGAAAGGGGCGGAGAGAAGGCAGAGTCCCTGGGGAGCTCCCTGGACTCCCACCCACTGGCATCTGAAATTCCAAAACCGTTTTTTGCCCTGATCTCTACATGCAGAACAGGCCTTGCCAGCTCTGGGCTTCCAGAACAGGGGTTTTGCAGGAGACTGAGGGTTTTGTAGGAGAGTGAGAGGGTGTGGTTTAGCTCCATACAATGCCTGGAGCCCACGCTTCCTCCCCATGCACAGCTTGCCCAGTTCCGGGGAGAGCCAGCCTGTCTGCAGCAGGAAGACCAGCACCAGGAGGTTCTGAAAGCAACAGCCACCTGCAGAGGCCGTCCAAGGAGAGGCAGTGGCCAAGGCCACTGAGTGACAGGGCTCTGAGCTCAGTCACAGGCAGAGCAAGCGGGGTGGTCAGCCACGTGAGGGTTCAACCTCCACCTCTGCCTCTTCCTAAATGTGTGACCTTGGGAAAGCCACCAACCTCTGCAAACCTGTTTCCACCTCTGTAAAGTGGGGTTAGTAACAGCCCATCACGAGACGGTAGGAGAAGTGTCAGCTTTATTATTACTGCTGTCGCTGCTGCTGTTGGCATAGTTCTTCTAAACGGAAGGCGGCACTGTCTCTGGTTGTGAGTCTCATCACCCGGAACAGCTGTCTCTCCCAACCCAGCGACTCCAGTGACTTGTGTCCAGCTTCCCCCAGGATTTCTGACCTGGGCAGGGCTGGGTGGAGGGAGGCCGACTGCAGACGGAGAGCCAGAGGACAGAGGCGCCTGGACAGGTGTGGCTGGGAGGAAATGGAGACATGAGCTTGCACAGCGTTTTCAAGGGGTCACAGTTACCCAGAAACAAATAACTGTTTCTTCTGGGAAGTTGGGAGACCCTTGTCCCCGACCCCTTCCATAGGCGTCCCTCCCTGTGTCCCTTCTGGCCCAACATCCGATCCAAGTCCCTCTAGCCAAATCCAGCTTCAGAAACAGACCGGGGTGGGGAACCAGCCCGCTGCCTCAGCCCTCCTGCTACCCTGAAGGCTTCTCCACGGAGACCCGGAGCCAACAACAGCCTCAGTGTCCCCAAAATTCTCTTTGGTGGTTGCTGGGGAAAGGAGAGGAGCCAAGAATGGGGAATGTGAAGCCTCTGATTTTAAATCTGCCTCCACCCCCTGAAATCGACTTCACAAAACTCGGGGTGCTGCTCCTGTGCCCCGCACCCTCGAAGTGGGAATGTCGTGAAGCTAAAATAACGTAATCAGGGCAAAAACTTTCTAGAGCAGAGAGGCACCTTCTGTGATTGCAGATAACAGCCCCATCAAGACGTTATTACAAGCGCCATCATCACGGCACTTTGTGTCCCTGAGCTTAACTCACACTCCACCCCCAATGACAGGACAGCCCGGCCGAGGCTGAGAGTCCTCCTGCCTCTCCTGCTCTCTTTCCCTACAAGAGGCTCTTGACCTCTTTACTCAGTGGCTCTTCTTAAACCTAGAAATTATGGAAAAGGAAAAAATGCTCCTGCTAGCGAATTTTCAAGCCTTTTCAAATCTCTAGCCACTTAGTCAAGGGAATGTACTCCTCGTGAGAGTGAGGAATAGGAAGACCTTCTCCTACTCCCATCAGCCCCCAAATGTGTCTGCCCTGAGCAGCACACAGACAGACATCTGAGCCTGCAACACATGGATAGACATATTTGTCCTGACCCCAGGGCCTTTGCACATGTTACCCCTGCTGCCACAGTGCTGACCCATCACACAAATCTCCATTCAAATGTCCTCTCCTTAAGGCAGCTCCTCTAACCTCCCTCCAAGGAGCATCCCTAGGCCTCTTTATCTCCTTATCTTGCTTAATTTTTGTTCCTGGTTCTTGTTCCTCATTACATTATATATTTGTTGGCTTGGTTCTGGCCTGTCTCACCCACTGAAATCTAAGTTGGAGGAACATTGCCTCACTTATAGTCGTACTTCCAACCCCTAGAACAGAACCAGGCACAGAGTCGAAGTGCTCAGCAAACACTTTTTTTTTGAGATGAAGTCTCGCTCTGTCGCCAGGCTGGAGTGCAGTAGTGTGATCTCAGTTCCCTGCAACCTCCACCTCCTGGTTTTAAGCGATTCTCCTGCCTCAGCCTCCCGAGTAGCTGGGACTACAGGCATGTGCTGCCACATCCAGCTAATTTTTGTAATTTTAGTAGAGACGAGGTTTCACCATGTTGGCCAGGCTGGTCTCGATCCCTTGACCTCGTGATCTGCCCGCCTTGGCCTCCCAAAGTGCTGAGATTACAGGCACGAGCCACAGCAAGCACTTTTTTTTTTTTTGAGACGGAGTTTCACTTTTGTTACCCAGGCTGGAGTGCAATGGCGAGATCTCGGCTCACCACAACCTCCACCTCCTGGGTTCAGGCAATTATCCTGCCTCAGCCTCCTGAGTAGCTGGGATTACAGGCACACGCCACCGTGCCCAGCTAATTTTTTGTATTTTTAGTAGAGATGGGGTTTCACCATGTTGACCAGGATGGTTTCGATCTCTTGACCTGGTGATCTGCCCGCCTTGGCCTCCCAAAGTGCTGAGATTACAGGCATGAGCCACAGCAAACACTTTTTTTTTTAATTTTTATTTCGTTTTAGGTTTGGGGGTACATGTGCAGAACATGCAAGATAGTTGCATAGGTACACACGTGGCAGTGTGTTTTGCTGCCTTCTGCCCCTTCACCCATATTTGGCATTTCTCCCCATGCCATCCCTCCCCCACTCCCCCCCCCGCTGTCCCTCTTCATCACCCGCCTATGAGTGAGTATATACGGTGTTTCCTTTTCTGTTCTTGTGTCAGTTTGCTGAGAATGATGTTCTCCAGATTCATCCATGTCCCTACAAAGGACACGAACTCGTCATTTTTGATTGCTGCGTAATATTCCATGGTGTATATGTGCCACATTTTCCCAGTCCAGTCTATCATTGATGGGCATTTGAGTTG
>CM052659.1:9586708-9600856 GCA_028533165.1 Leontopithecus rosalia
CTCTCCAGCATCTGTTGTCTCCAGATTTTTTAATGAACGCCATTCTAACTGGCGTGAGATGGTATCTCAATGTGGTTTTGATTTGCATTTCTCTAATGACCAGTGATGATGAGCATTTCTTCATATGTTTGTTGGCCTCTTGTATGTCTTCTTTTGTAAAGTGTCTGTTCATTTCCTTTGCCCATTTTTGGATGGGCTTGTAGCAAACACTTTTAAATGGATACGTGAAATCAATATTTATGCCTTTATTCATTCCTCAAGTATTTGTTGAGTGGCTTCCGACCCAGAACCCGGGAGTATAATAATATTGAGACCCCATCCTGCCCTCAGGGAGCTCACAGTCCAATGGGAAGCAGGAGAGTGAGCAGGAGAGCACACCCATGGCACCAGGCGGTGAGGCTCTGTGTATCCAGCGACGCTCACACCTCCAGCCTTGACTTCCAGCTTCGGCTCCAGGCCCAGACATGTGGATGCCTGCTTGACGTGCTCGATACCACAGGAATTCAAAACAGGAATTTCCGTTTCCTTCCGCACCCGCTCCTCCCTCCCTGTGCCCCATCTCAGCTGTTCAGGCATCATCCTGATCCCTCTCTTTGTCCCACCCTCTGTGTGCAACTGGCAAATTCCATCAGCTCTATCCAAAATACACCCGGGTTCTCACTGTTTCCTAACACACCCTTGGCCCCTATTCCTTCTCCAAGTCAACTCCCTAAATGCTTCCACCTCCACCACCTACCAGCAGCCAGAGGGATCCTTTCATTCTTTTATTTATTCATTTGTTGATAAATTAAATATTGATATTGCCACGCAGGCTGGAGCACAGTGGCTCAGTCACAGCTCACTGCAGCCTCAACCTCCCAGGCTCAAGTGATCCTCCCACCTCAGCCTCCCAAGTAGCTGGGACTACAGGTGTGCACCACTGCATCTGGCTAATTTTAAATTTTTTTGTAGAGTTAGGGTCTTGCTCTGTTGCCCAGGGTAGTCTCAAACTCCTGGGCTCAAGCAATCTTCCTGCCTCAACCTCCCAAAGTGCTGAGATTAGCCACTTTCCATGGCTGGGATCCATTTATTTTATTTTACTTTATTTTGTAAATGGAGTCTTGCTTTGTTGCACAGGCTGGAGTGCAGTGGCATGATCTCAGCTCACTACAACCTCCATCTCGTAAGTTCAAGCAATTCTTCCGTCCCAGTCTGCTGAGTAGCTGGGATGACAGGCATGTGCCACCATGCCCAGCTAATTTTTGTATTTTTCATAGAGACAGGGTTTCACCATGTTGTTCAGGCTGGTTTTGAACTCCTGACCTTAGGTGATGCACCCACCTCGTCCTCCCAAAGTGCTGGGATTACAGGCATGAGCCACTGTGCCCCACTAGGATCCTTTTAAAATATAAATCAGGTGATGTTACCTTTGCTTCCAACACCTTCTGCTGAATTCTGGAGAAAATTCAAGCTCTGCCTGCTGACTTATCCAGTGTCACCCCAGGCAGCATCCTCAGCCACCACCCTCACCTCGCACTGGCTGTCCTGTCACTCTCTAAACATGCCAGCTTTGCTGCCCCTACCCCAGGCCCTTTCCACTTGCTAGTTCTCCTGTTCAGAAAACTTCCTCCAGCTCCTGGAAAAGCCAGCTCTGTCTCATCATTCAGCTCAGGACAATATCCTTTTCTCAGGGATGGCTCCCCTGACCACTGGACACACCTCACTCCCAGCCACTTCCCTCCCAGTTCTGACTACATCTTGCTAACTGGATACCCACCCGAGACACTCAGCCCACCTGTGTGTCTCTGCCATTCACTGAGAGGGGGAACCTCAGGGCAGAGCAAGCCATGCGGTGGGGAGGTCTACAGAAGGAAGGTGGTGAGTCCCGCTGGGCTGCGTTGAGGCTGAAGGCCCTGGGGTTGGCCAGGTGGGGATGCCCAAAGGGCATGGGACTCAGGAGGGTGTTGGGAGTTGGATATGGGAATCTTTTCTTTTCTTTCTGTCTTATTTTTCTTTTTGAGATGGAGCCTCACTCTGTCACCCAGGCTGAAGTGCAGTGGCACGATCTTGGCTCACTGCAACCTCTGCCTCCCGGGTTCAAGCGATCCTTCGGCCTCAGCCTCTGGAGTAGCTGGGACTATAGACACCTGCTACCATGCCCAGCTATTTTTTTGTATTTTTAGTAGAGATGGGGTTTCACCGACTTAGCCAGGATGGTCTCCATCTCCCGACCTTGTGATCTGCTTGCCTCGGCCTCCCAAAGGGCTGGGATTATAGGCGTGAGCCTCTGTGCCCAGCCCAGGCACTGATTTAACTGGCAGTTGGCTCTGCCTTCTCATCCATTTTCTTGTCTACTTGGGAATTCTTACCAAGTGAGAAAATGTAGCTGACAAATTGCTTTCACGCATAATGACACATTTATGAATACCTAATGTCGTAATTAATGCAGTTGACCTAATGTTACATTTTGTAGACATTTAACATTTATTAATTTCGATTTCACAGTTTTCTTTTCCCATTTGGTAGCCAATAAATATTTTGAGGTGTCCAATATTTTTGCAGGATCTTTAAAAGCTCCTACACCCAAAGTCCTAGAGTGACCTTGAATAAGGAGCTTCTCTGGGCCTCAGCATTCCTGTCCTGCTCTCCGGCCCCGGGAAGGACTTTTTAGAACCACACTTGATCAGACCAAGGCCAAGGCCAGCAGGAGCTGCCAGCAACGCCCATGATGGGGAGAGGCTCAGAATTACTCAAAGACGGAAACAAAACCTCCCTCTCACCCAGCAAGAGCAAAGCAATAAAAAATGTTATTTTGCCAGTCGGTTGAACTTCATTTGCGTGGTTTGGAGTGTATTTTCTAGTTAATGAACCTGCTACATTTATGACCTTCCTTTTTCAATTCAATAGAGAGAAATGGGGGAAAGGAAGGGGGAAACGCTGCAATATTTCCCCCGCGCAGCCGGCAGCTGTCAGCTGCAGGTCCGGGCAGGGCGGGGCTGCACAGCTGTAGACCCAACAGCCTGGTCAAGGACAATCCCCACTGGGAAAGTGTTTGCACCTGCAGCTTAAGCGTTCCGGGCTGAAGTCCTCAGCAGACAGGTGCGTGCTCCCCTCCAGGTATCTTGACTGGGTAAAGGTAACTGGGCCAGGCTTCCTCTGCCAGGCAGGCTCTGAGGTTGACAAGTGACCAGAGCCCTCTACCTTGTTGAGTAGGCTTGGGAGAAAAGGCCAGAGAGACAGGGACACACTCGTGGGAAGAGGAGAGGAAGGGAAACCCCTGGCAGACATGCTCACCCATGAGGACACATGGTGGTTGGGTCCTGAATTTTCCATGGCGGGGGAGGGGGACCAGTGGTTCCAGCCAAACACACACTCCCCTCTCCTTCCCCCAGCCCAGTACTGCTCCCTGGGCTATTTAAGAGGCTGGGAGGGCTGAGCATGGTGGCTCACACCTGTAATCCTAGCACCTTGGGAGGCCAAGGCTGGAGGATTGCTTTAGCCCAGGCGTTCTAGACCAACCTGGGCAACATAGTGAGACTCCATCTTTACAAAATAAAAATGTTTAAATTAGCCAGGCATGGTGGGCCATGCCTGTGGTCCCAGAACTTTGGGAGGCAGAGGCGGGAGGATCATTTGAGCCCAAGGGTTCAAAGCTGCCATGATCTGTTTGTGTCACTGCACTCCAGTCTGAGCGACAGAGTGAGACCTTGTCTCAAATAAATAAATAAATAAATAAATAAAAGGCGGGGCCACCTTCCAGGGAGGAACCCAGGACCCCAACCTCTGGGGAGGAAGACCTCAGGTAGGCAGCCCACCATCACCCAAGCTGGTGACAGTCCTATCCACACTGGCCACCGACTGTACAAGCAGCAACTGGGTGACTTTGCAGAGCCACCATGGGCACGGGCTTTGACAAGGAAGCGCCTGTCCAAGCTGGAGAAATCTCTTTTCCTCTCTGAGCTCCCCGCCGTGGCTCCTGCCCCGCTCTGGCCTTCCACAGGCCTGGCTGAACTACACAGGAGTGGATTGTGTCCCTCCATTCATTCACACACACTTCGCATCTGCTGTGTACAGACGCTGGGCTAGATGCTGAGTGGAAGAGAGACAGCCGTGAGCAAGGCAGACAACAACCCCTGTGTCCTTGGAATTCACAACTCTCCTGGAGAAACAGGCAAATATAGCAGTCACAAGAGAAGGAGCCACGTTCCGATGGGGGACATTCAGAGTGGATATGCCTCCCCAGACGGGGATGGAATGTTTAGGGAAGACCTGCTGGGAGAAGAGCAGCTCAGCTGGGAAGGAAGGAGGGGATTCCCAGAGGGACCCTGGAGCCAGGATGGTCCATTCAGCTCCTCAGAGCTCCGAGGCCTGCCTCCAGCAGCAGCGCCAGCACCCACATGGTCACTGGGGCTGAGGAGGGGCATCCGTGGAGTGTGTCTAAGTCCTGATTTCAGGCTTCCAGAGCCTCAAACCTTTCACTTCCTAGAGCAGCATGAGAAACTGAAGAGAGCCCTGCCTGGCCCTCCCAGGGGCTTTGCATTTTAAGAGGGATCCGAGTCTGGAACAGGAAGACTGCCCCCTGTATCGCTCCTGCCCCTCATTCTCCATCCCAGCCAGCCTCTGCTTCAGGCACCCTCTCCCTTCCCACCCCTAGTCTCCAGCCCCAGCCCTGTGTACCACAGGGTGACCCACACTGGGGCTCCTGTTTCCCCGATTAGCCTGAGGCACACTGAGTCACAAACAACAATGCCTACCCTTGGCTGAGCCTGGCCCTGAGCTCCGTGTCCACAACGTGAAGGGGAAGGAGGAACTTCAGGCCCTCCAGGGCCCCGCTGTCCCACGGGATGGTGATGGGGAGGGGAATGGGGAAAGGAGAAATGATGGATTACTACATCCTCTGACCTGGTAAGACGTTTGCATTTTAAGAGGGGTGACTAGAGACAGTGCCTTAACCCTTAGGAGAAGAGTCAGAGGTGAAGTCGAGGAAACTGAGGCCCAAGAGCTTGGGAAACCAGCACAGGTAGGCTACAGAACTAGTAGACATCCCTGCCCTGCCCTACATCAAAATCTGCCTGGTTCAGAAGTTTGTGCCGCTAACCCATCAGGCCACAAAAAACCCAAACGCCTACCTGCCAACGTCAAGCAGGTCAGGAGGAGAGCAGAGCGTGAGCCTTAGGCGCCACCAGGAGCCAGTACTCACAGGTGCCATTCACAGAGACAACCAAAGTCCAGCTGCTGTTGACGGCTGCCCTGTGGAAATGCAGGTCTGTGTTATGAGACCAGCTGATTTTTCCAGAAAGTAGGAGTTCAGATTTTCATATGAAACACTCTGGTTTGTAAAAGCCATCTAATGAAAATACATTTAATTAGATGCAGTGTAGGTCAAGTAAGACATACCTACCCCCAGTCTGTATGAATTCATTCAATTAATATTTGATGAGCACCTATTATGTGACAGGTGGGGTGACCAAATAGTCCCCATGTGCCCAGGACTGTCCCAGTTTTAAAAGCCTCAGCTGGGCACGGTGGCTCACGCCTGTAATCCCAGCACTTTGGGAGTCCGAGGCAGGTGGATCACCTGAGGTCAGGAGTTCAAGATCAGCCTGGCCTCTACTAAAAATACAAAAATTAGCCAGGCATGGTGGCGCGCGCCCATAGTCCCAGCTACTCAGGAGGTTGAGGCAGGAGAATCGCTTGAACTTGGAGGTGGAGGTTACAGTGAGTCAAGATGCACTGCACTCCGGCCTGGGTGACGCAGCAAGACTCTCTCCAAAATAATAATAATTTTTTTAAAAAAACACTGAAACTCTCACATCCTGGGAACCACCTCAGTTCCTTAGCAAGGTACTGTGCTGAGCTTTGCTGCTATGGTGGGGTAGGAGTGTAGACAATAAGACAAATTCCCCACCCTCAAGGAGCTTACACAATGGTAAACACATGTCCAGGGTAAGGCACAGAAAATAAGGCAGGGCAAATGATAGATTCAGCAGTGACTTGGGGAAGAGTGACCACTTTGGCCAGTGCAATCAAGGAGGACCACTCTGAGGAGGTGACATTTATTTACAATGAATTCTGAATAAGAAGACAGTCAAGAAAATATCTGCAGTAACAAAGATACTTTGGCAAAAGCATGAAAAGATGTTTGCACAAGTTTATTCACGGCAGCTCTACCAGTAAAAGCAAGACTGGAAACAATGCAAATACCATTAATAGCAGAACAGTTGAATAAGCGATAGCACAGCCCGACAAAGGAGGAGTGCTTCGCAAGTGTAAACAGAAGTGAGGGAATCGGTGTAGACTGCTGTGCAGGGGGAGGGTCTCACTCTGTCACCGAGGCTGGAGTGCTGTGGTGCAATCATAGCTCACTGTAACATCTAACTCCTGGGCTCAAGTGATCCTCCAGCCTCAGCCTCCTAAGTAGCTGGGACTACAGATGTGCAAACCCATGTCTGGATAACTTTTTCTTGGAGTTTCACTCTTGTTGCCCAGGCTGGAGTGCAATGGAGTGATCTCGGCACACTGCAACCTCTGCCTCCCAAGTTCAAGTACTTCTTCTGCCTCAGCCTCCCGAATAGCTGGGATTACAGGCATGTGCCACCACGTCTGGCTAATTTTTGTATTTTTAGTAGATGCCTTTATGAGTTAAGTCATCTATGCTATGCTCATCAGTGGCTGGCTAAACTCACAAAAAGAGAAAGCATGTTATTGTGAGCCTCCCAAAGAAAGTGCACTGCATTACCTTTGACGTATTCTTGCTAAATATCTCACCTGACTGTGATCATGTTGACCAGGCTGGTCTTGAACTCCTGACCTCAGATGATCCACCTGCCTTAGCCTCCCAGAGTGCTGGGATTACAGGTGTGAGCCACTGCCTGGACAGAATTTTTTCATTTTCTGTAGAAACAGTGTCTCACTGTGTTGCCCAGGTTGGTCTCAAACTCCTGGACTCAAGTGATCCTCCCATCAGCCTCCCAAAGTGCTGGGATTACAGGCGTGAGCCACTATGCCCAGAGGTGCTTATATTTTAAAATAATAAGTGTAGGAAGGCTACAGTTCAAGTTTTTGATCACATCAAGCCTGCTAACATCCCCATGGTCCAAACAAGCCCAAAGTCAATGGACAGGGATGTACTTTATGCTCACCCGGTAGCCCCAGTCTGCCAGGACGTTTACACAGATCAGTGAAGAGTTGGCTCTGTCTACCACAAAGAAGTGGTGCTGGATTAGGACAGGGTTTCTCGACCTCGGAGACAGTGACATCTGGGGTGGGTAACTGCCGCATGGGACTATCCTGTGTATCATAGGATGTTTGGGAGCATCTCTGGCCTCCGCCCACCAGATGGCAGTAGCATCTCCCCAGTCCAAAAATGTTTCCAGTCATGGCCAAATCTCCCCTGGGGACAAAACCACCCCCACTGGACCTCTGGATCCAATACCACCATTATACATGCCCTTATGAGTTAAAGCACTAAACTCACAAAAAGAGAAGCCATGTTATTGCAAGCGTCCCACAGGAAGCACACAGCATTAACTTTGACATATTCTTGCTAAATATCTCACCTGACTGTGATCAAGCCTCTAGACTTAACTGCCATTTTGCAGGAGCAAGGGACAGGAGAGCATATTACATGACACATTGAAGATACAATCAGCAAAATCCAGACAGCAGGAACTCTAAAGTATATTCAATTCAGTTTCTTCACCATGTCAATTGCAAGGACAGAGAGAGAGACAGAGAGAGAGCAAGAAAAATATGACAGGTTAACTTACAGAACAAACAAGGCAGCAGCATAAAATAAAAGAACACTTATCTGCATTAAGATGCCACCTAATTCTGGAGACGGGCAGGAACCCACAGTGTTCCAAATAAAAGTTCCATAAAAATAAATTGAAACCTTTCATCTAAAAAATGTATGGGCCAAGGGGGAAAATTCGAACACTCACTATATGCTGGATGATATTAACAGAATAAGGTTTATTGTTTAGGTTTGATAAGAGCATTGCGGTTATGTTTTGAGGAAGAGTTTTTATATTTTTAGACATAATGCTAAAATATCGACAGAATAAATGACAGGATGTCTGAGTTTTGCTTCACAACGATACATTGGGGAGAGGCCTTCAGTATTCGATTTGGCATTCAGTATTGTCTCTGAAAGTTTTCCGTAATAAAATGTAAAAACAAACAAAATAGGATAGGAGTGAGTAATCCAGATAGAGACTTCAGAGGCCGTTGGCCAAGGTCCTGAAGCTGCTGTGAGTCTGACCAGCTCAAGGGTAAGCCAGGCCAGAGCAGCTGAAACACGGGATGACCAGGAGAAAAGCTGGCAGAGCTCAGACACAGGAGGGGCCTGCCTTGCAGAGCCTTGGGGCCAGCGGAGGAGCGTGGGGTTTGCTCTCACTGCCAGAGGAGCCATTACAGAGTTGTGGGAAAGGACATGGTAAGACCTGATCCTGCCTTTAAAAGAGACTTTTGGGCCAGGCACAGTGGCTCATGCCTATAATCCCAGCACTTTAGAAGGTTGAGGTGAGAGGGTCGTTTGAGCCCAGGAATTTGAGACCAGCCTGGGCAACATAACAAGACCCCATCTCTATAACAATTTTTGAAATTGGCCAGGTATGGTGAGCACGCCTGTGGTCCCAGCTATGCAGAAGGTGACTTGAGCCCAAGAGTCCAAGGCTGCAGTGAGCTATGATTGTGCCACTGCACTCCAGCCTTGGTGACAGGGCAAGACCCTGTTCAAAACGAAACAAAAAAGAACCTTTTGATTAACAGCATGTGGTACGTCCCCACAATGAAACAGTACTCTGTCATCAAAAGGAATGAGGTTCTGAAGCACGTTGCAACATGGGCGAACCCTGGAAGCACAAAGCAGCCAGTCACTCAAGGCCACATCATGTGTGACTCCACTTAAATGAAATACCCAGAATTGGCAAATCCATGGGGACAGCAGCTCAGTGGTTGCCAAGGCCTGGGAGAGGGGAGAATGGGACCGAGTACTAATGGTACAGGGCTTCTTTCTGGGGGGATGGAAATGTTCTGGAATTAGACAGCAGTGATGGTTGTACAACATAGTGACTGTACTAAAACTAGCTGAGGTGTTCCCTTTAAAATAGTGAATTTTAGGCTGGACACAGTGGCTCAAGTCTGTAATCCCAGCACTTTGGGAAGCCAAGGTGGGTGGATCACCTGAGATTAGGAGTTGGAGACCAGTCTGATCAACATGGTGAAACCCCACCTCTACTAAACATACAAAAATGTGCCCGGTGTGGTGGCATGCACCTGTCGTCCCAGCTACTTGGGAGGCTGAGACAGGAGAACTGCTTGAACCCATTGCGGGGCAGAGGTTGCAGTGAGCCAAGACCTCGTTACTGCACTCCAGCTTGGGCAACAGAGCAAGACTCCATCTCCACAAAAAAATAAAATAAATAAACAAGGTGAATTGTATGTTACAGGAGTTATGTTTCAATAAAAACAGGTTTTTTTTTTAGGCTGGGCGCAGTGACTCACGATTGTAATTCCAGCACTTTGGAAGGCTGAGGTGGGTGGATCATTTGAGGTCAGGAGTTTGATACCAGCTGGCCAACCTGATGAAACCCCATCTCTACTAAAAATACAAAAATCAGCCTGGTGCGGTGGTGTGTACCTAGCTACTTGGGAGGCTAAGGCAGAAGAATCACTTGAGCCTGGGTGGCAGAGGTTGCAGTGAGCTGAGATCACGCCACTGCCCTCCAATCTGCGCGAAAGAGTAAGACTCTGTCTCAAAAAAAAAAATTATTTTTTAGTGGATGTGGGGAAAGGATTTTGACTGCCCTATGGAGAGTCAGCGACCAGCCAGGAGCCTGGAACCACGAAGCACAGCAGGAAGTGTTGCAGGTGCCCATGCGAAAGACCGGGCAGTGGTGATGGGAGCGCCCAGTCAGCTCCCCTACGGGGCTGCATGGGGAGGAGGGAAAGAAGGAACAGGGAGGACCCCAGGCCTTGAGCAGGTGGGTGGAAAGTGCCACTGCTGGTCAAGAGGGAGCAGACTGGGCTTGGGCCAGAACAGCTTCTGTTTCTTGTTCGTTAGATTCCAGGTGCTGGGGTGGTCATCAGGTGGTTCTCCTCCAGGAACTGGTAAGCTAGAGGGACGTGTGAGCGGGGTGGGGAGGCACTCCATTGCTGGTGCCAGAGGTGCTGGGACTCCCTGCAGCAACATTCAAGGTAGTGGCTGCCCCACCACCCAGGACCTGAGTCCTGGAGGGAAAAGACACAGGCAAAGCCCCCCGTGGCCCAGGATGGCTGTCAGCGGGTGAGGAACACGCGTTTCTTGCTGTGAGCCCCTGCAATTTCAAGGTGGTTGTGGTTGTTGTTACAGCCTGGCCTGCCCCCCACCCCCGATTCATAGGAAGCCTCTGAGACACTCCACCAGCTTCCCCGACAGCTTCCCTTGCCCTGGGGCCAAGGCAGTGTCGGTGCACCGACAGAACACATGTTCCCGGAGCCACCGTCCATGTGTTTGACTTGGATCCTCTGTGCCTGAGCAACTCAGGGCTGGGAGAGACCCAAAAAGTGTGGCCTGTAGTCAAGTGGGGGCCACCAGAGCAGACTCAGGGCAAGGGGGTTGAAATCAGGTGGAAAAGTTAAAGCAATTTGAGGAAAAGCAAATATCAAGCCTTAATCAAGGGCTAAACTGAATATAATCTACTGCCACAGAGGGTCGACATTGGTTCTAGAAGGTCCCGTCATGATGCACTTCTTACCAAGAGGGACAGTGTGCAGGCAATAGATTAGCTGCCCCCCAACAGCTCTGAGAGATGGGAACCCTGAAGAGCTTGGGGTGATGGGCACCACTGTGAGGGACCCAATGCCATCAGAGACCAAACCTAAGGCTGTGCCTCCGGCCCAAAGGGGGGCTGTGCTCTCAGCACCAGCCCCTCCACACTCCCACTCCTTCCCCTTCATCTCTACCCTCCCCGATACAGCTGTTTGAAGTCAGTCACACACAAACAAAAGCCACTTTGAGAGTCACACTGTGGGTGACTTATACCCTCTCATGACCCACCCTTGAGGCTCTGCTTTTGGGAAATCAGCCAGGCCCCTGAGCCAGCAGCTCTGAAGACCAGGGAGGGAGGAGGCATGTGGCCCGTCATTGGGCCTTTAACACCAGCACTTGGTACTAGCATGGCCTGAGAGGCTCTGCCCTCCTGAGGAATAGAAGAGACCCAATCCCAGCCCCGGGCTCTGACCCTCCGGTGGAAATTGTCGCCAAAGGAAAATCTCAACCCACCACTTTCTAGCTGCAAGATTCTGGGCAAATTCATCTTTCTGAACCTCAGTGTTACTATCTAAAAAATGGGGATAAAAAATATATATGTAAGCACCTAAAGAGGAGAATCCACGGGAAGTGTTTGGAATACTCCCTGGCACGTCAGGAGTCTTCATTACATGTTGTTGTCATTGCTTTGCCATTATAATTATTATAAATGTCTGGGAGAAGCCGGCCTCTCCTCTGCTGGACTGTGCCTGGATATCTTCCTGGTAGCTCCTGGCCACAGCAAGCTGACTGTTTTGAATCAGACAGAGACAGATTTAATCCCAGTGCCATTATTACTAATTGAATGACCTTGAATGACCTCGAGGAAGTGGCTGAAATTCTCCATGCCAGCCGGGCACAGTGCCTCACGCCTGTAATCCCAGGACTTTGGGAGGCTGAGGTGGGTGGATCACGAAGTCAGGAATTTGAGACCAGCCTGGACAACATAGTGAAACCCCATTTCTACTAAAAATACAAAAAATTAGCTGGGCATGTATAATCCCGCTACTCAGGGTGGCATACGCCTATAATCTCACTACTCAGGAGGCTGAGGCTAGAGAATCTCGAACCTGGGAGGCAGAGGTTGCAGTGAGCCGAGATGGCACCACTGCACTCCAGCCTGGGTGACAGTGGGAGACTTCAACTCAAAAAAAAAAATCTCCACGCCTCAGTTCCTCACTTAGGAAATTGGCATAGTAACAGTACCTATTGAAAAATAACCAAATTAGCCAGCCATGGTGGCACACGCCTGTAGCCCCAGCTACTCAGGAAACAGAGGCAGGAAATCACTGGCACCCAGGAGGCGGAGGTTGCAGTGAGCCGAGATTGCTCCACCGCACTCCAGCCTGGGCAACAGAGCGAGACTCTGTCTCAAAAAAAATAAAACAAAATAAACAAACAAAAACAGTACCTATCTTCCAGAATTACCTGGCTCAAAGGAAGTGTTGCCTATTGATTAAATTAATAGAGGATTGAAAGCTGGTGTGCCATTCAGGGGCTTTTGGTCACAAGCCACAAAAGCCCAACCAAGTTAGTTCAAGGGGAAGGGTATCTAGCAGCTCTGGTAATGGAAAAGGCCAGGCTTGATAGCATGGGCTTCAGACACGGCTTATCCAGGGAATAAAGCACATCCTTTGACCTCTTAGTGCCCCCTCTCTGCCTCTGTCTCTTCTGCACACAGCTTCTTCCGTATGGCAGGGGCAGGGTGAGGCCACAGACAGCTCCAGCTCACAACATCCCGGCTAATGGCTTCACAGGAAAGAGAGAAGCAAAATTCCAGAGAAGTCTGATTGGCCCAGCCTGGATCTCATGGTTGTATAAGAAGGGAGAGGTGCAGGGGTGCAGCTGTCCCCACAGCCAAATGGAGTGGATGGGGGAATGTCTCTCCAGAAGAGGGGGTTCTGTTACCAGAAGGGGAAGGAATGAGCCTGTGCAGATACAAATGGTATGGCTGTGTCAGGGGTTCCCAGCAGAGTGCCTGGGCAGCTAGCCAGGGCGGGGCCACAGCCCGTGAGCACAGAGGAGAGGGAAGAAGAGAGGGGAAGGAAGTAGGGGGGGAAGAAGGGAAAGGAATAGGGCCGGAACCGCCAGGGTGACACCTCTGAGCTCAGCATCTATATGGGCCCCCAAAACACACACATCCACTGTGTAACAACCACCCTGTTTGTGTGAGGCGAACCCCACAACAGCCCCAAACCCCCCATGCTCCTTGCCACAGCGATTGGTTTAGATAAACCAGGTCTGAGCTGATCATTTTGTGCCATTCCTCTGGCCACAGGTATTGGCTCTGAGGTAGGGGCCAGTCAGCACTCCTTCGGGAGAGGACTTTTGTGGGGATTCTGGGACATGGACAGCTCCCTCCTTTTGGACTAGGAGGTATGTCTGGAACTATGCAGCCCTTTTGCCACCATGAGGGAAGCCCTCCTCTCATCAAAACTAACATCAGAAATAGAAAAGACTGGAGAGACGGAAAAATAATCGGGCCTTGTTCATACCATTGAGTTACTGAGTGAAATAATGCTGGAAGATGCCTCAGCCCTGCACTCCTGGTGACACACGCTCATAAAGCTCTTGTGTGGTTTATGTCACTTTGAGCTGAGTTTTTCTGTTACGTTTCCACAGGGGTGGCCGAAAAGCTGAGGGAACTGGAGAGCAGCTGCCGTCCTCTCCCTGGGTGCATCTGTTCTGCCTCATGCCAATGGGAACCAGTGGCTAAAGGGCATCTGTACTGGTCGGGCCCAACAGAGAAACAAACACACAGGTTGTGTATGCACGTATAGGTAGGTAGGGAGACAGAGAGTGGGGAGAGAAAGATTTGAGAAACTGGCTCATGTGGTCAGAGGCAGGCAAGTCCAAACTTTGCAGGATGGGTGATATGGTTTGGCTGTGTCCCTACCCAAATCTCATCTTGAACTGTAGCTCCTGTTATCCCCACATGTCATGGGAGGGACCCCACGGGAGGTAAGGGTATCATGGGGGTAGGTCTTTCCCCCACTGCTCTTATGACAGTGAATAAGTCTTGGGAGATCCGATGGTTTTATAAAACAGAGTTCCACTGCACAAGCTTCCTCTTGCCTGCTGCCATGGAAGGTGTGCTTTGCTCCTTTGCCTTCCACCACGATTGTGAGGCCTCCCCAGCCTTGTGGAAGTGTGAGTCCGTTAAAACTCTTTTTCTTTATAAATTACCCAGTCTTGGGTATGTTTTTTGGTTTTTTATTTTTATTTTTATTTTTTTTGGGGGGGAGGAAGGGAGGAAGGGAGGGAAGGAGGAAGGGAGGGAGAAAGGAAGGGATGAAGGAAGGAAGGGAGGTAGGGAGGGAGGGAGGGAGGGAAGGGAAGGAAGGAAATCAAGCAATGAGAGAGATATTGCTGACCTG
>CM052659.1:9601356-9651696 GCA_028533165.1 Leontopithecus rosalia
CTTGAGTGGACGTCCAAGATGTTAGTTCCCAGGGCCAGGAACAGCGGCGTTAAGACTGATGGTGTTTTTCTGCCCAGGCTTCTCCTGTCTGGCTTCCTTCTTGTGTCCGTAATAGGCGAGTCTGCCTTCCCGGAGCTCCAAACCTCGGTCAGAAGGGGAACCAGTCGCGTTCACTCTGCGCCGAGGTCCCGGCACAACTTCTGCACCGGCCTCGGGATTCAGTGCTGGGAACCCGCGCGGCTCCTCTAAACCCCGGTCAGAAGGGGAGCCAGCCCCGCCTAGTCAGCTCCGAGAGCTGCCGTGCAGAGGTGCCTGCGAAACCACTGCCCCGCGTGGCTCCTCCACTGGGAATCTTCTGCTCCTGAGTGACCAGAATTTGTCTGAAAGTGTGGCGTCCTCTAGTTCTATGAGCTTTAACTGTGAGCTGCAATCCCGAGATGTTAGCGATCGGCCATCTTGGATCATTCTTGGGTATGTTTTTATTAGTAGTGTGAGGAGACTAATATAGTGGCCGGCAGGTTGGAGACCCAGAGAAGAGCTGATGCTGCGGTGTGAGTCTCAAGGCTTCTGCTGCAGAATTACCCCTTGCTCAGGGGAGGTCAGTGTTTGGTTCCATTCAGGCATTCAACTGATTGGGCGAGGCCCACCTGTGCTAACCTACCCTGTGTAAGCCTGACAGACTCCATCTTGCTGAGAGCCAGACAGACTCCATCTTAACCTCTGCCTCACCCCTCCTGCCATTTCTCCCCTGAGTGCATACCTGGGCCATGCTCCTGTGCTGGGTCATGCCATGCTTAGAACTACAGAGGTATATAACCATTGTAAACATATCCTGCTTGGCAAGCCCACTTGCTATTGTGAATACCCCCTTGATTGACTGTATGGCAAGAACCGAATACCCGCCTTGGTAACCAGCAATCATGGGAACCACTTGTGTATCCCCTCCTTAGTAATCAACAATCGTGGGAACCTCCTGCCCTCCTGGTTACCAGCCTCCTTATCTAACTTGCTCGTTCTGCTTCTATAAATTCTACTTCAATTAGGCTCCCCCTCCCCTTTCTTAAGCAAGGTATAAAAAGGAATCAAGCCCCTTTCTTGGGGCTGAGAGATTTTGAGCTCGAGCTGATTCTCAGTCACCAGCAATAAAGGACTCTCAATTGGAACTTAGAGTGTGGTGCTTTCCTTCTAACTTGCTCGGGTACAATAGACTCACATGGTGGAGGGCCATCTGCTTTCCTCAAAGCCCACTGATTTGAATGTTAAGCTCATCCAAAAACTCCCTCACAAAAATATCCAGATAAGGTTTGGCCACTATCTGGGCACCATGGTCCAGTCAGGGTGACACATCAAGTTTACCATCGCTAGGTCCCCAGATGCATCTTCTTCAACCTCCTCATGCAGCGGTGAAGCAGCAGCGGTCCAGAGAGGCCCAGGGGTCTGTCCAGGGTCATAGGGCAATGTAGCAGCAGAGCCTCACTGCCTCCATCCTGACTCCCAGGCCAGTGGTCTCTGGACAGTCCCCTTGCTCCTGCATGGCTCATGGAAACCCAGAGACCAGATGAGACAGACCAGAACAGGAGCCACTAGCGACACACCTGAGTCATTGGCCTGAGAGAACAAATTCAGGCTAGCATGCAATTTTCATATCATTTCCATGTTGCTCCCTAAAGTTCAAAATATACAGAGATTCCCCAGTTCTGCTTCTTTTCTTATGGCCTCCTGGTTTCAGCTGCATCTGTTTGGAAGGATCCCAGAGAACACTGGTTCTCTGGGTGGGTCCCTTGCCCTCTCCTGACGCTGGCCCTGAGGCTGCAAGGGCCACCAGGCCAGGAAGCCCTTTCTTCCACCCAACGATCCGGGTTCTCCACGGTGTCAATGCACCACTGCCCACGTGGGCGTCACTTTCAGGTGGTGCATGCGTGGACATTTTTTATTTTAATAGTCATGTATTCATTTTTATGTTACTCTGAATTTATGACTGGGGTTGTTCGTTTCCCATTTACAGGGTGATACAAAGTTTCCCTTTAAATGAAATTTCAGTTTTTTAAAAGTGAGTCAATGAGAATAAAAATAGTAAGTAAATAATAGAACAGGCAGTAGGTCGATATGGACAAAACAGAGATGAAATGAGTGAGGGCTTTAGGAATGCTGGATTGATGGAAACGTCTCCTGCCACCATGTCAACTCAATTCCACTTGACCTGTCATCAGTGGAGGGGTCTTATGTGTTGGGAAGAAATGCCTCACTAGCTTTGAGACATCTGACAGGCACCATGGTATGCGCAGACACCTTGCCCCGGAATCCTGTAGCTCCAGGAAAAGGGTCCGGCACCCGTTCTTGGGACCCAGCGTCTACCAACAGAGCATCTCACCAGGACCCTCTTCCTCCCAAGCCTCCCAGAAGGGGAATCGTGTTTCCCCACCTAGACCACCCACCAACATGGAAACAAGCCGTTTCTCCATGCACAAAAGCCTGCAAGGTAATTAATATCCCCACCATTTAACTCCACTCTAATACTCTCACCGTTAATAAGCTAGCTAAGAGCTCCGCTTGAAATTAATAACTTGCAAATGACCCAAGAGCCCTGGTTTCATACCTTCTTTTTTTAAACAACAACAAAAAAAACACGCAGAATTTAAATAGAAAAGCAATTTTCATTTATGAGCCAGTATCATTATTCATAACTGGAGAATTGTAAGGGGTAAAAGTCTCTTCCACTTAATTAGAATCTTGAACATCACAGGAAAAGAGGGGAGACCGTATTTAGCACTGGGGATAAGAAGGCAAGAAGCACTAATCAAAAGGAAAAACAGCCCCCCATGTAGCTGCAGGTCCACACGGCCACGTGAGGAGCAGGACCCGGCAGCTGTGCATAGAATCCGGGGTTCGCAATCATATTGGGGCTGAGGCTGGCAGGGGAGAAATATGCAGAGCCACCAGCATGTCATATCCGTGTCCTCAAGACAGAAGCAATAACGTCTAATCTTAAACTACAAGGGAAGCCAGAAGGGAGAGAGCAGAGACAGTGAATGGAGAAGCAGAGGCGAGATTAGAGGCTCCAGGAGGAAGAGAGAAGGGAATGAAGAGGAAAGAGCAAATGCTTTCTCCCACCCGGACAGCCCAGCCCTGTGGCCCAACCTGGCTCCACCCTCCTCTAACCACCAGACACTTGGCATATGGCATCTCATTTTTTTTTTTTTGAGACGGAGTTCCGCTCTTGTTACCCAGGCTGGAATGCAATGGTGCGATCTCGGCTCACCACAACCTCCGCCTCCTGGGTTCAGGCAATTCTCCTGCCCCAGCCTCCCGAGTAGCTGGGATTACAGGCACGAGCCACCATGCCCAGCTCATTTTTTGTATTTTGAGTAGAGACGGGGTTTCACCATGTTGACCAGGATGGTCTCGATCTCTTGACCTCGTGATCCACCCGCCTCGGCCTCCCAAAGTGCTGGGATTACAGGCTTGAGCCACGGCGCCCGGCCATGGCATCTCATTTTTAGCCTCACAGTAATAACCTGCAAGTCTCACAAAATAATCCATATTTCAGCCGGGCACAGTGGCTCACACCTGTCATCTTAGCACTTTGGGAGGCCAAGGCCAGGGGATCTCTTGAGCCCAGGAGTTCGAGACCAGCCTGGGCAACATGAAGAAATTCCATCTCTGCTAAAAACACAAAAATTAGTCAGGTGTGGTGGCATGTGACTAATTTATAATCCCAGCTACTCAGGAGGCTGAGGTGGGAGGATTCCTTGAACCCTGGAGGCAGAGGTTGCAGTGAACCAAGATCATGCTGCTGCACTCCAGCCTGGGCAACACAGCGAGACCCCTATCTCAAAATAATAATAATAACCATCATCATTATCCATGATGAGAAGATGAGGCTCAGAGAGGTTAATGAACTTGCCCGGGGTTGCCCAGCCAGTGAGTGACAGAGTTAGGAAGCAAACTCAAGTTTCTTTGACAGCATTCCAGGCGGAGCCACCTTGGCCCCAGCCCCTTTCGTTTGCACAGTAGATTCTGCTGTCCTCATTCTCCCCACTGCCCTCTCCTCCCTCAGCATCCTGGTGAAGCAGACATAACCATCACACACCACAGATTTGGAAGCTGAGGCTCAGACTAGCCAAAGGCAAGTCCTGGCCACGGCCAAGGGCTAGAACTAGAACCCAGGCCTTGAGACCAAAGGCCAGAGTTTGCCTTACTCCAGGGCACAGACATCGGGAAAGCTGATGGTTCACCCAAACACACCAAATTCTGCTGATCCCCAGGAGGAGGCGTCCAGGCCTGGGGACTTGCAGGTCGCCTGCTCCAGTGGCTCCCCGCCAGGCCCCAAGGATCCCCTCTCTGTCACCCACATCACTGCCCCACAGCTGCCTGGAGCATCCACCTCCACCTGGCCCCTGGAAAGTGTGTCAGTAACACCACTGACATAGCTAACCCAGTTCCACTCTATAAATAATAACACCAACAATAGCTGTGCTCTTGGAGTGCTTCCAACGGACGGGGCCCCATGCTAAGCCTTCACCTGGAGTAACCCAGCAGACTCACTCAAATGAAGTAGATGCTATTCTCCTCCTTTCAGAAGAGAGGAAACTGAGGCACAGGGAGGTCAGACAACAAAGTCACATGGCCGGTCAGCAGCTCAGCCTCCCTGGCCTGCCCATAACCGCAAGCATGCACGGACCTCAACTAATATTAACAGCAACAATAATTGCTAAGTGGCCACTGAGGACCCCCTGAGGGAGGTGCTGTTAACATCCCCCACTTTATGGGAGAGGAAACTGGGGCGCAGAGGGCAGTGGCTTGCCCAGGCTTACTCTGTTGAGGGCAGAGCTGGGATTTAATCCAGAAAGGGCAGCCCGGGACTATGCCTTGAGCTGCCTCTGCTCAGGCAGAGGTAGGGGGCCCCAGAGCATCCTCTGGTTCTCTCCAGCTGTCCAGCAGAAGCATTCCTGCCCCATTCTCCCCTTTCTTCCTGAGCTCTTGGTTTGCTACCCATCCTGCAGATTAGCTGGGGGCCTGCCATCTGGCAACTGCAGGCTGATGCCCTCCTCCACCAGAGCTGCCTTCTCCTCTGCCCTCACAGTGCCCTGCTGTGTGGCCCTCTCCCTGGTTTGAACCCTCTTCCTGGGTTCAAAGAGCAATTCAACGATTGTCAGGCACCGTGGCTCATGCCTGTAATCCCAGCACTTTTGAGAGGCTGGGGCCTGTGGATCACTTGAGCCCAGGAGTTCAAGACCAGCCTGGGAAACATGGTGAAACCCCGTCTTTACTAAAAATACAAAAATTAGTCAGGCGTGGTGGTGCATGACTAATTTATAATCCCAGCTACTCGGGAGGCTGAGGTGGGAGGATTGCTTGGACCCTGGAGGCAGAGGTTGCAGTGAGCCAAGATCACGATACTGCACTCCAGCCTGGGTAACAAAGCAAGACCCCTGTCTCAAAATAATAATAATAACAACAAAAACTAACTTCTACTTATATCTCATGGGTGAGAAAAAAAAGGAATAATAACCATCATCATCATCCATATTTTAGCACAGGTGAGAAAATGAGGCTCAGAGAGGTTGATGGACTTGCCTGGGGTTGCCCAGCTAGTGAGTTACAGAGCTGGAAAGCAAACTCAAGTTTCTTTGACAGCGTGCCAGGTGGAGCCACCTCGGCTCTCAGCCCCAAGAGCCCTGGTTTTTTCCCACCTAGACCACTTACCAACATGGAAACAAGCCATTTCTTGAGGGACCAGATTTCTTAGGTGGTGGTTCCCAAGCACCAGGTTGTGAACCAGCTTGGTGGTTCACAATGGAATCACTCCTCAAAAAAATAGCTTCTGGGTCCCTCTCCCAAGACAGTGTGACCCAGCAGGTCCAGGGGAGGGCCCAGGAATCTGTATTTTAACAGCCCTGTCCCGACCCGCGTCATTCTGGCAAGAAGGCTTGGGGACCTCTCTTTCCTCAGAGCACTTCACACACAGAGGCTAGCCCACCCATTGTCCAGATGGGATCACTGAGGCTTAGGGGGTTTGTTCTGGGTCACATTGTGACTCAGTGACAGTGCAATGACCCAAACCCCAGTGTATCGACTCTTAGACCAGGAGCTTGCCCTCCTGTAAGACATTTTGGGAAGACGGTAAGAAAGTCCTTCCAGCTCAGGGCAGGAAGTCGTGCTTGGCACAGAGCAAGACTTTTGAGGAAAATTGGTGGATGGGAATAGAGAACATTCAATTGGGGGCAGCTGCTGCCTGTTTCTGCCTGTCTCTCCCCCATTCCATGAGGTCCTGGTGGGGCTTAGTCACAGTGCTGTACACAACATAATCATAGGAACACACACACACTGGTGCACACACAGACACACACACATACTCATGCACACAGACACACACTCATGCACACATAGACACTCATGCACACAGACACACTCATGCACACACACACTCATGCACACATTCATACACACACATACTCGTGCACACAGACACACACTCATGCACACATACACATTCATGCACACACACTCATGCACACACAGGCACATATATTCATGCACACACATGCATACAGACACACATTCATACACATATTCATGCATACACTCATGCACACACATTCATGCACACACACTCATGCACACAGACACACTCATGCATACACACATTCATGCACACACATGCACACAGATATACACACATGCACACATACACACATTCATGCACACATGCACACAGACACATTCATGTACACACATGCACACACATTCATGCACACACTCGCACACACACTCATGCACACACATACTCATGCAGACTCATGCACATATTCATGCACAGACACACACATGCACACACAGACACACTCATGCATAGACACATTTATGCACACGCATGCACACAGACACGCACATGCACACAGACACTCGCACACAGACACACTTCATGCACACACTCACGCACAGAGACACACATTCATGCACAGACACATGCACACAGACACACTCATACACACACTCATGCACACGCAGACACACACACAGTGCGTGGGTGTGAGATCAGGCCAGACTGCCAAGAATTCTAATCCCCTGATCACACTGATTGGGTCAAGAATGAACACCGTGGGCCAGGTGCGGTGGCTCATGCCTGTAATCCAAGAACTTTGGGAGGCCAAGATGGGCGGATCACCTGAGGTCGGGAGTTTGAGATCACCCTGGCCAACATGGTGAAACCCCATCTCTACTAAAAATAAAAAAATTAGGCTTGGTGGCACGTGCCCGTAATCCCAGCTACTCAGGAGGCTGAGACAGGAGAATCACTTGAACCCAGGAGGTGGAGGTTGCAGTGAGCCAAGATCGCACCACTGCACTTCAGCCTGGGCAATAGAGCAAGACTCTGTCTCAAAAAAAGAAAAAAAAAAAAGAATGAACACCTAACTTAAGAGGATCAATCAGAGATTTGACATCTGAACCCAGGAAGGAAGAAATCTCTTCCTTTTGGGTAATGAGTTGCAGGGGGTGAGGTTTGGGGCTATCACTGGCCTTCTTCCGTAACACGTGGAGGGAGGCTTTGTGAGAACACCTGAATGAGAACCCAGTTATGTGAGCCAATCAATTCGCTTTTTGACTTAAGCTTGTTTAAGGTGGAGTTTTCATCACTTGCAACCCAAAGAGTGCTGACTAGAGGTCCCGGGACAGACCTGTTTGCGGGAAAGCGGGAGGCAGGCAGAGCATTTGTGTCATTGCCCTCAGCCCCTGTGACTGTCTAAGGAGACACTTGTCCATCAGGAAGGCATGGGATCTCGGGAGAAGCCACCTGAAGATAGCAGGGACCTGTCCTGGACCGAGACTGAAAACACCTGGGCTCTTCCACGCCCAAACTACGTGACCTTGGACCAGTCAGCCGACACCTCTGTATCCACCATGCCTTTTATTTTCTGCGTTCTGATACTTTGACATCTGGGGCTTTGTGACCCTGGACAGTTAAAGCTGGGAAATTCTTAAAGATAGTGACCAAGTTGCCCAGGAGCCCATTTGCTTTGAAAATGCAAACCAACCAATCCAGAGTCCTTACCCACCACTAGTTCCCCTATTGGCTCTCACACATGGGACCACTATCCACCTGCCGTGATCACTCCAGTGTCACCTGCCAGACAACTAGGGCAGCCCTTGTGGCCCAGAAGCCACTGGAATTATTCACACTACCCAACCCCAAGCCGGCTTGCTCTGTCTCATTCGTTCCTTCCCATGGAAACCACAATAAACGCTCTTGCCCACAATTTCCCCCTCCCTCTACCTCCTGACTGTCCCTTTGTGCCCCCCCAGTGGCTGGACAAGCCCCCTCCCCTTGGGATCTGTGATCGTAATGAGCTGTCTTTTCAATGTCATTTGTCTCCATATCTGGAATCAGACGTGATTGTGTAAAAAGTCTTGAAATTACAGAGGGCTCTGCAGAGGAGAAAGTCTGCATTCAAACCCACAGACAGTCCTTCAAGAACACTATGCTTAGACTGCCTTTGGAGCAGGTAGGGCTGGGATTATCTTGCCACTCTTCAGATCAGTAAACCAAGGCACAGCAAGGTAAATGCCTTGCCCTGGCACATGCAGCTGGTTTTCCAATGATCCAGAGCTGGAAGTCAAGAACAGGAGAAGGTGTCAACCATCCAGGCCAGCTGGAGTTAACCAAGGAGTATGTCTTGGAGGAGGTGAACAGGCACACCAGGTATGCACACGCACTCAGGCACACTGTCTCTTTCTGCCAGCCCTGGCTGAATTAAGAATGCATATGGTATAGCAGACTGGCTAGACAATTTTCCTGTCACTCTCGCTCCTAATTCTCCCTCCTCATCCTTGGACACAATTGGGAATCTCTTTTAGGCTCACAATTGGGCCCCTTCAACTGGCATCGTTTCCACGCCCCGCCATGTGACTCCGCCTCTTCCCAGCCCTTCAGTGGCCGCTCTCTCACCCAGCAAAGCCTGACAGATCCTTCCTTCAAATGTGCATGTCTCAGAATAACCTACCAACATAAAATAGAACCCTGTGAAGTGAGTCCAGGTGACTCAAAGCGTTCTGTTGGCAGCAGCACTTCCAGTGTCTGCTTTCTGTCTGGATCACAAACATTTCTCATCTGCTGGAGCCATTCAAGCCAAGCCCACAGGCAGTCAGGGAAGCCCGTGGCCCTGAAGACCCCAAACAACCGCACTGCAATGATCAGACGTTCCCCATCTTCCTTCCAGGAGTGTGCTGGGAACCAGGGGAGGAAGATATCTGGCCTTTTGTGCAGACAGAGAATGACAATTGTCATTGTCAGTACAAAGTCATTGCCACTCACTGTATGCCAGGCATTGTTCTATTAATAGGCACTTTGCATTTCTTAGCTCATTTAGTCCTTACACCAAATCAATTAGGAAATTATTCATACTGTGCCCATTTTATAGATGGGGAGACTTGCAAAGACTGAGCCCATCTGACAACCCACGAACAGCACCCTCACATGGCAACGATCACCGGGGCAGCAAATTGGCTGCCCCTTTATGTGGAACGTGCTGTTCCAACTTGCCACAGCCCCCACCACTCTGGGTCAGATTACACCCTGTCTGCCTCAATCATTGCTCTGCTCCTCTGCGTGTCTGAGTTGTCAACACTGACACCATGTTGCCTCCTCCCTCCGGCTGCCTTCATGCTCATCTGCTTCTTCAGGAATCAAGACGTGGGACCTGGAGATCTGCAGAAAGCTCAACCCTTCTCTTTCCTACAGACTGACTCCTCCAGGAAGCCTCCCCTGCTTAATCATCAGTGCTGTAAATGTCTAAGCTGAAACGATTCTTGGAGGTCAACTTGTTCTAACCCATCAGTTACAGATGAGGAGACTGAGGCCCAGAGAGCTAGGAATGCTGCTCTCTGCTTGGCCTCATCAAGCCCTGTCTGCCAATATGGTCAGCATGCCCCTTCCTACCTGTGGGGGAGGTAGGGCTGGGGTTGTTCTCGTGCCCATTTTATGGATGAAGGAACTGAGGCAAGATGCTGGGTCTCTCTTTGCAAGGGCTCCCTGACCACGGGCCAAGGCTCTTTGCCCCTCCCAGTATTCCTGACGCTTCCAGCAGTCCCCGAGCTCTAGCACCAGGTCTGGGCCCCTCACCTTCACCTGGGCACAGGGCCTCAGGGAGCCCTAGTTTGGTGCTGCACCTGAGCCTCCTTGCTCAGTATTCCAGCCCTTCATTCCTCCTCCTCCATTTCACATCTGGCCCAGCTACGCTGTCCTTCCAGGTCTAGGTGGGGCCTGGATTCTGCTCATTTCCCAGTCAAAGAAGGAGCGTCCCAGAGAGGCTCACTGTGACCTAAGGTCACACAGGGACTCCTGGCAAAGCTGGGAGCAGCACCTGACCTCAACCCCTGTCTTACTATATTTTTCTCTCCACTCTGTGACCATTCCCTCTGTGTTGGCCTCCTTCTGGGGACCCTTCTCCAGAGCAGACTCCCACGAGGGCAGGCCAAGACTGCTGGTGGTGCTCCAGAACCAGCAGTGGCTCCCTATCACCCCGCATTCCTTTTACTGACTGGGCAGTAGAGTCTTAGACCCACCCCAAGACAGTAATTTCCTGGAGTCTTTGATACACACACCCTCGCAGGTCCCTTAGGGTCCCCTCCCTCCTCCTTCCTATCTCTGGCTAACCCAAGGCTGCCTGTGTCTGCACAGCTGCGCAGGTTACGCATTGCTTGTCCAGCACAGCCACACGCTGCAGTCCTAATTGTCACTCACTAGGCATCTCCACAGGTCCTGCATAGCATACATGCCAACTGCAGACACGGCTGCAGCTGCTTGCCACTCCCGGGCACCAGCGAGCCCCTCCTTCTTCACCATGCACCTCCCTACCTCTCACCACCACCCCTCAAGCAACCAGGAGGCCACCAGGACTGGCGGGAAAGATCCCCTGACTAGGGGAAATCTTGCTTGGCCATAATTAAACTGCACTATTGTGCAGGCTGCAGACAAAAGGGAACCCATAATGGGATTAGAATTGTAATAAATTAAAATCATAAATTCAATAAGCGCCTCCTCGGCCTCCCTCTGGAAATGGCCAGCCCACAGCAGCTAGCTTTGGTAGGCTTAATGGAGGGGCCGTGGGAAGGCAGGTCAGTGCAGCCAGGCGGACTGCAGTTCCAGGGGCTGGTCTCAGCTGACTGGGGCCAGGTCGAGGACCCTTCTCCAGGGCAGACTCCCACAAGGGCAGGCCAGAACCACTGAAGTGCTCCAGAACCAGCAGTGGCTCCCTATCACCCCACCATTTAACCCAGCTTAGCTTCTCACCAACTTCCTGCCTTAGGATTTACTGACACACGCCTCTGCCACCCATCACTTGGGCATCCATTAAATGATCATTGGCCTTAAATGTACAGGGTGATGGAAGAAACGAATTTGACAGGGGAAGGTTCTGAGTCTGAGTCCCAGCTGCAGCACATGTGAGCAGTGGGACCTGGGATGGGTATGTGCATTCAGGAGCATTCCCCCTCCCTCCCACCCTGAGAACACCATTCACCCACCCTTATACTCATCCTCTCATTTTGCATGTGTTTATTGAGTACCTACTGTGTGCTGGACTCTGTGCCAATCACTGGGAAAGCAGCAGCAAGACAGGCAAGATCATGGGGCTGGCATTCCAACAGGGACACAGTAACAGGCAAGTTCACAAATCACAAGTTACCGCTGCAGACGAGCCACAAAGCAGAGGTCCAGGAGCCCAGCCATGTTGGGGAAGGGGAAACATGAGAGATGTTTGTGGAGCACTAAAGCTTGAGCTAAAGTCTGAGGGTCAAGCCAAGAGAAGAGAATGGAGGAGACATGGAGCACTATCAACACAGAGGAGGGCATGTGCAAAGGCCCTGGGGCGGGAGCATCAGAGGATCCTAGGCTGTGGTTTTGTGATTTTTTTGAGACAGAGTCTCACTCTACCCAGGCTGGAGTGTAGTGGCATGATCACAGCTCACTGCAGCCTCCACCTCCCAGGCTCAAGTGATCCTCCCACTTCAGCCTCTTGAGTAGCTGGGACTACAAGCAGGCACTGCCACACCTGAATAATCGTTTTTAAATTTTTTTGTACAGATGGGGTCTCACTATATTGTCCAGGCTGGTCTCGAGCTCCTGAGCTCAAGCAACTTTCTTGCCTCTGCCTCCCAAAGTGCTGGGATTGCTGAGAATGATGGTTTCCAGTTTCATCTATGTCCCTGCAAATGACATGAACTCATCCTTTGTATGGCTGCATAGTATTCCATGGTGTGTAAAATTATTTGTTAATAAAAAAGAAAATACTGAAAATGTTTAAAAAGTGCTGGGATTACAGGCTTGAGCCACTGCGCACCAGACTTTTTTAGAAGAATGTAAAATTAGGCATGAAAGTTCATGCTTATTTAGAAGGAAAAAGTGTTCAAATTACATTTAAAATACATTTTAAAATATATTTTCATTAACTGCTCAACACACCTATATTTCTTCCTACATTTTTGACTGTATATTCTTTTGGATTCCCCCTTCAACTGCCAAGATTCTGTAATATCATTTTCTAGAGAGAAGATAGATAATTCCTCCAGCATGATTGAGTGAAATATACACAAACAAATTAGCCAGTGGTTGTGGCATACTCCTCTGATCCCAGCTATTAATATTATACTTGGGCCGGGCGCGGTGGCTCAAGCCTGTAATCCCAGCACTTTGGGAGGCCGAGGCAGGTGGATCACGAGGTCAAAAGATCGAGACCATCCTGGTCAACATGGTGAAACCCCGTCTCTACTAAAGATACAAAAAATTAGCTGGGCATGGTGGCACGTGCCTGTAATCCCAGCTACTCAGGAGGCTGAGGCAGGAGAATTGCCTGAACCCAGGAGGCGGAGGTTGCGGTGAGCTGAGATCGCGCCATTGCACTCCAGCCTGGGTAAAAAGAGCGAAACTCCATCTCAAAAAAAAAAAAAAAATATTATACTTGGGAGGCTCATTTGCACCTGAGAGATCTAGGCTGCTGTGAGCCGTGATTGTGCCTCTGCACTCCAGCCTGGGCAACAAAATGAGACCATGTCTCAAAAAAAGAAAAAATATATATGCATACATTCATACACACACACACACACACGTTTATATATGTGTATATACATACCTATGTAATAAATATATTTTGTTGTGTAGTATGCACAAAACATGTCTTCACACACACACTCACACATGTGCACACAAACACACACATTTATTACCTGTAGAGCTAGCAGAATAATGGCCCCCCAAAATTGTCTATGCCCCAACCCCCAGAACCTGTGACTATATTAGGTTATATGACAAAGGGAGTTGAAGCTGCTCATCAACTGACTTTAAAATAAGGCGATTATCCTGGATGAAAAGAGTGGGCCCAAAGTCATCATAAGAGTCCTTAAAAGTGGAAGAGGGTGGCTGGGCGCAGTGGCTTATGCCTGTAATCCCAGCACTTTGGGGGCCAAGGCAGGTGGATCACTTGAGGCCAGGAGTTCAAGCCTGACCAACATAGCAAAACCCCATCTCTACTAAAAATACAAAAATGAGCTGGGTGTGGTAGCACACACCTGTAATCCCAGCTACTCAGGAGGCTGAGGCATAAGATTCACTTGAACCTGGGAGGTGCAGGATGCAGTGAGCCGAGATCGCACCACTGCACTCCAGCCTGGGCAAGAGTGAGACTCTGTCTCAAAAAATAATAAGTGGAACAGAGAGAAAGAAGAGGGAGAATCAGAGACAGAACAGTATGAGAAAGACCCCGGTTCAACATAGATGAGGGTCAGGGCCACACACCAAGGAATGCAGGTGGCCTCTGGAAGCCGGAAGAGACATGGACATGAATTTCCTTTTAAAGCCTCCAGAAGGGAACGCAGCCAGTCTGACACCTTGATTTTAGACCCACTTTGGACTCACAGAGCTGTAAATTAATACCTTCGTGTTGCAGAAACCACCGCGTTTGTGGTCACTTGTTACAGCGGCTGTCAGAAACGAACGCACCTCCAAATGCAGGCATTCTGATCAATTCCATGTCATCTGATCACTCTGCGGAGGCAGGAAGTGAGTGGACAGAGACAATGGTATGGTCGGTCTTCATGGACGTCAGTTCACATCAACATCCGCAAATTTTACAAACACCCAGGACCATGCGGACGGGATGCTAGGGCCCCTCTCAGGGCCTCGGAAGGGATCTGGGCACTAGAAGGCCCCATGCCTTGAAAGCCATTGGTGTTTGGCAAATCCACGTTTGCCTCACTCAAGTAACTCAAAGTAGATGCAGTGCTGGGGGCACAGAGAGCCTGGAAGAGGAGCTGGTGCCAGCCCAGCCAGGGCTTCATGGCTCAAAGCAGGGGCCTGACTTCGTCGTATTCCCCAGGGGTGTTGGGGTCAGATCCCAGCAGCTTCTGGGTGTTGGACGGGCTGGAGGAGAAGGGGTGGACACCTGGCACATCGCTGCAGGAGTCCCCTCCAGGGTGTGGTGGAGGAGATAATAGGGTGGGGGTGGGGGTGAGGGTGAGGAAGGGAAGCAGGGGAACCACTTAGCAGGGAGCAGCCACAAGAGTTTCTGCCAGGTGGGAGGTGGGCTTGGGGAGGAGCAATGTCAGAGCTGACTCCAAGACTCTGGCTGAGAGCTGGGAAGACCCCGAGGGGTGGGATGGCTGGGGCTGTAATGGAGAAGAGGACACCTGTGTGTGCTCACCTCCACTTACCACCTCCCCTTCCCAGTCTGCAGGACAGAAAAAAGCAAGTCTTTCCTCACTTCCCTGCACCTGCCAAACCACCACGATGGGACAACACCAGACCAAGGACCCCTCCCCACCCCGTGTTACCAGTAAGGCTGAGAGCCTCGGCTCAGGAAGGGTCTGCAAAAAACAGACAGAAACAGAAACAGGGTTCTTTCCTCTTTGACTAGGCTCTCTGGGCTTCTCAGGTTCCTACAGGATCCCACACCTTCCCAAGCCGTGTGCTCTCTCCCACCTCTTCAGCCCCCCACCCCTAGCACTCTGGGGGTCTCCATTCCTCCCATCCCAATGCTCAAGTCAAGCCCAGAGTCGTTGTGAGCACTTATTAAGCCACTAATTAATTGACTCTTTCCCCCTCATTGCATGCTGTTAATTAGTTTCTTGTAGTAACAGAGACTATTATTCTTGGAAGTAATAACTTGGTCCGGGAGGCAGTTTTAATGCAACGTATAATTTTACCAGAGGAGGCAGAGTCTTGAGTTTAGGTGGGCGGGGCTAATACAGGACAAGAAAAGAGGAAAGTCAATGTGGTTTTTTCTCATCTAAAAGATGCCTTTATTTTGCCTTAATATTGTTCTGCATTTTCTGAATTTTTTGCAATGGAAAGCAGTCTTTTTTTTTTTTTTTTTGAGACGGATTGTGTCACTCTTTCACCCAAGGCTGAAGTGAAGTGACTCAATCTTGGTCCGCCCCCTGGGTTTAAGCAGTTCGAGGTTCTCCTGCCTCAGCCTCCCAAGTAGCTGGGATTACAGGCATGTGCCACCACGCCCGGCTAATTTTTGTATTTTTAGGAGAGATGGGGTTTTGCCATGTTGGCCAGGCTGGTCTTGAACTCCTGACCTCAGGTGATCCACCCACCTTGGACTCCCAAAGTGTTGGGATTACAGTCGTGAGACACCATGCCTGGCCAGAAAGCATTATTATTATTATTATTATTGTTTTAGGCAGGAAAGCCTTAGAGTGGCTGGGAAATTGTCCCTGGGAGGGCTGGGGTAGGGGCCAGTGGGGAGTGGGTGCCATTTGCTCCTGTAGTTTCTGTTCCAGGCTGTGGTTTCTGTCCCTTCCCTGTGGCCCCATGGCCAGTAAGCATCAAAACCAGCATGCAGAATTGGGGCTCTGACTCCAGGTCCAGAGACCTAACCCTGGCTCAGACTCTCTCAGCTGGCATCCGATGGGCAGGTGCATTAGGGGAAATCAGCTATGGTTAAAGTCTTCCGAGGTCAGGCACCAGGAGGTCACAGGGAGGAGAGGATGAACAAGAAGTATCAGAAGTTGAAAACTGCCTGTAATCCCAGCACTTTGGAAGTCCAAGGTGTGCAGATCACCTGAGGTCAGGAGTTTGAGACCAGCCTAGCCAATATGGCAAAGCCTCATCTCTACTGAAAATACAAAAATTAGCCAGGCATAGTGGCACATGCCTGTAATCCCAGTTACTCAGAAGGCTGAAGCACAAGAATCACTTGCATCCAGGAGACAGAGGTTGTGGTGTGCTGAGATCACACCACTGCATGCCAGCCTGGCTGACACAGTAAGACTCCATCTCAAAAAAAAAAGACAAACTAAGCCTCTCTTGCCTCATTTTCCCACTCATGGAGGTTGTGTTCTAGGGAAAGAAACAGACAAAGAAGTAAGTCAACAGAAAACAAACAAAAAAGAACTGTGAAACATACTGTAGATAGGATGGTCAGGGCCTTCTTGAGGGGACGATGTTTAAACTGAGACCAGAAGGATGAGGGAAGAAGAAAAGACACCAGCAGAGGGAAAATGGATCCTAGAGGACACATATGTGTTTATCTCTTGGGGGTGGGGTACTCAGTGCACTGCCCCGACGCCCGGCCAGATTCCTGCCTTGTTCTCAGAGCCCAGGAAAAAGCTATCATTCATACCAATAAAAGCACCCATTAACCTTGAGTGAGACCTCAGTTAGCAGCAAGGCCTTAGCTCCATCATCAACCTGGGTACGGGAGAGAAGGGTGCAGGGCACCACATCCGACTGTTAAAGCAACCTGTGATGTTAAAAAGTGGCCCTGCAGGGGCTGAAAACTCCTGACTCTCCAATGGGAATTCATATTATGATTCCTCAGTTCTTCAACAACAAGCAGCAGGGACATATCTTGCTGCTCCAATGTGAGCCATCCTCTGCTGCTGCTCCAAAGCAGCACATCAGTGAAAGCATCTGGGTGCAGTGGTACGCTGGTCCATGCTGAGCAACTAACCCCGCAACGGGGAAACGCCCTGATTGCAGCACCTGCCCATTTCCATGGTGTAAATACTCCCACCTCCATCAATATCAAACCACTAACCTGAAGTCACTGAAGGCGAAATCGGGAAGACAGGCATACTGCTACAGCCCACTGCAGCACACTGCTGCTTTCGGGGTGACCCGGGGCACATCTCCTCATCTGCACAGTGAGGGTTAAATGGTATATAATGTAAGTGGCCATGGGGAAGGGCCAACAAGAGTTAGGGTTGAAAAAGCAAGGATTTCCTTCTCCCACCCGGGGAAAGCAGAGGCGTCATGGGACAACGCTGGGAAATATCGCTGCAGCTTTTAGGGACTGAATTATCTTGCTCAATCATCTGGGCCTATGTGGGATGGGGTGGGGATGGGGATGGAAGAGGGGGCAGCACAGAGAATGTACGGATCTATTCCCGCCCCCCAGCCAGAGTTCAGAACAATCTTGCCTCCTGGGTGGGAGCAGAAAGATGGAAAAGGAAACACCACTTATCCTCCCAAGGACAGGACCAGGCTTGGCTGGTTCACCCATTTGCCCAGCCCCCAGCCCATTGCACAGCAGGAAGCAGCAGATGTTCAATAAATGTTTCCCAGATGAATGAAGGAATGAATGAATCATGGAGTTCTCCCCAAATAGAGGGTGACTGCCTCCTCCCCTCTCACAGCATCCCCTGCACAACACCCCTGACAGGCAGCCTGAATCGCTGGTCGGGCTCTGGAATGAATTGCCAGGCAAGCTGACCCCTGGGACCCTGGGAAGTGTCTTGGGGCCTGTGGACGGGCCTGCGGTGCTGTGTAAGAGCAGGTTAGAGACAGCCCCGTGATTCATGGCAGCAAATGCCTGGGAAATAAATACCATGCTGCCCTAGCCCTTCCCATCTCAGCCTCTAATATCCTTTCCCAGGGAAGAGACGTGATTATTCAGGGTCCATGGTGACAGCTAACGAGTAAATCAGTGCCCTGGAGATTGCTCCCTGGGGAAATTGGCTGTGGCTTCTGGTGATGGTCACTTGGCAGGGGCTGTATGGGAGGAGGAGGGGTCACACGGGGCAGGAGTAGGGGCAGGGTGCATGTCGAGAGAAACCCCCTACCCATCATCCGGCTTCCCGGGAAGCTCACCTGATGGGAAGTGCCCCTCACCCCACCCCAGGGTGGTCATTGTGGATAGGAATGTCCTGTGCTCCCACCCCAGCCCTGTGCTGTCAGGGGACTTCCTGGGACAGTGCCAGCTCACAGGTGAAACAGACAGAGGCATGATTAAAAGCGGGCATCATATGGTCTTCTGGGTATGAGTCCTCCAGATCCTGCCTCCCAGGCTGTCAATGGACCCAAATCCACCCACCTAGGCTGGGGTGGATGGGAACCAAATTCACCAATAGTGATTATCTGAAGTCACGTCCCCATTCCCAAGGTGAACACCTAATTCTTTTGTTTGCCTGTTTGTTTCTAGACAGGGTCTCCCCCTGTCACATCGGCTAGAGTACGGAGCATGAACTCGGTTCACTGCTGCCTCAACCTCGTGGGCTCAAGCAGTCCTCCCACCTCAGCCTCCCAAGTAGCTGGAACCACTGGCACGTACCCCTGTGCTTGGCTATTTTTAAAATTTTTTTGTGGAGATGAGCTTTTACCCAGGAGTCTCAAACTCCTTTGCTCAAGCGATTATCCCACCTTGGCCTCCCCAAGTGCTAAGATTACAGGCTTGAACCACCAGGCTTGATCTCTTAATTCTTTTCTTTTTTGGGGACGGAGTCTTGCTCTGTCACCCAGGCTGGAGTGCAATGGCTCGATCTTGGCTCACCGCAACCTCCGCCTCCAGGGTTCAAGCGATTCTCCTGCCTCAGCCTGCCAAGTAGCTGGAACTATAGGCGCACACCACGCCAGCTAAGTTTTGTATTTTTGCTGGAGATGGAGTTTCACCATATTGGTCAGGCTGGTCTTGAACTCCTGACCTCGTGATCCACCCACCTCAGCCTTTCAAAGTTCTGAGAGTACACGCGTGAGCCACCATGCCCAGCCTACCTCCTAATTCTTTTATGTGCCTGGCACATCATAGCCCCTCAATAAATACTTGCTGAATGAATAGATGAATAAACAAAGGCACGAAGAAACGGCTACAAACAGAACAGGCATGGGGTGCATTGTTCAGCTGTTTCTCTGGCTTGTTATGATCCTAATCTTTCCGAGGATGTACCGGCACTTTTCATCACGGCAGCGATATAACTCACTGGGTCACACTAATTTCTAGTCTCTTGCTTCAAGCACTGCTTGGGCTTGGGTTTTTTTTTCCCCTTCCTCCAGCTGTCAAGATGACATTACCCTGAAGTCCTCTTCCTAGCTCCAGATGGTGGGCGTCACGTGCAAGCCGACCCCTGTGCCTGCTGACCTCCAGGACAGTCCGATGTCTCTCAGCATCCCCAACAGGCCCCACAGGACAGCTCTCCTGGTCAGAATTCCAGATGCTGGGGTGGGCAAGGGGACACTCTGGGGACAAAAGGGCCTTCTCTGTTGCCTTAAAACCTCACGGAAGAATGAAGCTCAGGGGACTGGTGTCTACAAGGCTTTGCAAAGAAAGAAAACATGAACTTGGTAAGAGTTAAAGGCCCAGTTCTAAGCTCTCCCCAAGGTCAGCAACACCAATCCCGCTGCCTGCCACTCCGGCAAGTCCTTCTCCTAATTATATCTGAATTATGCAAATCAATACCAAAGTCGATATATGATTTCCTCTAACAAGTCGAGAACACGCAAGAAGTGAAGACCTGGAGAGACGGAAACCATCTAATTAGGAGTAAGTTTCTGTGTTTTTCTCTTGGCTGAGGGAATAAATGGCTGCATGACAAGCCCAGAGAAGAACAGGTCAAGGATGGAGCAGGACAGAGGGCAGAAAGAACACGGAGATGGGCTGTGGGCCGGGGCGGAAGCAGGGGGAGTGCACTGGGAGACTGGGGCCGTGCTGAGAGTGCCATGGGGGCAGCATCAGACGCAGAGCAAAAGTGTGATCTTGCCAGCTCTCTTTCCACTAAGCAGTTAAAAATGCCCTAGTACTGGAAGTTGGGGGCCCAGAAACACTGAGTAGGCACAGGCTGTTACCTAGGACATGGGCTTGGAGAGAGAAGAGAAAGAGGAAGGAAGGAAGGAAGGAAGGAAGGAAGGAAGGGAGGGAGGGAGGGAGGGAGGGAGGGAGGGAAGGAGGGAGGGGAGGAAAAGAAAGAGAAAGAGAAGAAAGAAAGTAAAGAAAGAATGAAAGAAAAAGAAAAAGGAAGGAAGAGAAGAAGGGAAGGGAGAAGAAGGGAGGGAGGGAAGGAAGAGCTATCATATGCTGGGCCTTTGCTGTGTGCCTCTGCTAAGCATAGCACCTCCACGATCTCCTTTAATCCTTGACACTGTGAGTTAGGTATGATTAGGACCACATTTCAGAGATGAAGACAGAGAGGTCAGGAGGTGAAATGTTTGCTGCTGATGGAGGCTGTAAGTAGCTAAGCTGGGGCACCAACCAGGGTATCCACCTGCATCTCACTGCCCCATGAAGTGCAATCGGGGATTACAGACAGAGCACAGGGCCAGCAGGGAGTTGTCTATGGGGGGAAGAGGATAAGGACCCCCTTGAAGCTCTGGGGCCTTGGCAAAGGGATCCCCCCTTTTGAAAGCCTCTAATGCAAGAAAGAAGCACCAGGGCCTGAGGTCCAGGAACAGGAAGTTCATCCGGGTGGGGGTTGGCTTGGCTCCCTTGGATCACTTTGTTATGGCATCTCCTCCCCAGGCAGGGATAGAACACACACGATGAGCCCTTTATGTGTTCAATGAGCAAATATTCTCCACGAGGAGGGCCCTGAATGAGGCATAGCACAGCGGTTAAGAGCCTGGCATCTGGAGGCAGGCTGCCTCCGTCCAAGTCCCAGTTCTGCCACTGGTAGCCATTTGGCTTGTGACAAGTCACCCTCCAAGCCTCCATTTTTTCCATCTCAAAAAATGGGACTAGGCTGGGTGCAGTGGCTCATGCCTGTAATCCCAGCACTTTGGGAGGTTGAGGCGGGTGGATCACTTGAGGTCAGGCATTCGAGACCAGCCTAGCCAACACAGCAAAACCCTGTCTCTACTAAAAATACAAAAATTATAACGGTGTGGTGACCTGCACCTGTAATCCCAGCTACTCAGGAGGCTGAGACAGGAGACTCTCTTGAACCCGGGAGGCGGAAGTTGCAGTGAGCCAAGATTGTACCATTGCTCTCCAGCCTAGATGACAGAGTAAGACTCTGTTTTCTGGGGTTTTTTGTTTGTTTGTTTCTTTTCTTTTTGAGACTTTTCTTTTTGAGTCTCGCTCTGCCACCCAGGGTGGAGGGCAGTGGCACTATCTGGGCTCACTGTCAGCTCCTCCTGCCGGTTCAGTCAATTCTTCTGCCTCAGCCTCCCAAGTAGCTGGGATTACAGGCGCGTGTCACCAAGTCCAGCTACTGTTTGTATTTTTAGTAGAGATAGGGCTTTACCATGTTGACCAGCCTGGTCTCCAACTCTTGTCCTCAAGTGATTGGCCCACCTTGGCCTCCAAAAGTGCTGGGATTACAGGCGTGAGCCACCACAGAAGGCCTAGATTCTGTTTAAAAAAGAAAAAAAGGACTACTGTTAAGTCTCATGTATGGTTCATGGAAAAAATATGTTGATGGAACTCATGACAGTGCCTGCTACATAGCAGGGGCTCAGTAAATGTTAGCCACTGACATTGTGCAGGGCAGATCCCTGGGTCTCAGAAGAACAAGGCACTGGCACTGTCCTTAAGGGGCTTGCAGCTACAGACAGTGATAAATAGAAGCCCCAGGGTAAGTCAGCTATGAAGGTGAGCAAGGGGCCGTGGGAGACAAGGAGACACTTAACCTGGCCTGGGGAGGCATAGGCACTCAAGGAAGGCTTCCTGGAAGTGGTGACACGGGGGCTGAATCATGAATGATACCTTGTGCTCACCGGGTGGACAGGAAACGCAATGGCTGTCCAAGCAGAGGACTCGGCTTATGCAAAGGCCTGGTGGCTTCAGGACATCTGCAGCAGCCCGTGGCAGGCACCGAACCTCAAGAGGGAGGCAGGGCCTTGCATTCCAGAGGCCTTGAATGCCAGACTAAGAGGTCAGAACTTCATTCCAGAAACGCCAGGGAGACCCTGAAGTGAGACAGGATAAGCTTCACCCTTTGCGATGGTTGCGCTGAGGCTGAGTGGAGGGTGGCGCAGAGGCGTGGAGGGGCCGAGGCAGGAGGCAGAGTCCCGGGGCCCCAGCCCCGAGCTCCGAGCTCCCAGCCATACTCCCTCTACAGTGGGAGCCGGAGCTCAGCGGGACCAGAGAAGTTATTAATCGCTTCACCACACTGCAGGCCATGGTCCATTTGCTGCTTTTCCTGGGCTGTTTTGAAACCGTGAAATGAGCCCCAGTCTTCAAGGCGCCTGTAATAACCATCCCGATTCTGACATTTAAATTACAGATGGCATTTTCAATTAAACAGGCGCTCTCAGCAGGTTTAATTTAGCTATCAGTTCTGGTCTGTTCTTTAAGTGCTTTAAAAAAAAAAAAAAAAGGCCGGTGAATTCTAGGTCTCCTTCCAGGAGGAGGGAAGAGGGAGGGTCTTTGAGATGTGACACCACCTCTCATCCTCCAGCTCCCACAGGGACTCACACAGCCTCCTGTAAACAGTCACAATGCACTGAATTCACCCTCGTGCACACCCAGAAGCACTCACAAAACCACACACAAATGCAGATCCAGCCTTCCAGCCACAAATGCCAGCAGCTCTGGGGCCAGGGTTGCCATGAGTGTTTGAAGGCTGCGCCTCTCCCATCTGCTTAGAGAGACAGTCAGATGGAGGTGCTGGAGCCAGGTGAACTTGGACAGAAGCCCACACTCTATCGCTAAGTAGCTCTGTGGCCTGGGCAGCCTATTCAGCCTTGCGGAGCCTCTGCTCTCTCCACTGTAAAGTAAGAATGAAGAGGAGGCCAAGGTGGGTAATGTATTAAAGTGTCCAGCACCAGTGCTGACTGATGGAAGTGCTGATAATCCTTGTGCCTCCCCGCTCTCCTTCCCTGAGGCCAGGGACTGGGCCGCCCTGTCCACTTGGGGCTCTTGTGCTCAGGATCCCCACTCCTCACTGCTTGGGTCTCTGGGTCTCAGAGGCTGGTGGGGCGCTGTCCGCGGGGCTGAAGCACCTCTCTCTCGGCCGGGTTCCACACGGTTTCCCTCCCACCCTCTAGCCTGGTGGGAGTGCTCTGAAAATGCTCCCCACCCCAAGGCAGCTGCTGCGGGTGATCTGAGGGGCACATGACCAAATCTTTCCCTAAAGTTCTGCTTCCCCACCTCCCAAAGTGACTAAAACCCAGGGCTCGGGGGCAAAGTCACCCAAAGGAAAAGCATCGCTGGTCCCTGACCTCCAGCCCCTATGGACATGGGAAACTCCCTGCTTCAGGTAAGCAGAAGTGCAGCAGCTGGGCTCTGGCAAGTTGTGTCGGTGGTGTCTGTTGTGTCAGGTCAGTCCCTGCTCTTCTTTGGGGTTCTGGACAAAGTGTGGATGGCTGTCTCCTCCGGCCACAGTGTGTGCTGACTTCCAGCATTTGAGGGGGATGCCGCTTTGCAGAAATCTCATGCGGCTGCTTAGTATGTATCTGCATGGAGTACCCATCCCTTCGCCCCCAGACCAACTTTTTCTCAGGTGGAATTAGCACCGAGTGGGGAAAAGACAGGGATCATCTCCCTGACATTATAGTCTGGCTCACCAAGGCCCAGAGAAAACCAGCAATCCCCGCGGTGTATCAGGTCAGGCCTAGAGCTCCAGTCTACCTCGAAGCTAACCGATTGGATGAATGTTCTCCTGAAGACATTAGAAATGGAGGGATGGGGTCAGAGGCATGAGGCTGCAGCCTGGAATCTGATGAAAACAATATCTCCCAGTCTGTAAGTTTACAGTGGCGCGTGCCTGTAGTCCCAGCTACCCGGGAGGCTCAGGCAGGAGAATTGCTTGAACCCGGGAGGCAGAGGTTTCGGTGAGCTGAGATCATGCCACTGCACTCCAGCCTGGGTGACAGAGCAAGACTCTCTCTTAAAAAAAAAAAAAGGCAACTGTAATATCATGACATGACTCTGTATCAGGGGAAAATAAAACAGATACACAGTGTCCTCACAGTACGGGCTGGAGATAATAAAGCTTGGCAAGGTCATCTTGGCCGCTGGGGATCCTTCCTACGTAAGGACAGCGGGGTGATACAGAGTGAGCAGTGTATCTGTGGGGTGAGCCAGTGAGCGCTTCTCAGCTCGGGGCACAGAGTCCCCATTGCACCGTCCCTGGCCCCCTGCTCCTCTGTCCCTGGCCAGACCTCTAACCCCTCTAGAACCAGAGCCTGGACCAGACGCAGCCGCCTCCGTCCCTGGCAACTCCCTTGGCCCCAGCTCATTAGCCCTGAAAAATCTGCTCAAATCCAAGGGGAGGGCTTTTCAGCTAAAACAGCTCCCTCTCGGGCTAGTCTTTCCCCTCTTCCCCACATCATTAGTGAAATTGCAACCTCTGCAGCTCCCAGGCTGTGTGGGGTGAGGAATGCCCCCCTTCCCTGGGGACTCCTGGCCAGAAAGAGGGCTGAAGCCTGGCACCAGGCCTGGAGATGGAAGCAGAGGCAGTGGAAGGTAGTGAGGGAGGCAGAGGGAGTCCAGAGAGGGTCCCTCACACCCTGCCCAGGAGCACATGGCAGCCCCTCAGTGCAAACAGAAGCAGTCACTCTCAGCAGAGCCATGACTGGCCAAGCACTCCCCCTGTGACAAGCACCGAGCTGAGTTTATCCACGTGAGACCTGTGAGGGGTGGGGCTCTGTGTTCAGTTTTTGGCCCAGTCCCCTCTGCACTCTACTGTCAGCCACACGGTTCTCACTGGATGACTCCACCCTGAGCCTTGCCCACCAGGGTACCAGGCCTCTAGCCATTGCAACTGTCTCAGAGGTGGGCATGTGAACCCACTGAACTTAATGCTGGGAGGACATAGGCCTGAGGGGTGCCTGGCCCCTTCTGTAGTGAGCCTGCCTGGGATGAAGCCACACAGAGCTGAGACGAAGAAAACGGCTGGGGCCTCTGGATCCAGCTGTACCTGAAATCCACACTGAGCTTCTCCTTCATGTGAGCCAAAACCTTTGCTTTTGGATTAAAACACTCGAAATTGCATTTCTGCATTTTGTATCTGACAGAGTAGCAAACACTACAGGAACTGTAGTTAGCCCTATTTTCTGGATCAGGAAATGGAGGCCTAGAGAGGGAAAGCTACTTGCCCCAGGTCACACAGCCATGGACACGCAGAAGCAGTGCTCCAGAGAGGAAAGCTCCCAACTCCAACTTCTCCACCTGGGGTTCCCTGGGAAGGTGGGGGACATTTTCAGCAGGACCCAGAGGACAGGGACATAAAGGTAACAGGTTGCTATGGTTACCAGCTCACTGTGTGGCCTCAGACAAGCAACCTCACTTCTCTGAGCCTCAGGCTGGGAACAAAAATGTCTCGCCCTGCAGAGTGCTGGGGGTCCCTGGGGCAGGAAGCGTGGCTACTACCTTTTGCCCCCGACCCCAGAGCTGGGGGGTTTCTCAGCCCCAGCTAACAGAAGCCCCGGTGGCTGTGAGACACACCCACCCATTTGGTTTTAAATGTCTCTCAAAGACCCAATTCAATTTGGTAGAACTCTGCCAGCTCTGCAGTGCAGACTTCAGCCGATGAGGTGCCTGCTTTTGGGGGAATAATTCATTTTTCCGGTGTTGGAGAGGAAAGTATTTGATCCAAAGGGCTGATGCCTCCTCCCACCTCCTCTCCCTCCCTGGGATGGTCTGATTCCAAATGCAGATCCGAGACTGTTAGGTCAAAGTCGCAGCAATAGATGGGAGCGGGGGCTTCTGCTTTAATATATTGGATTATCCCACTTGGTGGTGACGAAAAACAAGATTTAATTCCCCAAGAAATACCAGCCGAGAAGATCATTTTCCCTGCCGGCTTCCCCCTTTCTTTTTTCCATTTCCTTTTTTCCAAAGACATCTTTGTCTTTCTGAAGCTTTGAGGGTCTCTCAACACCCCATCCCGCTGGAGACCTCCCTGCACTCTGCCCACAGCAGCTGAGGCCTGTTCTTCTGTCTCGGAACATATTCAGGACCCTCTCCTCCCACACCTCAATCATGGGTCCCTGAGGACAGAGATTTCTATTGGAATTCAGATGCTGCTACAGTGCTTAGCACATTGATAAATTATGACAATAAGCCCTGGGAAAAGGCCAGTTAGTACCACAGTCCCCACTGACAGCCCAGGAAACTATGAGCTGGCTAGGGAAGTAATTCACCCTTCTACCATCACTTTGGTCAAGGGTCCATGGACCGCCTCTTCCAGGAAGCCTTCCCTGATGGAGGTCTATGTTAGATGTCCCTCCTCTAAAATTCAGTAGGCTTCCCCTCACCACCCTTTTACTATTAGACTATAGTTGCCAGACTTGTCCATTTATTCACCAAACATGTATGTATCGCTTTGCATGTGCAGGCTTTGATCTAAGTGTCTTACCAATATTAATTCATTTGATTCTCATAACAATCCCATCAGCTAAGTAACAAAATCATCCCCATTTTACAGATGTGGAAACTGAGGCACTGACTGGTTAAGTGACTTGGCCAAGGTCACACAGTCAGGGAGGGTCAGAACTGGGAACCCAGATCCTTCTCCACCTTTAGTCTGTGAGCTCCCAGAGGACAAGGACCTCACTGGTTCACTGTTGTATCCTCAAAGAATAACAAGGTGCTGGCATGCAGAAGGTGTTCAATAAATGCTTAAGTGGCCAGGCACAGTGGCTCATGCCTATAATACCAACACTTTGGGCAGCCAAGGCGGGCGGATCACTTGAGGTCAGGAGTTCAAGACCAGTCTGTCCAACATGGTGAAACCTTGTCTCTACTAAAAATACAAAGAATAGCCAGATCTGGTGGTACCTGCCTATAATCCCAGCTACTTGGAGGCTGAGGTAGGAGCATCGCCTGAACTCGGGAGGCGGAGGTCGCAGTGAGCCAAGATTGTTCCACTGCACTCCAGCCTGGGCAACAGACTTCATCTCAAAAAAAAAAAAAAGAGCTTAAGTGGTAAATCCTTCCACATATGAACCAGAGATCGACTCCTGAGGCTGACCTTAAGTGTATGATTTGTGGGACACAGAAAACTCCACCAGTTCCAGCTAAACCCTGAAGCCCATGCCCTCCACCACAATCCTGTCCCCCACAGGGGACGAGAATCCTTCCTCGAAAATCACTTCACCCAGGAAAGCCTGTAGGTGGGGGCAGGGGTAGGGAGCCGGGGGAGGCAGCTCTGGAGGGGATTCCAGCCACACGAAGCCCTTGCTTTGTGACCTGGTGTGAGAATGCACGTCTCTAGGCCTGTTTCAGCTCAGCCTGAACTGGGAATACCAGCACACAGATGTGCTTGGAGGCTCAAACCACATACAAGTGATGTTTTGAACACGCCTGCCACACGGCAAGCGCTCAGCATGTGTGAGATACCAGAGACGGTAAAACAGGGCTTGAGGATCCTTCTGCCATGCTCGAAATTGTTTTAAAAAAACCTCATCAATCCAAGTAAATGAAGCAAACTGTTAGATCTGGGTGGGAAGGTGGAGTTTTCTTCATAGTAGAACGGGTGAGCTGCCAAGAATTACGAAGAAGAATTTCACAAGTCACACACAATCCATTTACTTCTGGGAGTTATCGGGATGTGGGAGAGTCTGAAACGGAACTTACTGGACCAGAAATAGCACTTGATGAGCGTTTCATTCATCCGGCCAGCACGCACTAAATGCCTTCCATGTGCACCAAGCAAAGTGCAGACGGGGAAAGGGCTCGAGCTTTGGGGGCCGAGGCGACAGAAGTTCCGTCTTGCCTCGCTCTGCAGCCTGCAGCTTGGTGACCTCAGCCAAGAGCCCCACCTCTCTGAGCTTCGGCTTCCTCTTCAGTAAATTGTGATGACAAAATAAAGCCTCCGAGGAGGCTGCTGCAGGCAGTGGATGGGACAAGGCAGAAGGAGACCAACAAACGTCAGTTCCCTCACCTTTCAGCAGCAGCCTGCAGCAGTCAGGTGCTCCATTCAGCTTCACTGTCTGGTTCTGAGAATCTGGTGGGTGCAGGGAACTTGAGGCACATTAGTGACTAGGAGCGTCAAACCACGTTGGCAGGTGGGAACTGTAGGTTCCATTTGCAGTTGAGGACAAGGGGCAAAGCCAGGTGAAGCCCAAGTGTTTCTGTCTCTAATTTTTTTTTTTTTTTAGAGAGAGAAACTCACTCTGTCGCCCAGGCTGGATCTCAGCTCTGCAACCTCCGTCTAGCAGGTTTAAGTGATTCTCATGCCTCAGCTGCCCGCGTAGCTGGGACTACAGGCATATGCCACCACACTCAGCTAATGTTTTTGTATTTTGGGTAGAAATGGGGTTTCACCGTGTTGCCCAGGCTAGTCTGGAACTCCTGGCCTCAAGTGATCCGTCCCCCTCGGCCTTCCAAAGTGCTGGGATTACAGGCGTGAGCCACCACGCCCAGCCATGTTTCTGTCTCCAAACCCATGCTGTTAACCCTAGACAAATGGCCTCCCTGATTCCTGGGAGAGAAATGGAGGAAAGAAATAAAAGCAGAGTAGGGAAGAGGGCAGAGACCCCTGAATGCAGCTTTATTGATCAAAGGAGACTGCAGAAAGGCAGGGGAAAGTCCCAGGGGGCCTGGGATGCACATGGTCAGGTGGTCAGGAACTTCCAGAGCTCCCCTCCATGACTTAGAAACATCACTTCCGTGAGTGATTCCAAGCTCTTCACACCCTCCTCCTTGACACCAGCCCACTCCTTCATCCAAGCAGTTCTCCCTAATATCTACCTGCAATCTTTCCTGCTGCATGACCAGCCGGACCCCAGCTGTAGCACTAGCAAATGGCCCCCAGCCCTGTTCCACCCTGTCTACAGAGCTCGTAGCAAGCAGCTCGTGGCTCCGGGCAGTAATCCTGCCGACGATTAATTGGCTTTTGCTGGAGGAAAATGAATACCATCTCATCTTAATCTTCTTCATTATTCTCCTTGTTCAGCAGAGTCAACACAAGATTAGGTTTAATTTATGGTGGGGGGGAAATAGCAAAGTCATTACTCACCAGGAGCTCAGGATTGGATCTGCCTGGGTGTTCTGTGTTCACTGCAGACTTGGGACCTCAAGCATGGCCTAGGACTGTGCCAAGGTGGAAAGGGACTTGGGGGGGGCTCTAGACTCCCAGACCCACTTGGGGCTAAATCCCAGGAGACCACCAGCCCTTCCTAGTGGGAAGAGGCCCAGCTCTGGAGGGAATTCCAGCCACGCAAAACCCTTGCTGGGTGGCCTGGGGTAAGACCCAGGGGCCTCCAAGGCCTCGGAGACCCAGCCTAAATGTTTCTTACAGAGCCTCTGGGGTCAGAGCAGCTCCAAATCCCAGCACCTGAGGACCCAGGCTCAGCCTCAAGCAATGGAAAGAGACTGAGCTTTGGATTCAAATTCGACTTTTCTGAGGCCTCTTCCTCTGCAGAGAAATGGACAGGACAGAACCAGCTTAGGGAAAGCCTTGACAATGCTGACACCTAGTGGTACTTGGAGGAACTGGTCCTTCCCTCCCTCTATGTTCACAACTGAATACACCATGTACACAAAAATCCAGATTTTTAAGGTAAAGAAATCAGAGGTCAGGCACGGTGGCTCACACGTGTAATACCAACACTTTGGGAAGCTGAGGTGGGAGGATCATGAGGTCAGGGGTCAGGAGTTTGAGACCAGATTGACCAACATGGTTGAAACCCTTTCTCTACTAAAAATACAAAAATTAGCTGGGCGTGGTGGCACGCACCTGTAGTCCTAGCTACTCGGGAGGCTGAGGCAGGAGAATCACTTGAACCTGGGAGGTGGAGGTTTCAGTGAGCCGAGATTTTGCCACTGCACTCCAGCCTGGCAACAGAGCAAGACTCCCCGCCAACAAAAAAACAAAAACAAAGAAATCAGAAAGGAGAAAGGAGACTTTTTCATTACAAAATTGCTAAACAGAAGTTTCTGCTGAGAAATCTAAGAGGAAATTCATTTTACCGTCCCTGACCCCTTAGCCAGAATAGCCCCCAAACACCTAGCATCCCTCCTTCTGCCTGGGGTAATGGTACACACAGACACTCCAGAGCCCACGTCATCTCCAACTCTCTGCTCGTCCTCACGTGGGAGCCCCCAGCTTCTGTCCTTGCTCTGTCCCCCCAGCATGTGGCCACTTCTGATTCTGTACCCCAGCAAAGTCATTCAGACTTAACCTGATGAGCCAGAAGAAACGCCTGGACCTGGGAGACAGAGGTTTCAGTGAGCTGAGATCACGTTACTGCACTCTAACCTGGACAACAGAGCGAGACTCCATCTCAAAAAAAAAAACCCACAACTCCCCTCTTTACCTCCTGCCAACTGAAAATGTTTGCTTCACTCCGTGAAAATGTTAAGTCTATATACACATTTAAAAAGTCAGTTTTTTTAAAAAAGATTTAAGCTGGAAAGCCAACTTCAACTCCTTACTCACTGTATGACCCCAGCAAGCTACCCAGCATCTCTGAGTCTTAGCTCTGTTACCTATAACATGGAACCTGTATTTACCAGAGGGCTACTGCACAGATTCAATGAGCCTGTACAACTGGCACACGACCTGGCACTCTAGGTCCTCGGCAAATGCCTGTCATTGCTATCATTGCTGCCATCAGCATCATCCCCATCATCATCATCATCCTGATCCTCCTGCTACTCTTGGGAAATTTGGTTTCATCAACAAGACTGTCAGCAGCTGAAGTCCAACCCCCGCCCCCATCCCTACCTCCTATGAACACAGCAAAGGTTTTTCCTTAACGGAAAGGGTATCATATGCTTCCTAGAGCATTTATATCCCATAGGGCAGAGCACATAGTAAGTCCTCAGGAAAGTCTCTGGGTCACCTATCTGCATCTCCAGGCTCACGTCAGCTCACCTCCTCACTTGCTCACTGCCCCAGCCACGCTGGCCGCCTTTCTGATCTGTGAACAAGCTCATTCCCACCTCGGAGCCTTTGCACTTGCTGCCCCTGCCATGCTCTTTCCTCAGATCTGAAAGGCTGCTTTCTCATCATCATGTGAGTCGTGTCACTTACAGCCAGGCTCGGTGGCTCACACTTGCAATCCCAGCCCTTTGGAAGGCCAAGGCAGGCAAATCACTTGAGGCCAAGAGTTCAAGACCAGCCTGGCCAACATGGTAAGACCTCATCTCTATTAAAAAAATTAAAAGAGGCTGTGTCTCAGCCTCCCATAGCTGGGATTAGAGGTGGGCATGGTGGTGCACACCTCTAATCCCAGCTACTTGGGAGGCTGAGACACAAGAATTGCTTGAATCCAGAAAGTGGAGGTTGCAGTGAGCTGAGATCATACCACTGGACTCTAGCCAGGGTGACAGAGTGAGACTTGGTCTCAAAAAAAAAAAAAAAGTCGCTTCCTCAGAGAGGTCCTCCCTGATCACCTTGACCAGAGTAACATTCCCACTACAGAGGTCAAGTGCCTAAGTGGCTGAGTAGAAGGCCAGTTCTGGCTGGGCATGGTGGCTCATGCCTGTAATCCTAGTGCTTTGGGAGGCCAAGTCAGGCAGATCATGTGAGGTCAGGAGTTTGAAACCCCATCTCTACTAAAAATACAAAAAAAAAGTTAGGAGTAGTGGCTGGCATCTTTAATCCCAGCTACTTGGGAGGCTGAGGCAGGAGAATCACTTGAACCCAGGAGGCAGAGGTTGCAGTGAGTGAAGATCAAGCCTCTGCACTCCAGCCTGGGTGACAGAGCAAGACTCTGTATCAAAAAAAAGGAAAGAAAAAGAAAAATTCCAGTTCCATCACTTCTTAGCTGTGTGGCCTCAGACAAGTTGCTTAATCTCTCTGTGTTTCCATTTTCTTTCTTTTCTTTCTTTTTTTCCTTTTTTTTTGAGACAGAGTTTGGCTCTTCTTACCCAGGCTGGAGCACAGCAGTGTGCTCTTGGCTCCTTCTGCCTGGGGTAATGCACCTCCTGGGTTCAAGAGATTCTCCTGCCTCAGCCTCCCAAGTGCTGGGATAACAGGTATGCACCACCACACCCAGCTAATTTTTTATTTTTGTGTATTTTTAGTAGAGATGGGGTTTCACCATGTTGGTCAGGCTGTTCTCGAACTCTTGACCTCAGGTAATCCACCCACCTGAGCCTCCCAAAGTGCTGGGATTACAGGCATGAGCCACCTCGCCCAGCCCAATTTTCTCGTCTGTAAAAATGGAAGTAATCAGTTTCCACTTCATGAGTTATTATGACAAATTTATACAAAGCTTTTAGAGAGTGCCTGGTATACTGATGAAGTGCTAACTCACATGGGCAATTATCTTGTTCACTCATTTGGTTGCTTGTGTTACATGTCACCATCTAGACCTTATATTCCAAGAGAGTAGACACTTTATTTTGTCCCTATCTTACATGTAGTAGGTACTCAATTAATATCAAATTGATATCAATTTGCCGGGCACAGTGGCTCACATCTGTAATCCCAGCACTTTGGGAGGCTGAGGCAGGAGGATTGCTTGAGGCCAGGAGTTTGAGACCTGCCTGGCCAACACAGCACACAAACCATCTCTGCAAAAAATAAAAAGTAGCCTGGTGTGGTGGCACATGCCTGCATTCCCAGCTACTCAGGAGGCTGAGGTGGTAGGATCGCTTGAGCCCAGAAAATTGAGGCTGCAGTGAGCCATGATCACACCACTGCATTCCAACCTGGGTGGCAGATGAGACCCCTGTCTCTAAAAAAATTTTTTTAATTTTTAAATAAAAAATAGAAAGGGTCTTAGGGGACATGAAAGCCCTATCTGCTGTCTCTGGCTTCAACTGTCCCCACTATCCCAGAGAGCCCTGAGGCGCCCCCTGCTGGACAGCACACAGGTGTTTCCTTCCAGGCAGCTGGTATCTGCTGTCCCTATGTTTACACGTGGGTCCAGCTCTGTCCTCCAGGGTAGGGGGCAGTAATGCTGAGAGGAGTTAAGAGCACTCACTTAGGAGCCAGATGTACCTGGATGGGAGCTTGTGCTTCTCCAGTTACTCTGTGTCACTTACTAGGAAACTGTAAGAGGGATGGCCATACCCTCTCCCCCGTCCCACCTCTGACTGGACTGAAGGTAGTGTGATAGGAAGTGTCCTATGCCCAGGGAGCCTTCTGGCCGGACTCGCCCAGCCCTTTGAAGGCTGAAAGGCAGTTGTCTTGCCTTCCTGAACTAAACACCACTGGCCTGTCCAATGCCCCTCTAATGACAGGGAGAGTGAGTCTGAGGCTCCCCAGGTTTCCTCTGAGAGCCTCATGCCCTGGAGAGAGACCACAGCAGGCCCAGGGCCTCTGGGCTTCTGGCTCTTTCCTCAGGCTCTTGGCTGGATGTGGCCTTCTGGTCGTGCACCTTCCTCCCACCCCTCCCCCTGCCTTCCTGGCTGTCCTGCTTCTCCTGTCCCTGGGGTCCATTGTGACCCCAGAGGCCCCTCCCGCCTCACTTCACGCCTGCTCCCACCCTCAGCACACCCTTGGCTTTGGTTGCTGGCTTCAGTCACTGCAACTCCTACACCTGCATCCCCAGCCCAGGGCCCCACACTCTCCATGGGCCTCTTTCCTGAATGCCCCATGGGTACCTGAAACTCAGGGGTGCTCCCCTCCACCTGCAGCCCCTCCCATACCCCCCACATTCCTGCGCTGACCTCCAGTCCTCACAGGCACCCCTACCTGCCCTCTGCCCACAACCGGTCTCCACCTCATTTCCTCCCATAGCCCAGTGCAGGCTCCAATCCCCTTCCCACTCACCCCATCTCCTCTTAACCTGGCTCCCCAACACACCTACCCCTAAGCATGGGAGCTCATGGGGTGAGTCTGCTCCTCCATAGCCCTTCAACAAGCTGGGTCCCAAGGGTAAGGCATCAGTTCCTTTGTCTGACTGGCAGCTCAGGTGAGCATGGACTGTGCCTTCCCCACCAGCCTAAAATCCCCTAGACCGGGCAGAGGGTGTCCTTGCAGAAACAGCTATGCCGCTCCCTTGAAACAGTTTTTTGAAGTCAAGGTTTTGTCTCTGCTGTCAAACTCTGGATGCCCCCAGAGCAGGGACTGCATCTCCACCACTACACTGGAGGGCCCAGGACACTGGCCCCCCTCCCCCAGGGTCCCACCCTTCATGGGGCTGGGCTGCGGATTCTTCCTGAGAAGTCTCTTATTCCCTGTAACTTCAGGGTCCCCAAACATGACCTGGCCTGGGGCTGGGGCTCTGGGAACTGTAAGCAAATGAGTGAGTGAATGAATGAACAATTGCAGGCAGGCCCCAGCTTGAACACTGCAGTCCTACGAGACCAGCAGCTAGCATCAGGGTTCAGAACCAAAGCAAAGCTGGAGGCTCTCAGTGATTGTATTGGTCTCCATTTCAGGAGAGGAGGGCAGAGGGTTCCAGGCCCTTCAAACACCTGCCCCCAAAACCAGCAGCTGACAGTCTTTGCAAGGGGCTGGGTTGGCCAGGAGAGCTGGAGCACAGAGTCTGGCATGACACCCTCCCCTCCTCCTTCTCCCCACCCCCAAGCCAATGCTAGGGCCAGCCTCTGGGCCAGGTTTGGAAGAGGGCCAACAGACCAGATGCTAATGACTCCAGGAAGGACAGCAGGGAATAGGCAAGAACTAAGAGAAACCCCAAACCAACCCTTTTTGTGCTTCCCCACCCCAACTTCCCATCCCCCACCCCAGGCCCCTCACCTCTATCCCTGGGCCCAAGAGAACCAGTACCCTAGACCTTAGCACAGTTCACACCCACCCCAGTTGCCAATTAAAGGAACTGACACCTTGACCTAGGGGCCCAGCTTGATGAAGGGCTGTGGAGGCTTGGGGAAGGTGAGGACGCCATGGACTCACACCTATCTACTCCTGGCCTCTACCTCTCCAGACAGCTGGGGGAGGGTGGAGGCAGGGCCGCTCAGGACTCTACTCACATGCTGCTATTGGTCACCCAGGCCCTGAGAACTGGTACATCCCCTACCCCACTCTGCATGTAGTAAAGGGCGGGGGATGGTAGGAAGGCAGGAAGGCCTAGGATAATCGCTGGACCAAGAGAGGCCTGGAGGGCAGCCCCCGCTAACACGTCCTATTCTGGCCTCTGGGCAGCTTGGGTGTCTGTCAGGCGCCAGGCCCAGCTCACCCCTCCTCACTCACACAATCCCAGCTTTGTCCTGCCTGGCCTGGCTGGGCCTAGCTGGCTCCATACTGGCCAAGGGCCGCTGGAAACCAGAGCAGCTGGAGCCCCACCAAGTATTTTTTCAGGCTGGGCTGGGGGCCCTCAGGAGACAGAAAAGGATGGGAAGGGAGCAGTGTTCGTTCATTCATTGTTCATCCATTCCTTCCTTGGACAAGTAATATTTATTGAGAGCCCACTTTGTGACAGGCCCTGTGCTGCGTGCAGGGGATTCGGCAGTGGGTCCAGTCAAGCCCACACCCTCCCGGAGCTACATTCTAGAAGCCGGCTATCTAAGCAAACCTATGCCAACAAAAGGTCTCCCCCACCGGTCCGCTCTGGGGCTGGGCTTGGAGCAAGAGGATGTGTGGTCTGGGGAAGGTGAGGACGCTGTGGACTAAGTGAAGGCCTATCTATCCCCGGCCTGTGCCCCTCCAGGCAGCTGGGGGAGGGTGGAGGCAGGGCTGCTCAGGGTTCTACCCACACGCTGCTGTTGGTCACCCGGGCCCCGAACCAGCCCTTCCAGTAGACGGAGTCCTGGCCCCCGTGCTCGAAGCGGACGAAGCGGACGCCCGGCCCGTAGTCAGTGAAGGTGTGGGAGATCTGGGGGCGGAGGTAGCGAGAGTCAGCCTCCGAGGTCCTGATGCCTCTCCTGCCGCCCCATCCCGGCACACTCCCACCCCGCTCGGTTTCTCTGCGGTACTCAGAGCTCTCTCCACCACCCGGTGACTACCTCAGCCCTGCGCAGAGCGGGCGGGCCGTGGGAGGGGTCTCATAAAGCCACGCCCCTCGTGTCCGGACCACGCCCCTCCACCCTGGGCTCCCCAGGCTTACTTCCATCCAGCCTCCACCGTCACTGTCTTGGGGCACTGCCACCTGCCCGCTGTTGAACTCGGCCAGCACATCCTCGTGCTCGGACAGTAGCTTCACGGTGAGCTCGTAGAGGCAGCCAGCGTCGCTGCGGCCAGAGTACCTGACCAGAGGGAGAGAGCGAGGTTGGGGGGGCGGTGGGGACATGGCCTCAGCACTGCTGATCTCGCCCTGGAGATGGAGATTTCCTCAGAAGTCCTCCTGAGCACCCAGCATCCCTGTTGGCCAGTACTACCAATGCTCCCAGCTTACAGATAAGGAAAACGAGGCCAGCAAGAGAAAGTGACAGCCCAAGAGCCAAACAAAAGGACTAAATTCCAGGTCGGCCAGATCCCAGCCTGGGGCTGAAGCCAGTCCAGAGTGTCCTTTGGTTGGACCGCACTGACTTTGAAATATATACATTACATATATACAAACATATATATGCGCATATATTCGCCAATATTTAAAACTCAGGAGGGGAGGTGGGCTTCCAGGTTCTGAAAACTCAGAAGCTGTCAACCCTTGCAGATCCGTGGCCCACCTGGCCTCAACCCCTGCAGTAGGGAGGCAGCACCCCGGGGTGGGGGTGGGAGGTCCCCAGTTGGCTCACCCCTCTGCATTACCCCGCTCTTCACAGCCCCATGCCACCGCAGGACCCTCTCACCAGTCCTTCACCACGATGGCCGGCTGAGTCGTATCCAGCAGCTCCTCCCAGTAGCCCTCGGCCTGCAGGTCAATGACCTGCGCTTTGCGGCACCACCTGGGAGAACTGGAGTTAGGACAGAGCGAATGCCTCCCCCCCAACCCCTCCTCCACCCACTTCTCCTTACTCAAAGGAGGAGGCGAAGTACTTCTTGACGCTCTCATCATGGGTAAATTCCACCCCACTGTCTCCAGGCAGCTCCTCCACCCTCCAGCCGTCCCCACCATGCTCCACGTCACACCAGCCTTCCAAGTCCTCTGTAGGGACACGACAGCCCCACCCTAGTCACCCAGTCCCTGCTAAGGCTGTGGAGGGCTGGCTCTTGCCACTATGTGGGGGGGGGGGGCAGGGCAAAGGTGGCACCTGGTGTCAGGGTGGGCAAATGATGAATGAGAGGGTGGACCAGTGGGCACTATATGAATCTGCCTCCCGGGAGGCGTGTCCCCTATCCCGCCCTGCCCCACCTGGCTGAGGGCGGGAGGACCGGAAGCAGACCCCAGGGCGCAGATGGCCAGAGAGCCATAGTAATAGACAGCCTTGGGGCTATTCAGTGCCGGCACCCAGCCAGGCGCTTTCTCCCATTTCTCCCTCAAAGCCAGCCGGCTCTGTTTCGGCCCATTTCGCAGCAGGGGAAGCTGAGCTCGCCCCGCGCCGGCCTCTCACCTTCCCCGCACGGGTTGCGCAGCAGGTTGCGGCGCCGCTTGCTTAGGAAGTAGAACCGCTGCCAGTGGTCGCACTCCTCCTCCGAGCCGCCCTCGGGCACCAGCCCCTCCTGCTGGCACTTGAGCAGCCACAGCGGGGCGCCGTCCACCAGCTCCTTCCAGCGCAGGCACACCAGGCGGCAGGCCTGCACCAGCTCGGCGGCCGGGAGCGCGGCCAGCACGCGCAGCAGCAGCGGCTCGGGCAGCTCGTCCAGGTACGCGGCCGCTGCCTCCTCCTCCTCCTCCTCCTCCTGCCGCTCCTCCTCGGCGCTCACCTCCTCCGGCTGCTCCTCCGGGCTTGCCTCCTCTGGCTTGCCCACACTCTCTGCAGGTAGGGGTGGGTGGGGGGCTGTGACTCCCCTACGCTGTCCCCCTCCAGGCCCCAGGATTGCAATGTACCTGTATCCTCCCCGACCCACCGTGGGACAATCCACAGCTGGGGCTGGAGATTCCTTGACTCCAGACTTATGCCCAAGGAGGAGGGCCACAGGGCCACACACCAACCCTGGATCAGCCCCCAAGTCCAAAGAGGTGCCCGTTTCCTCAGCTGGACCAGTAAACTCCAGGCCTGGGCAGATATACAGCATCAAGGATCATATTATTATTAATGACGTCTATCTATAGCACTGTCCTAACGCTTTCACACAGGAACTCCTTTCATTCTCCCAAGCGCACTCGGAGATCCCTGCTCCCCTCACCTCCTCAGGAAGCCTTCCAGGACTTCTTCCATGACACCCCCACCCCCAGCCCCCCGCACAGCCGTTCCTAGCTTTTTTCCTGGGGTGTGATCCTGTGATAAACACCTGTCTCTGGCCTCATGAGGGCCAGAACACGGTCTGGAAAACACACAGCTTCATGCCCTGTGCCTGGCATCTGGCACCTTGCCTGCTGTGTTGTCAGGAGCTCACGTGTTGGGCTACTCCGAAAGTGTTAGGACTGTCCAAAGCATTTCAACTTCATTTACTCTTTAAATTCTCATACCAGCTGGGCGCCGTGGCTCATGCCTGTAATCCCAGTACTTTGGGAGGCTAAGACAAGCAGATCACAAGGTCAGGAGTTCGAGACCAGCCTGACCAACATTGTGAAACCCTGTCTCTACTAAAAATATTTAAAAACTTTAGTCAGGCATAGCGGTGCACGCCTGTAATCCTAGCTACTTTTAGGAGGCTGAAGCAGGAGAATCGCTTGAACTCAGGAGGCAGAGGTTGCAGTCAGCTGAGATCATGCCACCGCACTCCAGCCTGGGAGACAGAGACTCCATCTCAAAGAAAAAAAAAAACAAAAAACAAAGTAAAAGTAAATCCTCATATTATTTGAGGTGGCTCTTATTGCTGTCCTTTTTTTTTTCGAGATGGAGTTTCACTCTTGTTGTTCAGGCTAGAGTTCAACGGAATGATCTCAGCTCACCGTAACCTCTGCCTCCCGGATTCAAGCAATTCTCCTGCCTCAGCCTCCCAAGTAGCTGGGATTACAGCCAAGCACCACCATGCCCAGCTAATTTTTTGTACTTTTAATAGAGACGGGGCTCCTCCATGTTGGTCATGCTAGTCTCAGATTACAAGCATGAGCCACTGTGCCCGGCTTGCGGTCCTTATTCCACTGATGAGGAAACTAAGGCACCAAGAGGTGAAGCAGCCCAGGATCACATGGCTAATCAGTGGTTGGAGCCTGGATTTGAACCCAGACAGTCTGACTCCAGAGCCATCTTAAATCATCACAGCCTCCACAAAATAATTCACTGAATTAATAGGCAGTGTTAGGATTTTGACTTTTCTGGTTTTTTGTTTTTGTTTTTGTTTTGAGATGGAGTCTTGCTCTGTCACCCAGGCTGGAGGGCAGTGGTGCAATCTCTACTCACTGCTACTTCTGCCTCCCAGTTCAAGCGATTCTCCTGCCTCAGCCTCCCAAGTAGCTGGGATTACAGGCATGTGCCACCATGCCTGGCTAATTTTTGTTTTTGTTTTTGATTTTTTTTTTTTTTTGAGACAGAATCTTGCTCGGTCGCCAGGCTGGAGTGCAGTGGCATGATCTTGGCTCACTGCAACCTCCACCTCCCAGGTTCAAGCAATTCTCCTGCCTCAGCCCCCCGGGTAGCTGGGACTACAGGTGCATGCCACCACACCCAGCTAATTTTTCTTTTTGTATTCTTAGTAGAGACAGGGTTTCACCATGTTGGCCAAGATGGTTCAATCTCTTGACCTCAGATGATCCACCCTCCTCGACCTCCCAAAGTGCTAGGATTACAGGAGTCAGCCATCTCACCCAGCTAACTTTTCTTTTTAAAGATGCAGTCTCACTATGTTGCCCAGGCTGGCCTCCAACTCCTGGACTCAAGCAATCCTCCTGCCTCGGCCTCCCAAAGTGCTGGGATTACAGTCATGCTCTACCACACCCAGGCCAGGATTTTGAATTTGCAAATGCAAATGCTCAGGCTCAGGGATGAAGTGACTTGTTGAAGGACACATTGTCAGGATTTAGGGAAGGGGACAGGGGACCTGAGGCCTTCATGGTAGGGAGAAGATCCAGAGCCTAGAGATCCAGCTATTGTGTGACTTGGGGATGAGGAGGGACGCATTAAAAGAAACTGTATCAAGCAAGGAGAGGACATAAGGGCTTGGGGCCCTCAGTTTTCTCATCTATAAAATGGGGGTAATCATTGTGCCAGGCCAGACAGACTGGACAGATGTCCGAATCCCCTGAGGAGGGAGGTAAGGGCATTCTGAATTGTAAAGAGGTGGGCCGATGTCACAGCGACAGCCGGACTATCTCTTGGATCCCAGCTGGCTTCAGCTGGGCCGTCACAGCCCTGAGTAAATGGACACCGAGTGCCCCAGATGCCTGGATGAGCGAGAGCCAGTGAGGAGGAGACAGGGCCACTCTGAATCAGGGAGACCACAGCTCTCAGATCTATGAATGCAGAGTTCCTGAGGGCTAGGCCCTGGAGAGCCAAGGCAGTGGTGGGCACAGTCCAGGCACTGGGGAAGGGGGCAGGTAGCAGGGCCCAGACCCAAGTCTCCAGGCCCACCAGCCCCTAACCTTCTCACATGCAGCCTCTCCTCCCTGACCAACACACAGTGAGGCCCTTGAGAGCTTTCTCAGAGCCCAAAGCACACAGTGAGTCTTCAGTCTTCCTAAGTGAACCTCATTGAACACAGCACTTCTCCTTCCTTGTTAGTTTTGTTTGGCCACATCTTTATGATGTGAGGATTTACACCTGCCCCTTTGGCAAAGAAGAAAGAAACGGAGACCAAAAGGGGCTTAATGGCTTCTTCTAGACCACATCACCCAACAGCGAGAAGGCAGAGGAAAAGGCCAGGCCTGAAGCCACATCACCTGCCCATGCGAATGAATGCCCTCAGCTCTCTGGGGAGCTGGGCCCAGTGTCCTCACCTCTCCAGTCCTCCCCCTCCCTGGTCCTGGCCCCGGCGGACACCTGATGCTCCCCGAAAGGTGCACCTCACCCAGTCCCCTCTTCTGGCCCCGAGGCCTGGCACTGGAGGCCCCAGATCCAATTACAGTTCCCCCCACCCTCTCTCTTGCACACACAACTCCCCACATTGTAGCTGGCGGAAAGTTATCTGGCTCGTGGAAGCTGCCGGCCTGCGAGGCTGATTCACTCACCTGGATTAGGCCCCAGAGTCCAGGGAATAGCTGAGCCCTGGGAAAAAGCAGGAGCCAGTTCTGTAGCCCTACAGAGGGTGTGGCCAGAAGGCCAGGGATTGGGAGCAAGGGCTGCAGGCGCTGGTATTTTCATGGTTGGAGGTGGGGGTGGTTTGGGGGGCCTGAGCTTCCATCAGTCTGTTTGCCACCGCCCACCCCAAGCAAAGCCCACCCCCCCAGCTGGACCTGATGAGGGAAGAGTGGTGGCTGTCTGCAGGCAGGTCTTGTTCCCATCCTGACTCAGCAGGCCCAGCAGGGAGTTGGAGGAATGGGGGTGGGGGGTCTTGGGTGCCAGAGAGGATGACTGGGCAGTCTGGGAGGGCCCGGAGCACCAGCCAGAGCTGCCCCCAACGCTCCCTCACCGCTGGCCTGGTCCTCACTGGGCATCTCACCACCCCGGGGAGGGGCAGCCCCTCCAGGCAAGAGAGCTCAGGAGGAAGGCAGGGATACGTGAAGGCCAGGGGCCCCAAGGAACCCACGGGCATCCAGGCGGCCCCAGAGCCAGAGCCGGCACATGGCAGAGCTGATGGAAGAAAAGGCTCGCAACCTCCGTCCCAGACGCCTCCCGGGCCCCCGCCAGACAGAAAGCTGGGAGGCGGGAGTGTGGGAGTCCTCTGGTGCTACTTCCTGGCTAAATGGGACCCAGGAGTCCTCCCTCCCTGCCGGTCGCCTCCCATGGCCTCCCGCCAGCCCGAGGTAGCAGAGAGATGTGCTCTTTGAAGACCGCCTCTAGGACTTTGCTGGCGTGAAAGTTTGCCCGCCGGGTGTCGGGGGCCCCCTCGCTCTCTGACGCCCCTCTGCGCGGCGCTCGCCCGCCGGCCCCGTCTCCCCTCCCCGCTGCAGCGAGCAGTGCGGGCGGCAGCTACCTGGGTCACCGTCTCCGTCCATCGCTGCGGAGGGCGGTCGCTAGAGGAGCCGGAGCGCCGCAGGCTGCGTGAGTCCCGGGACGGCGAGTCCCGGCGCAGTCCGCGTCTGGGTCGGTCCCCACGGCCGCGTCTCTTAAAGGCCCCTGCCCCGCCCCGCCCCGCCCCGCCTCTGGCCCCGCGCCCGGCGGCCCCGCAGTCCCAGCAGCCGGCCCGAGACCCGGGGCTGCAGGTTCCTCAGCGGACTTAGGAGGCTGGAAAGGTCAGGAGTTCGCTTATTTTAAACTGGGGACGGGTCCGATTTGGGGCATCTCCCAGCTCGCTCCTGGAGGGCTGCTGGGAGGAGGCGGCGAGGGGAGGCTGGGAGAGGCTGGGTCAGGCTGAGGGTGCGGGGCGGGTGGCCCAGATGGAGTCGGGGAAGTAGGAGGCGCTTTCCGCCCCACGCCCCACCCCCCACCCCAGGTAATTTTCCTACGCCACGGTCGGGGGCGCGTCCCTGGCCCCGCGCAGCGCGGCGCGGCGCGGCGCGAGGCCGGGGGGGTCGGGGGGCGGGGCCCGGCGGGCTGGGGCGGGGCCTAACTTCCCGGGCGAGCGCAGGCCCAGTTGGTGAAGCCCGGGAGGCTCAGCAGGTAGTGCCGCGGCAGCCGTGCGCAGGTGACTGCGGGAGGGGGTACGGGGGGCGCTGGGCAGGGGGTGCGGTCGGGCGGGGGCTGCCGGGAGGGCTTCTGGGTTCCCCTTCGCGCCGCAGTTGCCGAGGAAGGCCTGGCAGCGACCAGGCCCAGGCCGCCGAGCTTGCCCGGGCTGCGCTACGCGGCCGCGAACCCGGGTTGGGGTCGCCACCGATGTGCAGGCGTCCAAGCCCAGACTTTGGGGGAGGCGGCCGTCTTAAAGCACAGCGTGGGAAGGGGAGGCTGCAGGCGCGCTGGCGGACTTGAGGCAGGAGGAGCCCAACCGCGGGGCTGGGGGTGGGGGTGAGGAGATAGACAGGGCCTTCCCCTGTCGCCGACCCTCTTGCCCCTCCCAGCTAGGCAGTTCTTTTTTTCTGAGATCTTGAGAAGATGGCTGCAGCCTTTTGGACCTCCGCGAGAGGCAGTGATAATTAGCACCCTCCTCCCATCACGTTCCGAGGATGGGAGAGAGGATGGTGACGGCACAGGAGGCCTGGGGTGCTCTGTCCAGCTGCGCATTACATCCCCATTAATGACTGGCCTACTGAAAAAGGCTGGCCCTGGAATCACAGAAGATCCGGGCTCCTGCCCCCTCTACCCTTATGTTTGTTTGACCTTGGGCACTGCTTTCCACCTCTTGTGGGAGGCCAGAGAAAAAAAATGACAGCTCGGCTTTTATTAGAGCACCTGATGTGTCCCAAGCCCCTTGGACGGCCCCAGTGACCCCTGGAGGTAAAGCACCCATTTACAGAGAAGGAAACTGAGGCTGGGAGAGACACCATGAGTCTCCTGAGAGAAAGGGCAGAGCAGGGATGAGGGATGAGGCCTGCAGCATAGCTTTTCAACAGCCACAGGAGGGTGTCCAGAAGCCTCCAGCCATGGCCGTGGGAAACATCAACGAGCTGCCAGAGAACATCCTGCTGGAGCTGTTCACGCACGTGCCCGCCCGCCAGCTGCTTGTGAACTGCCGCCTGGTCTGCAGCCTCTGGCGGGACCTCATCGACCTGGTGACCGTCTGGAAACGCAAATGCCTGCGAGAGGGCTTCATCACCGAGGACTGGGACCAGCCTGTGGCCGACTGGAAGATCTTCTACTTCCTACGGAGCCTGCACAGGAACCTCCTGCACAACCCGTGCGCTGAAGGTGGGATACAGGCCGGGTCTGGCATGCCCGCAGTACACACAGTCATGACACCAGTACTGTGTATTGAGCACTTAATATAAGCCGGGTACTTGGATGGTTTAACTCCTTTCTCCTCTCACAGTTGCCCGAAGAGGTGGGTACTGATAGTGCACACATCTTTCAGATGGGCAGACTGAGGCCAAGAGTGGTGTTTCTTATTCTGGTTTTTCTTTTTTTCTCTTTTTTTGAGATGGAGTTTCACTCTGGCACCCAGGCTGGAGTGCAGTGGCGCAACCTTGGCTCACTGTAACCTCTATTTCCTGGGTTCAATCAACTCTCCTGCCCTAGCCTCCCAGGTAGCTGGGATTACAGGCATGCGCCATTATGCCTGCTAATTATTTTGGGTTTTTTTTGTTGTTATTTTTGTTTTTTTTGAGACAGTCTCGCTCTGTTGCCCAAGCTGGAGAGCAATGGTGCAATCTTGGCTCACTGCAACCTGTGCCTCCTGGGTTCAAGTGATTCTCCTGCCTCAGCCTCCTGAGCAGCTGGGATTATAGGTGCCCACCTGTAACACGCCCAGCCAATTTTCTGTATGTTTAGTAGAGACGGGGTTTCACCATGTTGACCAGGCTGGTCTCAAACTCCTGGCCTCAAGTGATGCGCCTGCCTTCGCCCCACTAAGTGCTGGGATTACACATGTGAGCCACCGCGCCCAGCCTCTGATTCTACTCTTAAGATTATTTCTTCAGTGACCTTTCCTAGGAAAGGGAATGTTGGCCAACTGGGACGAATTCGTCTCAAGACACAGCCAGGGCCACCGCACTCCAGTCTGGGCAACAGAGCAAGACTCTGTCTCAAAAAAAAAAAAAAAAACAAAGGCCGGGAAGTCAGACCCATATTTTGTTTCCAGGCTCCAGGGTTGGTCCTACTGACACAGTCCCAGAGGGCCAAAGGGGTTTTGCTTGTGGAAGAATGGGAGATCCAGCCTTCTTCCCAGTATGTTACAACAGGTAAAGCAAGGCTTCTACAGCTCCTTGCTTGCTGGGTTGTCGGGTAGACACTGGGATGGGATGGGAACCTCATTTTCCACAACATGACCAAATTCTGGAGCAAAATGATAACAAAACAACTCCTCCAAGCTGTGCATGAGCCAAATCTGGCTAAGGCATTAAGAATTGTTTTATGCTGGGCACAGTGGCTCATGCCTGTAATCCTAGCACTTTGGGAGGCCAAGGCGGGCGGCTCACCTGAGGTCAGGAGTTCAAGACCAGCCTGGCCAACATGGTGAAACCCTGTCTCTACAAAAAATACAAAAATTAGCCAGGCGTGGTGTATTAGCAGGCGCCTATAACCCCAACTAGTCGGGAGGCTGAAGCAGGAGAATTGCTTGAACCTGGGAGGCAGAGGTTGCGGTAAGCCGAGATCGCGCCATTGCACTCCAGCCTAGGCAACAAGAGCGAAACTCCATCTCAAAAAAAATAATAATAATTTTTACATTTTTTAAGGGTTATATATAAAAAAGAAGAAGAAACAACAAAAAACTATGCAGTAGAGATAGTATGTAGCCCACAGGCCTAAAATATTTTGGCACTTTGCCAAAAAGTTTCCCAGCCCCTGTTCTTACTCCAGCTTACAGAGGAGACAACCAAAGCTTAGAGAGGAAAAGCAATTGGTCCAAGGCCACACAGCCAAGTACTGGGCAAGCTGGGTTAGACCCAGGTCTGTCTGGCCCACATCAGAGCATTGTCCATCACAGAACAGGTCTGGCCATTCGCATCACCACGTGTCTCAGGGCGCCCAGGGAAATCACCTCCCTGTGCCTGCGACACAGGAAGCACCTAAGACTCACTGTGATCCTCAGCGTCCCACAGCACAGGACTTGAGGGCAGCTGCCAAGATGCAAGCAGAGGAGCGGGGAGGAAGGGAGACGGGGAGAAGGTAGACACGGAGGGGCTTCCCTTCAGTGTGAACTCTGCTTTTCCACCAGAGGGGTTCGAGTTCTGGAGCCTGGACGTGAATGGAGGTGATGAATGGAAGGTGGAGGATCTCTCAAAAGACCAGAGGAAGGAATTCCCCAATGACAAGGTCAAGAAATACTTCGTGACTTCATATTAGTAAGATTCGGGAACTTGGGATCAGGGGAAAGCCCAAATCAGTTTATCCTGGGGTCTCTCCTACCCCAGGAAGGGGCAGTCCTAGACCTTCACTGCCCTAGTGGTGGGCCCCAGCCCCTCCCACCCCTCTGCCTGCCCCCAGCACCTGCCTCAAGTCCCAGGTGGTGGACCTCAAGGCTGAAGGGTATTGGGAGGAGCTGATGGATAACACACGGCCGGACATCGAGGTCAAGGACTGGTGAGTGCCTGGGGCGAGGGTCTGGGGGGGGGCATGCCACTCAGGCGCCCCACCCCCGCCCTGCCCCCAATCGTCGAGGCCCTGATGGGCCCTCCCTCTCCCTGCAGGTTCGCAGCCAGGCCAGACTGCGGGTCAAAGTACCAGCTGTGCGTTCAGCTCCTGTCGTCCGCTCACGCGCCTCTGGGGACCTTCCAGCCAGACCCAGCGACCATCCAGCAGAAGAGCGATGCCAAGTGGAGGGAGGTGCGTCGGTCTGGGAGGCAGGGGCAGGGGCAGGTCATCCAAGGCTGAGGCTGCAGTCAGATGGGCCTAGGTTCAGATCCAAGCTCTGCGCTTTCTCACCTGTGCTTCCAATGCTCTGGGCTTCACTCAGTGCTTCTATAAAACGGGTATATAGTGCTTCCCTCAATAGAGCTCCAAAAAATTTGATGAAATGATGCTGGTGAAGCCAGAGCCAAAAAATATTTCAAAACGTTGACCAGGTGTGGTGGCTCACGCCTGTAATCCCAGCGATTGGGATTACAGCGATTTGGGAGGCCGAGGAGGCCCGATCACCTGAGGTCAGGAGTTTGAGACCAGCCTGGCCAATGTGGAGAAACCCTGTCTTTACTAAAAACACAAAATTACCCGGGTGTGGTGGCATGCCTGTAATCTCAGCTACTCAGGAGGCAGAGGCAGGAGAATTGCTTGAACCCAGGAGGCGGAGGTTGCGGTGAGCCAAGATTGTGCCACTGCACTCCAGCCTGGGCAACGAGCAAAACTCCATCTCAAAAAAAAAAAAAAATTCCAAAAGGTTGACAGTTGGTAATTACTAATATTGATTATTATTGTTTTCTAGACTTGGGTCAGCAAATTTGTTTGTTTTAATTTACTTATTATTAGGGACAGGGTCTCTGTCACCCAAGCTAGAGTGCAGTGGCACATTCATTGCTCACTGCAGCCTCAAACTCTTAGGCTCAAGCCGTCTTCCTGCCTCAGCCTCTTGAGTAGCTGGGAATGCAGGTACCTGCCACCACACCCAGCTAATTAAAAAAAAATTTTTTTTTTTTGTAGAAACGGAGTTCTGCTTTGTTGCCCAGGCCAATCTCGAACTCCTGGCCTCAAGGCATTCTCCCACCTCAGCCTCCCAAAGCGCTGGAACTACAGGCATGAGCCACTGTACCCAACCCTAGCAAATGCTTTCTTAAAACAGCAGATATGAATATTTTAGACTTTGCAGGCCACACTCTGTCTGTCACAACTACTCAACTCTCCACAGCTCTGGACAACATGGAAACAAATGGATATGGCTGTGGTTCCATTAAAACTTTATAAAAGCGGTGGGTTTGAGGGCCATCGTTTGTCACCCCAGCCTTGTCCAGTAGACCTTTCTGTAGTGATAGAAATGGTCTGTGTCTACACTACCCAGTAAGGTAGCCAGTAGCTACATGTGGCCACTGAACAGTCAGTAAGAGCCAGTTCCTAGTGCAACTGAGTACCTTTTTTATTTCACCTAATTTTACTTAATTTTAACTTAAATGATACACATGCCCTGTGATGAGCGTATCTGATATCCTTTGGCAGCTTGCAGTTTCCTTCCATTTCTTTGGGCTGAATGAATGACAGTCCCATGGAGTACACCAGCAGGATTTTGCTCCATTTTACAGATGAGGAAACTGAGGCACGGGGAAAGGCAGTGGTCTGCTCAAAATCACAGAGCTAGAGCTAGAACTCCATTCTGCTGAATTCTGGTCCAGCACCAAGAACTCAGCCCCTTCTTGTTCCCCTGCCCGCCTCAGGCAGTGCCACACTCAGGGTCAGCTTCTCCCGCCCCAATGCCTTTTTTTCTTAAGGCTCATTTTCTTTAATTTCTTTTGTATTTCAGGAACAGGGTCTCACTCTGTGCCCAGGCTGGAGTGCAGTAGTGTGATCACAGCTCACTGCAGCCTTGACCTCCTGCCTCAACCTGTACTGTTACCTTAGCCTGCCTGGGACTACAGGCACGCACCACCATGCCTGGCTAATTTTTTTTCTTATAGAGATGGTATCTCACCATCTCTGGTTTGCAACCAAACTGTTCACAAACTCCTGGGTTCAAATAGTCCTCCCACCTCTGCCTTCCAAAGTACTGGGATTCCAGGTGTGAGCCATCACACCCAGCCTGAGTCAGCTCCCTTGACCTCTCTCCCCGCTCTACCTGCCCTGCCAGGTCTCCCACACGTTCTCCAACTACCCGCCCGGCGTCCGCTACATCTGGTTTCAGCACGGCGGCGTGGACACTCACTACTGGGCCGGCTGGTACGGCCCGAGGGTCACCAACAGCAGCATCACCATCGGGCCCCCGCTGCCCTGACACCTCCTGAGCCCCCATCTGCTGAACCCTGACTGGTAAACAACTGCTGTCAGAAAAGGGCTGGGCTTGGGAAGGGGAGGTGGAGGCCAGGCATCCCCAGACCTCTGACTTCACTCTTGCCCCCAGCCGCCGCCTCTTTGTGGTGCCTCTCAGTGTGGGTAGCCCTCTTCATGAATGATGGCCAGGGAAGCCTGCATAGGCCCCTTTCAGAGACAGAGCACCTGAGATGTGGGAGGCCCAGTGTATTCCCCTGGGCCCCTCAGAGAGTTGAGCTTGGAGGCCAGCCTGGATCTCTCTCCCTTCCCCTCCTGGGACCATTCTCCCTGTGTTCCTTGAAGACCCTCAGAGCAGGGACAGGCAACACGTCTGGCAAGCTTGCAGCTGCCCTCATGGTGCAGGTGCAGGGAGGCGACCGTGTAACTCAGACTGATCTGGGAAGTGGAGGGCGGGCTGATGGGCCGTGCTCTGCCCCGTCTGCTGCTCACAGTCTCTGGCTCTGCCTGCCTACTCAGAAGAGGTGGCTTCAGCTCAGAGGCTCAGGCCTGGTCTGAGGTGGGCTGACCCAGGCTGGGGTGGGGTTCAGGATGGGTGTGGACTGTCCTCACTATCAATGAAGCCCCAGAAGCTAGATGGGTACCAGGTGGAGGTCAGGTTCCCAGAGGACTGAGGTAATCCTGCACAGGATGTCCCAGGGCAGGTGGGGAGCAGGACAGGACCTGATGCTGACAGCCGGACACGTGAGCCCTGGATGAGCACGGTAGGGGTTTCGAAGGATCGCCTGTCCACCTCCCAGATCCAGGCCAGGCCCCCTCTGGCTTGGAGAGCATTCCAAGCCCCCACCCCACCCCTAGAGCTGCCATTCCCAGGACCTCTCTATCCCACTCAGCCACCCTTGGAACTTGCCTCTTGTCCTGTTGGAAGGACAGTCATGTTCTCCTGACCTCACCCTACTGCATGCAGCCAAATAAAAGGTGTGCCCAGCCTAACCTGTGCCCTGTGGTTTCTGGAAGGAAAGGCAGACTTCAGGTGGTCCTGCCCGGACCTGCAGATGGTACGATGGCTGGCTTCTGTCTAAGGTACAAAGGGGTTGGCATGTCAGGAACCAGGCCATCACAGAAGCAGGTTCATGGGACAGACCCCTCAGTGTGCTGCAAGTGTCTCACCTGCTAGCCATCCAGTACTGCTGGCTTCCTCTGGAGGCCCAGCCACAGGCTGGGGTTGGGGTTATGTGGACATCTCTGGGCAGCCCTTGAGTCCACCTTGTGCCAGACCAGCAGAGCCACCCAGGCACTGCCTCCTGGTGTTACTCTTTGCCAAGAGCTTTACTTTACGTTGGATGAAGCCAAAGCATTTAAAATGGTGCCTGACACACAGTAGGTGCTTGATATGGTTAAGCTTTGTGTTCCCACCCAAATTTTACCTTGAATGGTAATTCCAGATGTTTAGGGAGAGACCTGGTGGGAAGTGATTGGATTATGGGGGCGGTTTTCCCCATGATGTTCTCATGATAGTGACTGAGTTCTCACGAGATCTGATGGTTTTACACGTGCCGGTTTCCCTGGCTCCCCCATGTGAAGAAGGTCATTGCTTCCCCTTCACCTTCCACCACGATTGTTAAGTTTCTTGAGGCTTCCCTAGCCATGTGGAACTGTGTCAATTAAACCTCTTTCCTTTATAAATTACCCAGTCTCAGGTATTTCCTATGTTAGTGTGAACATGGACTAATACTGGTCTCAATAAGTACTCCTTACATTTAGCCATCTCAATCAAGGGTGAGCCAGATAAGGGCCAGGGTGGGGTCACCACCCACCAGCCCATGGCAAACTGCAAAAGGACGGCCTTCCACGGAGAAGATGCAGC
>CM052659.1:9651796-9665453 GCA_028533165.1 Leontopithecus rosalia
AACCCCGTCTCTACTAAAGATAAAAAAATTAGCTGGGCCCGGTGGCGCGTGCCTGTAATCCCAGCTACTCGGGAGGCTGAGGCGGGAGAATTGCCTGAACCCAGGAGGCGGAGGTTGCGGTGAGCCGAGATGGCGCCATTGCACTCCAGCCTGGGTAACAAGAGCGAAACTCCGTCTCAAAAAAAAAAAAAAAAAAAAAGATGCAGCCCTGACTGCAATTAATTCAGCCTGGGCCAGTCCCCTTGTGCAGTGCACAGCCTGCACAATCCATGGTGGTTGCCTGAGCAAGGCACTTGCTAAATATTTGTTGACTCTTGAAAGAAATTCATGAACTTAATGCTGGCAAAAGAACAGAGTTTTTTTGTTTTTTGAGACAAGGTCTCGCTTTGTCACCCAAGCGACAAGGATGGCAGTGGTGCAGTCTCGGCTCACTGCAGCCTCCCAGGTTCAAGCAATTCTCCCACCTCAACCTCCGGGGTAGCTGGGATTACAGACATGCGCCACCACGCCCTGCTACTTTTTTATTTATTTTATTTTATTTTATTTTTTTGAGACAGTCTCACTCGGTCACTAGGCGCTAGGCTGGAGTGCAGTGGCGCGACCTCAGCTCATTGCAACCTCCGCCTCCCGGGTTCAAGCAATTCTCCTGCCTCAGCCTCCGGAGTAGCTGGGACTACAGGCGCGCGCCACCACGCCAGCTAATTTTTTTGTATTTTTAGTAGAGACGGGGTTTCACCATGTTGGCCAGGATGGTCTCCCAAAGCGCTGCGTGAGTCACCACGCCCGGTCCCTCAGGGTTTTTTTTTAACCTACGGAGGCCTACGGAGGTGACGCCCTAGAGAAGAAAGGAGCCCTCTGGAGCCCAGTGCTCAGCTCCCGCCTCCGGGGAGGGTCCCGGGACTTGCCCTGTGGAGGAAGCGGGTGCGGTTGCTGAGCCGCCGGCCGCCTGGAGGGGGAGACTGAGCTTCAGGACACGCAGGCCGGCCGCCGCCAGGGCCCAAGCCCCGGGGACCCCAGGTTCGTCTTCCCGCGGCGAGGGTGCGGGTCCGGGCCGGGCCGGGCGGGTCCGGGACTCGGGCGGGGACCGAGCGCAGCGCATGACGCAACTACGCGGAGGCCGAGGCCTTAGGCTCGGGCCGACCCGGAGCTCCGCCGCTGTGCCCGAGTCGGGGCTGGGGTCGCCGGCCCCGGGCCGTTCACGCAGCCCGTGGGTGCCGGTCCGCGCGGCTGGGGGCTTCGCGGGCCGCTGGGCCCGGACTCCGACGGGGGGCCTGGCTCCGGGTCCGCCCAGGCGGAAGCTTTGCAGCTGCGGCCTTCCCAGTCACATCCCGAGGCTGGCGCCGGGTTCGGAGAACGGTCGGGGTGACCTCCAGGCTCCCAGGTGCCTGCGAAATCCGGCGCCGGCCTTTCCTCGGCCGCAGTTTCTGTTTCCGAGAAACGCGTGAAGTAAGAGCGCCCCGAGGGCTTGCTGGGAGGGTGGGCGCGGAGAAGGCGAGCACGGGGCTCCAGGCCAGGCCCTTGGGGACCCCAGTCGATGTGAGGGGACTTCCTAGGGCCGGCATGGACTTCCCCACCAGAAGATGCCCCGGGCCGGGGCGCAAGAAAATGCGGACTGAGCCAAGACCAGACCTCGGTCACCACGGTGGAAAGCCATTGGTGCCTAGACACCTCTAGCTTGCAGCCCAGTGGCTTTTATTTGGTCTACAGTCTGGACAGTGCCTTTAGAAGTTGCCAGCATTTATTTATTTTATTTATATTTTTTAGGCAGAGCCTTGCCCTGTCACCCAGGCTGGAGTGCAGTGGCCTGATGAGGGCTCACTGCAGCCTCGACTTCCTGGTCTCAAGCAGCCCTCCTACGTCAGCCTCCTGAGTAGCTGAGACTACAGGCTAGCGCCACGAGGCCTACAGCCTTTTTCCTTTTTTTTTTTTTTTTTTTAAGACAGAGTCTTGTTCTGTCACCAAGGCTGGAGTGTGGTGGCGCGATCTCAGCTCACTCCAACCTCCGCTTCTGAGGTTTAAGTGATTCTCCTGCCTCAGCCTCCTGAGTGGCTGGAAATACAGGCGCCCACCACCATGTCTGGCTAATTTTTGTATTTTTAGTAGAGACTGGGTTTCACCATATTGGCCAGGCTGGTCTCGAACTCATGACCTTGTGATCCATCTGCCTCAGCCTCCCAAAGTGCTGAGATTACAGGCATGAGCCATTGAGGCACCTGGCCTAATTTCTTTTTTTCTAAAGACAAGAGACTCCCTATGTTGCCCAGACTACAAGCATTTTTCATTGACAGGTTTCACTTTTTTTTTTTCAAATGCTTACAGTTGCTTCTCAACACTTAGAAGACTTTACCACATTGGGTTTTTTTCCATCAAAACCTTTTTTTTTTTCCCGTTTTTTTGAGGCAGTCTTGCTGTTGCCCAGGCTGGAGTGCCATGGCCCAGTCATGGCTCACAGGCTAGCAGGCTCCTTCCTTCCCTAGGGTGTGACCTCAGCAGGCCTCATGGACTGTAAGGTAAAAAAACCTCTGAGGGGCCAGGTGCGGTAGCTCACACCTGTGGGCCACTGCAGCCTTGACCTCCTGGGCTCAGGAGATCCTCACACCGTAGCCTCCCAAGTAGCTGAGACCACAAGTGCTCGCCACTATGCCCGACTAATTTTTTCACTATTTATAGAGACAGGAACTCCCTGAACTGCCAAGGTTGCAAAGCATTTTTCACGAAACACAAGTACCTCACCTGTTTTCTCTGCCATGCTAAAGTGTTCCTCCATGACCAGGAGCCAGCATGCACCCACCCTCCTGTTTTCTGGGATGGGAGTTCTAAGAAGACTGAACTGCTGCTTTAGCCAAGCCTCTACGGAAAATCAGAAGAGGTCAGCAAAAGACTGGGTGCGGTGGCTCACGCCTGTAATCCCTACACTTTGCAAGGCCGAGGTGGGTGGATCACCTAAGATCAGGAGTTTGAGACCAGCCTGGCCAACATGGTGAAACCCGTCTCTACTAAAAATACACAAATCAGCTGGGCATGGTGGCAGGTGCATGTAATCACACCTACTTGGGAGGTTGAGGCAGGAGAATCACTTGAACCCAGGAGGCGGAGGCTGCACTGAGCTGAGATCGCATCATTGCACTTCAGCCTAGGGACAAGAGCGAAACTGTCTCAGAAAACAAAGAGGCCAGCAAGTTTCTGTTTTTCTGCTTGTAGGTGGAAATCATTCTCCCCTCATATGTAAGCAGACGAAGCCCACCTGGGTGACAGTGCAGCGCCCTGGCTGCTGGCCCACCCCACCTACCTGGGGCAAGTACCTGGAATCCTGTCAGGGGACTAACCAGGTGCCCCCAGGTAACAGATTCAGGCCAGGGCTGTGGCACTACTTGAAGTTTTTCAGTTTTCCAGAACCCATGTACAGTGCAGAGGCAGAGGGAGGACAGTGTTGTGGGCAGGTTTGTGCTGGCAGCAATGCTGACCCAAGCTCTGTGCTTCACTTGGTCCTCCTGGCCCTTCCGGGTTGGGACAGTTACCTGCTCCTTTTCACAGCTTCCCAGCTAGTCACTGCAGGCCAGGATTCGAACCCAGGCACTCTTCTCAGGCACCCTTCATCCGTTTGTTTTCCATCAATCTCCAAGTGGATTCTGGCCTGACACCCAAAGCAGCCCAGTTGGGTGCTGTGGGGGCTTCCCATTGGGTTGTTTTATCACATCTGACTTCCAGGCAAAAGTGAAACCTCTCCCCCTCTGGGGAGAGGTTTCTCAGCACTATCCCACCACTGAATGAACATTAATGAGTCTGGGATATAAAAATGGTTTTATATTCTGGCCGGGCGCGGTGGCTCACACCTGTAATCCCAGCACTTTGGGAGGCCAAGGTGGGCGGATCACAAGGTCAGGAGATCAAGACCATCCTGGCTAACACGGTGAAACCCCGTCTCTTCTAAAAATACAAAAAATTAGCCAGGCATGGTGGTACACGCCTGTGGTCCAGCTACGGAGGAGGCTGAGGCAGGAGAATCACTTGAACCTGGGAGGCTGAGGTTGCAGTGAGACAAGATCGAGCCACTGTACTCCAGCCTGGGTGACAGAGAGAGACTCCATCTCAAAAAAAAAAAAAAGATTTTATATTCTAACAGTGAATCCAGAGCATTAAAATAATCACCAAACCCTCACAGAACTTGCAGACACGTGTGGCCTCCATAAAATCTTAGTCCACCCAGCCCACTGGCTTTCAAACTAAGCTCTCTTTTTTAACTGGGGAAGGGCCTTTTAAAAATGTGTCTCTAAAGACTTTAGTGTTTTTAGTGCACTCTTCTGAATGTGTGTCCCGTGACTACTCTTACATTGAAGGCCTGCTGTTTACTGTAAGGAGCCTCAGCCTCAGAAATACTCTTTTGTGGGGTTTTTTGTTTTGTATTTTTGAGCCAGGGTCTTGGTCAGTTGCCCAGGCAGGAGTGCAGTGGCATGATCATAGCTCACTGCAGCCTTGAACTCCCAGGCTCAGGAGATCCTCTACCTCAGCCTCCCAAGTAGCTGGGACTCCAGGAGGGTGCCACCACACCTGGTTAATGAAGGGTTAGAGAGGAGTCCCTGGCCTGGTTCCCTGGAGGCCTGAGGGCACACCTCCCTGATCAGGCTCGTAACCACTACTGCCCCCCCAGAGGCCATGGATGCTCCCCACCCCACCACAGCCCTGGCCAGCATCAACGAGCTGCCGGAGAACATCCTGCTGGAGCTGTTCACGCATGTGCCCGCCCGCCAGCTGCTGCTGAACTGCCGCCCCGTCTGCAGCCTCTGGCGGGACCTCATTGACCTCATGATCCTCTGGAAGCGCAAGTGTCTGCGAGACGGCTTCATCACCAAGGACGGGGACCAGCCTGTGGAGGACTGGAAGATCTACTACTTCCTAAGGAGCCTGCAGAGGAACCTCCTGCACAACCCGTGTGCCGAAGGTGGCATGGGGGCGGGGTGGAGACTCCTTCCCATCCTCGGGCCCTGGCACTTGCAATTCCCACACTCCCTGGAATGTTCTCTAACCCTAAACACCCACCTCCCTCCCCTGATTCCTTCTCATTCTTCAGGTCTCAATTCAGAGACCTGCCCTGTCCTCCCAATCTAAAAACTGTACTCCCACCTCTAGCATAGCACCCCATTTCACGCCCTGTAACATTTTTCACCAGTCGCTGTGGCTCACGCCTGTAATCCCAGCACACTGGGAGGCTGAGGTGGGTGGAGTACTTGAGGTAAGGCATTTGAGACCAGCCAGGCCAACATGGTGAAACTCCACCTCTACAAAAATAGAAAAAATTAGCCAGGGATGGTGGCAGGTGCCTGCAATCCCAGCTCCTCAGGAGGCTGAGGCAGGAGAATCACTTGAACCTGGGAGGTGGAGGTTGCAGTGAGCTAAGGTTGTGCCATTGCACCCCAGCCTGGGCAACACAGCAAGACCCTGTCTCTAAAAAACTAATTAAAAAATAAAACAAATAGCCAAGGTGCAGTGGCTCACGCCTATAATCCTGGCACTTTGGGAGGCTGAGGTGGGCAGATCACTTGAGGTCAGGAGTTCGAGACCAGCTTGGCCAACATGGTAAGACCCGTCTTTACTAAAAATACAAAAATTAGCTGGGCATGGTAGTAGGCGCCTCCCAACCACTTGGGAGGCTGAGGCAGGAGCACTGCTTGAACCTGGGAGGTAGAGGTTACAGTGAGCCGAGATCATACCACTGCACTCCAGCGTAGGTGACAGAGCGAGACTCTATCTTTAAAAAAAAAAAAAAGGATCCTGGGAGATGCCAAGACAATTAGAGTGGACTCCACTGCATAAATGAGGAGCTTTGGTTCCAACATGAGTGACTTCCCCAAAGATGTACAACTGCCCAGCTTCCAGGGTTTGGTCCTGACAGATAAAGGCCTCAAACTCTCCCTGCCCCAAATCCCAGAGGCTCCATGGGCACTGCCCCACTCAGTCCCTCTGCCTGCCCCAGATTCCACTCAAAGCTGCCAGGCTAAGCTGCTTGCTCTGGGTGACACCACCTGACAGAGCTGGCCTTGCAGCCCACCCTGCCCGGAGCCGCTGTGCTCAGTCAAGCCCTGCTGGTTCAGTGCCTGCCCAGCTCCTGGATTTCTGTATTACTCCCCGGACTCTCTACTGGGGACGCAAGAGCACCTGGAGAATAGTCAGCTCCTGGAGCAGGAGCAAGCACATTTGAAAAGTGCCCCGGTGATTGCCTGGGCAGCCTCGGTAGAGAAGCACCAGTTTTCTAAGGTTCTCTAAGTCCACTGTGAAGAGGGTGACTGCTCCCTTGAACCCACAGAGCCCACCTAATGGAGGTTCACCCATGAATGTCACCACAGCACCAGCCCAGAGAGCACCTGTTCCTCCACTTAGCACTCTTGCCCTGGGCAGAGGCCATCTGAGCCCTATGGGAATCAGGTTCCCGTGACCCAATGACAAACCCACAAACCCGTCCTCTAGGGCCTCCAGTCTGAGTTATGTAGTTAACCAAGGGCCTCTCCCATCTGGGGTGCCATCGGGGTCAAGTAAGCAGCCTGTGTTGGGATGAACGCATGTTAGCCTTTTTTAAATCTTTTACTTAGAAAAAAAGACAGGGCCTTGCTATGTTCCCCAGGCTGGTCTTGAACTCCTGGGTTCAAGAGATCCACCTGCCTTGGCCTCCCAAAGTGCTGGGATTACAGGCGTGAGCTACTGTGCCCGACCTCACATTAGTCTTAGAGCCTACTTTCACAGGCCCCTTGTTATTTAATTTTTTGAGAACTGATACTTGGGTACTTCCCAGAGTTCCACTGCAACACGGATGTGAGGAAGGGTTTGCATTTTTTTTTTTTTTTTTTGAGACCAAGTCTCGCTCTGTCACCAGATTGGAATGCAGTGGCACAATCTCAGCTCACTGCAACCTCCACCTCCCAGATTCAAGCAATTCTCCTGCCCCAACCTCCCGAGTAGCTGGGACTACAGGTACATGCCACCACACCCAGCTAATTTTTGAATTTTTTTTTTCCTTTTAATAGAGATGAGGTTTCATCACGTTGGTCAGGATGGTCTCGATCTCTTAACCTTGTGATCCAGCCACCTCACCTTCCCAAAGTGCCGGGACTACAGGCATGAGCCACTGTACCCAGCCAAGTAACATTCTTTTCTCCAGCTGCATGTTAGGAGTGAGGCCAGTTTGGGACTGAGTGGGAGTATCCCTTCCAAGGGACTTGGAGGCTGCCCAGTAGTGTCAGATCAGAGCTGATATGGTGAGGACAGGTGGGAATGTGTTGGAGGGGTGCATTGTAGGGGTGCTCCAAGGTACAGCTGGGGTACACTATGGCTGGTGGGGCACTGACTTTGGCTACACAATGCCCTTGAGAAGGAACAAGCTGGTTAACCCTTTGGTGTCCACAGCCCCAGAGACCTGAGCATGTGGAAGTCCTGCCTCCCAAGAGGGTCACTAATGCCAGCCACCCTCCTTCCCACCCTCCCAGGACCAGATGGGGAGGTGAGGGGTCTCACCTCCACTTCTGTTCCTCCTAGAGGGTATGTTAGCATGGCAAATCGATACCGAAGGAGGTGACAACTGGAAGGTGGAGAGCCTCCCTGGAGCCCACGGGACAGCTTTTCCTGACCCCAAAGTCAAGAAGTATTTTGTCACATCTTACGAGTAAGGCAAACTGAACCTACCAGGCTTGCGTGGAGGGGACAGACAGTCAGGACACCTTTGCCAAGTCTCGGGCAAAGTCTTTCTAAGGGAAGGCCTCTCTGTGAAGCTCAAGGGAGGTGGCCCAGAGTCACTGCTTCCTGGAGTAACTCAGTGACTTTGTTCATGGGCAGTGGAGGTGGGGATCACTGAAGCAAGCCAGGAGTCCATGGGGCAGTTAAGATAAGCCAGGGCCTCCTACAGCTGTCCGTCCCTAAGCTAGGAACTTCAGTTTACAATGCCCTGGAACACTGGGCCTTTGAACTGGGATCAGATGCCGCCCAGGCACAAGTGGGTCAAACTCCTTCCTTAGGTTTCTCATGGGCCTGCACTGGAGTAAGAGCCAGAGTCAGCCCCAGCCAGTGCCTGTCCAGCAGTGGCCAAGGGATACCTGAAGTCCCCAGATCACCTCCCTGTGTTCACGGGGCTGCTGAGGCTTGGGTGAGGGAGGGCCATGAAGAGCACACCCAGGCATGCAAGCCCCCGACTCTGCTCCCCAGGATGTGCCTCAAGTCCCAGCTGGTGGACCTCGTAGCCAAGGGCTACTGGAAGGAGCTACTGGACACGTTCAGGCCAGACATCGTGGTTAAGGACTGGTGAGTAGGGCCCAGGGCCTGCATCCCCACACTCTACAGCCTCCTCTTACTGCCAGGCTGGGTGAGACAAACTGTAGCAAGTGCCCACTGTGCCCAGCAGTGTCCTAGAGCCAGGTAGCCCTGGCCTGTCCCCACTCTGCACCCAGACCCAACATGTATTCACCCAGCAGCACCTCCTGGCCTCCCCCCCACCCTGTGACATGCTCAGGACACAGTAGCCCCAGTGTGCAGATGCGGAGACTGAGGCCCCCAGGTACGTTGTCACTGTCGGGCACTTTTTTTATTTTGAGATGGAGTTACTGTCGCCCAGGCTGGAGTGCAGTGGTATGATCTCAGCTCATTGCAACCTCCACTTCCTAGATTCAAGTGATTCTCCTGCCTCAGCCTTCCGAGTACCTGGGATTACAGGCACCCGCCACCATGCCCAGCTATTTTTAAAAATATTTTTAGTAGAGACAGGGTTTCACCATGTTGGCCAGGCTGGTTACAAACTCCTGACCTCAAGTGATCTGCCTACCTTGGCCAGCCCTCTCTGGACCAGGTGGAAACCCCCAGACCTCTGGCCTACCTGCCTCCTCTGCCCCATTCCCTATTCATCCCTTTTTGAGCTCCTACTCTGTGCACAGAACTCTGCAAGGCTCTGGCTTGGCTGGTGGCAGAATCAGGACCCCAGTTCTAGGCAGGCCCCAGGGCCACCACACTGAGAATAAAGGGGCGAGGCTGGAGGGGTCTGCAGAGCTGCAGGGGAGGGGTGGCTGGGCTTAGCAGAGGGTGAGCTCTGTGCCAGTCCCATCACACAGGCCATCCCCTTGACTCTCCCACTGAATCCACGGCCTGGTCCACTGTAAGTGCAGGTGACATAACTTGGCCAGACCTGGCCTCTGGAGGCTCTTTTGCTTTTTGAGGTTCCATCTTTAGTAGGATGCCCAAAAGAGTCCCTTATTTGAGATGGGGTAACTGAGGCCAGCATGGACAGGCTGCTCCCCGAGGGCCACAGTGGGGCATAGGGAGCGCTGAAGCCAGTTGTGCCTTGCAGGCAGAGCACTGTTGGCTGATGGGAAATGAAGTAACTCCAATGTGTAGGTCCTGCCTGCCCCCACCCCCGGGGCCAGCCCTCGATAGCTTGGATGCTCCCCCACCAGGTTTGCCGCCAGAGCCGACTGTGGCTGCACCTACCAACTCAAGGTGTACCTGGCCTCGGCTGACTACTTCGTGTTGGATTCCTTCGAGCCCCCACCTGTGACCATCAAACAGTGGAACGATGCCGCATGGACAGAGGTGAGGCCTCACTCCCTTGCTCTCCACCCACTCCTCCCAGGGCCAGGTTGCCAGGAAGCAAGGGGCAGCCTCAGGGCCCAGGGAGCCCCTGCACTCTGGCCTGGAGCTGTTGCCTTCCAGCCTGGGCAGCTCCCTTAGAGAACCTGGCTCCTGCCTTCCCTTCCCCCACCCCAGTGGTCACTTCCTCTCCCCTCCTCCCTGCAGGTCTCCCACACCTTCTCGGACTACCCTCCAGGCGTCCGCTACATCCTCTTCCGGCACGGGGGCCAGGACACCCAGTTCTGGGCAGGCTGGTACGGGCCCCGAGTCACCAACAGCAGCATCGTCGTCAGCCACAAGATGAACAGGAACCCGGCCTCCTCCGAGGCTCAGCCTGGGCAGACCCAGTCGCCCTACAAAGTTGTTCTCCCAATCTGACAACCCTCCATCCTGTGTCCGGGTCAGCCAGAGGTTGGGGTGGGCAGTGAAGTCCCTGTACCAGGGCTTCTGCCCCGGTTCGACCCTACCAGCTTGTGGAAACTTAATGTGCTGTCTCATCGCTCTGACATTTTGTTGTAATAAATGTTTTCAGTAAAACCAGCCTGGGGTTGGTTTTCGGAGTGGGGTGGGGGGTCCCTGGCATTTTGGTGGAGAAGCAGCTCCTCCCCCAGGTTACCCTGGCCATACCTGTCCCTCCCACTCTGGTTAGTGACAGCTCAGCTCAGGCCAGCCCTTGGGGCCCCTTTATTGAAACAACTCACAGCACAGTATTTGAGACAGACAGTGTTGGCCGGCAGAACCCCAGGAGGCTGAGAAGTCGAGGTCACGGCATCCTCACTGCCCTCCTGGGGGAGGCATCCTCCAAGTAGACCTGAGCGGCCCCAGGCTGGGGCGGGCGATCCACACACAGGTGATAAGAGCACTTGGAATCAGGGCAGCCATGCAGCACTGCCCTACATGGGGATCCCCCAAAGTCTGACAGTTCAGGCATCAGTGGGGTGGGAGGTGCCCCCTCAGCTGCCTTTATGAGCGCGCTCTTCCACGTAAAGCTGCATCTGATGGACACAAGCAAACAGCCACAGTCAGTGAGACAGCCAGGGCATCTCTGCTGGAGGACCCAGAAGCCCCTGGTGGGTGGATCTCTGCCAAGGGTGGGGCCTCGTGGCCATGGCGGAGGGAAAGGAGAAGAGTAGAGATGGGAGGAGCTTTCCATCAGGCATTTCCTCCACCTCCCCTCCAAGCCCTCTAACAAGGCCTCAGCACAGGGCCTCACTTCCTAAGCATCCCCTAAATAAAGCTCCCAGGTCCCCACAAAGCTCACCTTTAAAATGTCCGACTCACTTCCTCAGCATTCCCTAAATAAAGCTTCCCGGGTCCCCATAGGGCCCACCTTTAAAATGTCCAACTCACTTCCTAAGTATCCCCTAAATAAAGCTTCCCAGGTCCCCACGAAGCTCACCTTTAAAATGTCCGACGTCATGGTTTTTAGCGGTATCAGCCGGGGGTCATGCATGTGGACATCTTGCTCATCCGCCAGGATCCAGGGGAAATCCTAGGGAAGGGACAAAGGTCAAGGGGGTGAGAGGGGGCAGGGCCCTGGCCTGCTCTCTGTTGCCCCTCCCACTCCAGACCAGGGGCCTCCAACCTGAGCCTCGGAATCACCAGGGAGCTGTTGGTAATACAGACCCCAGGACCCCCCACCCCCAACAGAGGCCGAGTCCATAGAAACCAAGTGATGAACAAGCCCCAAGCCCCTAGGACCCCTCCCAGAGAGCCCCCACTTTAGAAGAGCCAGGATGAGCCGGGACCCCAGCAGGTGGCTACGCCTGGGCTCCTCACTACCCCAAGTGCCTAGATGGATAAGTGGCCAGGCCTGAGGACCTGCTGGGTGCAGGCGCTGCTGCCCCAACGTAATGAGAAGCTGGCCACAGGCAACACCCCTGCCCGCCTGGAACTGCGGCATCAAGTTTCCAGAGCCTGCGCCCAGGTCAACCCACCTCCCCTCACCTTGATGACCTGGATCTTCTCCATGTTGCGAGTGGCAGCTTCTCTCGTGTGCACCAGGACTGTGAAGGTACAGCCTGGAGAGGCAAGAGGTTGGTGGAGGCTCCCCTGCCGTCCCGGTGCCTGCCTCTGGGCCCAGCCTCTTCCCACTTCCCGTGCTGGCTCGGCAGCCCCCCAGAGCAGAGTGCAAAACAAGTGCCAAGAAAAGGCGCAGTCAATGGGGAGATGAAAGCCAGGTGGAGTCAATCAGGGAAGCTTCCTGAAGGAGGTGGACTCTCAGGGGTTAGGAAGAGATGAGGCTCAGAGCAGCAAACATGGACCTGGGAACACAGACCAACCCAAGATAACCATGGAAATGCCAAGTGAAGAGAGGGTGGGGAGGACACACCTGGGGGGTTATGGTCCAGGACGGCATCGCACACGCTGATCTTCAGGATGAAGGCTCGGAGCAGCTGCTCCACGTGAGACAACAGGGAGTCTGAGCTGGGAAGGAGAGGAGGTCTTCCCGTCACACTGGCACCCTCTCCTCCACCTCGGGCAATTGACTTTGGATGCAGACCTGGGGTACGGAGCCCCTCCACTGCCTCTGAGACTGTTGGTTGCCTAGGGCCCAGCTCCCTATCTGATTCAAATAATTCAAACCAGCAAGGGAGTGTAAAAGCAATGCCCAATCCCACTGGGGCAGGGGATGAGGGGGAGGTCCGAGGAGGCCTCCCTAGATGGTTTTCATGTGCAGCCAGGCTGGAGAACCAGGACACCAAGCCAGGAGGGGAAAGGACTTCCCTGAGGCCACACAGCCCATGGGAACAGGTTGGTGCCAGATTCAAGCGCCCTGACGTCACCATCAAAAGCATGCAGTTGACCAACTAACACGTGTGCCAGAGGTCAACTTCCAGTTGGCTGGGCACTTGCCTGGGAAGGCAAGAAACTGGTTCTGTGTCCTGAGCTCTGCCCCCACCCAGGTGACCCTGGGTAGCTCATGTCATCTCTCTGGACCCATCTCAGCTGCTCACAGGCTGTCCCCTTGTCAGGCTGGCCCGTCTTGCCCTTTCTCCTCCCAGCCCTTTACCAAGGTATTCAAGGGCCGCCTTAAAGGGGTGGGTGTGTTGCCAGAGGCAGACCTGACGGCTGGCAAGGGGCAGGGACAGCCCACCTGATGGATAGCAGTGGAGGCTGGGTGATCTCAAAGACGAATTTCTCCACTGGGCGGTGCTCTTTATCCAAAATCACCACCACCACTTTCTCCACATCATTCTGCAAGGAGAGGAATCCCCCACTGCAGAGCCAGGTACCCCACCCCCACTCCACCACCCCACCTCCACCCCCCTGCCCAAGGAAGGATGGGAAACCCCATCACAGCCCTGCTTGGCTGCTAGGCCGGGGGCCCCCCAGAGCCCAGACAGCGGGTTTGAGAAGTTGGCACCCTCTGACGTGAGTGGCCCAGGCTGAGAGGATGCCTGGGGCCCACAGGGAAGGTCCCAGAAGTCTGAGATCAGGACTAGATGGGGAAGAAATCCTGAGGGGCTCAGCCCAGACAGAACATTTAGGGTAGAAAACAAGGGATGGGTATGAGAACCCAGAACCCTCTTGGGGTAGCCCCTACTCAGAGCCAGCTCCACCAACCCAGGCGCCCAGGCCCAAGACACTCTGAACATGGTCCACATGCCTTGGGGCCTGTCCCTGGGTTGGGATGGTCTCCATAGTACAGGGTGCAGGCTTCTGGGTATTAGAGCCACGAGGACCCCACAGAATCCTAGCATCGCCCCATCCCAGAGTTGGACCTGTGAGCACAGAGGGACAGGGGTGAGCATGGGGTGAGGTGGCTGGGAGGCCCAGTGCCCCCTCACCTTCTCCAGGAGTGGCTTGACGCAGTGCAGCGTATCCTGGATATACTGATTCAGCTCCGGGTGGCAGGACATCTGCACACAACACGCTGCTAGTGAGACTCAAAGCACAGATGGGGAAACAGCCAACACAACCAGGAGCTCAAGTCTGCCTTCTGTCAGAGGCCCAGCAGCTTTCTAGGGCCCCTACCTCGGAAACCCCACTTTCCCTTATGAGACTTAGAACTGTGAATGTATCCATGGAGAAAGAAGTTAGAAGATAAGACTCA
>CM052659.1:9672470-9850960 GCA_028533165.1 Leontopithecus rosalia
GTCAAAATGGTGAAACCCCATCTCTACTAAAGATACAAAAAATTAGCTGGGCATGGTGTCGTGTGCCTGTAATCCCAGCTACTTGGGAGGCTGAGGCAGGAGAATTGCCTGAACTCAGGAGGCGGAGGTTGCGGTGAGCCGAGATCGCGCCATTGCACTCCAGCCTGGGTAACAAGAGCGAAACTCCGTCTCAAAAAAATAAATAAATAAAATAAAAATTAGCTAGGCATGGTGGAGCACACCTGTAATCCCAGCTACTTGGGAGGCTTAGGCAGGAGAATCGCTTGAACCCGGTAGACGGAGGCTGCAGTCAGCTGAGATTGTGCCACTGCACTCCAGCCTGGTGACAGAGCGAGACTCTGTCTCACAAAAAAAATTCAAAGACTACATATTGGGTACAGTGTACACTGCTCAGGTGATGGGTGCACCAAAATCTCAGCAATCACCACTAAAGAACTTATCCATGTAACCAAAAATTGTTGCAATTTAAAAAAAAATGTCTGTGTTTGGGCCTTGGGCTCACATCCAATCACAAACAGAAGGAAGGTGGGCTAAGAAGCAGATGGGGAGGGATTCAAACAGTTCTGACCCCAAACCCCCAAAAGGCTTTGGTCTCATTAGTGAAATGAACAGTCCAGACAGATGTTCCCTAAACCTCTGATGGCCTCAGGTTCCATGAGGGTCGGGCAGGGGCAGAGGGTGGAGTCAGCATGGGACCATCGGGGGAGCTCTGCCTGGACTCCATCCACGGGCTCTTCAGCATCTGGTTTTCATATCTTAATCGCATCAGCATGATGGATGGTCACAGGATCCAGATTACATTATGGGGTTAATTTATTACATTTTTGAACACCCGTCTGCTGGCAGACTGTTGTTCAAAGTTATTTGCATATTTTTCACCATAATGACAATATGTAGGAGGGCGGCTGGGAAGGAAGGATGGGTGTTTAGGAGGAGCAAGAGCTTATTTGCCAACTAGAGCAGGTCCCTGAGGATCTGCGATGGCACAGAGGGAAAATCACTCCCAAAAGACACTGAAGTGGAAACTGAGAAGGTGAGCCTTGAGTGCCAGCCCAGCAAAGACAAGACCTGCATGGACAGGAGAGGACTGCTGGGGTCTGCTGGGGTTTATGGAACACACACACTGTGAGTGAACCAGCTGATGAGGTTTCCAGACCCCTCCCATCCCCACCAGGCTTATGGCAGAATGAATCATCTCTCCCACCCTGCCTAAGGTTCCCAGGACACCAATCCCATGGGGTACGGGGGACATAGAGAGTGAGTCACACAAAGCTTGGTGACAATCCCCCAACACCCTGATGGTCAGGCCCATCCAATGGCAATACCCCTGGGAAGGGACCCAGCCTCATTCATTATTTCAGCACTGTGCCTGGCCAAATTCAGGTTCTCTCTCTCTCTTTTTTTTTTCCAGGGACAGGGTTTCTCCTTATCACCTAGCATAGAGTGTAATGGGGCAATCATAGCTCACTGCAGCCTGAAACTCCTGGGCTCCAGGGAGCCTCCTACCTCAGCCTCCTGAGTAGCTAGGATTACAGGTGTGCACCACCACACTTGGCTAATTTTTTAAATTTTTTGTAGAGGCAGGGTCTCACCATGTTGCCTAGGCTGGTCTCGAACTCCTGGGCTCAAGTGATCCTCCTGCCTCAGACTCCCAAAATGCTGAGATTACAGGCTTGAATTACAATGCCCAGCCCAAATTCAGGTTCTCAGTGAATGTGTGTTAAATAAGTGAATGAAAGAATGAATGACAGAGGAATGAAATGATGGTGAACAGTAGCTCATCGCCACTTGCCTGACTTGAATCCCAACTGAGTCTGGATAAGGAGCAAAAACGCCGACTTCAGTGTCTGGGCTGTGGCTATGCAGAGAAAAGCTTTTTTCAAAAACAAAAGCAAGGGCTATGGCATGTTTCGTAGGTTGTCCCCAGCACCCACTGGACCTGCTTTTATGTCCAACGTGCTGCTTCTCTCCCCAGCGCTGCCGCTTAACCAGCTGTGAGGCCCTTCTTTCCCTGATCCTCAGTTTACTTATCTGTAAAATGGGATGATGGTAGTTCCAATTTCATAGGATTGAGCCAAGAGCAAGTGTTTATGTTCATATTTGTAAAAATATAAAGTGCACAAAGCCAGGCACGGTGGCTGTCAACTATATTCCCAGCTTTTTGGGAGGCCTAAGTGGATGGACCGCTTGAGCTCAGGAGTTCAAGACCAGCCTGGGCAACATGGCAAAAACTCTACAAAAAAATATAAAAAATAGCTGAGCATGGTGGCATGCACCTGTAGCTACCTTGGGAAATGGAAATAGGGCCATGGGAATACCGCTAAGGATGGTTTGGATGGGGTTTTGAAAGTGTGACAGCTTGTCCAGAGTGTTTGCCCTGAACAAGCAAAGTGGGAGCTGAAGTGGGAGGAAGGATCACTTGAGCCAGGGACATCAAGGCTGCCATGAGCCATGTTTGTACCACTGCGTTCCAACTTAGGTGACAAAGTGAGACTCTGTCTCAAAAAATAAATAAACAAATAAGGCCGGGCAAGGTGGCTCACATTTGTAATCCCAGCACTTTGGGAGGCCAAGGCGGGCACATCAGTAGGAGTCAGGTGTTCGAGACCAGCCTGACCAACATGGAGAAATACCATCTCTACTAAAAGTACAAAAAATTAGCCGGGCGTGATGGCACATGCCTGTAATACCAGCTACTCAGGAGGCTGAGGCAGGAAAATCGCTTGAACCCATGAGGCAGAGGTCGCAGTGAGCCGAGATTGCGCCATTGCACCCCAGCCTGGGCAACAAGAGCAAAACTCCGTCTCAAAATAAATAAATAAATAAAATGCACAAGGCCTGGCACATAAATGGCCAATTGATGGCTGTTATGACCATGATCTTAAGCTCTACATACACTATTTAAGCCCCCAGAGCAAACACTCTGAACAAGCTCTCACGCTTTTCAAAACCCCATCCAAACCATCCTTAGCAGCACCCCATGGCCCCATTTCCATTTCCCAGGGCAGCAGGCAACTCCCAAGGTGCCCTAGGGAGGACACCAGGATCATGGAACAAGATGCCTAAAGGCGAGGGCTTCCGGCGGACGGCTCCTCTCCGCTCTCACCTGGCCTCCTGATATGAGGCCTGACCTGGACAGTTGACCTGAGATGGCTTCCAACACTTCAGCCAGAGCAAAGCCCTCACACACCATTCCCTCCGTAGGGGTCTACTGATTCCCCAGTGTTGCTGACCCCTCAGTGATCGGGATCATCTGCTCTTTTCTTTATTCATAGAGACTGGGTCTCTATGTGTTATCTAGGCTGGTCTTGAACACTTGGCCTCCAGAGTTCCTGCCTCAGCCTCCCAAAGCTCTGGGATTACTGGCATGAGCTACTGCGCCTAGCCTGGTCATATGTTCTTAAACTCTGAGCTTCTATCCGAGACACTAAATGTATTTTTTGAGACAGAGTCTCGCTCTTGTCACCCCGGCTGGAGTGCAATGGCATGATCTCAGCTCACTGCAACCTCTGCCTCCCAGATTCAAGCAATTCTCCTGCCTCAGTCTCCCGAGTAGCTGGGACTACAGGCATGCGCCACCATGCCCAGCTAATTCTTTTGTACTTTTAGTAGGGACAGGGTTTCACCATGTCAGCCAGGCTGGTCTCGAACTCCTGACTCCAACTGATGTGCCCACCTCGGCCTCCCAAAGTGCTGGGATTACAGGCGCGAGCCACTGCGCCCAGCCTGAGACTCTAAATGTCTTATACAACGCCAGGAGTGTCCAGATATTCTGAAGCCATCCTGGACCACAAGGTAAGAACTTCTGATCCAATTAAACTGCCACTTAAAAAAAAAAAGACGTCTCTATTGATATATACTTCACAAATTATAAAGTTCACCCTTTCACTGGGTGCAATTCAGTGGTTTTTAGTATAGTCATAAAGTTGTGCATCACTACCCTCTAATTCAGAACAGTTTCATCACTCCCCATGTCTTGAGAAGGGTTGCTGATGCCCAAAGTGTGCCGCCAGGTACATTAATTCGTAAACCACTAATCTACTTTCTGACCTATGGGCTGTCCAATTTTTTTATTTGTGAATTTTATTTTCTGGAGACAGGGCCTTACTCTGTCACCTAGGCTGGAATGCAATGATGCAATCACAGCTCACTGAAGCCTTAACCTTCTGGACTCAAGCGATACCCCCACCTCAGCCTCCATAATAGCTGCTGGGACTACAGGTGTGCGTCACCACACCCAGCTTATTTATTTATTTATTTATTTTTGGGAGATGCAGTCTTTCTCTGCCACCAAGGCTGGACTGTAGTGGTGCAATCTCAGCTCAATGCAACCTCTGCCTCCCAGGTTCAAGCAATTCTCCTGTCTCAGCCTCCCAAGTAGCTGGGACTACAGGCACCTGCCATCATGCTTGGCTAATTTTTAAATTTTTAGTAGAAACGGGATTTTGCCATGTTTGCCAGGCTGGTCTCAAACTCCTGACTTCAGGTGATCCACCCACCTCGGCCTCCCAAAGTGTTGGGATTATAGGCATGAGCCACTGCGCCTGACCTGGACTTACCAATACTGAACGTTTCATGTAAATGGAATCATACAAAATATGGCCTTTTATGTCTGGCTTGTTCCACTTAGCATGTTTTCAAGATTCATCCAGGTCGAGTCATATATTGATACTTTATTCCTTTGTAGACCTACATACTCCTGTGTATGGATATGCCACATCTGCTTATCCAGTCATCAGCTGATGAATATTGGAGTCTACTTTGACCACTCAAATATCTCTCCTTTTTTTTTTAAGATGGAGTCTCGCTCCATTGCCCAGGCTGGAGTGCAGTGACATCATCTCGGGTCACTGCAACCTCCACCTCCCAGGTTCAAGCTATTCTCCTGCCTCAGCCTCCCGAGTAACTGGGATTACAGGCACCCGCCACCATGCCCAGATAATTTTTGTATTTTTTTTAGTAGAGACGAGGTTTTGCCATGTTAGCCAGGCTGGTTTCGAACTCCTGACCTCAAGTGATCTGCCCACCTCAGCCTCCCATAGTGCTGGGATTACAGGCATGAGCCACTGTGCCCGGCCTCAGGTACTTCATTTTACAGACAAGGAAACTGAGGCCCCAAAGTCGCCATAACCTGGATGGGATAGGAGTCCAGGCCTCTCCTAACATCCACCTTTTCCTACTGTATCACCCCAGTTCCAAGCACATTGAAAGATCACCCAGCCAGGGGACAGTCACAGAAGCAGCATTTCATCCAGAGACTCCAAGGTTTCGCTCCTGGCTCATGAATGCTGGGCCACAGCTCTATCCTCAATGACTCAAATCATGCCCACTGCCCGCTGCCCCCTCTCCCAGGCCCGGGTGACCATTGTCTCTTCTCTGTTCTTAGCTGGTCTTAGCTGGTCCTGCTTTCACCCTTGTCCCACTGTAAATTATTCCCAACCTTAGGAATCAGCAAACCTGATAAAAATCTAAGTCAGATCATGTCTCTGCTCTGCTCATGGCCCCTTTAAACAGCCCAAGTCCTCGCCGTGGCTTTTGCAGGCTCATAGTGTCAGAGGTGCCTGAATAAAAGCAACCCCATCTTGAGTAGGAGCTGGGTAAAATGACTTTGAGACTTACTGGGCCGCATTCCCAGAAGGTTAGGCATTCTAAGTCGCAGGATGAGATTGGAGATCAGCACAAGATACAGGTCACAAAGACCTTGCTGCTAAAACAGTTTGCAGTAAGGAAGCCTGTCCAAACCCACCAAAACCAAGATGGCCACGAGAGCTACCTCTGGTCATCCTCACTGCTACACTCCCACCACAGCCATGACAGTTTACAAATGCCATGGCAACATCAGGACATTACCCTGTATGATCTAAAAAGGGGAAGCAAAGGCCTTGCACAGTGGCTCACACCCGTAATTCTAGCACTTTGGGAGACCGTGGCAGACTGATGACCTGAGGTCAGGAGTTTCAGACTAGCCTGGGCAACATGGCAAAACCCTGTCTCTACTAAAAATAAAAAATAATTAGCCAGGCATGGTGGTGTGTGCCTGTAATCCCAGCTAATTGGGAGGCTGAGGCATGAGAATTGCTTGAACCCGGGAGGAAGAGGTTGCAGTGAGCCAAGATCGTGCCACTGTTCCAACCTGGGCAACACAGTGAGACTGTCTCAAAGAAAAAAAAAATTTAAAGGGAAGGCGTGAATAATTCACCCCTTGTTTAGCATATCATCAGGAAATAACTGCCAGGTGCAGTGGCTCACGCCTGTAGTCCCAGCACTTTGGGAGGCCAAGGTGGATGGATCACAAGGTCAGGAGTTCAAGACCAGCCTGGCCGAGATGTTGAAACCCCATCTCTACCAAAAATACAAAAATTAGCCAGGTGCGGTGGCAGAAGCCTGTAATCCCAGCTACTCGGGAGGCTGAGGCAGGAGAATCGCTTGAACCAGGGGGCAGAGGCTGCAGTGAGCCAAGATCGCGCCACTGCACTCCAGCCTGGGTGACAGAATGAGACTCCATCTTAAAAAAAAAGAAAAGAAAAGAAAAAGAAATAACCATAAAATGGGCAACCAGCAGCTCTCGGTGATGTACTGTCTATGGAGTAGCTATTCTTTTTATTCCTCTACTTTCTTTTTTATTCTTTTTTTTTTTTTTTTTTTTGAGACGGAGTTTCGCTCTTGTTACCCAGGCTGGAGTGCAATGGCGCGATCTCGGCTCACCGCAACTTCCGCCTCCTGGGTTCAGGCAATTCTCCTGCCTCAGCCTCCCGAGTAGCTGGGATTACAGGCACGCGCCACCATGCCCAGCTAATTTTTTGTATCTTTAGTAGAGACGGGGTTTCACCATTTCGACCAGGATCTCTTGATCTCGTGATCCACCCGCCTCGGCCTCCCAAAGTGCCAGGATTACAAGCGTGAGCCAACGCGCCCGGCCTTTTTTTTTTTTTTGAGACGGAGTTTTACTCTCTTTGCCCAGGCTGGAATGCAATGGGGTGATCTCGGCTCACTGCAACCTCTGTCTCCAGGATTCAAGCAATTATCCTGCCTCAGCCTCCCAAGCAGCCGGGATTACAGGCATGTGCCACCCCACCTGGCTAATTTTGTATTTTTAGTAGAGTCGGGGTTTCTCCATGTGGGTCAGGCTGGTCTCAAGCTCCCAACCTCAGGTGATCTGCCTGCATCAGACTCCCAAAGTGCTGGGATTACAGTCGTGAGCCACGGCGCTCAGCTTTCCTCTTTCTTTTTCTATTTTATTTTTTATTTTTTTCTCACTAGTTTATACCTCCTCTACTTTCTTAATAAACTCTTTACTATTGACTCGCCCTGAATTCTTTCTTGTGTGAGATCCAAGAACCCTCACCTGAGGTCTGGATCCGGACCCCTTTCCAGTAACAACATGGTCCTATCCCAGCTCCCTCTCTGATGTCACCTCGCTCTGTTCCAGCCTGACACTTCTCCTTCCCCAAATATACCAAGCACACTCCTGCCCCAGGACCCTTGCACTGGCTCTTCTGCCTGCATTAGTCTTCTCACAATCACATGGCTCATTACCTCCTTTCCTTTGCCAATAGAACGGCCCCACCAAAGAGGCCCTTCCCGAGAACTTTCTGTAAAACAGCGCCTCTTCCCTTAATGCTTTGTAATGTCCTTTATTTTTCTTCGCAGCGCTAATCACAACCTGACATAATTTATATTGATTTGTTCACTTATCTTCTGTCTCCTTCACAAGAATCTGAGCTCCATCGGAGCAGGAATTCTTGTCGATGTTGTTTACTGCTGTACCTCCGGTGCCAGCACATAGTAGGTGCTCAATAGGTATTTACGGGATGGGTGACTCAAGCCTTCCAGTGAATAAACAGTCCAGTGTTCTCATCAAACCATCCTGGCGCCCACCAGGCCAGTAATATCACAGTAACAATGGCAGCTAAGTTTTCGGGAGCATTTCCTATGCTCCAGACCTTAGAAACATGATCTCTTTACACAGGACACTGCTTTCAATCCTGGAACCCTGATAGTGGGGTGTAATCCTGAGCTCAGAGGTTAGGCGACTCGCCAGAGGCCACAGGGGACGGCAGCAGAAGAGGAAGAGAGACATGCAGCCTGACGCCAGAACTGCGTTCTTAAACCTTTAAGTTATAATTTGCCACACGCTGTAGAAAGAAGAAAACAGTCGAGATGGAAGCCACCTGGCGAGCTTAGGACCCCAGGTGGGAGCGCTGCTACCCACGTATGGGAGTTCGTTCCCATCGCTCTTTGATGTTTGCCGAGTCCGTGGCCACACTGACCCCGTCGTGAGTTATGGGAGCCACGGGACCCATTACCCAGCATTCCAGGACTCCCCGGGTCGTCAGGACACTGTGCCCCGCGCGGTGACGGATGAGCGGGCCCCAACGCTGGCTTTGTCCGGGTCGGACCGGACAGGGAAGCTTCAGACCGGCTTTGGACGGGGCGTGGCGAGAGGCGGGCCGCGTGTGTGTGTGTGTGTGTGTGTGTGTGTGTGTGTGTCTTGGGGAGATTGTCTTTCTCCCTTTCCTATCGGGAAAGGGGGCACAAGTGTGCCGTCGGCGCCCCAGGTGAGCTGGTAGCACTTTGAAGACCCTTTGTACCCCCACATCCAGGAGCGACCTCTCGGAGAACCCTGCCCGCCCACTCTGCGCACTTTCTGCTGCTACAAAGGCCCAGCCTTTCCCAGTACCGCCTCCTCCGCCCTAGGCATTTCTTCTGTCCCTTTTGACAGCCTAGGCGGAATAATCCTTTTGCCGACCCGGGCCCCTGCCCGGCCAGACGCGGCCGCAGCCTCGCGCCCAGCCTTGCTCCATTGTTGGGGTCCACCGAGGACACCCCGCCGCGGCCCTTTGTCGCCCGCCCCCCGCGGGGCCGCTCCAGATGCGCCACCGCTGCCAGAGCCCCTCCCGTCCCACGCGCCCTGGGCCGCGCCGAGGCGGCTCTTACGCACCGGGAGGAGTGGGCCCGCCTCGCCCGGTGCCCGCACGGCCGCTGGGCTGCGCCCGCCTTTGTCTACCTCCTTTGTCTGCCCCGCGCCCTCACGGCGGCGGCGCCTAGGCCTCTGGGGAGCGGGCCCGGAACGCGGAGCGCAGCTGGCGAGGGCGCGCTGGCCGGGAGCGCGCGGGGCCCGGCCACTGGGCTGCCCCGCGGCTGGGGGCAGTCGAGTCCGCCGCCCGCCGCCCCTCCTCCGTCCCCTCCCCGCGCTCCCGCCCCCTTCCCTCCTGCCCGCCCACTCCCCCTTCCTTCCAGCCCCGCTCAGCCTGGGCACATCCTCCCGCCGCCCGCGCACCTCTCGACGCCGTCCCCGTTCGGCGGCTCGCCCTCGGCTGCGCTCGGCTCCAGCGGGCGCTCGGCCCCACGCCCCTCCGCCCCCTCCCCGCCGACCGGACAGGTAAGGCACGGCCTCGGCCCGCCCCTAGCCCCGCCCCTCCCGCCGCACCTGGCTGCGAGCCCGGACAAAGGTGGGCTACCTGGCGCGCCCAGGGGCGGGGTGCGCGAGGTCCCGAGGCTGGAGGTGAGGATGCTGCTTCCTTCCCAGCCCTCGGACCCGTCCATCCGCCAGTCCTTCCGCCGCCTCCGCTCCTCGACGCGTCTCCCCGCGGCCCCTGGCTCTGCTCCCCGTCTCCCCGCCCGTCCACCTGCAGCTGGACGCCCACTTTTCCACGCTCTGACACTCGGCCTCCCGCGCGCCCTCGCCGCCTTCTTGGGGTCCCAGCTCGCGCCCACTCGCCCCCTCTGTACTAGTTTTCTCTCTCCGGGACCCAGTCTCCCTTTGTCTCTCTGTCTCTGAGTCTCCGGGTGGTCTCTCAGGCGGGAGACCCCAGTCCGCCACTGTAGGAACATGCCTTCGAAGACTCCCTGAGCCCCGGGCAAGCTGGAGGGCGTGCCCTCCCGCCCCTATCGAGGCCGCCCTGGGGGCTGGGGTGTGTGGCCGGGGCGGGGGCGCTGAGTGCTCCCGGAACCAGCACCGCCGGTGGCCCCCCGCCCTCCCATCTGGGCCCTGGCCACTACTCAGCCTGGCACCCCCGACGGCGCAGGTCTTTCTCCTGTGGCCTCCCGCTCTGTCCCTCCCGCTCTCCACCACAGGCTTTTGGCATTTCTCCGTCCGCTTGCCAAGGGTCTCAGCCGCCTTCCGGGCCTGGGCATGAGATGAGAGAGGGCCGGGGTTTCCCGCCAAGTTGTCCTCGCCTTCCTGGGCTGGGTGCTCCCTGGGCCTCCCTCTCCCCGCGGTGGTCTTCCCTGCCTGGTGTGCCCTCTGCACGCTGTCTACCTTCAGCCCGGTGACACACGGTGTCTGGAACCGGTTCGGTACCATGCGTCTGGGGTCAGGCACGTGGGGTTCTGAGAGTGATCCTGGACAAAGGAATGCACCTCTCTGAGCCTCACTGTTCCTGTCACAAAACAGGGATGGCGCTAGTCCCTACCTAAAGGGATGTGTGTGGAAATAGTGGGGTGCAGCCTGGTGCTAGTTCGCAGGCCGGTGGGGGAGGGGAGGGGAATCTGCAGACCTGGGGCGGGGTGGGGATAGGGGCGGCAGAAATGGATCTCAAAGTTAAGGCTTAGAGACACTTCAGAGTAAGCCGCAGCCCCAGCCTCTTCCCCCATGACTCTTCCTGTCACCATCACCATCACCCCCTCGTGCCCATACAGGCGTCCACACCCTTGCAAGCACTCTTCTCTTTCTCCTCCTCCTCTTTGCTTGTCCTAAAATCAGTTAAAACAATCAGGGCCAAAGGGTCACTTTTTTCAAAGTGAAATCAGTGTGGCTTGGCTGGTGTTGCCAACAGCTGTTTGCCCTTCAGAAGGCGTCCCATGACTCACCCCCAATTCTGAACCTCGGTCTTGGACTGATGTCTTTTATAGAGACACCGGCTCACAGGCCATTTCCTTTCCTCTGGAGAATTGTCTTGCTGGCTCCTAGACCTGCTGTGTGCCCAAGCCCCCTGACCATGGCCTAGGTTGTCATACAGGTGACACACCATTCCAGGAGCCTGGCAGTGACGTGGCCTGAGTGTCTTAATGAGGGCAACTTCAGGACAACTTCAGAAGAGGGAAACCCCTCAGCTGGCAGGTTCCAGGCTCCCCTGGCTGAGTTCTGGTTTCAGCCACAGCCAGGGCTGGCAACTGGAGGCTTTCTCTTTAGTGGCAAGGAAAGCCGGATATCCCTGCAACATCCATCCAGGCTCCTGCTCGAAGTCCTGCCTGGCAGACAGGCCCTGCTTTGGTGAACCTGGCCCTTTGTACCGTCTCTGCCAACTCAGAGGCTCGAGAACCTTGCTCAGCTCCTCCCTACCCCCTCCTCTGCCTTCCTCCCCACTATTCACTTCACCCCCTCTCCCAAATCCACACCCCTCAGTGGCTTGCTGTGGCCACTCAGTTAACTATAGAGACCTCAGCCCAGCCCAGTGCTGTCCTGCCTGCCTCCTAGCATTGTCCCCTCTGCGTCCCAGGTTGCAGCAACGATGGAGAGCTGACCGTCTCCAGAGCCCGTCTCTGAGCTTTTGCTAGGGCTTTTTCTGCCCTGCCCTATGTTTGATTTCAGCCCTTCTGTCCTTGCTGACCAAGGAGGTCTGATGTCCCCTCCTGTGGGAAGCCCCCCTGCACTCCCTTGCCTCTCTGCCTCTTGCGGTCTGCACCGAATGATCCCTATCTAGGAGGGGTCTGCTCCTCCCTGGGTGGGGGCTGGATCCCTTCTGCTTATGGTCCCAGTGCCCAGCGTGCAGTAGGGGCTCTGTGCACACCTGTTATATTGAATGTGATTCCCGGTCAAAGGCACAGGAATGAACTGAAAATTGTAAGCCCCAGTGTTTCGCTGAGTTCTGCTGGGTCCTGCTGGCCAGGTCAGGGCAGAGCTGGGTGGGGAAATTGGAGGAAGAGCAAGTTGCATGGAAATCCCTGTGGTAATGAGGCTCTGCATCACTCTGGAAGATGAGGCTGTCTCTGTGCCTGATTATAGGGGCAGAAACAGAGACCAGAGAGGGAGTGGCTCACCCCAGCCATGCAGATTGGGTCTGAAGCCCAGCTGATCACTCAGCAGCTGTGGGACCTGGAGGGAGTTTCTTTGCTTGTGTCGACCAGGAAGGTGATGGAGCAGGGACCCTGGCCTCCCTGACGACACAGCCTGGGAAGATCAGCAACTCCCTCAGAGGCATGGGCAGATGTGGTGGGGGCAGGTCATAGGAGCACCTCTGCTCTGGCCCATTGGGTTGGAGCTGCCTCTCTCTAGTTCCCTGGCCTTCTCTGCTTGCCCCACTCCAGCCCTCTCTTTCCTCTCTGGGGTGAGCCACTGTGGCCAATGGTCCCCAGGAAGAGGAAGGCTGTGGGAGGATGGCTGAATTCTTGCTATTAGAGGCTCTGCCAGGTCCCAGCTTGGCAACCCCCCATGCCCCAACACCATGATGGGATAGATTTGAAGGGGCAGTTATGAGGGATGAGGCTCCTGCTAGAACACAGAGCAACTGGAAGGAGCTCGTTGTGGGCCTTAGGTGTTCAGCTGTTTTCTCTGAGCCAGGCTCTGGGTCAGACCCCAGCTCATGCCACCTACCCTAGACTCACAGCAGCTGCACTGGTGTTGGTTACTGAATGGCAGCATGAGGAGCAGTCTGGAATGTGATGGAGCAGGGATGATGAATCCCATGAGTCAGATGGCTGTGGGTTCGAATCCCAGCTCTATCACTTGCTCTACTAGGCGACCTTGGGCAAGTCCCTTGGGTCACTGTCTTAATGTTCCTACACAGTCATTGTTGCTATTATCATCTGAAAAATATTATCCCCTTCAGGCTCACACCTGCAATCTCAGCACTTTGGGAAGCTGAGGTGGTTGGATCTCTTGAGGCCAAGAGTTCGAAACCAGCCTGGCCAACGTGGTGAAACCCTGTCTCTACTTAAAACAAACAAACAAAAAAATACAAAAATTAGCTGGACATAGTGGTGCACGCCTGTGATCCCAGCTACTCAGGAGGCTGAGGTAGGAGAATAGCTTGAACCCGGGAGGCACAGGTTGCAGTGAGCAGAGGTTGCAGTGAGCCGAGATTGCACCACTGCACTCCAGCCTGGGTGACAGAGTAAGACTCTGTTTCAAAAAAAAAAAAATTATCTACTTCAAAGGGTCAAGTTAAATAATGCATATAGAGATCTGGGCCTAGAACAATAGATAACACCCAAACAAACAGACCCATTTCTCAGATGTGGGAATGAAGCCCAGAGAGGTTAATTGACTCGCTCAGGGTCACACAACCACTAAGTGCTGGAGCCAGAATCCACACCCAGGATGGCCTGACTCCAGGAGTCTGTCCATTCCACACCAGCCTCTGCCAGAGCTAAATGGTCTGGGTACCAAGATAATGAATCCTGAGGAATATGGGGGTTGAGGCTTGCTTCCCCCGACCCATGAATTGCCTAGAGAGGAGGAAGAGGGGCTGCAAGTACCTGTAATGTAGCAGGAGGAGGTAGGACTCAGCTCAGGAGGTGAGCGGGGAATACTGGGCCAGGAGAGCAGAAAGCTAGAGGCCTCTGGATGGGTGGGGCCTCTAAGGAGGCCCCAGGGTTTTTTTTTTTTTTTGGTTTTTTTTTTTTAGACGAAGTTTTGCTCTTGTTACCCAGGCTGGAGTGCAATGGCGCGATCTCGGCTCACCGCAACCTCAGCTTCCTGGGTTCAGGCAATTCTCCTCGGCCTCCCGAGTAGCTGGGATTACAGGCACGCGCCACCATGCCCAGCTAATGTTTTGTATCTTTAGCAGAGACGGGGTTTCACCATTTCGGCCAGGATGGTCTCGATCTCTTGACCTCATGATCCACCCGCCTCGGCCTCCCAAAGTGCTGGGATTACAGGTGTGAGCCACCATGCCCTGCGGCCCCAGGTTTTTTAAGGTGTGAGGCCTGGGGTGGGTGGAAAATCCCAAGGCTGCTGTGGGAAAATAAAAGCAGATGGAGCTGCCCCTGCGGGGAAGGCAAACCTCATTGCCAAGACAATGGTCCACTACAGGCTGGCCTAGGACGGTCCTGCCCTGCCATCGATCACCCCACCGAGGACAGAGGACACAGCCACCTGCGCCTCCCCTTTGCACACTCAGGCACAGATGCACAAATGCTTCCAGAAAACTCCCGGCCCCCACAACACCCCACACACACCCCCGCCCGCCACCTTACTCCCTCTGTCTCCCTTTCCCATAGTAACAACAACTACAGTTATTTCACCCTCGCTGTGTCCCGTTCACTCTATAAACCTTTGCTCCCCCACCAGGCTCGGTAGCTCAGACCTGTAATCCCAGCACTTTGGGAGGCCAAGGGAGGCCTCCCAAAATGACCAGTTGAGGTCAAGAGTTTGAGACCAACCTAGCCAACATGGTGAAACCTTGTCTCTACTTTAAAAAAAAAAAATGCTGGGCATGTAGTGGCATATGCCTGTAATCCCAGCACTTTAGGAAGCCAAAGTGGGCAGATCATGAGGTCAGGAGTTCGAGACCAGCCTGGCCAACATGATAAAACCCATCTCTATTAAAAATACAAAAAGTAGCTGGGCATGTTGACTAGTGCATGTAATCCCAGCTACTCGGGAGGCTGAGGCAGGAGAATCACTTGAACCTGGGAGGCGGAGGTTACAGTGAGCCGACATCATGCCATTTCACTCCAGCCTGGGCAACAAATGCAAAACTGCATCTCAAAAAAAAAAAAAAAATGGCCGGGCTTGGTATGGCATTCCTGTAATCCCAGCTACTCAAGAAGCAGAGGCAGGAGAATCACTTGAGCCTGGGAGGTGGAAGTTGAGCCAAGATTGCACCACTGTACTCCAGCCTGCGGGACAGAGTGAGAGTCTGTCTCAAAAAAAAAAAAGTTATCTACTTCAAAGGGTCAAGTTAAATAATGCATGTAAAGCTCTGGGCCTAGAACAGTACAAAGATCTCGGCAATGAGCCGATATCACGTCATTGCACTCCAGCTTGGGGAACAGAATGAGATTCCGTCTCAAAAAATAAAAATAAAACAAAATAAAAAAAAGACCTTTACTCTCTAATCCTCACAACAGCTGGCATTTTACAAGAGGGGAAACTGAGGCCCAGAGAGGTCAAGAACCTTGCCCAAGTTGTCTAGCTTCTGCACTACTTAGGGAGGGCCTCCCGTGAGTCAGCTCAGTGGGTTTGGGCTGACATTGTGAGCTGGAATCTGTAACAGTGACGTCTGGGCCTCCACTTCTCATTAGACCTGTGGCCTCTCACCAGGACTGTGCCTCCTCTATCAGTGGGGACACCCGGAGACAAGGACTGTGTCTTTGCTGGCAGATCAGAAGCTCCATGTTGTGGGACCCTCCCAAGGCCAGAGCTGTGCCTCTTTTATCAGACTGGGAAGTTCCTGAGGACTATATCTCTTCTGCTAGATGGGAGGGTTCCCAGGGCAGGGGCTGCTTCTGGCTTAGACTGAGAGCACCCTGCGGGCAGGGGCTGGATCCCCTTGTAGTTGGAGTGTCCTCTAAGGCATGACCTGGCTCTTTCCTGTCCCAACGAGCCAAGACTATGTCCCCCCTCAGATTGGTTTCCGGAGGCAGAAGCCAGGCCTCCCCCTTCAGACTGGAGCAGGTGCCCTTGCCTGGCATCCTGGTCCTGCACACAGAGGGGCTTGGCTAGTGGCTGATCACCGGGTTTCATTCTCCCCTCCAATCTCCATTGCAAGGAGGAAGCTGTGCCCGGCACAGCAAAAGGCAGAGCTCTGTGCCTGAAAAAGGCCCGTGGAGGGGTAGGTGGAACTCTGGCTGCTCTGAGGCCTAGGGAATGCTGAGAGGCCCCTTCCTTTTTTTTTTTTTTGAGACAGAGTTTCGCTCTTGTTACCCAGGCTGGAGTGCAATGGCGCTATCTCGGCTCACCGCAACCTCCACCTCCTGGGGTCTGGCAATTCTCCTGCCTCGGCCTCCTGAAAGAGGCCCCTTCCTATTGGCCAGGTGGCACTTTGGGGGATACAGAGCCATAGGGAGGCAGGGAGGTGGATAGGGACTAGCCCAGGACGATCAAAGCACCTGTATGCCACTGAACACCCAGCAGGGCAGCTGCTGTGAGTCCTACCCCACCTGCACTGCTGGGTTCCATCCATACCTGGAACACCACCGCCACCCACCCACATGCAAACCACACAGGAGCACTGACTTCCTAAGTAGTCAAGTCTCACGGCAGCCTCATAATACCATTTCACAGAGAAGGAAATAGACTTATGAAGAGAGGAGATGTGGGGTGGGGTCAGGAGCGGGGTTAGAACACTCATGTCCCAGATTGCCTTGGGAAGAGCCCAGCCCAGGAATGAATTTAGAATCCACACAGTGGCTCCCCGACTCTCACATAGGATATGACTGTTTTGACTGAACAAGAAAATTACCCATTTTCCAGCCCTGGGGCTGTCAGCTCCATCTAAAGAAGACAGAAGTCTGCTCCTAGGGGGCCACGGGCTCCAGGATGCCCTAACTGGAGCTGGGGCTGACTGCAGAGTGGCCACACTGCTAAGAGCAGATGGGGCTTCGGGACTGCACCAAACACCTCCAATTCCTGCCATTCCAGGATGTGTCCATGTGAGTGATGAGGAGTAACAGAGGGAAAATTTGGGCAGATCAATTTCAAGTTAAAGCAGTTACTGGGCACGGTGGCTCACGCCTGTAATTCCAGCACTTGGGAGGCTGAGGTGGGAGGACTTGAGGCCAGGACTTCAAGACCAACCTGGGCAACATAGGGAGACCTCCTCTCAACTAAAGATAAGAAAAACATTAGCCCGGCATGATGGTATGTGGCTGTCGTCCCAGCTACTTAGGAGGCTGAGGCAGGAAAATCGCTTGAGCTGGAGAGGTCGAGGCTACAGTGAACTGTGATGGTACCCCTCTACTTCAGCCTGTATGACGGAGCAGAGACCCCGTCTACAAACAAGCAAAAAAAAGCGATCTTGGCCCGGCGCGGTGGCTCATGTCTATAATCCCAGCACTTTGGGAGGCCGAGGAGGGTGGATCACAAGGTCAAGAGATCGAGACCATCCTGTCCAACATGGTGAAACCCCGTCTCTACTAAAATACAAGAATTAGCCGGGTGTGGTGGCAGGCGTCTATAACCCCAGCTACTTGGGAGACTGAGGCAGGAGAGTCGCTTGAACCCGGGAGGCGGAGGTTGCAATGAGCGAAGATCACACCATTGTACTCCAGCCTGGGCAACAAGAGTAAACTCCATCTCTAAATAACAAATAAAATAAACCATCTGGATGTGGTGGCTTACACCTGTAACCCCAGCACTTTGGGAGGCCAAGACGGGTGGATTACTTGAGGTCTGGAGTTCAAGACCAGCCTGGCCAACATGGCAAAATCCTGTCCCTACTAAAAACACAAATTAGCTGGGTATGGTGACAGCACCTGTAATCTCAGCTACGCTGGATGCTGAAGCCAGAGAATTGCTTGGACCTGGGAGGCGGAGGTTGCAGTGAGCTGAGATTGTGCCACTGCACTCCAGCCTGGGTGACAGAGCGAGACTCTGTTTCTAAATAAATAAATATCAAGTAAACCAATGAGAAAAAAGAAGCTGTTCTCAGTGATATAAAATAATGTGATGGATATCCGTTACACTCAGGGATACGAGGCTGCCCTAACTGGCTTTGATTGTTCATGTTCAGAAAATCCTGGTGCATGCAATTAAGTAGCTGCAAATGGCAGCGGGTCTTTGAAACTGCTCACCTTACATCCCTGGAATACTCTTCAGTGAACCAGAAGCTCAAGTTACGATGGGGCCGTGCCCATGTTCAAATTGGGTAGGGAATGCATTCAAGAGTGTCTGTTATTTTTACTACAGTTTTCAAAATAATTTTAAAAATATATTTTTAAAGTGAAGCTAGAATCAGATGCTTACAGAACCCCTGAAACATTCCTGCCAAATAAGGTGGCACAAATTTTTCTCTTTGGCACATGAGGAGTAGACTCCGGAAAAGGGAGGGAGGTTGATGGGCTCCTGTTCTCCCAGTGGGGGGCTGTCTGCTTCACACCATAATCTTCCCTCACCATCCCAGCATCACTGATATCCCTGACCCAGGATTCCCATCGGACCCGCCTTGGCCAGCCATGACTTGCTTCCTCCAGCCCATATGCAACAGGAAGGCTGATCAGCACAGCAGGAATGCTGGTCTGACAGCTGTCCTGAGAAGCCTGTGGCCAAGCTCCACAGTTGTCCCTCAGGCAGGCAGGGCAGGATCCCCCCAGTCTCCTGGCCCCCAAATGCAAGGCTGTTGTGGGGGAGGGACTCAGGAATCAAAGCTGACTCCAGGTTGGATTCATCACCTTCATTTGCATACGATGAGGCTGCTCTCCTGTGGCCTCTACCGCTCTCCAGCTCTCCCCTAGGATGGCGTGCAGGATGGGGCTTGAGATAAGCCCCTTCCCCTCCCCGGTTAGTGTCTGTGTCCCAGTTCCTGGGGCCTCCTGGGCCCGGACAGCACTCAAGGACAAAGATGCCTCTTACCATGAGGATGAGCAGCTGTGTGGGGGAGGCAGGTGGCCCCAGGGCAATGGGGACAAGAACCATGTCCTGTGTCCACCGGGTGCCAGGAGAACCCCGGGCTTGGGATGGGCTTTGCCACTTCCCAATTGTGCCATCTTGGATTTGTGGCTTACATCCCCCACCAATCCCTAGAGCCTCGGTTTCGTCACTTTAAAAATATGGAAAAGTCTCCCTGATGTGCAGGGAAGTCGAGAGGATAAATGAGATATGGATGAAAGAAAGAAGTGAGGAAGAGCCTGGGCTTCCCAGCTGCTCGGGCAGCAGCTCCTACAATTACAATTGCTTCTGCTTTCATTTTTTGGTTTTTAATGATTCATTAACAGACCTCAGTTGTGAAAGGGGCCGTCTCGGTTGTGGATGTTCCTGCCGTCCCTCAGCAACTCTGGTCCAGGGCGACTCCGAGCTGCTGACTGTGTCTGGCTGCGGGGAGCAGACCCAGGGCCGGCAGCACAGGCTTTGCGAGCAACCCGGCCGGGGGCAGAACCGCTGCGGGTTGTGGGGTGGCGGCGGGGGGCTGCCTCCTCCTTCTGCCTGGTTGCCTGGTGCTTTGTGATACAGCCTCCAACTGGCTTCCAGAGTGACAGAAATGGATTGGAGCCCTTGGTTGCTCTGGATCCTTGGCACAACTTCTGTAGCAGCCCATGTTTCCTGAGGGGCTCCCTGCCAGGCTGGCATCTCTGCTGCTGGGCTGTGCCAAGAGCTGTGTACAAATCCTTGGGTTGAGGAGAGGGGCCTGTGCAGGCTTCCCTCAGCCCCTCCTCCAGCTCACACACGCTATTGCACACATGCTCACAAACATGCTTGTGCACACACATATGTTCACACATGCTCACAACACACATTTTCACACACTCCACGAGCTCTCACACACATATTCACACATACATGCCCACACATAGTCACGCTCACACATGCTCACAACACACACTCGCACACACTAGTTCACACACACGAACGCGCCCATGCACATATTCACACTCACACATACAACATCCACACATAAGCTCACACACACCCTCACACTAGCACACACGCTCACACGCACACATAAGCTCACAACACATACACACAGTCACACATGCTCACAACACACACATAACACTCCCTCACATACACTCACAACACACATGTACACATCTACATCTTCATGCTCACATGATCACAACACACCCACACATGCTCACACATGCACTCACACACATGTCAGATGCTCACAACACACACTCACACATCCTGGAGATTTATTTATGATCTGCTGAGATATAAATTCTCTCTTTTTTTTTTTTGAGTCTCTGTCGCCCAGGCTGGAGTGCAGTGGCACAATCTTGGCTCGCTGCAACTTCCACCTCCAGATTCAAGCAATTCTCCTGCCTCAGCCTCCCGAGTAGCTGGGATTACAGGTGCCCGCCATCATAGCCGTCTAATTTTTGTATTTTTAGTAGAGATGGGGTTTCACCATGTTGGCCAGGCTGGCCTCAAACTCCTGACCTCAGGTGATCTGCCCACCTCGGCCTCCCAAAGTGCTGGGATTACAGGTGTGAGCCACTGTGCCCGGCATGATATATAAATTTGATTGATTGTGCTCAATCCACTTCTGTTCTGATCCATGGCTATTGGCACCTATTACGTGCAGAGTCCTGGAGGTGCCACAGAGCAGAGGGGAGACTGGGCAAAGTCCTTCAGAGCTTCCAGTCTAGCCAGAGGCTTAAAAAAACCTAACAGTGCCAGCACAAAATGACACTCGAGGTCTTCAAAAGCAGGCAGGTCTTCAGGAACAAAGGCGTGTGGGAGTACCAAGCGGGAAGACATTGAGTCGAGGGACTGAACAAGGCTTCCTGGAGGAAGGGACATTTGGGTTGAGTCCCAAAGGATGGGCAGGACTTGGACAGAGAGAGATGGGTGAGGGTGGGAGAGGTTCCAGGCAGAGGGGATGGTCGAAGTGAGAACAGAGGGCCAGAAAAGCAGGGGTGTGTTTGGGGCCCAGGGAGCAGTCTTTGTTGCCTGTGAAGGGGAGAGAGCAGAAGCTGGAGCTGCAAAGCTTGGTTGAGGCCACATTACACAAGGTCTTAAATGCCAAAGAAAGGAGTCTGTGGTTATATGGGAAGGCAGTAGGGAGCCATAGATAGTTTTGAGCAGGTAAGGGTCACAACCCGAGTAGCCATACCACCAGTATGTGCTGGGTCTGGGGAGAGGAGGGACCACCCGTGGGTGCACCCCCGTGAGTGCTCTGGCACTGCGCACTGAAATCCCACTTCCTCTGCCCCAGGCTGGCTGCCTGTGTGATTTCTGGGGCTTGAAGGGTGGGAGTGATCAAAGATGGTACTCAGACTGGGGTTCCTGAGGACAGTGTGCCGACCCACAGCCAAAGAGGGTCTTGGCAGCAGAGCTTGGGAAGATGGCGGTCTGGGTGGGACCACGTTGCCTGGGGGTGTTGGAGTGGGGTGGGAGTGGGGTTCATCTCCCAGCTCTGCAGGGGAGGAGCTGTCCTCCAACGCCAGCACTGAGGCTGGTCACCAGACTCAGAGGCTGGCTCTGAGGGTCACTGACAGCCTTGTGCGTCCCCGGGGACAGCAGGCTAGCTGAGAAGCTGGCCACCTCTCTGCCGAGCCTCCTCTGCTCTCTTGCTTGCGCTGTCTGGGTTTTCCACCTCATTCCCCTCAACCTCCAGGACAAGGAGGCGGGGGTGACTCCATTCATTGGCCAGCGTCCCGAAGCTTCCCTGTCCCCCGGATGCTCTTTGGGCTTCTCCCAGGCTGTTAATGTCCCTGCAGGACTGAAAGGCAGGGCTGGGGCTCGGACACGGATGGCATCCCACATGCGCGTGGCCTTTCCAGTCACAGGGAGAGCAGAGGGCGACGTCTGGCAGCGGTCAGGCTAAACACCAGCCCAGAGAGCAGCCCCGATTCACGGTCCTGAAGCAGGATGGAAGTTCCCTCTGCACCGAACAATGCTTGAGTGACAGGGCTTTCAAGTGGGCCCTTCCCCCCACCTCAGGAATGGCGGGGATCAGGGGGGCACAGGCCCAGCTTCCTGAGCCCTGGCCTCAGGAGCGCTTGTTAGGGAAGGGCTGGAGGCAAGGTCGGGGGCAGAGACTTGCGTTGCTGGCGAGGTGACTAGGACAGTAGCAGGGACTGAAGCGCAGGGGCTGTGGCCTTAGGAATGGATGCAGGTGTGACGAGAGACAGGCTTGTCACAACAAGCCTGTCCCAGGGTCCCACGCACTTCACCAAGGCTCACCCAGGATCTTCAGGCGGATCCCAGGATAGGGGACAAGATGGAAAGTGATGGTCACCTCCTTGTCACCGCCCATGGTTCTAGGAACAGCTCAGCAGCTGTGGGCAGTGGAGGCCAGGGCCCAGGCTCCCAGGGGACCAGGACATGCCAGGCCTGGATGGAGGCAGAGCTGGGTGAAGCCACCACAGACGCTGAGAGGCTGGAGGAGGTGTTTCCTCCCTCCCCTCCCCTCGGGTGAGCCTGCTCAGGGCTTCCAGGGCACAGCAGTTTCGCTGCCCTAAGACCCTTGCTTGGGGTCGGCTAAGGTGACACTGGGGTGCCAGCATGGGGGCCCCAGGGAGAGGCGCCGGGAAGCAGGGAAATGTTCCAGGCCCATCAACCTTTCCTCAGCCCTGGGCAATTATACGACCACAAATCACAAAAAAAGATGGTGTAAGCACCCTTGCCAGCGTAGTGGAATACTCGGGAGGCCATAAAATTTAATTAGCCCGGCTAACCCGGTGCCCAGGTCCAGGATGGGTGAGGCTGGTGCAGTGGACGGGGGTTCATGGGGGAGCCACTGCGGGTGGCATACAGGGGCTGGGGGTGTCCAGAGTCTGACAGACACCCCCACCGTCCCCGGAGCTGCAGCTTCTCCCTTCAGTGTGAGGGAGGACACTGGGTCCTGAGTCCCTGAGGGGGCTGTCCTGAGGGTAGGTGGGGTTGGCTCATTCCACCCTGCAGGGATCAGAGCCAAGTCTGCAAAGCTGTCCCCAAAGTCCCTCAGCCCAAAAATGGGACAGTGTCAGAACACTCTGGGGCCTCAGAGCTCATCATGGGAGGAGAAGGAAAAGGCTGAGCGGGGTCCTCCTGGGACAGCCACGGGGATTCAGGGCTCAGGACAGAAATGACACAGTGCTACTTACTAGGTGTGACTTGACACTCAGAGCCTTCATTGCCACTTCAGAAAAATGGAGAAAATAACAGGAGCCATTTCAGAGAGCTGTTGAAAAGGCGAGGTGACATGAATTCACACAAAGCACTTAAGGGGAGTTCTGCCTGCAGCCTGTGCTCAAGGGCTTTGACTCCATTTGTATGGAATTAGGCACTGAGTCAAGTCTCAGGGGCTACAGGCGGATTTCTGGGCTGTGAGGGACTCAGTTCCCTTCTAGCGAACTTGGCAAGGGGCAGAGGTTTGTGCGGAGAAAGGAATTCTAGACTAATCTGGAACTTCGATGACACGGTTTAAGCCGGGGCTTCTCAGCCTCCGCACTGTTGTCTTTCTGGCTCGGTGATTCTTGGTTTGGGGGGCCGTCCTGAATTCTTGGTTTGGGGGGCATTGAGCAGCACCCCCGGCCTCTAGCCTCTCCATGCCAGTAGGACGTCCAGTTGTTATTGTTTTTTTGAGATGGAGTCTCACTCTGTCACCCAGGCTGCAGTGCAGTGGTGTGATCTTGGCTCACTGCAACCTCCACCTCCCAGCTTCAAGCGATTCTCCTGACTCAAACTCCTGAGTAGCTGGGATTACAGGCGCCCACCACTGTATCTGGATAATTTTTTATATTTTTGGTAGAGACGGGGTTTCACCATGTTAGCCAGGATGCTCTCGATCTCCTGACCTTGTGATTCACCCACCTCAGCCTCCCAAAGTGCTGGGATTACAGACGTGAGCCACCCCCCCAACCACACTCCCCAGTTTGACAACTAAAATATGTCTCCAGGCATTGCCACATGACCGTGGGGGCAAAATCCCCCTCAGTGGCTGTTGAGATAAGCTGAGTTTTGCCAGGCGCGGTGGCTCACACCTATAATCCCAGCACTTTGGGAGGCCAAGGTGGGTGGATCACGAGGTCAAAGGATCGAGACCATCCTGGTCAACAAGGTGAAACCCCATCTCTAATAAAAATACAAAAATTAGCTGGGCATGGTGGTGCGCGCCTGTAGTCCCAGCTACTCGGGAGGCTGAGGCAGGAGAATTGCTTGAACCCAGGAGGCGGAGGTTGTGGTGAGCCGAGATCGCGCCATTGCACTCCAGCCTGGGTAACAACAGCGAAACTCCGTCTCAAAAAAAAAGAGAGAGATAAGCTGAGCTTTAATTTGAGTGAGGGGCCAAAGAAGGGCTGCGTGTATAGGTGTTGCTTTTCTTGCAGGGAGGAGCCAATGGCTGGGCCTGCCATCCACACCGCCCCCATGCTGTTCCTCGCCCTCCTGCTGCCCCTGGAGCTGAGCCTGGCAGGCGCCCTTGCACCTGGGACCCCTGCTCGGAACCTCCCTGAGAATCACATTGACCTCCCAGGCCCAGCGCTATGGACGCCTCAGGCCAGCCACCACCGCCGGCGGGGCCAGGGCAAGAAGGAGTGGGGCCCAAGCCTACCCAGCCAGGCCCAGGATGGGGCTGTGGTCACCGCCACCAGGCAGGCCTCCAGGCTGCCAGAGGCTGAGGAGCCGCTGCCTGAGCAGAGTCCTGCAGGCCTGCTGCAGGACAAGGACCTGCTCCTGGGGCTGGCATTGCCTTACCCTGAGAAGGAGAACCGACCTCCAGGTTGGGAGAGAGCCAGGAAACGCAGCAGGGAGCACAAGAGGCGCAGGGACAGGCTGAGGCTGCACAGAGGTAGCTGGGGAGCTGGGAGGGGTGGGGATGGGGGGCTTCCTGCCGTGGACTGAGAGGAGCAGGAAGGGATGCAGGGAAGGGTCAGAGGTGTGAGGTCCCTGGGAGGACATCCAGAGGAGAGAAGAGGTGTCCCTGAAGCCAGAGGGACCTGGTAAGGGGAGGAGGCTGGGAGAGGCCTGGGGTTGGAGCATGGGAAGGGGAAAGAGATGTGTTGCAATAGAATCTGTCTTATCAGCAGATCATCCTCCTGAATCAGGAAGTTCTACTTTGTATCTGACCTAAATTTCTCCTGCTTTAAGTTCTGAGTAGAGATGGAACAGTTCCGTGCCCTCCAAGCATATTCCTTACTCAACTCTGAAGCACCGGGTGGGGGTAAGAGCCTAGACTCTGAAGCCAGGTCTGCCCGAGATCAGGTCCTGTCTCCACCACTTATTTGGGTGTGGGCCTGGGCAAGTTATCTTTCTGTTCCTCAGTTTCCCCTCTGAAAAGTGAGGATACTGGTCCTGTGTGCCCTCAGTGTAGTTGCAGAGACTTGATTAGTGGGACACTTGGAGCTCAGCTGGCAGGGCCATGAGTTATTGTGCTGTTTCTTTTTTTTTTTTTTTTTTTGAGATGGAGTTTCACTCTGTCGCCCAGGCTGGAGTGCGGTGGCGCAGTCTGGGCTCACTGTAACCTCTACCTCCCGGGTTCAAGCGACTCTCCTGCCTCAGCCTCCTGAGTAGCTGGGATTACAGCATGCACCAGCAGGCCGGCTAATTTTGTATTTTTAGTAGGATGGGGTTTCTCCATGTTGGTCAGGCTGGTCTTGATCTCCAGACCTCAGCTGATCTGCCTGCCTGGCCTCCCAAAGAGCTGGGATTACAGGCATGAGCCACCGCGCCCGGCCTGTTGTTCTGGTTAATCCCAGCTCCCTCCTGATGCCAAATCAGTGTCCTCCAACCTGGATGCAGGTGACTCCAGAAGAGGCATCACTTGCCTACCCCTCCTGCCTCTGCCTTGTTCATCTGGGTGCCCCCCAGCCCTTCCCACCTTCCTTAACTTTTACCCCACATCCCCTGGGAGCGAGCCTGCCCCCTGCTGGCCCAGGCTCTCCCTTCCCCGTACCCATTAGCTCCACCCAAGTGGCTCCTCCCAGCCTTGCCTGGCCCTAAGCCAGGGAACTGGGCTTCTAAACTCTCTCTGTGACAAGACTGCCTGTAGAGGCATGCCAAGTGCCACAAACACAGTGGCAGGGTTCTTTGGCAGGAAGGCAATGGAGCCCCAATGGCCCTTCTTGTGCAAACAACTGGGGCTGGCTTCCCTGCAAGGCCTACTGAGAACCCCCCAGGTGAGCTGAGATGAGTCATGGTCCCCAGCCTCGACTTTCAGCCTCCCACTCCTGGGGTCACCTGTGTCAGCTTTCAGGGGGAGGACACTGGCACCTTTGAGAACAGCTGGAGGGCACACATGGGGTGTGGACCCGTCCTGCTGGGTTCCTGCTCCCCCAGCTCCAGGGCTGCAGCAGGGCCTCCTGGGAGATTTGATAGGGCGAGGAGGAGGCAGGAACGGAGAAGGTCTATGGGCTAGGCCCTGGTCTGCTGACGGCTGGCTGTGACACCTGAGGCCAGGCCAGGCATGGTGGCTCATGCCTGTAATCCCAGCACTTTGGGAGGCTGAGGCAGGCAGGTCACTTGAGGCCAGGAGTTCTAGGCCAGCCTAGAACATGGAGAAACCCCATCTCTACCAAAAATACAAAAATTAGCCAGGTATAGTGGCACATGCCTGTAATCCCAGCTACTCAGGAGGCTGAGGTGGGAGAATCGCTTGAACCCTGGAGGCGGAGGTTGCAGTGAGCTGAGATCACGTCACTGTGCTCCAGCCTGGGTGACAGAGCAAGTCATGGACTTGGACTTGCTGGAATGTTGCTTTATGGGGAGAATCCCTGGGTTGTTGCCCCAGCGACACCATAAGTTCTTCCAAGACATTTTCCTCCAAGTCCCCCATTTCCCCCTCCTGAGAAGGGTAGGAAGCAGGGATGGGGCCAAACCAAGGGCTTGTCACACGGTCCCTGCTGCCTCCTGGTTTGCAGCATAAAACATGGGTTCTACTATAGACTGCCACGAGGCAGCAAGCAGATGCAGCCCCTGTGCTCCCTGCCCTGTGTCTCAGGCCGAGCGTTGGTCCGAGGTCCCAGCTCCCTGATGAAGAAGGCAGAGCTCTCTGAAGCCCAGGCACTGGATGCAGCCATGGAGGAATCCTCCACCAGCCTGGCCCCCACCATGTTCTTCCTCACCACCTTTGAGGCAGCACCTGCCACAGAAGAGTCCCTGATCCTGCCCATCACCTCCCTGCGGCCCCAGGTAAGGGGTCCCCAAACAGCCTCAGAGCTGGAAGGGTCCCTGAGCCCATGTCATGGAAAGCCCTCCTAATGCGTATAGGGAGACTGAGGCATGGGGGCAGGAGGCCATGGAGCTTAGATTGAAACCAGATCTCATACTGCCCTTCCAGTCTAGTTCCAGCCCTGGCAGGTGCTCCTCCTGACAGGAGGCTGCCATTATCCAGGGCAAAGTGGTCCCGGGGGCCACTCTGGGGACAGCCAAGGAGGCAAGCGGCGGTTCTGCACGCTGATATCTGCATGGAGGGCAGCGAGGCCTGGGGAGGAGCTTTCTGCATACAGAGGAGCATGAAGCATAATAATGGAGATTTTAAAATTTTTTTTTTTTTGAGACGGGGTCTTGATCTGTTGCCCGGGCTGGAGTGCAGCGGTATGATCTCGGCTCACGTCAATCTCCACCTCCCAGGTTCAAACAATTCTCCTGCCTCAGCCTCCCAAGTAGCTGGGACTATAGGCTTGTGCCATCACACCCGGCTAAGTTTTGTATTTTTAGCAGAGATGGGATTTCATTATGTTTGTCAGTGGACCTCAGTCTCCTGACCTCGTGATCCGCCCACTTTGGCCTCCCAAAGTGCTGGGATTACAGGCATGAACCACTGTGCCCGGCCAATAATGGTGATTTTTAAAACCATGTCTTCAAAACCCAGATTTAATAAGCATTTGCTACCACTTGGACCCATCTGCCTCAGATCTTTAACAAAGATATGTGGGCCGGGAGTGTTGGCTCACGCCTGTAACTCCAACACTGTAGAAGGCCAAGGTGGGAGGGTCACTTGAGCCCAGGAATTCGAGATTATCCTGGGCAACACAGTGAGACCCTGTGTCTACAAAACTTTTAAAAAATTAGCCAGGCAGGCTGGGCACAGTGGCTCATGCCTATAATCCCAGCACTTTGGGAGGCCGAGGCAGGTGGATCACAAAGTGAACAGATCGAGATCATCCTGGTCAACAAGGTGAAACCCCGTCTCTACTAAAAATACAAAAATTGGCTGGGCATGGTGGTGCACGCCTGTAGTCCCAGCTACTCGGGAGGCTGAGGCAGGAGAATTGCTTGAACCCAGGAGGCGGAGGTTGCGGTGAGCCGAGATCCTGCCATTGCACTCCAGCCTGGGTAACAAGAGCGAAACTCCGTCTCAAAAAAAAATAATAATAAATAAAAAAATTAGCCAGGCATGAGGGTGTGTGCCTGTAGTCCCAGGTATTGGGGAGGCTGAGGTGAGAGGATCGCTTGAGCCCAGGAGGTCAGGGCTGCAGTGAGCCATGATCGCACCACTGCACTCCAGCCTGGGCAACAGAGTGAGACCCTGTCTCAAGGAAAAAAAATATATGGAGAGAAAGTAAGCGAGCAAATGTGGCAAAAACACTCCCCACCGGGGATTCTAGAAGAGGAGTTATAGGAGCTTACTGCATCATTCTTGCTCCTCTTCTGTGGCTTTGAAAGGTCTTCCAAATAAAATTATTTAAAAGGATCAATAATACATAAGAAATAATACATAAAAAAGAAATAGACCAGACGCAGTGGGTGGCTCACGCCTGTAATCCCACCACTTTGGGAGGCTGAGGCGGGCGGATCACCTGAGGTCAGGAGTTTGAGACCAGCCTGGCCAACGTGGTGAAACCCTGTCTCTACAAAAATACAAAATAAATGAAACTTTTTTTAGCAGCAGATCTTTCTTATCCTTTTTTGGGGTCTTGCACTCCCTTGAGATTATGAGAAAGCTGCAGACAGTTTCCCATGAATACACGGTTATCCATCTTGTCGTCCAAGGCCCCCTGCAGCCCATCCTAGAAGGTGCAGCTCCTGCCCATGTCCTCGTTCACACATGTGCCTGTACATGCCCATGTGTAGAACTAGCAATGACCTCTAGCCCTCTGCATTCCTGGGGCCACTGGCCCAGGCTGTGAGTGGGACTGAGCCCTGGTTGTGGCCTCAATGGTGCCGCAGAGAGCTGGTAACCTCTGCAGGGAGAGGAAGAGATAGGAAGGTCCACTGAGAGGTTGGGCTACATCCACCTCCCTCCTCGTGGGCTTAAAGACCATGAGCAAGGAAGATTGCCTTCACCGCCGAGCGCAGTGGCTCATGCCTGTAATCCTAGCACTTTGGGAGGCCAAAGTGGGTGGATCACAGGGTCAGGAGATCGAGACCAACCTGGCTAACACAGTGGAACCCTGTCTCTACTAAAAATACAAAAAATTAGCCAGGTGTGGTGGCACACGCCTGTAGTCCCAGCTACTCAGGAGACTGAGGCAAGAGAATCACTTGAACCCGGGAGGTGGAGGTTGCCGTGAGCTAAGATCACACCACTGCACTACAGCCTAGGCAACAGAACAAGACTCTGTCTTTAAAAAAAAAAAAATTGCCTTCCTAGCCTGTGGCTGGCCTCTGCCCCTCCTCGGAGGGCCTGATGAGTGATTCACCTGTGTGTGTCTGCATGAGCTCTCTTGAGTAATGGCTGCGCAGGGAGGGAATGGCCCTAGTGGCCATTGGAACAGGAGCCTCGGACAGCCGTCTTTATGTCCTTGGCCTGAGATTCCAGGCTGCCCAGCAGAGGATGAGGTGGCCTCTGAGAAGTGGCTCCTTTGGCCTCTGGCCTTGGGACCCCACACTCCTACTTCCATGGATTTGAAGGATCCAACATCCGCCTTCTCCCCTGTCTCCGGCAGGCACAGCCCAGGCCTGACGGGGAGGTGATGCCCACGCTGGACATGGCCTTGTTCGACTGGACCGATTATGAAGACTTAAAACCTGATGGCTGGCCCTCTGCAAAGAAGAAAGGTATACCCACCTACCCCATCACCTTCCAAGCCTGGACACCCTGCCCTCCGGCACCGTCTGTTGAGGTGGGGTCCCAGTGAGCCCTGTCTCAGCTTCAGATGTCCAAAGCTGGGACTCAGGGAGGAGGAGCGTGGAGTCCAATGTGGAAATGCCACTTGGAATGTAGAACGCTGTTACGTGCTTGTCACGTGCCACACACTTCCTTGTTTCCACTCACGTTACCCTGGGGGAAAATACCTGTTAGGTCTGTAGTACTGTGGATCCCATTTTAGAGGAGTGAAAACTGAGGCAGAGAGAGAGGGGTCTAGTGCCTTGCCCAAGCCACACGGTAGGGTGGTGGCATGGGCACTCCCACACCTGAGTCCCTGTGCTCAACCTCTGCTCCGTTGGGTCCCAGCTTCTGACGACAGATCTTCTTGTCCCCAGAGAAACACCGGGGTAAGCTCTCCAGTGATGGTAATGAAACATCACCAGCCGAAGGGGAACCATGCGACCATCACCAAGACTGCCTGCCAGGTATCAGCGAGCACCCACATTCAAGGCACCAGGCTGGTGCTGGGAGGAAACCTGGGTGGAAGTGGGGGTTCCCATGTGTGCAGAACCTGAGGATCCTTCATGGATGATAAATAATAACAACAGCTGCCACTTTCCTGAGAGTTGCCATCAGACATTAATTCATTTAATACATTACTCACAGCCAGGCACAGTGGCTCACGCCTGTAATCTCAGCACTTTGGGAGGCTGAGGTGGGTGGATCACCTGAGATCAGGTGTTCAAGACCAGCCCGGCCAACATGGTGAAACCCCATCTCTACTACAAATACAAAAATTAGCTGGGCGTGGTGGCTCACGCCTATAATCCCAGCTACTGGGGAGGCTGAGACAGGAGATTCAATCACTTGAACCTGGGAGGCGGAGGTTGCAGTGAGCTGGGATCACACCAGTGCACTCCAGCCTGGTAACAAGACCGAAACTCAGTCTTGGGTAACAAGAGCGAAACTCAGTGTCAAAAAAATAAAAAATAATACATTACTCACAACAACCCAGTTTTCAAGCCAGATGATTGAGCCCCAGAGGGGCAGTTCTTGCCCAGGGTCGCACAGTTAAGAAGTGGCTCCAAGCTGGGTCAGCCTGGCGGAAAAGCCTGTCCACCACAGCCACACACCGCCTTAGGTCGGATGATCCTCTCACCCTCTTCCTCCTGACACCAGGAAGAGCTTAACACTGTCCTTGTCCCCTCACTGCACTGTCGGGCATTCTGGGGATGTTTTTGGTGACATCCTCACTGTTCAGCAGCTGTCCCCATGGAGACAGTCTAAAAACAAGAAGCCGGACATTGGAACTAATACCCTAAACCCCTGGCCCTTGAGTGTATGTCAGGCCCTCCAGGAAGCAGATACTGAAGTAAGTCAGAAGTGTGAGGCTGGGCTTAGTGGCTCATGCCTATAATCCCAGCACTACGGAGGCCGAGGTGGGAGGATCGCGTGAGCACAGGAGTTCAAGACCAGCCTGGCCAACATGGGAAGACTCCATCTCTACAAATAATAATAATTTTAAAAATTAGCTGGGCTTGCTGGTGTGTGCCTGTGGTTCCAGCTACTCGGGAGGCTGAGGCAGGAGGATCACTTGAGCCTGGGCGGTCAAGTCTACAGTGAGATGTGATCGCCCCACTGCCCTCCAGCTTGGGTGATGGAGCAAGACCCTGTCTCAACAAAACAAAACAAAAAGTGCAGCAGATTTATTTTGGGGTGGGCTGGGGGTGGGAAACACTTGCAAATGAGGAAAGTGGGAGGAGGTTGGATTGGATGGAGGAAGCTTCAGACATCATGCAAGGTCTTGGAGGTGTGATGGGCGCTCCGGTGCAGAGGTGGCCTATTAGATAAGGCCCATCCTGGGCCAGGCGCAGTGGCTCACGCCTATAATCCCAGCACTTTGAGAGGCTGAGGTGGGTGGATCACGAGGTCAAGAGATTGAGACCATCCTGGTCAACATGATGAAACCCCGTCTCTACTAAAAATACAAAAATTATCTGGGCATGGTGGCGCGTGCCTGTAGTCCCAGCTACTCGGGAGGCTGAGGCAGAATTGCTTGAACTCAGGAGGCAGTGGTTGCGGTGAGCCAAGATCGAGTCATTGCACTCCAGCCTGGGTAACAAGAGCGAAACTCCATCTCAAAAAAAAAAGATAAGGCCCATCCTGAGCAGAAATGGCCAGGGCCCCAGAACCCCCGTGCCCGTCATTGGCAGGGGCTGTGGGGAGCAGCCTGCCGTGGGCCGAGGTGGCCCTGAAGCTGCTACCAGCTGGAGGCCACCAGCAAGCGCTTTCCCCAGGAGAGATCCGAGTGGCACACCTCCATGGCACCACGACTGTTAGATAGGTGACCAAAATATTCCACAAAACAGCAACCAAACCAGCAGCTGGCGTCGTAGAAGGCAGAACACCAGCTCCCCGACAGGCTGCTTCGTTCCCAAACCATTGTTTTCACCCTGGGCTCAAAGAAAAGGCCCGCATTTGGGCAGACTGGTCAGTCGCCTGGGAGCTGGCTCCATGGCAGGTGCCCAGGGCTTCAGTTTCCCCATGTGTCAAAAGAGGACGTTGGTGTCAGGGATCCTGAGGCCCTTCCTAGCTGTGAGCTGACTCCATACCTGGCAGCCCCCAAACGTTCAATCCGCTCTGTCACACCACCTTTGCTCTTCCCACGATCAATCAATTGCCTATCTGAGGCATCTGGGGTCTCTGCCGCCAACCCTTGGGGGCCTCGGACATGACATCCATCTGCCGTTCCACCCAGGAGCCTTGCCAGATGGCCCACCCTGCCAGGCACAGCCTGCCACGGAGATGATGGATCTCTTGTCCAGTGGGACCGAGTGCAGGGCTTTGGGGAGGGGCGGCTCGGCTCGGCTCGGCTGACTGCATGTCTCTGTGTTGTCAGGGACTTGCTGTGACCTGCGGGAGCATCTCTGCACACCCCACAACCGAGGCCTCAACAACAAATGCTTCGACGATTGCATGTGTGTGGAAGGTGGGTCCAGACTCCTCTGCAGGGGCTCCCCAGGCTCTGAGAACCATAAAGCCTCCCTTTCTCAAAGCTGGCTCTGCACTGAGTGGGGGACAAGCTCTCCCAGCAGAGGGTGGATCGAGGGCCTGCGGGGGGGAGTAGGTGGGAGAATCCCTCGGGAGCCGAAGACGTGAGCAAGAACAGCTTTATCTGTGCCTTCCCAATCTGTGAACTCATTTAGTCCCAATTCTTGGCATCATTTCTGAGATTTGCTTTTCTCAACTTTTGAAATACAAGCTGGCGTGATCTCCCACTATCTAGAGGAGGGAGGAGGGAGGAGGGAGGAGACAGGAGCACATCTCTTTAAATTAGATCCAGCCTCAGAAGGCTGCCGCTTTCACGCCCAAATTCTATCCCAGGGGAGGCATTCCAAGTGTGATAACGGGGTGGGGGTGGCTTTCCCAGCACGTCCCTGGGAAGGATGCACTTGGCCAGCTGCCTCTTTAACTCCTCCGTGCCGCCACCTCGCCCAGGTGTGCTGGCTCTGTGCTGAGCACTTTTCTACTGAAAAGTGCCACCCCCAGAAAGGGGCTGTGGTGATCCCCACTACACAAATAAGCAAACTGGGGCACAGAAAGCTTCATGATGCCCAAACTGACACAGCCTGGAAAGTGGGGGGAATAGTTTCAGGGTTTGTTTGTTTGAGACAGGGTTTTACTCGGACACCCAGGCTGGAGTGCAGTGGTGCAGTTCTGGCTCACTGCAACCTCTGCCTCCCAGGCTTAGGTGGTCTTCCCATCTCAGCCCCTCAGGTAGCTCGGAGTACAGGCCCACGCCACCAGGCCAGCTAATTTTAATATTTTTGGTAGAGGCGGGGTTTCACCATGTTGCCCAGGCTGGTCTCAAACTCCTGACCTCAAGTGATCCACCTGCCTTGGCCTCCCAAAGTTCTGGGATTACAGGCATGAGCCACCACACCTGGCCAGTTTACATTTTGTATTCTGCAAAGTTTCAAATATATACTGAAGTAGTCAAAATAGTCTAATGAACGCCCATTGCTCATCAGTCTGCCTCGGCAGATACTAACTCGTGGTCAATCTGTGTCACCTCTTACCCACTTTCCTTATTCTGACATGATTTGTAAGCAACTCCTGAGAGCTTACAGTTACTTCATCTGTGAATATTTTAATGTGTATATTTGAAAGACAAATACTCTTGTCTGGGCGTGGTAGCTCACGCCTGTAATCCCAGCACTTTGGGAGGCGGAGGCGGGTGGATCACGAGGTCAAGAGATTGAGACCATCCTGGTCAGCAAGGTGAAACCCTATCTCTACTAAAAATACAAAAAATTAGCTGGGCATGGTGGTGCGTGCCTTTAGTCCCAGCTACTCAGGAGGCTGAGGCAGGAGAATTGCTTGAATCCAGGAGGTGGAGGTTGCGGTGAGCCGAGATCGAGCCATTGCACTCCAGCCTGGGTAACAGCAAAACTCTGTCTCAAAAAAAAAAAAATGATAATAAACTTTCTCCTTCCCAATTTTTAAAAGTGTAGACTTTTAAATTTAATTTAATTATTTCTTGAGACAGGATTTCGCTCTATCTCCCAGGGTGGAGTGCAGTGGCACAATCCCAGCTCACTGTAGCGTTAACCCCCGGGCTCAAGGGATCCTCCCGCCTCGGCAATAAAGCTATGTAGTTCTGATTATTCACTCATCTAATCAGTTAAATATTTATTTAGCGCCTACTATGTATCAGGCATTGTTCTGGATGTCGGGGGTTCAGTAGTGAAAAGAACCAGCAAGTTCTGTGCCCATGAATTACATTCTAGTGATACGAGCAGACAACAATCAAATATGTAGACAGAATGTCTTTTTTTTTTTTTTTTTGAAACGGAGTTTTGCTCTTATTGCCCAGGTTGGAATGCAATGAAGCGATCTCGGCTCAACGCAACCTCCGCCCCCTGGGTTCAAGTGATTCTCCTGCCTCAGTCTCAAGGGTAGCTGGGATTACAGGCTCCCACCATGACTCCCAGCTAATTTTGTATTTTCAGTAGAGACGGAGCTTCTCCATGTTGGTTAGGTTGGTTTCGAACTCCCAACCTCAGGTGATCCGCCCACCTCGGCTTCCCAAAGTGCTGGGATTACAGGCATTGGCCACAGCACCCAGCCAGACAGAATGTCTTTATAAAGTAATAAGGGCTACGGCCGAGCATGGTGGCTCATGCCTGTGATCCCAGCACTTTGGAGGCCAAGTCGGGAGGATCACTTGAGGTCAGGAGTTTGAGACCAGCCTGGCCAACATGGTGAAACCCCATCTCTACTAAAGATAAAAAAATTAGACGGGCATGGTGGTGCTTGCCAGTGTAATTCCATCTACTCGGGAGGCTGAGGCATGAGAAAGGCTTGAACCCGGGAGGCAGAGATTGCAGTGAGCTGAGATTATGCCATTGCACTCTAGCCTGGGTAACTGAGTGAGACTCTGTCTCAAAAAGAAAAAAAAAAAAGTAAGTAATAAGGGCTATAAAGATAATAATATGGGCCAGGCGCAGTGGCTTGCGCCTGTAATCCCAGCACTTTGGGAGGCCGAGGTGGGTGGATCACGAGGTCAGGAGATCGAGACCGGCTAACATGGTGAAATCCCATCTCTACTAAAAATACAAAAAAAAAAAAAAAAATTAGCCAGGTGTGGTGGCACTTGCCTGTAGTCCCAGCTGCTCCAGAGGTAGAGGCGGGAGAATTACTTGAACCCGGGAGGCAGATGTTGTGGTGAGCCAAGATAGCACCACTGCACTCCAGCCTGGGTGACAGGCTGTGTGTCTCACACACACACACAAAAAGATAATAATATGCTAATGAGTCCTGCAGTTGTTTTAGAAAGTGTAGACAGAAGTGGGCATTGGAGGCCGGACGGGTTGGCTCATACCTATAATTCCAGCACTTAGGGAGGCCGAGGTGGGTGGATCACCTGAGGTTGGGAGTTGGAGATCAACCTGACCAACATGGAGAAACCCCATCTCTACTAAAAATACAAAAAAAAATTAGCTGAGTGTGGTGGTGCACACCTGTGGTACCAGCTACTTGGGAGGCTGAAGCAGGGAGGATCACTTGAGCCCGGGAGGCAGAAGTTGCAGTGAGCTGAGATCTTGCCACTCACTCCAGTCCCGGCAACAGAGCAAGACGTTCTCTGAAAAAAAGAAAAAAGAAATGGAGGCCAGGCACAGTGGCTCACAGCTGCAATCCCATCACTTCGGGAGGTTGAGGCAGACAGATCATTTGAGGCCAGGATTTCATGAGCAGCCTCCCCAACATGGTGAAACTCCATCTCTACTTAAAAAGTACAAAATTAGCTGGGTGTGGTGGTGTATTCCTGTAATCCCATCTTCTTGGGAAGCTGAGGCAGGAGAATTACTTGAACCTAGGAGGCAGAGGTTGCAGTGACCCAGGATGGTGCCACTGCACTCCAGCCTGGGTGATAAGAGCGAAACTCTGTCTCAAAAAATAAAAATTGGCCGGGCGCGGTGGCTCAAGCCTGTAATCCCAGCCCTTTGGGAGGCCGAGGCGGGTGGATCACGAGGTCAAGAGATCGAGACCATCCTGGTCAACATGGTGAAACCCCATCTCTGCTAAAAATACAAAATATTAGCTGGGCATGGTGGTGCGCGCCTGTAATCCCAGCTACTCAGGAGGCTGAGGCAGGAGAATTGCCTGAACCCAGGAGGCGGAGGTTGCGGTGAGCCGAGATCGCGCCATTGCACTCCAGCCTGGGTAACAAGAGCGAAACTCTGTCTCAAAAAAAAAAAGCAGTGGAGAGCCATGGAGGTTTTGCAGGGAAGGGCAGAATTTAAGCCACTTAAAAAAAATTACTAAACTTTTTCCTTCTCAATTTTCCAAAATTATTGACTTTTTAATTGAATTTGTGTGTGTATTTTATTTTTTAATTTTTTTGAGGCAGCGTCTCACTGTGTTGCCCAGGCTGAAGTACAGTGGCACAATCAAGGCTCACTGCAGCCTCGAACTCCTGGACTCAAGGGATCCTCTGACGTTAGCCTCTTCTGTAGTTGGGACTACAGGTGTGTGCCACAATGCTTGGCTAATTTTTACATTTTTTGTGGAGATATGGAGTCTCCCTATGTTGCTTAAGCTGGTCTGGAACCCCTGGGCTCAAGCGATCCTCCCACCGTAGTCTCTCAAAATGCTGGGATTACCGGTGTGAGCCACCACAACCTGTGGACTTTATTTTTTTAGCAGTTTTCTAGAAAAATTGCACAGACTGTGGTGTTCTCATATACCTTCTTTGCCCCTGCATGCAATTTCCCCTATTAATAACATCTTGCCGCTGGGAGCAGTGGCTCACGCCTGTAATCCCAGCACTTTGGGAGGCCAAGGCAGGTGGATCACCTGAGGTCAGGAGTTCAAGACCATCCTGGCCAACGTGGTGAAACCCATCTCTACTAAAAATACAAAAAATTAGCCAGGTGTGGTGGTGGGTGCCTGTAATCCCAGCTACTCGGGAGGCTGAGCCAGGAGAATCGCAGCTCACTGCGGAGGTTGCAGTGAGCTGAGATTGCACCATTGCACTCCAGCCTGGGCGATAGAGTGAGACTCCGTCTCAAAAAAAAAAAAAAAAGAAAAATCTTGCCGTCCTGTGGTACATTTGTTTTGTTTTGTTTTGTTTTTGAGACAGTCTTGCACTGTTGCCCAGACTGGAGTGCAGTGGTGCCATCTCAGCTCACTGCAATCTCCGCCTCCCGGGTTCAAGTGATTCTCCTGCCTAAGCCTCCCGAGTAGCTGGGATTACAGGCGCCCACCACCACGCCTGGCTAGTTTTTGTACTTTTTCAGTAGAGACAGGGTTTCACCATGTTGGCCAGGCTGGTCTCAAACTCCTGACCTCAAGTGATCTGCCCGTCTCCACCTTCCCAAGTGCTGGGATTACAGGCGTGAGCCACCACGCCTGGCCTCCTGTGGTACATCTGTTGCTTGACGAACCAATAATGGTAGATTATTATTACTAACTGAAGTCATCGTGTACGTTAGGGTTCACTGTGCAGTGCATTCTATGGGTTTTGACAAATGCATGCTATGTCACATCATTACATGTGACACAGTATATTTTCACTGCCCTGAGTCCTCTCCACGCTCCTTCCCTGTTCATTCCTCCCCTCTCCCAGAGGAATGAGTCTTTGAAGCTCAATGGGGCTGCCATGAGGAGGCTGGGAGGATTGCAGGACAGAATAAAAAAGCCAGGAGAGCCTGGGTGTGGTGGCTCACGCCTGTAATTCCAGCACTTTGGGAGGCCAAGGCGAGAGGATCACAAGGTCAGGAGTTCAAGATCAGCCTGGCCAACATGGTGAAACCCCGTCTCTACTAAAAATACAAAAAAAAATTAGCCTGGCATGGTGGCACATGCCTGTAAATTCCAGCTACTCAGGAGGCTGAGGCAGGAGAATTGCTTGAACCCAGGAGGTAGAGGTTGCAGTGAGCTGAAATCTTTCCACTGCACTCCAGTCTGGGCGACAGAGTGAGACTTCGTCTCGAAAGAAAAAAAAAAAAAGAAGGCGGGAGAGAGCTGGTGGGCCCCAGAGCATGCAGGGGAAGGAATGGGAGGACTCCAGCCCTCTGCGCCTCAGACCTCCTTGCCTCCCTTCTCCCAGGGCTGCGCTGCTATGCCAAATTCCACCGGAACCGCAGGGTTACACGGAGGAAAGGGCGCTGCGTGGAGCCCGAGACGGCCAACGGCGACCGGGGATCCTTCATCAACGTCTAGCACCCCGCGGGACTGGGGACTGAGCCCAGGAGGTTTGCACAAGCTGGGCGATTTGTTTGTAACTAGCAGTGGAAGATCAAGTGGGGGAACGGATGGCTGAGGCTGCAGGCTCAGGCCCAGGACACTCAACCCCAGGAGGGGAGCCGCTCTGCGAACGACCTGGATGGGTGCCCAGCAGCCGGCCCCCAGCACCCGCACACCCACAGTCGGGACCCACGCAGCCTCCGCGTGTCCTGTTCTCTGTGATGGCAATGCCGAGAGTGCCCTCTACTGTCCGACTCCAGCACTGCAACAGCTTCAGGTTCAAAACCAAGAGGCGTTTCTGAGAGTGGAAAAGAAATTGAAACTTCCCGAAAGTAGGTCCACCGACAGGAGATGAATATGGAACACCTCCTATATACTGTGTAATCCAGGGCTTAGCACTGTGCTAAGCCCTGGATTACTTTATCTCATTGAAGTATCACAACAACATTTTCAAGTAGGTATTATCACCACGCCGCGGGGGAGGATCCCGAGGCACGCTGGAGTTGTTTGACTTGACTTGTCCAGGGTCCCAGGTCAATGCTTCTCAAACCTAAACATGCTAACAGTAACCTGGCGGTCCAGTTAAAAATGTATATCTGGCTGGGCATGGTGGCTCACCCCGTAATCCCAGCACTTTGGGAGGTGAGGCGGGTGGATCACCTGAGGTCAGGAGTTCCAGACCAGCCTGGCCACCCCGTCTCTACTAAAAATACAAAAATTAGCCAGGCATGGTGACATACACCTTTAATTCCAGCTACAGGGAGGCTGAGGCACCAGAATAGCTTGAACCTTGGAGGTGGAGGTTGCAGTGAGCAGAGATGGCACCACTGTACTCCAGCGTGGGGGACAAGAGTGAAACTCTGTCTCAAAAAAAAAAAAACAACATCTGACTCAGTGGGCTTTGTGCTCTAACAAGCTCCCAAGGCATTCGATGCTGCTGGTCCAGGGACCTCACTGAGAGGTCCCGGGAAGTACATGGCAGAGCAAGGAACTAAACCTGGGCCAAGGCTGTCCAGCTCCAAGGCCCACGTTCTTCCCTCTCCACAGCCAAGAATTTCTTCCAGATCCACCAAGCCTTTTGCCAAGAGAGGCTCGCACCCTGGTAGTCCCTTCTTCTGTGGCTGGAATAACTTGACAGTTCTCTGCCTTCCCTGGACAAAGGTGTTTCATGTTTAAAAACGAAACAAACTGGACCTTAAGCACATGCTTGCGGGAATAAGTTGGACAGATTGATCCCTGTGGTCCGATAGCTGACATCCTGGGATATGAAGTGTTTGGGGAAAAGAATCGTGTTGGACCTTATATCCCTGTGGTCCTGCTCATCCAGTCCTGGGATGGGCACGTTACAGTTTTCTGGAGAGCTTCCACCCCAGAGGCTCTGATGTAAGCATGGACTCGAAAAAACCCACACAGATTGCCCATGTTTACCCACTTTGCATACAGTATAGTGATTTCCAGGACCACAAAACCATCCCTGGACCCCATTCCATATTTTTGGAGCAGAGCCCACTGGGAAGTTGAAGCTCCCTGAAAATGAGGTACTATCTGAAGCTTAACTGTCCCTAACGGGCCAGACCCACAGTGCCCACCCACAACATCTGTCCCAGCAGATCTGGCTTCAGGTCACTTCAGGAGAACCATGTAACCCTCCTCCCCGACACTTGGCATCTCACTTCTGGCCTGCCCTCTGTTCCAGGGCAAACCAGGTTGCAAATGACAAAAGCCTTTCCTGGCCAAATTCCTCACTGGCCTGGATCATGCCCATAAGATGCCAGGGATGTTTACTGCACTGGGAAAATCAGCCAGGGTCAGGGTCAGGCACCAAGGAAAGTAGGCAGATATAGAAGAAACTAAATATGCTTGTTCTGACTCTGTCCAAGTGTGATTGGCATGGGAATCTTGTGAGGAGGAGCAGAGTAGGCAAGGGAACTGGGAGATCAAAGCAGGCTAGCTGAAAGGCAGATATAGCCGGCATGCTTGTAATCCCAGCACTTTTGGAGGTCCAGGTGGGCGGATCACTTAAGGTCAGGAGTTCGAGACTGGCCTGGCCAACACGGCAAAACCCTGTCTCTACCAAAAATACAAAAATTAATGCCGGGTGCAAGGGCTCATGCCTGCAATCCCAGCACTTTGGGAGGCTAAGGTAGGCAGATCACCTGAGGTAAGGAGTTCAAGACCAGCCTGGCCAAGATGGTAAAACCCCATCTCTGGGGTTGGCCGGTGCCTGTAATCCCAGCTACTCAGGAGGCTGAGGCAGGAGAATCACTTGATCCCAGGAGGTGGAGGTTGCGATGAGCTGAGATCGTGCCACTGCACTCCAGCCTGGGTGACAGAGTGAGACTCCAAAAAAACAAAAAACTGAAACATTTAGAAAGGAAGATCAGCCAGTTTCATAGTCTCACTCTGTCGCCCAGGTTGGAGTGCAATGGCACGATCTCAGCTCATCGCAACCTCCACCTCCTGGGATCAAGTGATTCTCCTGCCTCAGCCTCCTGAGTAGCTGGGATTACAGGTACCTGCCACCATGCCCAGCTAATTTTTGTGTTTTTAGTAGAGATGGGGTTTCATAGCTTCATACTTGAGACCAGACAACCCACATACTGTGTGAGCCTCACATTAAGTGCCTGACTGGAGACTGTGCTGGCTCTGTGGAGCGAGAACTGTGGGAAGAAAACCCAGCATTGCTGTGGCTGGGGGACAGCTGTTAGATGGTCCTAGGACATCATCCATGGTGATGCATGTGCCTTGATTTTTTCCATCTGTGACTGTCACTGCCGGCTAGGGCCGTTCCATGGTCGGAAGTTCAAGGCCGATCTCTTCAACCTAGCTATCTCTATTTGGCATTTCCAAAGAGGGATGGGGTGGGTGGAATCCTCTTTACTCCAGAGTTGGGAATCCCAAAGCCCTCTCAAGTGTTTAACCAACCTCTCTGCCAGGAAGTTCTTCCTTAGATCTATCTTAAATTTCTTTTGCTTGTACAGAAGCCAATATCCTCTAATCCAGCGTTGAGCAAACTTTAACTGTGAAGAGCCAAATAAATATTTTAGGCTTTGCAGGCCATCTGATCTTCACCACAGCTACTCAGCTCTGCCGTAGCTCGAAGCAGCGACAGACAGTGTGTAATGAATCCATGGCTATGCTCCAGGAAAACTCTTATGGACACACCTTTGAATTCCATGTAATTTTCACATGTCACAAAATATTATTCTCTTTTTATTCTTTTTTTTGTTTTGTTTTTGGAAGTGGAGTTTCTCTCTGCTGCCCAGGCTGGAGTGCAGTGTCTCTATCTCAGCCCACTGCAACCTCTGCCTTCCGGCTTCAAGCAATTCTTCTGCCTCAGCCTCCTGAGTAGCTGGGATTACAGGTGTGTGCCACCACACCTGGTTAATTTTTGTATTTTTAGTAGAAATGCAGTTTTACCATGTTGGCCAGGCTGATCTTGAACTCCTAACCTCAGTGATCTGCCCACCTTGGCTTCCCAAAGTGCTGGGATTGCAGGTGTGAGCCACCATGCCCAGCCACAAAATATTAATATTTTGATTTTCTTTTTTGAGACAGAGTTTCGCTCTCGTTACCCAGGCTGAAGTGCAATGGCGCGATCTCGGCTCACCGAAACCTCTGCCTCCTGGGTTCAGGCAATTCTCCTGTCTCAGCCTCCTGAGTAGCTGGGATTACAGGCACGCGCCACCATGCCCAGCTAATTTTTTGTATTTTTAGTAGAGACGGGGTTTTACCATGTTGACTAGGATGGTCTCAATTTCTTGACCTCGTGATCCACCCGCCTCGGCCTCCCAAAGTGCTGGGATTACGGGCTTAAGTCACTGGGCTGGGCCAATATTCTGATTTTCTAAAACTGTTTAAAAGTGCCAAGACCACTCTTAGCTTGCCAACTACACAAAAACAGGCAGTGGGCAGATTTGGCCCAAGGGCCACAGTTTGCTAACCCCTGCTCAAGCCTGCTCGCTCTCAACCTTGGCAGCACGTGGCATGTGGGAGCATTCAGAGGCCTGGGGCCCACCCACAAAGCTTCTGTTTCGTTTGGTCTGGCTTCATAGAATTTCCCCCGGGTAACTCCAGGTGCAGCTGGGGCTGAGAACTGCTGCTCTCCCCTTCCATCTGTAGCAGTGCAGCTGGTGATAAATCTGCTTATTCCACCTCTCACCACCTTGGCAACTTTAGGAAAGTTTCTTAAGGTCTCTGTGCCTTGATTTCTTCATCTGTAAAATGGGGATAATAACTCTTCCTTGATAGGGGTGTTGTGAGTAGTGAATGCGTAATTCTTATTCTTCTTATTATTCTTATTATTGAGACGGAGTTTCACTCTTGTTGCCCAGGCTGGGGTGCTGTGGCACGATCTTGACTCACTGCGACCTCTGCCTCCCAGGTTCAAGCGATTCTCCTGCCTCAGCCTCCTGAGTAGCTGAGATTACAGGCAAGCGTGCCACCACACCTGGTTAATTTTTGTATTTTTGGTAGAGACGGGGTTTCATCATGTTGGCCAGGCTGGCCTCGAACTGACCTCAAGTGATCCACCTGCTTTAGCCTCCCAAAGTGCTGGGATTATAGGCGTGAGCTACCGTGCCCAACCTGTGAATGCAGAATTCTTATAAGGTGTTTAGAACAGTGCCTAGCACCTAATAAACCTCCAGTTAGCTAATTCATTATTCTAGGAGAACTTAAGGAGGTGTTCAGTTCCTTGACAATGATTCATCACATAACCTGAGGTCATTTCTAAGTCACCATTCAAGCTCCGTCCCCAAAGTCTGTTCCATAGAACACTGGAACCATGAGATGCAGCTTTAGAAAGCGGGGCGCGGTTTCCATGGTCAAAAAGGTTTGGAAAAGTTTTCTGGCCCCAGCCCTTGGCAGCATGTGCAGATTCCAGGCACTGAGGCAGGGCTGGAGGAGTAACTGGCTTTGCAATAAAATAGGTGCAGGAAGCTAAAAAGACACCCTGGGCGCGGTGGGAAGCTGAGCAGGAGGCCAAGTGGAAAGCAATGGCTGCTGGGCCCGTGGCCTGAGCCCCCTGCACTCCTTCGGCTAGAGTCTCACCGCTCCCGGGGATACCTGCTGTTCCCATGGGGCCGCCTTTCCGTGGTTCGTCTGGAGACACCAAGAGTGGTTTCTGTCTTGCTGGGAATAGGCCAAGCGTGCAATGACATGAGGGCCAAGGCTGGAGGAAAAATGACAGTTTCACAGCCCCTTGAGGAGTGACCAAGCCACGGAGTAAATCCTAAAGCCACAACCCCTTCTACCAGCAGGCTGCTGCGGGTGGGTCCTTATTTCAAGCCACATTTAACTCACCCAATGAAACCTAACATGGAGGTGGAGGACACACGGCCCCTGCAGTGGGGTTCCCTGTGCAGCTGGAGAGACAGCATACATGAAACCTGCGAGGAGCATGTTTATAAAACAACAGAAGAGCCAGGAAAACAGTGCTGGGACATTCAGTGGAGAGGCCAGAGAAGCAAACCATGTGGATCTTCACTGGGGGGTTTCATGGGGTTGGATTGCGCCCTGCCAGCTCTGTGATAATCTTCACTCTCACAGGCAATGTGTCTTTCCTGGGGAGGAGGTCGGCAGGGAAGGGCGGCTTGCAGAACCAGGGGTTTCTATTGCAGGGAGTGTATTTTCTGAATTCTAAGTCAGAACAAGCAGTCTGATACAGGATCCATGGCCGGATGGCTTCTGGGTGCAAGAAGCTTTCTAGACCTTAGACACTCAGATTATATCCCAGGCCAGCAACAGCACCCAGGAACCTGGTCGAAACTCAGAATCTTAGCCTGGGCAACACAGGGTAGCCTCGTCTCTGCAAAAAATAAGATTAGCTGGGCATGGTGATGCACATCTGTAGTCCAAGCTACTCTCCAGGCTGAGGTGGGAGGATCGCTTGAGCCCAGGAGGTACAGGCTGCAGTGAGCCATGATCGCGCCACTGCACTCAAGCTTGGGCAACAGAGCAAGACCCTGTCTCAAAAAAAAAAAAAAAGACAAAAAACAAAAAGAAATGCAGAATCTTGGGCCCCACCATCGCGCTGAGCCAGGATCTTTGGGGATGGGACCCAGCCATCTGGCTTTTCACAAGTTCTCCAGGTCATTCTTGGGCACGATGGAGTTTGAGAATCACAGGTCTAGCATGTGAAGGGGCAAACAGAAATGTGGGGTGGTCAGGGGCATTTGGATAATTCGGGGTATTTGTGTTCAGGTGTGAGTTGGCAAATCTGAGACCTGGTTTGCCTAGCTAATTACCAGCAATGACAAACTCCCAGGCTCTGAGCCCCAACGTTCCTCGGCTGGAACTGGTCTTTATTCTTGGAGGAAATGAAGTGAAGCACCTCGGCCTGGGACCCTCAGTGTAGGGTTTTCTGACTCTTAGGAAATTTCCTAGGGCGTTGTAGTTCCTCTTTAAAGTTCAGGAGCAGCAGTGGGAGGGGGAGGTGCCACGCCCTTGTAGTCCCATGACGTCATGTTGTATGTGCTCTTGAGCTGTAAATAAAGAGATTGTTAATAAGCCCACCCGGTGTCTCTCTGTTCCTCCAGGAGATGGTGGTAGTGAGCTCGACGGGGGCATTTGGAGGGGACTCTAAGCCTGCTGTTCCCCTCATGACTTCTCAACACACTGGACTGAGCATTTGCCTGTCCCCGCCTGGTCCTCATCCCTTAGCCAGACCTCCTGACTGTGAGTCTCAGATTTTTTTTTCTTTTTTTTTTGAGATGAGTCTTGCTCGGTCACCCAGGCTGGAGTGCAGTGGCACGATCTCAGCTCACTGCAACCTCCACCTCCCAGGTTTAAGCCATTCTTATGCCTCAGCCTCCGGAGCAGCTAGGACTACAATCCTGTGCCACCACGCCCAGCTAATTTTTGTATTTTAGTAGGGGTTTCACCACGTTGGCCAGGCTGATCTCGAACTTCTGACCTCAAGTGATCTGCCAGCCTCGGCCTCTCGAAGTGCTGGGATTGCAGGCGTGAGCCACTGCATCCAGCCAGAGTCCCAGATTCATAACTCCCTACCCGTTTTAGGGTTGGGGCAGCTGAGATCCCAAAGAGATTCTGAGGTAGGTCCCCAGCAGCTTCCTTCCCGGCCAGGGTGGCTGAGTGCAGAGAAGAGCAGACACGGGACTCCAGCAAGATAAGAAAGGAGGGCTGGGCGCAGTGGCTTCTGCCTGTAATCCCAGCAATTTGGGAGGCTGAAGTAGGCGGATCACCTGAGGTCAGGGGTTTAGGACCAGCCTGACCAACATGGTGAAACTCCATCTCTGCTAAAAATACAAAAATTAGTCAGGCATGGTGGCACATGCCTGTAGTCCCAGCTACTCAGGAGGCTGAAGCAGGAGAATCCCTTGAACCCAGGAGGCGGAGGTTGGGAAAAGACATGAACTGGTGAGGGGGTGGCCTGGCAGAACATCTCTTATCATGGTGGCAGTTCGAGCCAGTGCCACACAGCTCTGCTGACCAGGCTGCCTTGGGCAGGCTGTTAGATCTCCCCATGGCCTTGATCCTAAAGCCAAGGTGGGGCCCAGACACCCCTGGGGGCTGTGCTGACCTCAGAGGTGAGGCGCCCTAAGGGCCTGGTGTCCATCCCTGCAGGAGTCTCTCTGCCTAGTCAGGACAGGGAAAAGCAGGCTTCCCAAATCCTGGGGTTTCCTAAAACATGGGTTGTCGGAACCCCAGCATCAGAATCCTGTGGAGAGCAAGCCCAGGTTTCCGAGCCCCCCAACCTGGGCCTCTGACTCAGAATTCTAGGCGTGGGCTTGGGAATCTGCACAGTTAGAACTCAAGTCTGAGAACTGCTGCACCAAATCTGAGAACCTGGTCTTCCCCACATAGCCCCAGGCGGCTGGAGGAGCTCCCATGGGGGATGCTTCCGAGGATATGAGCCAAGAAGGCCTGTCCCCCTCCAATAGGCTTTGCAATTCATACCCTCTCTGCCCACTACTCAACTCTGCCATCGTGGCATGAAAGTAGCCATGGATCACACAGAAACAGATGCATGCAAATGAGTGAGCACAGCTGTGTTCCAATAAATCTTTATTTACACAAAAGGGCAGTGGGCCGGATTTGGTCCAGGACCTGTAACTTGCTGATCCCTTGTCTGTACTGCTGACTCCTGGGTCAAAGGTTACAGAAAGGCATGCTGGGCATCTAAAAGCCAAACTCCTCTGTCCTGGGATATCCACTGGAACCCATTTCTACTAATAAGGGTCACAACAGTGCTGAGATAAGGGGTTACGGCCCGTCAAGCCCAAGGCCACAGGGTGTCAGCTCTCGATCCCAGCAGCAGGGTATAGCCCTCTGTTGCAGGGGCAGGTGGCTGCACCAGGAGTGGATCAGTAAGAGTTCTCCAGAGAAGCCGGGCGCGGTGGCTCACACCTGTAATCCTAGCACTTTAGGAGGCTGAGGCGGGTGGATCACGAGGTCAAGAGATCGAGACCATCCTGGTCAACATGGTGAAACCCCTTCTCTACTGAAAATACAAAAAGTAGCTGGGCACGGTGATGCGTGCCTGTAATCCCAGCTACTCAGGAGGCTGAGGCAGGAGAATTGCCTGAACCCAGGAAGCGGAGGTTGCGGTGAGCCGAGATCGCGCCATTGCACTCCAGCCTGGGTAACAAGAGCGAAACTCTGTCTCAAAAAAAAAAAAAAGAGTTCTCCAGAGAAACAGAAACAATTGGATATTTATATTTATATATCTTAAAATATCTATGTATTTATATATCTCATATGTGTATATATGCAGTCATGTGCCATATAAACATTTCAGTCAACTACAAATCACACACACATCAGTGGTCTCATGAGATTATTTTGTTTTGTTTTGTTTTGTTTTTGAGGCAGAATCTGCCTCTATGTCTAGGTTGTGTACTGGTACAATCCTGGTTCATTGCAGCCTCAAACTCTTGGGCTCAAATGATCCTTCTGCCTCAGCCTCCTAAGGAGTTAGGGCTACAGGCACGTTTCGGTCATCAGCCTGGCTAATTACTGTATTTTTTTGTGTAGAGAATGGGGTCTCGCTCTGTTGCCCAGTTCTCAAACTCCTGGCCTCAGAGATCTTCCTGCCTCAGTCTCCCAAAAGTGCTGGGATTACAGGCATGAGCCATCGTGCCCAGCGTTCATTAGATTATCATATCATACTTTTACTGTATCTTTTCTATGTCTTTATATGTTTTGATACACAAATACTCACAGTTGCCTGCAGTATTCAGTACAGTAACATACAGCGCAAGTTTCTTGGCCCCAAAGCAATAGGCTATCTCGGAGAGCCTAGGTGGATGGCAGCTTCTGCATCTAGCTTTGTGAAATACACCCTATGATGTTTGCGCTGTGTAACGCGACGATATTTGCACAACGAAATTGCCTAATGACACATTTCTCAGAAGTTATCCCTGTGTTAACCAAGGCACGACTATATGTAAAGATTTAAGGAATTGGCTCACACGATTGTTGGGACTGGCAAGTTTGTAATCAGTAGGACAGTCTGGCAGGCCAGAAACTCAGGCAGGAGTTAATGTTGCAGTCTTGAGGCTGAATTTCTTCTCTCAAGACCTCAGGGGTTTTTTGTTTTTGTTTTTGTTTTTGTTTTTTTGAGACAGAGTCTTGCTCTGACGCCCAGACTGGAGTGCCGTGGCGTGATCTTGGCTCACTACAACCTCCACCTCCCAGGTTCAAGTGATTCTCCTGCCTCAGCCTCTCAAGTAGCTGGGATTATAGGCACCCGTCAGCAGGCCCAGCTATTTTTCTTTGTATTTTTAGTAGGAGAGACCAGGTTTCACCATGTTGGTCAGGCTGGTCTTGAATCCCTGACCTCAGATGATCCGCCCACATCAGCCACCACACCCTGCAACCAGTTTTTGTTCTTAAGACATTCAACTGATTGGATGAGGCCCACCACATTCTCAGGGGTACCCTTCTTTCCTTCAAGTCAACTGACTGCTGATGCCTTCCCACACACCTACATTCAGCTTTGACTGAAAGCCTGGGTACTAGAACTTGCCCAAGCTGACACATGAAATTGACTATCATGGAGCTTTCTGGAGCTCAGCTCCCAGTGCCTAGATGTGAAGCAGAGTTGACCGTGGTGGGTCATGAAGCTCTGGGCTTCCTCACTCTGTTGGGCAGCTTGAGCCTCATTGTAGCAGTGGCCAACCCTGGTCATGAGCATGGACACACATGCCATGGTGGGCCCAGAGCACTGTCTACTCAGTGTCAGGACATGAAATTGCAATTTGGGGTGGGCTGGGGTGGGAGGGATGCGAATGGATGCCTGACTGGGTCAGCAAATGGCCAAACGGAGCTGCTCCTGTCCCTTCATCACATCTCCCCCAACACACAATGGCATATCCTGAAACTCACACGTTTGTACTGGGCAACCACAGTCAGGAGCCCAGGCTCCATCCCTGCTGGCAATCAGGCACTACAGCAAGGGCGCACTGGACGGCACTGTACGCTGTGGTCCTGAACTGGCACTGTGAGTCCCGACCTTGATCTGTGTCTGCGCCTGGCACAGAGCAGAATACCTGTGTAGAGAGGGAACACCTTCCTCCAGACACAGCCCTGACCTCCATGGATGGTGTGAGGCACCTCTCCTCTTGTGTAACTGGGAATTGTTAGACCTTCTTTTGCCAGGCAGGAAAATGGAAGCACAGAGGAATGAAGGCCACTTGCCCAAAGCAGTGCTGGAGATGCCCCCGAGGTCTGCCTGACTCCAAAATCCAATCATGTCCATGACCTCATGTTGCCTCTCAAATATCTCAAGTTTACTGAGCACCTACTAGGAGCTGATCACCGATCTCAGCCTCACTCCCAGCTCACAGGCACTGTGCCACTCACTTAGGACCACTGAGGCTGCTGTCAGGCAGGGGGTGGCCAGGACCGAAGTTCACGTATTCAACTTCAGGCTGGTCCCCCAGGGAGGAAGGGGGCTGGATTCCTCCCAGAGAGCCAGTGGAGGCACCCTGCCCTCCTCCACCCACTTCCTCATTCTTCTCGTCTCTCTCCCTATGACCACTGACCCACCGCAAGGAAGATGAGACCTTGAAGAGTCTGCAGCAGAGTCAGACATGAAAGCCACAGCCAGTGAAGCCCAAGAGCAGTGAAAGCAAACATCAAAGATAAATCCCACAGCAGATAGGGCTCCGTGGCCACGACAGGCCTCCTGTGTGTATCTGAGCCACCACTTGAACGCACCAGAGACCTCCAGTGCCTCCCTTGGAATTCCAGAAGCATCCATGTGGAAAGATGGGAGAACGAACAGAGAGAAAGAGGAAGCAGCCTGAAGTTATGACACAACCAGGACAGGCCATGGGAGACAGGAGGCAGGCAGCACACATGGAGGCTCGCTCTGGGCAGGGCCTGGGCCAGCGGCTGGAGGTGAGCTCTGAACAAGGTGCTCAGAGTTGAGGAAAGCACGTGAACATGCACACGCACACACATGCAGATGCACACACATGCACATGCAGGTACCCGCACACACCTGCATATGTGCACACACACACGTACCCTCACACACATGCACGTGGACACGTGCACACACAAGCAACCGAAACACATGCACACACGCACCCGGAAACATGCACATGTGTGCACACACATCCACAAACATACCCGCACACACATGCACATGCACGTGCACACAGAGATGCACGCACATGCACACACCCGCACATGCATGCACATGGACACGCATACACCTGCACGCACACACACACGTGCACACACATGCACCTGCACACACATGCACATGTAAACATACACACCCAGACACGCACACACATGCACTGTAAACGCACACACACGCACGCGCACCCACACATGTACATGCACACAATTGTACCCGCACAGGTGCACACACCCGCACCTGCACAAACACACGTGGACATACATGCATCTGCACACACGTGGACACAAACACTCGCACAGACATGTACACACATATGGACACACATACATGCATGTGCACACACATGTACACACACCCGCACATGTATGGACATGCACGTCAACACACACGCACCCACACACACCTGGACACACCTGCACACACATGCATATGCATGCACACACTCACTTGCACACATGCACACACCCAGACACGCGCGCGTGCACGCCCACGCCCACATGCACTTGCACACACCCGCGCACACGTGCATGCACGCACACACAAACCCACACCCGCACACGTGCACACACACACACACAATAAAATAGGATTGCTGCTGTATGCTGCAGGGGTTGACGGAAATGCCGGTCACAGAATTCAAGAGTAGCGGCGCGTGCCCCCCTTCCTCTTGGGCAATAGCCTCCTACTTCTGCTGTCGTTCTGGGTGGTTTCTAACACAACCACAACTTCCTGGACTCCAACAGGCCACAGGCGATTTCCTTTTCTGCCTTTTCCACAATTGCCAAGAGTTCCATAGGGCATTTTGATAGGTTCTCTGAGCACAAGTTTCTCTAGAGGGACAGGGCACTATTGCCACGTGTTTAGGAAGGCCTGGCCAGGATCATTCTTAACCTGCAGTAATTTTCACAGGACCCTGATGAGGTGGCAGAGCAGTCAGAACATTAGGCATGATTTCCTGTGTTTTAAAGCTCAAGGAGGAGTATTCATGGAGCCTGGCTGGGGTCTGTAAGTGTCAGCAAGGGATGCTACTGTAAGTTTGAATTCTGTGCCATCGGGACAAATCGTTCGGAGTCAGCCCTCATTAGTTTTAAGTCGTCACAGAAACAAATGTCTCCTAGCTACATACCAGCTACCAAAAAATAAATTTTTTTTTTTACAAAAAGAAACAAATGTCTCCTCTGAAGCAGGGAGTGAGGGGTCTCACACCTCCCAGCAGTGTCCAGGCTCCTCCAGAAAACACAGGAAGAAGGAAATAGAAGAACCAACCACATTGACTCCCTTCATGCCCACATCCCCCCAGGACGCTTCCCTCCTGGCTGTGAGTGAATGGGGTGTGGACACGGCTGATGGTGCTAACAAGTCATAATGGTATTTGATGCTTTGAGAATCTTGGCACTGGCCAGGTGTGGTGGCTCATGCCTGTAATCCCAGCACTTTGGGAAGCCGAGGCAGATGAATCACCTGAGGTTGGGAATTCGAGACCAGCCTGACTAACACAGAGAAACCCCACCTCTACAAAAAATTAGCCGGGTATGGTGGCACATGCCTGTAGTCCCAGCTACTCGGGAGGCTGAGGCAGGAGAATCACTTGAACCTGGGAGGTGGAAGTTGCAGTGAGCTGGATCATGCCATTGCACTCCAGCCTGGGCAAAAAGAGTAAAATTCTGTCTCAAAAAAAAAAAAGTGAATCTTGTCATCAACCAGAGATTGGGCAGAAGGTCAGGAGATGAAGTCTGGGAGCTCAGCAGAGCCACCAAGCCACCCAACTCCAGACCTATTCCACTGGGTTCCTTCCCCCTCTCCTGCCTCCGTTTTCTCCTGCCTTGCTGCTCATGGTAGCTGGCGCTCAGCGCTTGAGAGAACCTGTCCACAGACACGAAGAACAATGCCTGCCCAACAAAACACCCAGGCCTTCTCCAGCCCTGACAGGCCTTAGGCCAGAAACAGAGTCAGTGTGTTTGTGACGAGCTGAAAGGAAACATCACAGGAAGGGGCTCAGAATCCCAGTGACAATTTCTATGCCACTAAAGGGCCCTTCTCTGATGTGCTTCTTGTGGTGGGCTCTGCTTTCTTTTTTTAATTTTTTTTTTTTTTTTGAGATGGAATTTCACTCTTGTCGCCCAGGCTAGAGAATAATGGCACAATCTCAGGTCACTGCAACCTCTGCCTCCCAGGTTCAATCGATTATCCTGCCTCAGCCTCCCACGTAGCTGGGATTATAGGCGTGCACCACCACACCTGGCTAATTTTTGAATTATTAGTAGAGACGGGGTTTCACCATCTTGGCCAGGCTGGTCTTGAACTCCTGACCTCATGATCCGCCCGCCTTGGCCTCCCACAATGCTGGGATCACAGGCATGAGCCACTGTGCTCCGCCTGGGTCTTGACCTCAGGTGATCCACCAGCATTGGCCTCCCAAAGTGCTGGGATTACAGGCATGAGCCACTATGCTTGGTCTGAGAGCTCCACTTTCTAGCAGGCATGTGTGGCTTTTTCACTCATAGGTATTTGCCCAGGTAGGTGTTCAATAACTATTTGCTGAATGTATGAACGAATGAATGAATGAATCTGTCCTACATGTCAGTTTCTTTATTGAAGAATCAAATATCAAACTTGACTGAGACAGGTTGGCAAGGGATGTGAAAAATTTACAGGTGCTCCTCAACTTACAATGGGGTTGCATCCTCATAAACCCATTGTAAATTGAAAATACGGTAAATCCAAAATGCACTCAGGCCATGTGAGATGGCTCATGCCTGTAATCCCAGCACTTTGGGAGGCCGAGGAGGAGAGGGTATTGCTTGAGCCCAGATGTTTGAGACCAGCCTGGGCAACATAATGAGAACTTGTCCCCATAAAAAAATTTTTTTAAAAAAGCAAAACTAGCTGGGCATGATGGTGTGAGCCTGCAATTCCATCTCCTTGGGAGCCTGAGGTGGGAGGATAACTTGAGCCCAGGAGTTGGAGGCTGCAGTGAGCCAAGATTGCACCACTGTACTCCAGTTTGGGTGACGGAACAGGACCCTGGCTCAAAAAAACAGAAAAGAAAATACATTGAATATACCTAACCTAGTGAAGATCACGGCTTAGTCTAGTCTACCTTAAACAGGCTCAGAACACTTACATTAGCCTACGGTTGTGCAAAATCATGAAAAACAAACCTCTTTTAAAATAAAGTGCTTGCCGGGCACGGTGGCTCAAGCCTGTAATCCCAGCACCATGGGAGGCCGAAGCGGGTGGATCACGAGGTCAAGAGATCGAGACCATCCTGGTCAACAAGGTGAAATCCCGTCTCTACTAAAAATACAAAAATTAGCTGGGCATGGTGGTGCACGCCTGTAGTTCCAGCTACTCGGGAGGCTGAGGCAGGAGAATTGCTTGAACCCAGAAGGTGGAGGTTGCCGTGAGCCGAGATCGTGCCATTGCACTCCAGCCTGGGTAACAACAGCGAAACTCCGTCTCAAAAATAAAAAATAAAGTGCTGAAAACCGTGTGGAGTGTACTGAACACAATACCGAAAGTGAAAAACAGAACAGTTAAGAGTGGAGACCGGAAATAGGGTTTCTACCGAACAGAGATAGATATCACACCGTGGGAAAGCAGAAAAGTCATGTCAGACCATTGTAAGTTGGGGAGTGTCCATACTCACTCAATATATGACCCGAAGCCTTGTGGAATGCCACGTGGGGGTCTGTTTTGTCCTTCCATAGCCAAGAATAGATCCTGGCAGGAACTCCCTCTCCTTTGAGGACACCGACAGTTTCACTTTCTTTGTTCCTTCCCGATAGCGGGCCCAGCCGGCCCAGCCCGCTGGGTCTTCTCATGCCCTCCTCCCTCTGCCTCCGGCCCCAGCTGGTCTAGATGAATACAGTGTCAGTGTCTGAGCCACGGGGACATTCCACAGACCCAGCCTTGTGCTGCCTTCCAATCCAGCACGTCTTCCCCTCCTTGCTTCGCTCTATCCTTCTCATTTCAGCCCTGGCTGGATTTTCCTGCTCTGTGGTTAAACATCAGGGTCCTGGAGCCAGGCCTCCTGGGTCCCACCCCAGTTCCAGCAGCAATTAGTGCTGTGCCTATGGCAAGTTGCTTCACTTCTGTTGATTTCAATCACCTTAGTGTAAACAGGGATAAGGACAGAACCTGCCATAGAGTTGTGAGCATTTACTATGAAGCAGTTCTTTCTTTTTTGTTTTTGTTTTTTTTTTTTTAAGACAGGGTCTCACTCCATTGCCCAGGCTGGAGTGCAGTGGTTCAGTCTTGGCTCACTGCAACCTCCACCTCCCGGGTTCAAACAATTCCCTCAGCCTCTCAAGTAGCTGGGATTACAGGCGCCCACCACCATGCCCAGCTAATTTTTGTATTTTTAACAGAGACAGGGTTTCACCATATTGGCCAGGCTGGTCTTGAACTCCTGACCTCAAGTGATCCACCTGCCTCAATCTCCCAAAGTGCTACAATTATAGGCGTGAGCCACCGTGCCCAGTCCACTATGAAGCACTTCACACTGTCTGCCGCACAACATTACTGTTGGGGCTCAGTAAATGTCACCCCAATATCTGGCTCTTTGGTATGCTAAGTACTGTGAACTAAAGAAGATTGGAGGCCTCAAGAGCAAGGTCTCTGTGACTGCCTCCCGACCTCCTGGTTCCAGCCCCTTTCTCTCCCCTGAGGCAGACACGGAACAAGAATTCTTCCTTTGGCAGGGGGCGTGGTGGCTCAGGTCTGTAATCCCAGCACTTTGGGAGGCCAATGCAGGTGGATCACTTGAGCCCAGGAGTTTGAGACCAGCCTGGGCAACATGGCAAAACCTCGTCTCTATTAAAAATACAAAAATTAGCTGGGCATGCGGGTGGGCACCTGTAATCCCAGCTACTTGGGAGGCTGAGGCACGAGAATTGCTTGAACCCAGGAGGTAAGGTTGCAGTGAGCCCAGATAGCAGAAAAAAATCCACTGGGCTCAGCCTCTCAAAGTGTTAGGATTACAGGTGTGAGCCACTGCGCCTGGCCTGTTTTGCATTTTTTACTTACAAAGTGATCACAATTTTATTATATACCTAAAGGCTTGGATTAACTTCTTGTAGAATCTGGAGTATATGGGAAATGTACTCCATTAAAAGGAAATTGATCAGGCCAGGTGCAGTGCCTGAAATCCCAGCACTTTGGGAAGCCGAGGTGAGTGGATCACCTGAGATCAGAAGTTTGAGACTAGCCTGGCCAACATGGCAAAACCCCATCTCTACTAAAAATACAAAAATCAGAGGGGCATGGTGGCACACACCTGTAATCCCAGCTACTCAGGAGGCTGAGGCAGGAGAATTGCTTGAACCCAGGAGATGGAGGTTGCAGTGAGCCGAGATCGTGCCATCGCACTCCAGTCTGGGTAACAACAGCAAAACTCCATCTCAAAAAAAAAAAAAAAAACTGAGAAATAATAACATAATATTTTAATATTGACCACTTGCTCAGAAATTACACTCTCCTAAGTACTTTACTAATAACAATAATTAATTACCAATAATGAACTAATAATAATAGCAACCAGTTCTAAATCACAGTGGATGCAGCCATTTGGCTGGTCTCTAATTTACCCACTCTTCATTACAATGGTGGATGCTGGATGGCCCTTCCCCCTAGACTGGGGGGATTTGTGCCTCCTAAGGGGGCATTAAGTTAGGCTTATGGGCCCTGCAGCCTGTAAAACTGTCCTCATTCATCCAGAGAAACCCTTTCTTTGGATCTGGAGTGTCTATGGGTCTTGAGATATATATATATATATGTATATATTTTTTTCTTTCTTTCTTTCTTTTTACTTTTTGAGGTGGAGTCTTGCTCTGCTGCCTAGGCTGGAGTGCAGTGGCTCAATCTCGGCTCACTGCAACCTCTGCCTCCTGGGTTCAAGCGATTCTCCTGCCTCAGCCTCCTGAGTAGCTGTGATTACAGACGCCCACCACCACACCTGGCTAATATTTGTATTTTTAGTAGAGACTGGGTTTCACCATGTGGGTCAGGCTGCTCTTGAACTCCTGACCTCATGATCTGCCCGCCTCGGCCTCCCACAATGCTGGGATCACAGGCATGAGCTCGGCATGTGTTTGGCTGGGTCTTGATATTTTTTTTTTTTTCCCGAGACGGAGTTTCACTCTTGTTACCCAGACTGGAGTGCAATGGCACAATCTCGGCTCACCACAACCTCCGCCTTCTGGGTTCAAGCAATTCTCCTGCCTCAGCCTCCTGAGTAGCTGGAACTACAGGCACACACCACCATGCCCAGCTAATTTTTGTATTTTTAGTAGAGACGGGGTTTCACCTTGTTGACCAGGATAGTCAACAAGAAAGAAAAATATATATATATATACGTATATATGTATATATGTATATGTGTATATACGTATATATATACACGTGTATATATACGTATATATATATATATATATATATCTTGATCTCTTGACCTCGTGATCCACCCACCTTGGCCTCCCTCCCAAAGTGCTGGGATTATAGGCATGAGCCACCTCGCCTGGCCCCGGGTCTTGATATTATCCAAAGACTCACTCAGGCAGTTTTGTGGGTTCCCACCTAGTTTCCCCCATCCTAGGAAGAAGACCAAGCACTCAGGTGTACCCTGAAGGTGTCCATACCCAGGTGACACTAAAAAAAACTGATGTTCTCTAAAGGAAAGGTGATGTTGGGAAGGGCCTGGAGGTAGGGCGGATTAATGTTCTTGTTGGGGTGTGGTGGGGAGGTCAACAATCTTTAAGAGAAGGGCTAGGTGAGGCACGAGACAGCCCTTTCCTTCCTCATGCACAGTTAAGGGAGGAATTTCTTACAGTTTTTCAGCTAGAGTTTTCTAAAACTTTTGGTATGCTTATTAAAGTGGGCTCCCACAAATTTGGCTCCTCAGGTTTTTGTTTTTGTTTTTTTTAAGTAAAGGTCTCACTCTGTCGCCCAGCTAGAGTGCAGTGGCATGATCTCAGCTCACTGCAGCCTCCCGGTTCAAGTGATTGTCACGCCTCAGCCTCCGGAGTAGCTGGGACTACAGGCATGCGCCACCACGCCCTGCTAATTTTTGTATTTTTAGTAGAGACAGGATTTCACCATGTTGGCCAGGCTGGTCTCAAACTCAGGTGATCTGCCTGTCTTGGCCTCCCAAAGTTGCTGGGATAACAGGCTTGAGCTACTTCGCTCAGCCTCCTTGTGTGTTGATAATAATAATAAAAGCTTGTTTGTCCTGCCCATTTACTAAGTGCCAGGCACTGTTCTCTCCTAGACCAAACCGTAGTCGCACTCCTCTGAGTTCTCTTGACTAGCCCTCGACCTTGAACTTCTGTGTCTTCCTGTCCTTGCTGGGCCTGAGCCTGCATAGACCAGTTTCAGCAAGAGTCCTGCTAAGTTAGGGAGAACTCCCCGATCCTTGATGTCTCCTCCTAGGAATCTTCCATCCCCTGGCTCCCTCACTCTGCTCTTTAACAAATCCAACCTTGGTCCTGGTATTCCGAGTTGAGCCCAAACACTCACCCCACGGCAATCACCCTACTGCAGGGTCCAGCCCTACACGGTTCTGTGAGCCGCTCCCAGCTGGTTCGAAGACGATAAATTGTAGAAATAAAAGACACAGGACACAGAGATAGAGAAAAGAGAGTTTGGGCCCAGGGATCCACTGCTATCCAAACCGCAGAGACCACAAGTGGCCCCGAAGGCCGGGACGCTCTCACTTTTATTGAGTTGCAAATCTGGGAGCAGGGTAGGGTGGGCGTGGTCTTGGTGGTCGGAGACTGGGGGCAGGGTGGATAGGGCGTGGCAGTGATAGGGTCAAGTACATCACGTGTCGTTCAGGTATGGCTCAGGAATTTCTGGCGCCCGAAGTGAAGGAGCATACTGCATCAGCGCCTTTTCCATACTTATTAAGAAAGAACGAAAGTATTAAGATTTAAGGCCGGGCGCGGTGGCTCAAGCCTGTAATCCCAGCACTTTGGGAGGCTGAGGCGGGTGGATCACGAGGTCAAGAGATCGAGATCATCCTGGTCAACATGGTGAAACCCCGTCTCTACTCAAAATACAAAAAAAAATTAGCTGGGCATGGTGGCGCGCGCCTGTAATCCCAGCTACTCCGGAGGCTGAGGCAGGAGAATTGCCTGAACCCAGGAGGTGGAGGTTGTGGTGAGCCGAGATCGCGCCATTGCACTCCAGCCTGGGTCACAAGAGTGAAACTCCGTCTCAAAAAAAAAAAAAAAGATTTCTATTACTATTACTGATTATCTTTTCTAAGAAAAAAGGAAACAGGAGCAGAAGTAGAACATGAGAGTAGCCATAGAACGTGATCACGGAAGCACAGCATCACACAGAAACAGTTAACCCCCGGATGCCTGCGGGCCTACCTGTCAGCCGTCAGGCCTACCACAAGAGCTTGGAGAAGCGGAGTTTTCTCCAAACTTCCCCAGGAAGATGTCTCGGCCATTTTGGACGTCTCCTTCCCTAGCTGGCTAAAGAGCGGGCGCTTTCCCAGCGCTGGCGATGCGGCACAGCCGAGGCGCCCCCCAGCAGCCCTTATGCGGGCGTGACAGAGGGCTTAGAGCATCTTGCCTTAGTGTCATTCATTTCACAAGTCACCCCAGGTTCACACTTCCGACCTGAGAGGCGTTAGTAAAAGAATTAAGATCACCTGTGAATAACTAAGATCACATCTGAATAACTAATAACTACTAGGGTTATATTTCTAGTTGCTTTCTTCTTTATTATTTATATGGAAATAGGCTGAGGCCTTTTGCTCCGGCCTCGGCGCTTATGGGATCTCCCCCCAACACCCTACAGCAAGTCTTCAACAGTACTGGTTTAACAATTGTCCCAATAACGTTTTCTTTTTTTTTTTTTTTGAGACGGAGTTTCGCTATTGTTACCCAGACTGGAGTGCAATGGCACGATCTCGGCTCACCGCAACCTCCGCCTCCGGGGTTCAAGCAATTCTCCTGCCTCAACCTCCCGAGTAGCTGGGGACTACAGGCGCGCACCACCATGCCCAGCTAATTTTTGTATTTTTAGTAGAGACGGGGTTTCACCATGTTGACCAGGATGGTCTCGATCTCTTGACGTCGTGATCCACCCGCCTCGGCCTCCCAAAGTGCTGGGATTACAGGCTTGAGCCACCGCGCCTGGCCCCAATAACGTTTTCTTTAACAACAGCGGTTAGCTCATTTAATCCTCACATGGATCACGTGAGGCAGGTATCCTAAACAACCCATTTACACACGGAAGTGGGGAGGAGAGAGGGTGCCCCCAGGGATGAGGCACAGTTTCCACATCAGCACTTCGCGCCTGGACGGTCCCCCAGTTGTCCCGGCTGCAGGTAGTCCCATCAGCCCGCCTCCTGGGATATTTGCCAGGCAGGAAACGCCCTGAGCGACAGAAACTCCAACTTTTGCCAGCGGCCTGCAGGTACTGCCTGGGCGGCGGCGGGAGCCTGGAGCCTGGGGGAAGGCGATCGCTGCAGACGCCGTCTCCAAGCAACGGGCGGCGGTCACGTGATCCGCCCGAGCCCCCTTCACGTGGTCCGGAGCTGCGCTGGGATTGGAGTCTCCGCAAAGGGCGGGGCGGGACCGGAGAAGTTTGTTCCCCTGGGGCCCAGGAGCCCCAGCTGCTGCCGCGCAGGTGCCCTCGGCCTGGGTCCGGATGGAGCTGCCTGCGGTGAACCTGAAGGTGGCGACGGGCGGGGCGGGGCCCCCTTTGCGGGAGGGGGTGGGACATTTGCATTTTCCTGGAAGGTGGGAGGACCGAGGGATGGGAGGGAGAAAGGGAAGGTACGGACCCCAGGAGAGAAGGAGGTGGGCAGGCAAGCCACAGCAGGAAGAAGGATCCAGGCACAGGCCAGCAGGGCGACGCAGAGGAGCCGTTGGAGGTGGCAGGGCAGGGCAGGGCTAGGGCTGGCCCCTCCCGGACTCAGACCCTCCAGCGGGCAGGGCCGGTCCCACGTGCTGTGGCCCACACGCCCAGAATTCCCCTGGAGGAAAAGGAGGAAGGCGCGCGGGAGGGGCTTGGAGGCGGCTGACCTCCCCGGCGCGGGGACCGGGCCTGGCCCTATCCCCTAGTCCCAGCATCCTCCGTGGATCCTCCTCCTGTGCTAAATCGGGTTGAGGAAATCACATGTTCCCAAACAATCGTTTTATAAAGTTTACACATCCAGCGCCCTTCATAATCAAGAAGCACAAACTCCAACAGAAATTACTTAAAAGCAGAAAACCCCAACTTTGTGCACTTGGGACAACTCTGCAGGGCTTCCTGGGATGTCTTCATTTCCCGAGGCCTGAGCTCAGCCGTGTCTGGGTGCCAGCGGCTGTTCTTCTTTTTCTCCCCGCCCAGCCCCACCGCCGCCGTGTCTGGGCTCTGTTTGCATTAGTGGGGCTAGGGGCTTTAACTTTGGTCAGGAAGCGGTGGACCTTGAGCCAAACCGGCCATTTTGGGTCTTAGTGCAGCCTCCTTTGAGGCAATATCCGGGAATGTACTCTTACTCAAGAGTGGCAAAGCATTTAGCACCCTGTTGGTGTCTGGGACTAAAGGAACCTGAGAGATAGATGGTTTCAAAACAGTGGCTTAATACACGTTTATTATTACACAACATCTGTGCTATGACTTGCCATGGACCCGTTTCCCTTCTTTTTGCGACTGAATTTCACTGTTGTTGCCCAGGCTGGAGTGCAATGGTGTGATCTCAGCTCACTGCAACCTTCACCTCCCAAGTTCAAGCGATTCTCCTGCCTCAGCCTCCCAAGTAGCTGGGATTACAGGTGCCCACTACCATGCCCGGCTAATTTTTGTATTTTTAGTAGAGATGGGGTTTTGTCATTTTGGCCAGGCTGGTCTCGAACTCCTGACCTCAGGTGATCCACCTGCCTCAGCCTCCCACAGTGCTGAGGGATTACAGGCCTGAGCCACCAGGCCAGCTACATTTCCCTTCTTAATCGTACTTGCTTCAGCAAACCTTCCTGAAGCGTCCAGTCAACAGCGGAAGGGAGAGATGGCTGGAGCAAGGGAATGGGTTTGCGTGGAAAGTTCAGCTGGGAAGAAATTTACATGACAGCAACTGAGATTTGTTGGTATCAGTACTCACTCTATACCAGGCAAGGTGGGGTTAACACCAACTGCCTTTTCTCTGATTAGGGATGTGCTTAAAATAATTGCTAAGAGAGGATCAGGTGAGGGTGGTGGGAGAGACAGAGCTCTCATTTATGGGCGTCTGTGGTGTGCCAGGTTATTTAATCAAGTTAACCTTATGAGAAAGCTGATACAGTCATCTTTTTACAGATTAGCAAACTTCAGCTCAGATTGGGTGACTTGCCAAGGTCCCACAGGGAGTAAGTGTCAGTGTCAGTATTTGAACTCACAGGGATCAGACTCCAGGGCCAGGTCCTTTCTGGGGTACCAGCTTACTCAGGGCTGACTTTGACCTAGGCTGTTTGTGTCCTTTGGGAGGGCTTAGTCTCTCTGAGGTTTTTTTTGAACAACTTTTTGGGCCTGACAGGCTAAGAGCATCCACAGGCATGAGCTATGCTGGCTTTCTGTATCCAGGATGAAAAGGCTGGTCCTTCCCTTGACTTGGCACATAAGACCCCCTGTCTCCAGGGTCTTGGCCCCTACCAGTCAGAGACAAGTAAGTGCTGGGAGACCCTGAGGGATCAGGGTTGCCAGGTCATGTATAGTATCTCCTATACATGACTAGGTGAACTTGAATTTCAGATCAACAACAGATTTTTAATATGAGTATGTCTCAGGCAATATGTGGGACATATTAACCAATTATTCATGATCTGATATTGGAAATTAACTGGGTGTTCTGTATTTTTTTTTTTGAGACGGAGTCACCCAGGCACTCTAGTGCAGGGGTGCGATCTCAGCTCATTACAACCTCCGCCTCCCAGGTTCAAGCGATTCTCCTGCCTCAGCCTCCTGAGTGGCTGGGACTACAGACACACGACACCATGCTTAGCTAATTTTTGTATTTTTAGTAGAGATGGGATTTCACCATGTTGGTCAGGCTGGTCTCAAATTCCTGACGTCATCATCTGCCCACGTTGGCCTCCCAAAGTGCTGGGATTATAGGTGGAAGCCCCACCTTGCCCAGCCTGGTGTTCTGTGTTTTTGTTTGCCGAATCTGGCCACACTGTGGAGGGCAGCTGTTGACTCCTTGCTTGCAGGCACTTAGGGGATGTCCTGAGATCAGAGCCCTTCAGGAGCTGGGGCCCTGCTCCCCGCGGCCTGAGCTCCCTCCCACTCCGTCATGTCATATATTCCTCGGAATGGCTGCATGCCTGCTTCTGCCCAGCTCAGCCAGAGTGGGCAGTGGTGCCAGGTGAGAAGAAACAGCTGCCCCAGGCCCTTTGCTCAGAGAGCAGCCCCTGACTGAGCCCTGTCCATGCCTCCTGAAGCGAGGTCCTGAGCTGCAGGAATTCAGAGGTCTTGGATTCAGAGGTCTTGTGAGAAGAAGACCTTGGGAGGAGGATCCGGTGGTCTAGGAGGTAGTTTAGCATTGGGGTTAAGAACGCGGGAATGAAGACTGCTGGGATGGAGGTGACTTCCTGGCAGGCACTGTGTTGAGTGCTTCCCACGCCTCTCCACCTCCCTGTACCACTGGATCCACACAGCAACACTGAACCAGACATTATTACCCTGCTTTACAGAAGAGCAAACAGCTGTTCTGAGAGTCAGGTGATTTGCCCAAGGTCACTAGGTTCTTTTTTTTTTTTTTTTTTTTTGAGACAGAGTCTTGCCCTGTTGCCCATGCTGGAGCGCAATGGCATGATCTCAGCTCACTGCAACCTCTGCCTCCCCGGTTCAAGTGATTCTCCTGCCTCAGCCTTCTGAGTAACTGGGGTTACAGGCTCATGCTACCATACCCAGCTAACTTTTTTATCCTCAGTAGAGGTGGGGTTTCACCATGTTGGCCAGACTGGTATCGAACTCCTGACCTCATGTTCCGCCTGCCTGGGCCTCCCAAAGTGCTAGTATTATAGGCATGAGCCACTGTGCCCGGCCCAAGGTCAGCAGGTTCTAAAGTCATGGAGCCAGTCAAATCCACCTGTTTGCCTCCAGTACCCATGAAGTTAACTGCTACACGACTCTGCCTCCCATCTATGGCAGCCCTGGGGGATCTCACTAGCACATGTAACAGGCCACCAAGTGTTTGCACAGGACTGGTAGTATATTCCATTTCTGGGAAGTCCTAGCCCGCTATGGGTCCTCTAGTGGCAAAGGGTGTAAGTCTTGGTGTGCATGGCCTGTTGGTTTCTCTTCAGGCTTTCCTTCTCCAAGTTAGACTTCCTCATTTCCATCTGCCCTCTCTGGCTCTCCTAGATCCTGACAGTGTAGCACAGTAGACAGAGCACAGGCTTTTGGGGCAGGCAGGTCTGCATTCAAGGCCTTGAGTAGGTTTCTTTATGTCCTTGAGTAGGTTTTGAACCTCTCTCAGTATCTGCTTTTTCATTGTAAAAAGAAGATAAATACAGTCCCTACCTCTTAGGATGATGGATCCCATGGTCCAGGACGTAGTGTAGAATTAGGGTTAAAAATTCAGGCCGGGCCAGAAGTGGTGGCTCATGCCTATAATCCCAGTGCTTTAGGAGGCTGAGGCAGGTGGATCACTTGAGGTTAGGAGTTCAAGACCAGCCTGGCCAACATGATGAAACCCTGTCTCTACTAAAAATACAAAAATCAGCCAGATGTGGCGCTCTCCTGTAGTCCGCTGAGGTACAAGGATCACTTGAAGCCGGGAAGCAGAGGTCGCAGTGAGCCGAGATCATGCCATGGCACTCCAGCCTGGACGACAGAGCAAGACTCTGTCTCATAAAACAAACAAACAAAAACTCCAGCTGGATAGATCGATTCTGACATTTGCATCTGAGCTCTGTTGTTTACAAGCTTTATGAATGGGGCCAATTTACTTCATCTCTCAGAGCCTCAGTTCGACCCCATACGGTTACTCAGATGACCTGAGTTAAGTGCAGTGCAGCGTAGACGCGGGGCAGGCAGGTGCTTGCTGGTAGCAGGAATGGCTGCTATTGTTGACGATACAGGATCTCTGTCCCACATAGGTACTTAAAGTTAGTAAGCAGATACGTAGTGACCGTCCAGATAGATGCCTGTCTCTGACGGTTGAGCCACCCCCGTGGGACAAACGGGTACTGCTTCCATTTCGCAGAGAAAGAGCCTGAGGCCTTGGCGCCTGGACCAGCACCTGCCTCTCCTATTCCTAACTGCATCCTGGGACCTCCTGCTGCCTCGGCCCATTGACCCCTGTCTGGGAAAGAGCTGGCGACCCTCCCCTGGACGGAGCACTGTAGTGAGGCTCTGGGAGCTCTTCCTTCCTGCCCAGCTGGGAATGGTCCTGGCACTGCCTTCCATTTGCTCAGGCCCCTCCACTGCTTCCAGCTCCTCTTTTAGGCAGTACCTGAGAATCCTTATCTCTTTGGCTACCAGGAAGCTCCCTCAGGGCCAGCAGATGGTGCTTTTGTCCCGACAGTTACTGGCCCCTGCTTCCCTGGGCTGCCAGGAAGGGCAGGGCTGGTTTGGCTCAGTTTCTCCCTGGAGCCTTCCTGCACATTAAGGCTTCTCTGGGTGTTCTCCTGTTACAAAGATGAAGAGACTGTGGCAGGGGAGACTTAGGCTTCCGTACATTTCTTTCCCCAGGGGCTTAAGAGAAGCAATCAAATGGTGCTAACTTTCTTTCTTTTCTTTTTTTTTTTTTTTTTTTGAGATGGATTTTCACTCTTACTGCCCAGGCTGGAGTGGAGTGCAATGGTGTGATCTCAGCTCACTGCAACCTCCACCTCCCGGGTTCAAGTGATTCTCCTGCCTCAGCCTCCCAAGTAGCTGGGACTACAGGTGCACACCACCATGCCCAGCTAATTTCTTTTTGTATTTTTAGTAGAGACGGGGTTTTGTCATGTTGGCCAGGCTGGCTGTGAACTCCGGACCTCAGGTGATTGTCACGTTGGTCAGGCTGGTTGTGGGCTCTGGGCCTCCACCTGCCTCAGCCTCCCAAAGTGCTGGGATTACAGGTGTGAGCCACCAGGCCTGGCCTTTCTTAATATTTATAAAACCAAAGTGAAGTCACGCAGAGTGGGCTGTGTGTGTTCTAAGGATCTGCAGTATTTCCGGTTATATTGTTTTCTTCCCTCGCAGAGACAGCCGAGGTGTGGCCCAGCCGGGCGCTCACTCCGTATTACAGGCCCTTCCAGCGCTAGAAGTCTTTTTTTTTTTTGAGACGGAGTTTCGCTCTTGTTACCCAGGCTGGAGTGCAATGGCACGATCTCGGCTCACCGCAACCTCCGCCTCCTGGGTTCAGGCAATTCTCCTGCCTCAGCCTCCTGAGTAGCTGGGATTACAGGCACGCACCACCATGCCCAGCTAATTTTTTTTTGTATCTTTAGTAGTGACGGGGTTTCACCATGTTGACCAGGATGGTCTCGATCTCTTGACCTCGTGATCCACCCGCCTCGGCCTCCCAAAGTGCTGGGATTACAGGCTTGAGCCACCGCGCCCGGCTAGAAGTCTTTATCTTACAGGTTACAAGCATGACCCTTGGGGTACCCTGCAGATCTGTAGCTCCCTGGGACTCAGCTTTTCATGCCATTCTCTCCAGATTAATCCAGGGCTCTGCAGGGCCCATTTATTAAAGACCTGCTGTGTGTACAATCTAGGTGTAGGAGCCAGGGCACTGAAAATGAAGATCATTTCTAAAACAGGCCCAGAGTGGGAAGGGTTAGGTGTCAATTTTGGGGAGGAAAGGGTGATGGGAGCTGCCTCCCCTCTGTCTCCTTCCTTGTCTTCAGGTCTAAAAGCTTCACTTCGCAGTGTGGCCCTCAGCAAGTTCCTTCCTGTCTGTGGTCCAGGATTGACTCAGACAGAGGGGACAGTGTTAGCTCTGAAGATAAAGATCAGAATTGTCCTCATGCCCAGCCCTGCCCACCCCCAACTTCCTGTCCCTCCCTCCTTCACTCCCTTCACCTTCCACTCCAGCCACACTGGCTTCTGTTCAGTTTCCAGAATGTTCCATGCCCCACTTCTACCACACAGTGGGTGCCATCCCTCCTGCTCTAAATGCTCCTCTTTCCCCTCTGCCTCCCCCATCCCTTCCTCCGAGAAGCCCCTGACCCCCACCGCCCTCCATCCTCCCTGCTGTTCAGTCAGGTACCCTTTCCTTTTCTATAGCTTTCCTTATAGGATGAGGGTTCACTGCACCCCCATTCCTAGGGCTGAGTGTCTAGTTAGCAACATCAGTCCTGAGAATGCAGCTCCAAATCTGCTCTGCATATCCCTGACTCCCCAGGGTGGAGGAAAAGCAGGTGCCAGTGATGCTGGGTGACATTGTCAATGTTTAAGAAACTTAGTACCATTTGATGACTTCAGGCCTTTGGGAAATGAAATCCGTGGAAGACTACACCTCCCCTGCCTCAGTTTCCCCTCTTTGGGGAGAGGCCTAATGGCTGGACAACACAGCCTGGGTCTGAATCTGGGCTCTGCCACTGGCCTGCTCTGTGGCCTTTGGCAAGGCCTTGGGCCTTCTCTGAGGCCTTGCATCCCTTCCTTCTAAGCCTCAGTTTCTCAACTGTAAAATGGGGATAATAGGACCTCAGAGGATTGTAAGGATTTAGTTCATTTGTATACAGAAAGCACTTGGAATGGCACCCAGCACATAGGAAGTGCTCAATAGTAATGAAGGTAGGTGATGGCGAAGATTCTTTCTAGAGCTAGCCTTCTGTAACACACAGACTCGGCCTGGTCAGATCACAGTCTTGAGATCTCATTTTTTTTGAGACAGAGTTTCGCTCTGTGACCCAGGCTGGAGTGCAGTGGCATGATCTCAGCTCGCTGCAACCTCTGCCTCCTGGGTTCAGGCAATTCTCCTACCTCAGCCTCCTGAGTAGCTGGGATTACAGGCATGCACCACCATGCCCTGCTAATTTTTTGTATTTTTAGTAGAGATGGGGTTTTGCCCTGCTGGCCAGGCTGGTCTCGAACTCCTGACCTCATGATCCACCCACCTCAGCCTCCCAAAGTGCTCGGATTACAGGCATGAGCCACCACGCTCGGCATGAGATCTTAAAGTTGGGTGCATCTGTTCTTACAGAATAATTTTCCTAGTCTTCTGGAGCTGGGAGAGGAATTTCTTTTGGGCCACAGAGCAGACTTGAATTTCTTTTGGGCTCACTGCATACTTGACCTCCCAGGCTCAAGTGATTCTGTGCCCGGCATGAGATCTTCTTAAAGTTGGGTGCATCAGTCCTTACAGAATAATTTTACTCCAGCTCCTCTGGAGCTGGGAGAGGAATTTCTTTTGGGCCACAGAGCCTTGTAGTTCACTCTGGTCCTGGGCCCTGTAGGTAAAGGTGAAGCATTTCAGCGCTAGCTCTGGATTTCATCTGGCCCCACGTGTGAACATTTCTCACAAGCCCAAACAGTTCCCAGCTGAAGGCCCATGCCCCCAGCGGGAAGGTTGGGGGCACTGATTTTGGAGGTGGGTTTGAAATTTAATTCCAGTTTTGCCACTTGCTATTTGTGGAATCTTGATCAACATAATTTATTTCTGAGCCTTGTTTTCTCGTCTGCGAAATGAGGATACAGTATCTGTTCCAGAGGCTGTTGTGAAGTCCGGATAAGGTCATGTGAGATGGTTGGCATAGGGCCTGGCACATAGTTGGTTGGTAGTCAAGAGTAACTCTTCTAGAAATGCTTTTTCCTCCTCTGCCAGAGTTCTTCGCTCCCCTCCCCTCCCCTCTCCTGTCCCCTTCTCTCCTCTCCTCTCCCTTCCTCTCTTTCCCCTTCCCTCACCTTCTCTCCACTCCCCTGCCCTCCCCTCCCCTTCCTATCCCCTCCCCTCCTTGCCCTCCTTTTCCTTCCCCTCCCCTCTCCTCCCATCTCCCCTCCCCTTCCCTTCCTCTTTCTTCCTTTTTTCCTCCTTCCCTTCCTTCCTTCTCTCTCTCTCTCCCCCTCTCCCTCTCTCCCTCTCTCTCTCTCCCCCCCACCCCCCATCTCACCCCACCCCCACCTGTCTTTTTTGTCAGGATCTTGCTCTGTCCCCCATGCTAGAGTGCAGTGGCATCTCAGCTCACTGCATACTTGACCTCTCAGGCTCAAGTGATTCTCCCACCTGAGCCTCCCAAATAGCTGGGACTATAGGTGCACTCCACCACGCCTGGCTAATTTTTTTACTTTTTGTAGAGATGGGGTCTTACTTTGTTGGCCAGCTTGTTCTTGACCTCCTGGGCTCAAGCAGTCTTCCCCCTCAACTTCCTAAAGTGTTGGGATCACAGACATGAGTCACTGCACCCAGCCCAGTGTTCTTTTTTGCAGGTGGTGAGGTCACCTCTTGCCTTTCCACCCAGGCCAAAAACCCAGGCCTTCTTTGCAAACCTTGCCCATGTCTGCACCAGCACACTGCCTCTGCCCCAGGCATGTGGAATCTCCCTCCCAGCCTGAACCCTCAATCCTTTGAGTAAACCTTGAGGGCCCTCATTGACCACCAGACTCCATTGAAGCTCCCAATTGGGGGTTCCTGGCCTCTCAAAGTCTCTGGGCCACCCTACCCCCACCTTAGCCATCTCCACGCCCACCTTCACTCACTCAGGGCCTGGGGCTTGGCCCCACCTTTGCTTGGCGAACCCAGCTCATGCTTTGTATTCAGCCGGGGTCCCTTCCCTTTGGATGCTCTCGATGCAGCCTCCTGCCATCTTGAGGCAGCTGTCCTTTTTTTTTTTTTAAGACAGTCTCACTCTGTCACCCAGGCATTGTGCAGTGGTGCCATCTGGGCTCACTGCAACCTCCACCTCCCAGGATCAAACCATTTTCCTACCTCAGCTTCCCAAGTAGATGTGATTACAGGCACCCACCATTACACCCAGCTAATTTTTGTATTTTTAGTAGAGACAAGGTTTCACCATATTGGCTAGGCTGGTCTTGAACTCCTGACCTCAAGTGATCCACCTGCTATGGCTTCCCAAATTGCTGGGATTATAGGCATGAGCCACCGTGCCTGGCCCGTCTGCCCTTTGCTCTGTGTGCTTTTTGATGTCCCGAAGTAGAGACCAGTTCCAGGAGAGGAGGCTGTATTTTAAGGATGTAGAGGGCATTAAAAAGGGTAAAATATTGTAGCCAGGTACAGTGGCTCCTGCCTGTAATTGCAGCACTTTGGGAGACCAAGACTGGTGGATTGCTTGAGCCCAGGAATTTGAGACTTGCCTGGTTAACATAGGGAGACCTCATCTTTACAAAAAACAAGAATTTTCTGGGCGTGGTGGTGTGCACCTGTAGTCTCAGCTAGTGGGGAGGCTGAAGCGGGAGGATGACTTAAGCCCAGGAGTTAAGGCTGCAGTGAGCTGTGATGGCGCCACGCACTTCAGCCTGAGCCACGGAGCAAGACCCTGTCTCAGAATTTTAAAAAAGTAGATGATTGCAGAAACCCAGAAAAATAGCCAGAAGGATTTTGTTGTTATTTTTCCTTAATGTAAGGCACACCGAGCTGTCACCCTGTAGGAAAGTCTCAGTGGCTTTCCTCTTTGCACTTGGCATGAAGCCCACTCTCCTTCCCGAGGCCCTCAGGCCCCCCTACCTGTCCCCAGCCACCCTCCCTTTGCTCTCTCTCTAGCCACAACACCTGCTTTCCCCTCTGCTCCCACAGTGTCCCAGCTCCAGTGTCCCAAGAAATCATCCCCATGTGAGCCCCCCACCCACTCACTCCGCTTCCCATCCAGGCCTCTTCTGATTGCAGAGCAGATTCCCTGCATTCCACAAAAGGGTCCCGATCCAGACCCCCAGAGAGAGTTCTTGGATCTCGCACAAGAAATAATTCAGGGCGAGTCCTTAGGGTAAAGTGGAAGCAAGTTTATTAAGAAAGTAAAGGAATAAAAGAATGGCTGCTCCATAGACAGAGGGCTGCTTGTTGCCCATTTTTATAGTTATTCCTTTTTTTCCTTTTTTTTTTTTGAGACAGAGTCTCACTCTGTCACCCAGGCTGAAGTGCAATGGTACCATCTTGGCTCACTGCAACCTCTGCCTCCCGGGTTCAAGTGATTCTCCTGCCTCAGCCTCCAGAGTAGCTGGGACTACAGGCGTGAGCCACCGCACCCGGCCTATGGTTATTTCTTGATGATATGCTAGACAAGGGGTGGATTATTCATGCCTCCCCTTTTTAGACCATGTAGGGAACATCCCGACGTTGCCATGGCATTTGTAGACTGCCATGGTGCTGGTGGGAGTGAAGCAGTGAGGATGACCAGAGGTCATTCTCGTGGCCATCTTGGTTTTGGTGGGTTTTGGCTGGCTTCTTTACTGTAACCTGTTTTATCAGCACGGTCTTTATGACCTGTACCTTGTGCTGACCTCCTGCCTCATCCTGTGACTTAGAATGCCTGACTGTCTGGGAATGCAGCCCAGTAGGTTTCAACCTAATTTTACCCAGCTCTTATTCAAGATGGAGTTGCTCTGGTTCACGTGCTTCTGATGCTAGGAAGGAGTGTGGGTGCCAACTGCCCCCTGGGAGGAGTGAAGGCACAAAGTGGCACCTCCCTGGCCTGGCCTCCCTTCTTCCTCCTCCTCCACTCCTGGAGTTGGTGACATGTCTTTCAATAGACATTTCTGAGGCCCTCAGAGGTGCCGGGTTGGGGGGCCTCCTGCGTTTTCTGCCCCCGAAGCTTTCCTACCCCTGTGATGCTCATGTTCACAGACCTCTTCTCCCCCACTTGTTGTGCCACAGGTGATTCTCCTAGGTCACTGGCTGCTGACAATCTGGTAAGTGACTCTGTGGGTTTCTGCGTGTCTCCTGTGGTCTCTGGATTAGCTTCTGGTTCTGCCGTGTTTTAGCCAGGTCACTTTGGGCCAAACAGCTCTGCCTCTCAGGGTCTTGATTTCCATCTGTACAGTGGGCATGAGGATGGCACACCTGCAGGAACTGGGAGGAAGAAGTAGAAGGGCCCGTCAGAGCTCCCAGGGCTTGCCCCACAGCGAGGCCTCAGCCTTGCAAGTGTGATTTTCACCTTTACCATCTCCTTTTTTTTTTTTGAGATGGAATCTTGCTCTGTTGCCCAGCCTGGAGTGCAGTAGCACAGTCTCAGCTCACTGCAACATCCGCCTCCTAGGTTCAAGCGATTCTTCTACCTCAGCCACCCAAGTAGCTGGGACTAGAGGCACGCGCCACCACACCCAGCTAATTTTTGTATTTTAGTAGAGACCGAGTTTCACCACATTGGCCAGGATAGTCTCGATCTCTTGACCTCGTGATCCACCCGCCTCGGCCTCCCAAAGTGCTGGGATTACAGGCCTGAGCCACCGCGCCCGGCCTATCATCTCTTTTATCTGTTGAGCTTCTGGAGAGAGTTCTCTGCTAAACCAAGACTGGAAGCCACTGAGCTCACGTGTGCACACTGCAAACCTGGAAGTGCCCAGCGCGACAGCTGTGAGTAACGTGAACAGTAACCATCGTGGTTTTAGGGCAAAAATACAGATTTCTTAGTCACGCTTCCCAAGATTCTGAGTTGGCGATTCTGGGTTGAAACCCAAGCACCTGCTTTCTTTTTATTTATTTATCTTTTTTTTTTTTTGAGATGGAGTCTAGCTCTGTCGCCCAGGCTGGAGTGTAGTGGCACAATCTCGGCTCACTGCAACCTCTGCCTCCTGGGTTCAAGTGATTCTCCTGCCTGAGCCTACTGAGTAGCTGAGACTACAGGCATGCGCCACCATGCTTAACTAATTTTTGTATTTTTAGTACAGACAGGGTTTCACCATGTTGGCCAGGCTGGTCTGGAACACCTGACCTCAGGTGATCCACCCACCTCGGCCTCCCACAGTGCTGGGATTACAGGCGTGAGCTACCATGCCTGACAGCACCTGCTTGCTTTTTTTTTTTTTTTTTAATCTTTTCCTACAGTCTAGCATGTGAACCTACTTTCTTACAAGCAAAAGATAAGATGGTTTATTCGAAGACCTATTGAATCCATTGACACTAAAAACCTGCCTTGCACATGTCTTCTGCATGTTGCCCTTTGGTGAATGTCATAAATCTAAGAAGTGGTCGCTGCATGCAGGGTCAGGCAAGGCCCAGTGGGTTTAGAAATAAATGAGGTAGACTCAGTCCTGGTCCTTCTGGGTCTTCTCTACAGCACAGCAGGGTGACAAGAGCATGGCCTCTCCAGCCAGACTCCAAATTCCAGCCTCACTGCTCAGCAGCTGTGTGAGCTTGGGCAAGTTACTTAACCTCTCTGTGCCTCAGTTTCCTCATCTATAAAATTAGGATAACAATAATACTTCCTGCCTAGGGTTGTTAACATAAATGCACATAAATGAGTTAATTTAAAGCAGTTAGAACCAGCCGGGCACAGTGGCTCACGCCTGTAATCCCAGCACTTTGGGAGGCCGAGGGGGGCGGGTAGATCATGAGGTCAGAAGTTCGAGACCATCCTGGTCAGGATGGTGAAACCCCATCTCCTATTAAAAATACAACAATTAGCTGGCGTGGTGGTGTACGCCTCTAATCCTAGCTACTCAGGAGGCTGAGGCAGAAGAATCGCTTGAACCCAGGAGGCAGAGCAACGTTGAAGTGAGCCGAGATTTTGCCACTGCACTCCAGCCTGACTGACAGAGCGAAACTCCGACAAAAAAAAAAATAATAGAACCATGCCAGGTACTAGCAAGTGCTCTGTGTGAACAAATCAGTCAACAATGCCAGTTAGTAGGCAGTGCTCTAAAAGGTAGAATCGGGTGGGCCTTGTGTTAGGAAAGTGATGAGGTCATACTTAGCATTGGGGGGTGAGGGAAGGAGTCTCAGAGCGAACGTTCGAGCTGCCGCTCAATGACAAAAGGGGGCCAAGTGTCAGAGTAGAGGGCGCCCACTGCATGGGGCTGTGGCTGGGAGGTCAGGGAGGGCGGGGCTGGGGCTGGGGTCCCACGGGCCCCGTAAGCCCTGGTGAAGAGTCTGCATTTATTCCAAATGGGATGGAAAACTGTTGGAGGATTTTTAGCAGAGGATTGACAGCATTTGACTACACTACCAGTTGCTATTTAGAGAACAGAGTGGCAGTCAGGAGGCTGTCATCTGGCAGGAGAGGGAGGTGCTTGGGACCAGCAGGGACACAGCCAGATCCAGGGTCTGGGTGGGAGGTGAGCCCATGGGATTTGCTGGCGCACAGCCAGGTGGCCTCAAAGACTAAGGTCTGTTCTGGGAGGAGGCCCTGAGACCCCCTGGCGCAGGAGGGAGGTGACCTGCAGGTTGGTGGCCACCTGACGGGACTAAGCTACCTCTTCCAACAGGGGCTGCATCGTGTTCTCAGGCTCCTATGCCTGGGCCAACTTCACCATCCTGGCCTTGGGCGTGTGGGCTGTGGCTCAGCGGGACTCCATCGACGCCATAAGCATGGTGAGCTGGGGTGGGGTAGAGGTGGCAGGGCGGGGTCCGAAGCACAGGGCGAGACACAGCCTGGCTCTGCCTCCCTGTCCCATCCCAATCTTCCCTCTCTTCCTGGGGCCACCACTGCCCATTGTCTAAAGCCTTGTTCTTCAGCCTCCCAGGTGTCAGCCCATGCCTGTCTTTGGGAGCGAGCATGCTGCTCTTGCCTGGCTTAGAGAAGCCCAGGTCTGCCATTATCTCCCCCAGGAAAGCCAAGGGGTGCCCCAGATTGGCCACTCTGCAAGAGCAATGGAGCATTCCCTGTAACCTGCCTCTGGGGCTCTCTTTTAGGGGAGGGGACATGGAGACCCGGCCAAGGGGGCACACCACTACATTAGGAAGGAGAGGTGACCCAGGCTGACCGAAACCTCCCACAGGGGATGCTTCTTAGCACCCACCAAACCCCGTGGGGCAGCGCGCACCCCCTGCACCGACTCTTCAAGACTTGGCCAGGGCTCGGGGTGGCTGAGGAGTGAGAAGGGATTTTCTTTTTCTTTTTTTTTTTTTTTGTTCTGAGACAGAGTCTTGCTCTGTCGCCCAGGCTAGATTGCAGTGGTGCGATCTCAGCTCACTACAACCTTCGCATGCCAGGTTCAAGTGATTCTCCTGCCTCAGCCTCCCAAGCGGCTGGGACTACAGGCATGTGCCATCATGTGTGGCTAATTTTTTGTATTTTTAGTAGAGATGGGGTTTCACCTTATTGGCCAGGCTGGTCTCGAACTCCTGACCTCATGATCTACCTGCCTTAGCCTCCCAAAGTGCTGGGATTACAGGCACGAGCCACCGTACCTGGCCCTGAGAAGGGATTTTCTTCGTGTTGGAGGCAGACTGGGTGAACTCCAAGGAACCTTCCTTTATGGAGGTTCTAGAGCCAAGTCTTGTGCCCATCATGGTCTTGGAGGTGATGGAAAATGGGTGGGGAGGGAGGCTCTGTGGAACCGAGACCTGAGCCCCCTGCGTCCCTGCCCCTAGACTGCAGTATCAGCCAGCCGCTGCCCCATGAGTCCTGCCTGCTTGCTTGCTCCGTTTTCCAGCAAGCCCCAAGGACACAGTAGGGCATGAAACAGCTTCGCATCTGGTACATGGTGGGGAGCCACAGGACATGGCAGGGCTCTTGTGCTCATCAGTGCATGTGTCTTGCAGTTTCTGTGTGGCTTGCTGGCCACCATCTTCCTGGACATCGTACACATCAGCGTCTTCTACCCGCGGGGAAACCTCACGGACACGGGCCGCTTCGGCGCGGGCATGGCCATCCTCAGCTTGCTGCTCAAGCCGCTCTCCTGCTGCTTCATCTACCACATGTACCGGGAGCGCGGGGGTGAGCTCCTGGTCCACACTGGTGAGGCCACCACCTCTGGCCAGCTCCCCACCGCTCCTGTCTCTCCCTTGCCTGGCCCCCAGCCTCTCCCCCAGTGAGCCAGCCTTACCCCATGGGGCCAGCGCTCAAGGTGCAGGAAGAGCATGGCATGGGTACTCTGTACCAGGCTAGAGGAGTCCAAGCTCCTGGTCTCTGCTGCAGGAGCCCAGGGGTCCCCTGACTGTCCTGGTCTGCTGTGACCTTCCCCTGCTGTGACGCTAAGGCTAGGCCCTTCTCTCAGCCTAGAGCACAGGCACAGCTGGGGTGCCATTTAGTTCCCAGGGGCAGCCCTGGGCTGTCTCCAGCGTGAGGGCCACCGGCACCTACAGGTCTCCTCTCTGTTCTCACCGGGCCCCAACACTGGAACCCCATTTCCTGCCACGTGGGGTCTTTCCTCTCCTTCGGCAGAGATTGTGCTAGGTAGCCAAGGGAGAGCCTGCTCTAGCGTAGGCTGTGGGAGCCCAGCCAAGATGGCCCTGAACTGTGGGCACTCTCCCTACCCACCAGTCCCTCCCCACTCGCTCATCCTCACCCCCACCCCGCCCTCTCCCACGCCCTCTCCTGTACCCCTTCTGCTGGTGGCCGAGCTGTTTGCCTGCTCTCTGACACCTCTGTCTCTCCTTTCTCTTTGAGAGGAGTGGAGGGAGGTGGTGGGGTGTGGCCTTCTACCTTTCACTCCTGAGAAGAGAGGCCTCAGGTGGCCTGTGACTGCCACCAGCTGGTCGAGGGTAAGAATGGCCTGGGGCTGCCCCCAGGGAAGGGGTGCCAGAATGTATCTCCCATTGGACAGATGAGGAAACTGAGGCCCACAGCCCTTGGGACGTGCTCAAGGTCTCAGGATGGATGTGCAGAGGAGGGGATGAGCGTGAGGAGTGTGGGGTGTTTGGAGCTACAGTCCTTCCTTGGACTCAGCCCCAGCCTCCGAGGCCGTCTGGATACAGTAATCTGGTGTCCTCCTGCCTGAGAGGGGAGCTGGAGAGGAGTGTGTGGGCCCGGGGCTGGTGTCCCTCTGCCCAGGTTCCTGAGCACTTGCTGCCTGAGGAACCACCCCATGGCACAGTGGCCTGGAGCCTGGCTTTGGGCTCGGCTGCCTAGGCGTGGGTCCCAGCATCATCGCTTCGAGCTGTGTGATCTCAGCAAGTCAGTTCATCTCTTTGACCCACAGTTTCCTCATCTGCAAAGTGGGGATGATACCCGCTGCACAGGGGTACGGGAGGATTGAATGAATGATACACGCTAAAAGCTTAGTGCCTGGGGCTGCTGCCTCTGTCTCTGTCGTGGTGTCAGGATGCCCAGCCCCAGGGTGGCAGGGGTGGATCTTGCGCTGGACTCAGCAGAACATTTTGAGTTCTCCCCATTCACTTTTCTTTCCCACCATGTCCCCTGTCACCCAGGTTTCCTTGGATCTTCTCAGGACCGTAGTGCCTACCAGACGATCGATTCACCAGAGGCACCCGAAGATCCCTTTGCAGTCCCAGAGGGCAGGGGTCAAGATGCCCGAGGGTACTGAAGCCAGCCACACTGCCTCCGGCCCCACCCCAGGTTCTAGGGATGCTCCTGACCTCCATCTCTGGGACCTAACATGGAATGTGTCTCCAGCCCACAGGTTACCTGAACCAAGTGCCTTGAGAGGCCAGGAACCCCCATGGGCCACCCACTGCACACACACTCCTGTCCCAAACTCCCTGAGGCCTCCCTCCCTTCAGGGCATCTGCTGGTTCCCAGGTTAGAATGAAGATCTTTCTTCACCTCCTACCCCATCAAGGCACCACAGAGGCCCCCAGCCGAGTCCTGCCTGACTGTGGCAGGCTCAGGCCTGGTGATGTCTGTTTGTCAGGCTTTGGGGGAAGCCCTAGAGCTTCAGGTCTGCTCAGCCCCAGTAGCAGTCTGGCATGGGAGTGAGGTCCTGTGCTTCTCACTGCCTGGTCATGTGGTACCTAGCGATACAGGGCTGGAGGCCAGAGGCATCAGCAACACTGACCCACCACAGCCTCCAGCCTCCCTTTTTGGAGCCACAGCATTAAAGTTTGGGGAGTTCTGTAGATGGGCTGTGTTTTGAGCCACTTTCAGTCTCCTGGCTGGTGTGGGGCCTGGCCTTGTTCCTGGGAAGATTTCTCCTGCCAATTCCCAGGTGGAGCCTGCGCTGGGCCACCCCATTCTGTGGCCCATTCTGGGCCACCCTCCTTCTGGCAGGAGGAAATGGGCATGTTTGTTGGCTGAGCTGGGCTTCTGCCTGACTCTGGCCTAGCAGAGGCCACAGCAGAGAGACACTGCTGGGTGTGGTGCGTGGCATCCATTTCTCTGAACCAGATGACCCAAGCACTAGTTTGAATCCTGCTCTGCCACTTACTAGCTGCATGCCTTCAGTGTCTTCTAGAAAGGGTGGGTGTCTGCTCCAGGTGTAAAGTGTCTGGTGTGAGGAGGGCTCCCTAAATGATGGCGAAGTTGTTACTGGACTTGCTCCTTGCACAGTGATGATGCTGGGTTAGGCAGCAGGGGGGAACTTCCTGGCAGCCGCTGTGTCTGGTCACAGCTGACTTGGGCTGACTCATCCAGAAGCTCCCCAGGGCCCGGACCTTCCCCACTGACAGGTCTGGCTCTCCACAGCTTGCTCTTCTGCCCCCTGGGCCCCAAGTGCCAGGGCTTTCCGAGGCCATCCTGGCTTGTCCCTGGCACAGGGTCAAGGCCTAGTGCACAGCCCCCATCATTCACTTGTGTCCATCTGTCAATCAAAAGAGGCTCAGTACCTGCCTGGTGCTGAGTGGGCTGGGGGCTGCAGTGGTGACCTTTGGAGCCTGCTCTCTCGACCTAGGAGTCTTCCCACCTGGAGGATGACAGACGGGGCAAGAGCCCCAAAAGAAGGGGACATGGGCCTCTGGGCCAGGAAGGAAGACTGCTGTGGGGAAGGGGCTGTGCTCCGGGGGCTGCCAAGCAGCAGCAGTTGTGAGAAATTGGAAACAGCCTCGCTGTCAGGAGACAGACCAGTAAGCCACAGTCCATTCATTATAGGGAATGTGGACCAGTAAGCCACGGTCCATTCATTATAGGGATTGTGGACCAGTAAGCCACGGTCCATTCATTATAGGGAATGTGGACCAGTAAGCCACAGTCCATTCATTATAGGGAATGTGGACCAGTAAGCCACGGTCCATTCATTATAGGGATTGTGGACCAGTAAGCCACGGTCCATTCATTATAGGGAGCACAGAGCAGTAAGCCACTGTCCATTCATCATATGGAGTACAGTGCAGTAAGGCACGGTCTGTTCATCGTATGGAACCCGGTGCAGCAGTTACAGCAGATAAACCAGACCTACTCCTACCAACGATGGTCCCCACAAATATGAACAAAGCAGATTGCACAATGGCATTGGGATGAATTTTCAGACCTCACAGCTTTGGTGTGTGTTGTTCCTGGGTGTATGTGCAGTAAAATAGAAAAGCAGGGACTGGAAGGACACCTGTCAAGTTCATGACTGAAGCCATCCTGGGTGGAGGGGGGAGTGTGGCCTGAGGGGAGTGGGACTAAGACCCAAGTCCATTTCTCTTGTGTACACGCCTTCCTGGCCCCGGGAAGTCTTGTTGAGTGCCTGCATCCTGAACGTGTCAGATTCCCAAAGGGAATGAGAAGCCAGGGCAGGGGCTTGGCCCAGGCAATGGGGAGCAGATGATGGAGCCTGGACCACCCAGAGGGGAGAGTGTATCTAGAGGCCTTGATTCCTCATCGTCCCAGATCCCCAGGTTGAACTGGCTCTGGGGGAGAGGACAGAGGAAAGCTCCTGTCTTGGGGGTGCCCCAGAAGCAGAGCCTGTGATGAAAGCGAGGGAGCTGGGTTTTCCAGTCATTGGCCAGGAGCCACTCAGGGAGTGGGAGAGGGTGACTTAGATTTGCAGGCACCATGACCCCTGACCATGCAGACAGCTGGGACCCCGAGAGCCATCAGAGGCAGACAAATAGGGAGGGAGGCACCCATGCGCCTGCCCCTTCCACACAGTGGGCCGTTAAGGGAGAGCTTCTAACGTACAACAAACACCACAGAGCCCACTGTGAGTGAGGCCGTGTTCCAGAGGCAGGGGATGCCAGGGTTCGGGAAAAGTCACTGGGGCATTCCATTTAGCATGAGACATTCTAGGCAGCAAGACAGCTAACAAGGCCTGAGGCAAGAGTGACTGAGCAGAGGGCGGGAGTGGGAGGGAAGAAGATAATGAGGTCAGGAGGTGGCCAGGGTCAGATGTGCAGGCTTAGCAGGTCATTCTGAGGACTCCAGCTCTGGCTGGATGAGATGGGAGCCCCGGAGGGTGTTGGGCAGAGCTGGACAAGGTCTGCCTTACATTCTTTTTGTTTTGTTTTGAGACAGAGTTTCCCTTTTGTGTGGGCTGGAGTACAATGGTGTAATCTTGGCTCACTGCAGCCTCTCCCTCCTGGGTTCAAGCTATTCTTCTGTCTCAGCCTCCTGAATAGTGGAGATTACAGGTGCCCATCACCATGCCTGGCTAATTTTCATTTGTTTGTTTGTTTTTTGAGATGGAGTTTTGCTCTTGTTACCCAGGCTGGAGTGCAATGGCGCGATCTCGGCTTACCGCAACCTCCGCCTCCTGGGTTCAAGCAATTCTCCTGCCTCCGCCTCTGGAGTAGCTGGGACTACAGGCATGTGCCACCATGCCCAGCTAATTTTTGTATTTTTAGTAGAGATGGGGTTTCACCATATTGACCAGGATGGTCTCAATCTCTTGACCTTGTGATCCACCCGCCTTGGCCTCCCAAAGTGCTGGGATTATAGATGTGAGCCACCGCACCCAGCTAATTTTTGTATTTTTAATAGAGATGAGGATCACCATGTGGGCCAGGCTGGTCTTGAACTCCTGGCCTCAGGTGATCTGCCCACCTCAGCCTCCCAAAGTGCTGGGATTACAGATGTGAGCCACCATGCCTGGCCTGCATTCTAAAAGTACTATATTGGTGACTTGGACGGAGGTAGAGGTGGGGGCGGTGACAAATGGTCAACTCTTGGGCACTCTCAGAAGGCAGAGCCGCAGGACCTTCAATCGGCTGGATGGAGGAGGCAGAGAGAAGCCAGGGACTGCAAGGTGTGGTCCTGAGAGAAGGCTGGAACTGCCACTAACCAGGAGGGAGGTGGTGGAAGGGCAGGTCCAGGACAAGGCCAGGACTTCAGCTGTGAATGGGCTGCATTGTGCTGCTAACGAGGTTTTCCAACCAAACATTCTCACCACCATGGAACCTTTTTTTATTTTTCTCGGTCTGTCACCAGGATGCAGTGCAGTGGCTCAATCTCAGCCCACTGCAGCCTCCACCTCTCATGTAACTTAAAAGCCCTGTGTCTATAGGGACTCGGAAGTAGCACACCCTGCAGGTTTGTCTAATGTCTGACATTCTAGAGACTGTCAATTACAGGAAGCAAATTCCTCTTGCCTCTGGTCTCCTGCTGGAGAGGGCCCCTGTTAGTCTGTTCTCATGCTGCTAATAAAGACTATCAGAGACTTGGTAATTTATAAAGGTGAGAGGTTTAATGGACTCACAGTTTCATGTGGCTGAGAAAGCCTCATCATCACTTCAGAGGCAAATGAGGAGCAAAGTCACGTCTTACATGGTGGCAGGCAAGAGATAGAGCCCTTGCCGGGGAACTCCTATTTATAAAACCATCAGATCTCGAGACTTACTCACCATCCCCAGAACAATATGGGGAACCACCCCCATGATTCAAGTATGTCTACCTGGCCCTGCTCTTGACATGTGGGGATTATTACAATTCAAGGTGAGATTTGGGTGGGGACAAACCATATCAGGGCTGTTTGCAAATCTGTTTCTTGTTTTCACAAAGCTGAGCCTTCCAGATGAGGAAGCCAGAGAAATTGCCCCACAGATGTCACTGCCTTCTCCTGTTGGCCAGAACTAGACCAAAGCTGCAGTACCTACAGGGCCTCTCACCTCAGGCCTGTTCTCCGTCTCCAGAGTGGCCTGGAAATTCCTGCTCTCATGCTGTGTCTCTAAACTGGCTCTGGAGTCAGTGAGCCTTGGTTTAAGTCCCCTATGCGCTCTGTAACCGGCTGTGTAAGAGACACTATCTCTTAACCTCACTGTGCCTCAACTTCCTCCTTTGAAAATGGGGACCGTAATAGTGCCTGACTCAGGTATTAGGAGTGAAAATGGTGCAACACAAGTGTTTAATAAATGTTAGATCTTATTATCTGTACTACTGTATCATCATTCAGAGAGGGAAGGAGTCCAAGTGGCCTGTGACTGGTATTGGTCGATCAAGGGCAGGAGTGGCCTGGAGCCTACCCTGCTGACCTCAGCTCTGCCCAGACCTGACCCAGGTGAGGGGTGCCAGAATGTTTCTCCCATTGGACAGACAAGGAAACTGAGGCTGGCAGCCCTTGGGACTTGTTCAGGGTCCCAGGATGAATGTGCAGAGGAGGGGATGGGTGTGAGGAGTGTGGAATACTTGGGGCCCTACAACCCTGTCTTGGACCCAGCCCCAGCCTCCGGAGCTGTCTGAATACAGTGATGTGGTGTCCTCATACTTGGGAGGGCAGCTGGAGAGGCATGCGTGGGCACCAGGCTGGTGTCCCTCTGCCCAGGTTCCATGGGGAAGCCCATGTCACATTGGCCTGGAGCCTGGCTTTGGGCTCGGCCTAGGCATGGGTCTCGGCATCATCAGCTTTGAGCTGTATGGTCTTGGGCAAGTCAGTTAATCTCTTTGACCCAATTCTATGAACATTTCTTGAGTGCTTTCTACAAGTTTTCAAAAGATTGGAACAATTTTCAGGAAATAAAATGGATTTTCTTCACTAGCAACAGAACTCAGGACCCAGTTCTCCAAGTGGTCGGGCGCTTTTGTGCATACCTCTCAGTCTATCTACAGAATCAACAGGTTGTCATACAACGTTATCATGTCTGAGTCCAGGCACAGTGGCTCACGCCGGTAATCCCAACACTTTGCGAGGTCAAAGCAGGCATATCACGAGGTCAGGAGTTAGAGACCAGCCTGACCAACATGGTGAAACACTGTCTCTAATAAAAATACAAAAATTAGCCAGGTGTGGTGATGCGTGCCTGTAATCCCAGCTACTCAGGAGGCTAAGGCAGGAGAATCGCTTGAACCCAGGAGGCGGAGGTTGCAGTGAGTGGAGATCGTGCCAGTGCACTCCAGCCCGGGTGACAAGAATGAGACTCCTTCTCAAAAAAAAAAATTATCACGTCTGAGATGAAAATTCAGTATCACAGATATGAACTTGAGGGAAACTTAGATCTCCCCTAGCCCAGTGGTTTTAAAAATACTTTATTTCAAGACCAGGCACAGTGGTTCACATCTGTAATCCCAGCACTTTGGGAGGCCAAGGCAGGGGGATCACCTGGAGTCAGGAGCTTGAGACCAGCCTGGTCAACATGGCAAAACCACGTCTTTACTAAAACTACAAAGATTAGCCTGGCATGGTGGCTTGTGCCTGTGGTCCTGGCTACTCAGGAGGCTGAGGTGAGAGAATCACTTGAACCTGGGAGGCAGACGTTGTAGTGAGCTGAGATTGCACCACTGCACTCCAGCCTGGGTGACAGAGTGAGACTCTGTCTCAAAAAAAAAAAACACAAAGATTTCAAATCCTTTGTTCAAAAGAAATATTCAGTATATAAGAGGCAGCAGGTCTGCTCAAGAATCCTTTCATCACTACTAGGGAACCCCGGGATCCCCAGAGCATAATGTGAAAGCTGATCTCCTGGATCCTAAATCTCCTAGACACAGGCCCATAGAGGGCCTTGGAAAATGGCACATGGAGACTTGATTTCAGAGCTGAAATACAGCAATGCAGAAATTAGGATTCCTAGTGGAGTTTTAAAAGAAAGAAACAGAAGTACAAGTGAAAAATACAGTGATTGAAATCAGAAAATCGATGGCTAGGTTAATTCATAGAATAGATACATCTGAAGAGAGAATTAGTAGCCTGGAGGGTAGATTTGAGGAAATCACTCAGAATGCAGTAGAAAGAGATAGAAAATACAAAAAAGAAGTTAAGGCACAGGCCAAATGCTGTAGCTCACGCCTGTAATCCTAGCACTTTGGGAGGCTGAGGCTGTTGGATCACAAGGTCAGGAGTTTGAGATCAGCCTGGCCAACATGGTGAAACCCCGTCTCTACTAAAAATACAAAAATTAACTGGGTGTGGTGGCAGGCACCTGTAACCCCAGTTCTTGGGAGGCTGAGGCAGGAGAACTGCTTGAACCCTGGAGGTGGAGGTTGCAGTGAGCTGAGATTGTGCCACGGCACTCCAGCCTGGGCCACAGAGCAAGATTCCATCTTGAAAAAAAAAAAGTTAAGACACAAGGATAGAGTGAGAAGGAACAAGATATATATATATAGTCAGAGTTCCTGAAGGAGATGGTGGGAGTGAAGCAACATTCAAAGAGATAGTGTCAGAATATTTTCCAAAATGGAAAGACAGCAAAGCTCAGATTGCAGAAGCCAAACAATTCCGAAACAGAAAAAGTGAAAAGAGGCCAGGTGCAGTGGCTCACACCTGTTACCCCAGCACTTTGGGAGGCCAAGTTGGCTGGATCATTTGAGCCCAGGAGTTGGAGACCAGCCTGGGCAACATGGTGAAACCATCTCTACAAAAGATACAAAAATTAGCCTGGAGTAGTGGTGAATGCCTGTAGTCCCAGCTACTCAGGAGGCTGAGGTGGTAGGATCACCTGCACCCAGGGAGATCGAGGCTGCAGTGAGCCATGATGGTGCCACTGCACCCCAGCCAGCCTGGATGACAGAGAGTCATTCTAACAGAACATGATTCATTCAATTCTATCTCTTCAGCACCTAGGACAGTGCTGGCACCCAGTTAATGCTTTATAGAAGTTGTAGAATGAATGAATGAATGAATACCGTAGAACACCAAAGACAAAAATTAATCTCCCAAAAGCAGCCAGATAGAAGAGATACTGTCTCAAAAATATTGACAGTTGCTGCCAGCTAATGTCTCAACAGCAACAATAGCAGTCAGAAGGCAGTGAAATGATATCTTCCAAGTGGTAAGAAAAATAACTGTGAACCTAAAATTACGCACAAGTCAGTTATCTTTCAGGGATGAGGGTAAAATATACTGAGAAAAATGACAGTTCATTTTATCACCCATAGATCTTTGATATAAAAATGTCTGAAGAATCTTTTGATGGCTGTTGGAAACAGATGCTTAGTGCCACAAAGAAAAAGCAGCCAGGTGCAGTGGCTGGCACCTGTAATCCCAGCTCTTTGGGAGGCCAAGGCAGGTGAATCATGAGATTAGGAGATCGAGACCATCCTGGCTAACATGGTGAAACCCTGTCTCTACTAAAAAAAATACAAAAAATTAGCCAGACGCGGTGGCATATGCCTATAGTCCCAGCAACTTAGGAGGCTGAAGCAGGAGAATCACTTGAATCTGGGAGGCAGAGGTTGCAGTGAGCCACGATCATGCCATTGCACTCCAGCCTGGCAACAGAGTGAGACTCCATCTCAATTTTTAAAAAAAAAGTAAGAAAAATAAGCACTGAGACAAAGGATCTCTCAGCAAGGTGATTTTACTTTCTACAGAAAGTGTGCTCTCATTAGCCATCTTGCCACAGAGTACAACAAACAAAAGAAAAGCAGACATATTTATCCCTTACACATTTGGGGTCATCCTTACTGCTGTGTCTGATCTTCATTGGTTGGAGCCAGACCTCACAATCTGAAACTAAAACCAGATTGGCTAACAACTTAAAACTTTTCTAAACAGGAAAAAGCAATGGAGAATAAAAGGAAGTCCAAACAAGGAAGGGGCATAAGCTGCGAGCTGGGACGTGCCTGTGAGTACATCCAGCACAGGTAGCTTGGTTAAAGTACAAGGGCATAGAATGTACCACGTGCCTGTGAGTGTGTCTAGCACCTATATAGGATGGGGCTTAACAGTTACTAGCAAGAAGGCTTTGAAGAAAGTCTTTAAAAGAGACTCTTATTTCTAACATTTATTATTATTATTATTCTTTAACAAGAAAGGAAACTGAAAAGGAACTTTTCTACTTCCCACAGTGGCACATGGAATTTTTTTCAGAAGGAAGACCTGAGATGCGCAAACGAAATAGTAAACATGGTGTAGTCTCCAAGACAATAACATGTAATTCAAGACGATCTGAACAGAAAGAGTGTGCTGAAGCCCCCGCCCCCCCCCTTTTTTTTTAACACAGGAGGAGATTAAATACTGGCAATTAACTTTAGATTTTGTTAAATATACATATTAAAATATCTTGGGGCTGGGCGCAGTGGCTCACCCCTGTAATCCCAGCACTTTAGGAGGCCGAGGCGGGCAGCTCACCTGAGGTCAGGAGTTCAAGACCAGCCTGGCCAACATGGCAAAGCCCTATCACTACTAAAAATACAAAAATTAACTGGGTGTGGTTAATTTTTGTTAATTACAGGTGTAGTAGCACCTGTAATCCCAGCTACTAGAGAGGCTGAGGCATGAGAATAGCTTGAACCTGGGAAGTGGAGGTTTTGGTGAGCCAAGATCACACCACTACACTCCAGTCTGGGGAATAGAGCAAAACTTTCTCTCAAAAATACGAGTGAGGCCGGGTGCAGTGGCTCACGCCTGTAATCCCAGCACTTTGGGAGGCAGAGGCGGGTGGATCACGAGGTCAAGAGATCGAGACCATCCTGGTCGAAATGGTGAAACCCGGTCTCTACTAAAGATACAAAAAATTAGCTGGGTATGGTGGTGCATGCCTGTGATCCCAGCTACTCGGGAGGCTGAGGCAGGAGAATTGCCTGAACCCAGGAGGTGGAGGTTGTGGTGAGCCGAGGTCACGCCATTGCACTCCAGCCTGGGTAACAAGAGTGAAACTCCGTCTCAAAAACAAACAAACAAACAAACAAACAAAAAAGTGTGTGTGTGTGTGTGTGTGTGTGTGTGTGTGTGTGTGTAGGATAACCACAGAAAGAATAGATATGAAATGTGCAGTATCCAAGTCACTGGGGGGCAGGGCAGGGGAGAAAAAGAAAACCTTGATCAATTCTTAACAATGCAGGCTGGGTGTGGTGGCTCACGTCTGTAATCTCAGCACTTTGGGAGGCCGAGACGGGTGGATCACCTGAGGTCGGGAGTTCGATACCAGCCTGACCAACGTGGAGAAACCCCGTCTTTACCAAAAATACAAAATCAGCTGGGTGTGGTGGTGCATGCCTGTAATCCCAGCTCCTGGGGAGGCCAAGGCAGGAGAATCACCTGAAACTGAGAGGCAGAGGTTGCAGTGGGTCTAGATTGCACCATTGCAGTTTAGCCTGGACAATAAGAGCAAAACTCCATCTCAAAATAAAAAGCAAGAAAAGAGAAAGATGAAAACTTTGACCAGCCAGTGGCGGTGGCTCACACCTATAATCCCAGCACTTTGGGAGGCCGAGGCGGGTGGATCACGAGGTCAAGAGATGGAGACCATCCTGGTCAACATGGTGAAACCCTGTCTCTACTAAAAAAAAAATACAAAAATTAGCTGGGCGTGGTGGCGCATGCCTGTAGTCCCAGCTACTCGGGAGGCTGAGGCGGGCGAATTGCTTGAACCCAGGAGGCAGAGGCTGCGGTGAGCCGAGATCACGCCATTGCACTCCAGCCTGGGTAACAGAAGCGAAACTCCATCTCAACAAAAAAAAAGGAAAAGAAAAGAAAACTTTGACCATTAGCAAGCACAAAAATAAGATGGTTAAAATAAATATGCCCAAATCATACATTTTAAAATTCCGGCTATATTGTGTTTACAAATGATAACCCTAAAATTGCAGAAGGTAGAAGGTAAAAGGCTGAAGGTAGAGGATGAAAAAGTTACACCAGGCAAGTGAGGACCAAAGTGGAGCTGCGGCACTAAATCAATACTCCACAAAGTTGACTTTAAGGCAAAGAATATTACTAGAGATAAAAGAGAGTCAAAACCTAAAGAACAGGCCGTGCACAGTGGCTCATGCCTGAAATCCCAGCACTCTGGGAGGCCGAGGTGGGTGGATCACCTGGGGACAGGAGTTCAAGACTAGCCTGGCCAACATGGTGAAACCCCGTCTCTGTTAACAGTACAAAAAATTAGCTGGGCATGGTGGCAGGCACCTGTAATCCCAGCTACTCAGGAGGCTGAGGCAGGAGAACTGCTTGAACCCAGGAGGCGGAGGTTGCAGTGAGTCAAAGTTGCACCGCTGCACTCCAGCCTGGGTGACAAGAGTGAAACTCCTTCTCAAAAAATAAATAAATAGGCCAGGCGCATTGGCTCACGCCTGTAATCCCAGAACTTTGGGAGGCTGAGGCAGTTGGATCACCTGAGGTCTGGAGTTCAAGACCAGCCTGGCCAACATGGTGAAACCCCATCTCTACTAAAAATGCAAAAATTAGCCAGGCATGGTGGCGGGTGCCTGTAATCCCAGCTACTTGGGAGACTGAAGCAGGAAAATTGCTTGAACCTGGGGGCAGAGGTTGCAGTGAGCCGAGAGCGTGCCATTGCACTCCAGCCTGGGCAACAACAGCGAAACTCTGTCTCAAAAAAAAATAATAAATAAATAAATAAATAAATAAACCTAAAGAACAAAAGCTTCCATCCATCAGGTTTAGGAGACATTGGTCATGAAGACCTATGAAGGGAGCAATCATCACCCCCTCCTTCTTCAAGAATTGCTTTTGCTTTTAAAAAGTTCTTTGGCATTTATTTGGTAAATATCCAACACTCACATCAAGCCAAAGAGGTAGGCGAGGTAGATGTCACCACCCCCCTTTTACAGATGAGGAGCCTTATGTTTAGAGAGGTTAGGGACTTGCCTAAGGTCACACAGCAGCAGAAGGTTCTTTTTTATTTTTGAGACAGAGTCTCACTCTGTTGCCCAGGCTGGAGTACAGTGCCATGATTGTGGCTCACTGAAGGCTTGAACTCCTAGATTCAAGTAATCTTCCTGCCTCAGCCTCCCAAGTAGGTGGGATCACAGGCGTGCATCACCACACCTGGCTAATTGTTGTATTTTTTCTCGTAGCGATGAGGTCTTGCAATGCTGCCCAGGCTGGTCCTGAATTCCTGGGCTCCAGAGATCCTCCTGCCTCAGCCTGCCCAAGTGCTGGGATTGCAAGTGTAAGCCACTGCGCCTGGTCAGCAGAAAGAGTTCATCACAGGTCTTCTGACTGAGTTCTCTTTCCTCTCCCAGCAGGAGCTTACAAAGGATAAACATACAATCTGGAGAGAGGAAGGAAAGGGATGGCTGAGCACGGTAGGGAACAATGAGGGCAAAGGCTTGTCTGGTGGAAATGGAAGGATGTTTGCAGTCTTGAAGGAAGTGCGATCAAGCTTGGCTGATGGCGTGGCGAAGCATGGGTAATAGGGGGGAGTCCAGCCAGGTTCTAAGGTACCTGAAGGTGGAAAAAATTTTTTTTGTTTTGTTTTGTTTGTTTTTGAGAAGGAATCTCACTCTGTCACCCAGGCTGGAGTGCAGTGGCATGATCACGGCTCACTGCAATCTCTGCCTCCCAGGTCCAAGCGATTCTCCTGCGACAGCCTCCTGAATAGCTGGGATTATGGGTGCACACGTTCACGCCAGCTAATTTTTGCATTTTTCGTAGAGATGGGGTTTTGCCATGTTGGCCAGGCTGGTCTCAAACTCCTGACCTCAAGTGATCCAGCTGCCTTGGCCTCCCAAAGTGTTGGGATTACAGGCGTGAGCTGCCCTGTCTGGCCTTTTCTTTCTTTCTTTTTTTTTTAACAAGGAATTTGTTATAGTTTTATTTTCTCTGCATTTGGAAAATATTTAGGACCAACATGAAAAAGAAATACCTTCTGTGGGGGAAAAATGACATTGAAAAGGGAGGTGGGAAGGCTGAAAGGGATTAGTGCTTTAGCTGCAAGGAGCTGCAGCATCTCTGGTCCAAGGTATCAAAAAGATATTGGGAAGACATAACAAGAGGAAGAAGAATGTGAATTTACTGAGGGAGAGGGCCCCGAAGTGGGCTGTGAGGGGGAACTGGAGGCCAGGGAGTAGGCTGGGTGGAGAGAGAGGCCCCCGCTGGAAGCCGTAGGGTGGGGGTTGTGGAGGGCCTGTGTATCCCTGTGCGTGGAGGAGGCTCATGCATACCATGGAGGCATAGGACCTGTGACCCATGGGAGATCCAGGCTGAGGCCCCCTGGGGGGGATGCCCATTGGAGGAGGTCCAGGATGAGGCATTCCAGGTGGTGGTCAGGGTGGTGACTGCCCCCCAGATCCTGGGGGCCCAGCACGGGGGTGTCCTCAGCCATGAGGGCCATGGTGTGTCAGCTGCATCTGAGACATCCCCAGATGGGGCACCGCACCTGCTGGGAACAGGTGAGGATGTGAGTGTTCATGACCTGGATGTCCTGCCCCTGGGGTTCCTGCCGATGGGGCCCGGGAGCATATCCTGCAGCTCCAGGAGGCACAGGTGGTGGGGGCACGGCTGGAGGTATCCCTCGTGGGGGGGCTCGGGGAGGCAGCTTTAGGTGTGGGAAGGAGCCAGGAGGAGGCACGCCTGGCGGAGGAAGCCCAGACCCCACAGGATTCCCGGCAGAGCATGGAGGAGGTTCCCAGGGACCTGAAGGTCAGGAGAATGTCGCCGGCCTTGCACGTGCAAAAGTTTCCCTGGGGCCACGTGCTTTGCCTGCGGAGGACCCCACGCTGTGCCTGGACGTCGGTGGCCACGCCCATGGCTCAGGGCTGGGCGGGGCCAAGCGAGGGACAGCACGCTCTGCTCTCCTACGTCCCCACCCGCCAGCCGCCTGCAGGGGTCGTTAGCGGTCCCAGCCCCGAGCCGCCTCTAGATTCAAATCCGACTGGGTGAAGGAGGACCCGAGGAGGACCCACGCACTCAGGGCAGGTCCAGGAGGGCAGGAAACTGACCTCAGGGTCCTTTGGTGGGAAGAGGAGGGAGGCTGTGAGCGTCCTTACGTGGATAGGGGTGGGGGTGGAGTGCGAGGGGGAAGTCGGAGGGATGGGGACAGGGGTCAGAGAAATGGACAGAAAAGCCACGACGTGAGGGGCGAGGGTGTAGGAAGGGCTCCTGTGGCTTAAGCGGCCTCAAGTTCACTTGGGCAAGAGGTGATGGTGTGGTGGTCCTGGTTAGGAGCCTGCGCTGTGGAGCCAGCCCTGGGGTGGCCCCTCTGAGGCCTTGGGGGTGGGATCAGGCAGCTCTTCTAATCTCGTGTCCTCATCTCTAAAACAGGGAACTTAAATCCTAGGGCTGCTGCGCAGATTAAACGTCAGGACGCCTGTTGAAGGCTGCACGGTGCCCAGCTGTCATTTATTCAGTGCACGTTTCCAGGCCCCTGCTGGGGGTCAGGCATTGTTCTATGGGCTGCAAATCCAGCAGGGAAAAAAACAGAAACAAAACCAGCCTGCCCTCATGTGGCTCCTAGGCCACTGGAGGGAGAAGTACACCAATTTCTTCACTGTTAGGTGGCCACAAGTGCAGGGCACGAGAGTGAGGAGAGGCCAGGGTGCTGCGGTCAGAGAGAGTGGGTAGGGAGGGCTCACTGTGATATGGGAGGCAGGACTTGAAGGCAGAGGGAGCAGCAGCACAGGTGAGGGCATGCGCGGCATTTGGAGGAGCAGCCAGGGGGCTGGTGTGTGGACAGTGGGCAAGGGGAAGAGGAGTGGGGAGGATTGTAAAGTAACTGGGAGCCAGATTTTAAAGACTTTGCAGGGTTAAGTGTGGTGGCTTATGCCTGTAATCCCAGCACTTTCAGAGGCTGAGGCAGGTGGATCACCTGAGGTCAGGAGTTCAAGACCAGCCTGGCCATCATGGCGAAATGCTGTCTCTACCAAAAAACACAAAAATTAGCCGGGTGTTGTGGCATGCGCCTGTGGTCCCAGTTTCTTAGAGGCTGAGGCAGGAAGATCCCTTGAGCCCAGGGAGGCAGGTGGAGGTTGCAGTGAGCCGGGATCATGCCATTGTACGAGGCTGGGTGACAAAGTGAGACTCCATCTCAAAAAAAAAAAACAAAAACGGTTTTAGCCAGGCGCGGTGGCTCACACCTGTAATCCCAACACTTTGGGAGGCCAAGGTGGGCAGATCACGAGGTCAAGAGTTCAAGAGCAGCCTGACCAACATGGTGAAACTCTGTCTTTACTAAAAATACAAAAATTAGCCAGGCACGGTGACACGTGCCTGTAATCCCAGCTACTCAGGAGGCTGAGGCAGGAGAATCACTTGAACCCGGAAGGCGGAGGTTGCAGTGAGCCGAGATTGTGCCACTGCACTCCAGCCTGGGTGACAGAGTAAGACTCCGTCTCAAAAAAAAAAAAAAAAAAAAGTTTTTGCAGCCTAAGACCCCATCTCAAAAAAAAAAAAAAAACCGTTTTGCAGCCTAAGGTATCTTGCAGCTATTGAGTTCTGCCATTGCAGCTGTAAAGCAGACAGTCTGTAAACAAATGGGCTTGAATCCAGTATAACTTTATTCACATAAGGGACCACTGGCCCAGGCAGTAGTTTGCTAGCCCCTGACCTATGCCTTGAAGGCTTACAGGAGCACTGCGTGGGCTGGAGAGCCTTCGTGGCATTTGAGTTGAGGCAGGGCATGATCTGATTTAAGTGTTCACAGGATCACCCTGCTGCTGCGTGAGGAGGAAGCTCTTGGGCATGAGGACGAGGGCAGAATAACAGTGACTAGTTGGGAGGTGGCAGGTGAGGGCCACTTGGCCCAGTGCACCAGGGTCAGATCCTGTATGTGTTTGGGAGGCAGAGCCTATCAGAGCAGCTACTGGTGTGAGGGAGAAGGGGAGTTGGGGATGGCTCAGGATTTTTGTTTGAGCCATCAGAAGGCTGGAGCTGCCATCTGTGGGCAAGGAGGGCACCGATGGGGGAGAGCTAGTTTTGAGGATGGCTAGAGTTCAGTTTTTGACTATTTTTTTTTTAAACAGAGTCTTGCTCTGTTGCCCAGGCTGGAGTGCATTGGTGCGATTTCGGCTCACTGCAACCTCCACCTCCCTGGTTCAAGCAATTCTGCCTCAGCCTCCTGAGTAGCTGGGATTACAGGCACACATCACCACACCTGGCTAATTTTTGCATTTTTAGTAGAGATGGGGTTTCACCATGTTGGTCAGGCTGGTCTCAAACTCCTGACCACGTGATCCACGCGCCTCAGCCTCCCAACAGTTTTGGACACATTAGCACTGAACTGCCTGTTAGACATCGGGTAGGCTTGGAGGAGGTCACTGGACCTGCATGGTCAGACCTGTATGCAGGTCAGCCAAGAGGTCTGGGGGACAGGATTAGGCAGCATTTGACCTGCTCACTTACCATGGAAAGGGAGACCGATTAGTAGGGCAGGGAGAGGAGACCCTGAGAGGCCAGAGCAGTGAGGAACAGGCCCTGGGCAGCTGGGACCAGGTCAGGGCAGCCAGGAGTGCTGCTAAAGGGAGGGGGTAGGGATGAGAATGGGGTGGAGCTGAATGAGAGCCAGGTCAACCTGTCCTCTCCCTGCAGGGCCCATCTGATCACACGGACCAGGCCACTGACTGTGGGGTGGACCCAGGACGCCCCTGTACCTGAGCCCATGGAGCTAAGGTCTGACGCCAGCCACAAGGAGAATGTGTCCCCAAAGCCTGCAGCGCTCCTGAAGCCAGGCAAGAGGCTTGGTGGGCCAGAATGGGTGGTTACAGGAGCAGGGCTGGCCCCCTCTAGATATCCACCCAGAGCCCCCCTCCCAGGCAGGCAAGCCTAAGGCCTAGCTAGTTCCAGAAATCAGCCATCCATGGTCGACTGGGCAAAGGACAGAGTCTTCCCAGACTGGGGCCAAAGGTGGGGGGGGTCTTGGGAGAGTGAGATCAGGAAGAGAGGGGACCAGGAGTAGGCCTGGCTGGTACACAGGCTAAGACGGGGTCCCCACAGGTCAGTCTGTGCCAGGGGCAGGGGGCTGGGGAACATCCCTGCTCAGGCTATTGAGCTTTAAGAAAGCCACAGAGCTGGGCCAGTCAACAAGGGGAACAGCCCAAGAACAAATGCAGATTCTTGAATTAACATCCCAGTTTCTTTGTGTTCCAGCTGTGTGACCCTGGGGCAAGTTGCTTAACCTCTCTGAGCTTTAGTTCCTATCCACAAAGGCAGCAACTTTTATGGCCCACTCAACCTGCCAGGCCCTGAGCCCAGAGCCTCCCAGCACCTCTTCCATCCCACGAGGACTCTGGCTCTGAAGCGGGCTTGGGGGCTGGGGAGGGGCTTCAAAGCCCCCCTCCATGTTCCCAGAGCAGCTCACCTTTAGCCATTGCTCTATGGGGTCTTGCTTTCACCCCAGCCCGCTGCCCCTGCCACCTCTTTGCTCCCAGAAATCAAGTTGTCCCCCTTGATTCTTTTTCTCCCCTTTACCGATTTCCAAGCCCGTTGGCTCCACCTCTGAAGCTTATCTGAATCTTCTCTCTATCCACCTGCTAGTCTGATCCCAGCGCCATCATCTTTCTCCTGGGACCCCCTCAACAGCCTCCTAAATGTCTCTCTGCTTCCCTCTGTCCAGCTCCAAGACCCCCTACTCCACGAGCCCCAGGGTCTGCCCATCGCTTCACCCAGGGAGGCAGAGCTGGCAGCAGACCCCGGAAATCTTAGCTCCCTCCCGCTGCTGGGCCCTGTCCCCTCCCTTCATCCAAGACCTGGATGGCTCCACCTGTCCCCTGAGTGCCGGCCCGTCCAAGTTCTCCCCCAGGCCATGACTGTCTCTCCTCTTTTTTTTAAATTGAGATGGAGTCTCACTGTGGCTCAATCTCGGCTCACTGCAACCTCTAGCTCCCGGGTTCAAGCAATTCTCCTGCCTCAGCCTCCTGAGTAGTTGGGACTACAGGCACGCACCACCATACCTGGCTAATTTTTGTATTTTTAGTAGAGATGGGGTTTCACCATATTGGCCAGCCTGGTTTTGAACTCCTGATCTTGTGATCTGCCCTCCTCAGCCTCCTAAAGTGCTGGGATTACAGGCGTGAGCCACCACGCCCAGCTGACTGTCTCTCCTCTCTTTAGAGCAACGGAGATTCCGGAGGAGCCTGGGCATTGGCCTGAGCAGTAGCCATGACCGGTGGGTGCCCAGGTGCCAGGTGGAGTGGGGAGAGCCTGCTGCCACACCCTCCCCAGGGGCAGTGCTAGACCAGGAACCCTGCAGAGTCCAAACCAACCTGGCCAGCCCTGGCCCCCGTCTGGGCCTAGCCCTGAAGGACACAACTGGCCGACTAGTCAATTCAAGCTTCTGGAAACAGAGCAACCTGCAGCCCCCAACCAGGAGGTGCCAAGGGAAGGCCCAAAAGTTTGCCATCCAGCAGAGCAACCTGAGCATAAGTGAGACCAGCAGCCCCCTCCTCTGCCCAGAGCCGGCGGGGAGCTTTAGGCCCCATGAGCTGCTCCAGAGATATCTCCTCTCCCCCGGGGCACTGGCTTGCCCATCCCCCTATCAGAGGCAGTCCAGGCTGCCAGCCCCAGGCACCCCTAGCCGGGACTTCAGGCCCACTGCAGCCTTTGACCCTCTCGATGGGCACCCATGGCCAGGCCTCAGATCGTGGGGTGACCTGGGGAGCTGGACGTCCAGGCTGATGGGGGAACCTCTCACCCTGGAGGACCTGGCTGACCCCAGTCAGAACCCGGCTCGGGCCCAATCCCATGCTGCTGTCCACCAGCTTCTGGCCTCTGTACATCGCCTGGCGCCGGAGGCCGCCCAACTCAGCTGCCAGGCATCCCAGGAACCCCCCGGTGCTGTGCAGCAGGACCTCTGGACCAGCGACAGCCAGCCACTCTCCACCCACCCTCAGCCCGGCCCACCTGCCCTTGCTTCCTGGGATGGGAGGAGAAGGCAACTCCGAGGCCGCAGGGAAACTGCAGCTTTCCTGCAGACCCCGGCTGCTCCCTCAGACTCTTGGGCTCAAAGCAAGCTAATGTCACTTGAGACCACTGTGGGGACACTGACTGGGGATTTCCTTAGTCCTGAACAGGGGCTCCCTCCCGCCCATCCCCTAGGGTCAGGGGACAGCTATTCCCCCGGGTCTCCAGGTGACAGGGAACAGGGGGTCTCCCTTGAGGAGTGGGGAGCAGGGAGGCCGGCCCCTGTTCCTCAGCCGCCTCCAACACAGCCTGGGGAGTCCCACCCAAGCAGAAAGGAGAGGAGGGAGCCCGGAGGGAGCAGGTCCGCAGGGAGGAGGAGAGGACGGCTTCCCATCTGCCAGACACAGCCCCAGTGAGCAGTGCCTCTCAGGTAAAGGCCAGGGGAGGCTGGAGGTGGGGTGGGAGAGGGGGTGTTGCACCAGGGCTGGAAGGCTTGGCAGGGGGTGCCGTGACCCGCCTGCTCCTTGGCCTGAGAACTGTGTTGCTTACTCTTGCTTTCCCAGAACAAAGCACAAAATATCTTGGCCCCGGAGTCCAAGGCAACCTGGTAAGGCCATGCATGACTGGGTAGGGACAGGGTTAGAGTTGGGGCACGCATGCCCAGGACTCCTGCTCCCATTTGCCTGAGTGAACAGAGACAAGGGCCTGATAGAGATGAAGCCAGGACTCCCCGCTCCCATTTGCCTGAGCAAACGGAGACGAGGGCCTGCTGGAGACGAGGCAGAGGTCAAGGAAGGGGAGCTTCTTACCTGTCCCTGCTGGGGAACGAAGGGAGCCTCCTGGGCCCAGGCACAAGAATGAGGGGACCGATGCCTGTGGGTTTGGGGCACTGAGTGTCCTGAATGTCTGAGGCCACCCTGAGTTTTTGGCAAAGAGGGCGGCCTCTGACCGGATGCGGTGGCTCGTGCCTGTAATCGCAACACTGGGAGACTGAGGCAGGCAGACTGCTTGAGCTCGGGAGCTCAGGACCAGTCTGAGCAAGGTGGCAAAAGCCTGTCTCTACGAAAACGGTACAAAAATTAGCCGGGTGTGGTGGTACACGTCTGTAGTCTCAGCTACTCGGGAGGCTGAGGTGGGAGGATCGCCTGAGCCCAGGAGTGAGCCATTATCAAGCCAGTGCACTCCAGCCTGGGTGACAGAGTAAGCTCCTGTCTCAAAAAATATATACGATAATTCAAAAGAAACAAAGAGGGCCTTCTCCCACCCCCAGGGCCTTGTTCGTGTGGGATTTCCAGGTCCATCCATCAATAATAGGGAGTTCTCCCAGTCGGCAGTGTGAGGCTCCTGTTGAGGGTTATCACCCTACTGATTGCTGGAAAGACATCTCCAAGGGTACCCAGCCACTAGGCACTCCCTGGGGACAGGAGGGCAGTCCACCCCCTGATCAGCCCTGGTCTGTCCCCAGCTGGCAGCTGCTGTCCAGATATTTTCAAGCCTGGAGGCACTTGGTGAAAATACAGTGGCACTGGGCCACCAGCAGCTGTTGCAAAAGGGCCTTCAGGCCCTGTGGCTCCGGGAGGCTCAGCTGTAGGCAGCTTGGGGGCGATACACGAAGGCCCTGCTCGGCAGGAGCTTCCGAGAGGTCAGGGGTCTCCAGGTTGGGCCAGGGGGAGGTGTGAAGCACTGGTGTCTAGGGAGGAGGCTCAGTCACGGAGAGGGCACCCACTGGGCATAGGTTGCACCTCATGAATGATCAGCAGTAGAGCATGTAGTTATGAGTCAGCACGCCTGACTCAGCTCTGCCTGAGTTCAAATCCTGCCCCCTCTACTACTTTCTAGCTGTGTGACCTTGGGCAAGTTACTTAACCTCTCTGTGCCCCTGTCTCTTTATCTCTAAAATGGGATTATGATGATAGTAGTACATACCTCTCTTAGGGACTCAGTGAGATTAAATTAGTAAGGGATTCAGAACTCTGCCTAGCACACAGCAAGCTACTAGATAAATAGTTGCTATTTTTAATTGGTGGTTTGCCAGCCAGGGTTGGGAGGGAGCATCTGTGTCCTTCCCTCCTTGGGAAAGGAGTACTCTGAGAGGATCCAGTCCCAGCTTTCGTGGTTTTTTTGTTTTTGTTTTTGTTTTTTTTAAGACAGAGTCTTGCTCTGTCGCCAGGCTGGAGTGCAGTGACATGATCCCAGCTCACTGCAACCTCTGTACCTGGAGGTTGTTCAAAAGATTCTCCTGCCTTAGCCTCCCGAGTAGCTGGGACTACAGGCATGTGCCACCACGCCCAGCTAATTTTTGTGTTTTTACTAGAGATGAGGTTTCACCATGTTGGCCAGGATGGTCTTGATCTCTTTTTTTTTTGAGATGGAATCTTGCTCTGTCACCAGGCTGGAGTGCAATGGTGTGATCTCAGTCACTGCAATCTCTGCCTCCCAGGTTGAAGTGATTCTCTTGCCTCACCCTCCTGAGAAGCTGGGACTACAGGCATGTGTCATCATGCCCAGCTAATTTTTGTATTTTTCAGTAGAGACAGGGTTTCACTCTGTTGACCAGGATGGTCTTGATCTCTTGACCTCATGATCCGCCCACCTCGGTCTCCCAAAGTGCTAGGATTACAGGCATGAGCCATAGTGCCCGGCTGGTATCAATCTCTTGACCTCAAGATCTGCCTGCCTCAGCCTCCCAAAGCCCTGCGATGACAGGCGTGAGCCACTGCACCTGGCCCCAGCTTTCGTCTTCTAAGGAAGGCGTCACCTCTTGGGACGCACCTCTCTCTGTTCATTCATTCATTCCTTCATTCTCAAAGAAGGAATGACTAGGCAGAGTTATCGTTAAGACCACAGGCTGTGGAGTCTGATAGGTGTGTCCCTGCCTAGTGCTCCCTTGGGAGGGAGAGTCAAGGCCAACATCTCCTTTCTCCTTCTCTCTTGACCCAGTGGAGATACCTGGCTCTGCAGCAGAAACAAGGACAGCCCCACACACGGGCTGGGTCAGGGTCCCCGCCTTCCAGGAGAGCCCAGGGCCAAGGCCCCTCCTTGGGAAGAAGCACAGTAGCAGACCCCGCCCAGAGAAGCAGGCTGGAACACACCAGGTTGGTCCATGTGGCCGGGGCAGCGGGTGGCCTCCCTCCCCCCACTTTCTGCCTCGCCGCCCCTACTTCTCATCCCCAAAAAGAATGGAAATGAAATCAGCAGATGTGGGCAAAGATGTATGGAAAAAAGATGTCTGCCATGGCATCATTTATCTTCGTAAAAACGACCTGATCTTCGTTGCCTAATACCTGAAAAAAGAAAAAAAGAGTGTAATTGTAAAAACTTCAAAACAGCCAGGCATGGTGGTTCACGCCTGTAACCCCAACACTTTGGGAGACCGAGGCAGGTGTATCACTTGAGGCCAGAAGTTAGGCACCAGCCTGGGCAACACATCGAGACCCCATCTCCAGGGAAAAAAAAGTAAACATTTAGCCAGGTGGGGGGCGTGCTTGTAGTCCCAGCCACTCTAGAGACTGAGGCAAGAGGATCACTTGAGCCCAGGAAATCAAGGCTGCAGTGAACTATGATCCTGCACTCCAGCCTAGGCAACACAGCAAGACTCTGTCTCAAAACAGCAAACTGAAAAGCAGCCTAAATGCCCAATGGCAAGTGAGTAAATGATGGTTTGACCATGTGATGAATAATTAGCAGCCATCCAATATGATGTTTAGGAAGACTTTTTAAATTTTATTACTTATTATTATTACTTTTTGAGGCAGAGTCTCGCTCTGTTGCCCAGGCTGGAGTGCAGTGGCGTTATCTTGACTCACTGCAACCTCTGCCTCCCAGGTTCAAGTGATTCTCCTGCCTCAGCCTCCCAAGTAGCTGGTATTACAGGCTCACGCCACCCCACTCGGCTGACTTTTTTGTATTTTTAATAGAGATGGGGTATCACCATGTTGCGCAGGCTGATCTTGAACTCCGGGCCTCAAGTGATCTGCCCACCTTAACCTCCCACAGTGCTGGGATTACAGGGGTGAGCCACTGCGCCCGGCCTCTGGCTATTTTTTTCTTTATTTCTCCAATTTTCTACTACATTTGTTTTTGTTTGTTTTTTTCTTTTGAAACAGCCTTACTCTGTCACCCAGGCTGGAGTACAGTAGTGTGATCTCTGCTCAATGCAACCTCTGCCTCCTAGGTTCAAGCAATTCTCATGCCTCAGCCTCCCGAGTAGTTGGGATTTCAAGTGTGTGCCACTGCACTGGCTGGTGTGTGTGTGTGTGTGTGTGTGTGTGTGTGTGTGTATCTGGTAGATCTGCTGTGTTGACCGCGCTGGTCTCAAACTCCTGGCTTTAAGTGATCTGCCTGCCTCAGCCTCCTGAAGTCCTGGGATTTCAGGTACGAGCCACCATGCCCGGCCATGTTCTTATTTTTAAATTGAACAAATGTATTTAAAGAATTATTTAAATGATGTTTAATACATGTTTGTTGTTAAGAAGAAATCCAAACCATATTGAAGAGAATAAATCAAGAGCAGAAACTGCCCCCAGCAGTAGCTTTTAAATCAGGCATAAAATGAACTGTCCAGAAGAGAGCAGGGGACTCAGCATCCCCTGGTCCCTCGGCCAGACCACACCTGGCTGGGGTGGGGTGGACAGGCTGGGACTGTGTGCCCTCCCTCCCGGGTCATCAGCCTCTCTCTGGGCAACTCCGCTTTTAGTCCAGGAAGTCTGAAGGAGGAGAAGAGAGCTTGGTGGCTTCTGTCTAATCCTGGACAGAGAACAGACAGCAGAGAGGAAAGAGTCCAGATCCTGCGGGCCCTGCAACTGGCTGGTGAGATGTGGGGTGCTGGGGAAGTGGGGAGACAGAGCCTGGCCACCCAGGGCCTGAGCTCCACACTGGACGGGCTGTGGTGGGGGACCCCAGGGTGAATGAACGTCTATTGTACATCTGCTTTGGCACCCTCCCAGAGACAATCTCATTTGAGCCTCCCAGTGACCCCCAAAGAGGAATTGTGCCCATTTTATGGATGGATAACTGAGGCACAGAGAAGTTAAGCGACTAGTTTGAGGACACACAGCATGAGAGTAGCACAGCCTGCACTCATGGGATGATGGGCTGATGCAGACCCACGCCAGAGGCTAGAGTATTGGAGCTAGACATCACTTACTCAGAGATGGTGGTGACAAGCACCCCAGGTGTCAGGGGGCCCTCCTGGCTCAGATCCTCCCATCTGCTTACTCTTTTCTCTCCTCCTCTCTCTCTCCTTAGACTTCTTCTTGCGGTACCAACAGAAGGAACGGGCCAGGCAGGAGAGGCAGGATCACACAGCCACACAGAGGACGGGGAGCTTCCCCCAGGCCTGGCACTCCACTGCTGCAGGTGCAGCCTGGGGGACCCCACTGAGCCCCCAGCACCAGAGAGCTTGGCTGTGCAGGTAGGATGTCTTTTCTCTTTTTTTGAGCTGGGGTCTCACTCTGTCACCCAGGCTGGAGTACAGTGGCACCCTCTTGGCTCACTGCACTGTCCATCTCCCTGGCTCAAGCGATCCTCCCACCTCAGCCTCCCGAGTAGCTGGGACCATAGGCACGTGCCACCATGCCCAGCTAACTTTGAATTTTTAGTAGACACAGGGCTCCACCATGTTGTCCAGCCTGGTTTCAAACTCCTGACCTCCAGTGATTTGCCCATCTTGGCCTCCCAAAGTGCTGGGATTACAGGGGTGAGCCAGCATGCCTGGCGCCAACTTCCCTTTAAGTCAGCTCTTGACTTCTAGTATTGGGAGGCAAGGGTGCAAATGGGAAATGAAAGCAGCCATCGACTGAGTATGCCTAAAACGCGCTAGGCTGCCCCACGGGCTGGGGTTTGGTTATAAGCAAAGCTTAGTCCCAGCCTCCTACTTCTGCCACCATCACAGTGGAACCCGTGGCTGGTGAGGGAACAGACAGGTGTGTCAATACCACCTGGCTTAAGTGTCGTGAAGAGCAGGACCGCAGATCTATGAGTTTATTTTTTGCTCCTTGGTGGTTAACTGGTTAACTCTTTAGGCCTTTTTTTTTTTTGAGACAGTGTCTAGCTCTTTCCCCGGCTGGAGTCCAGTGGCGCGATCTTGGCTCATTGCAACCTCTGCCTCCTGGGTTCAAGTGATTCTCCTGTCTCAGCCTCCTGAGTAGCTGGGATTACAGGCGCACGCCATCATACCTGGCTAATTTTTTTGTATTTTTAGTAGAGATGGGGTTTCACCATATTGGTCAGGCTGGTCTCAAACTCCTGACCTCAGGTGATCCACCTGCCTTGGCCTCCCAAAGTGCTGGGATTACAGGCATGAGCCATGGTGCCCGGCCTAGGGGACATTTTTATCTTACTCAAAAGTAGAGCAGTTAAAACCCCAGCACCCCAATCACTCAGCTTCAACAAAATCAGCCTTTCTGGAAGCTTGTTTCATGTGTACCCCAAATACATCCCCCCTCCAAATTATTTTGAGACAAATTCCATGCATTATACTATTTCATCCATAAATATTTTTGTATGCCTCTGTAAAAGATAAGAACTCTTTAAAAACATAACCACTGGCCGGGCACGGTGGCTCACGCCTGTAATCCCAACACTTTGGGAGGTGGAGGCAGGTGGATCACTTGAGGTCAGGAGTTTGAGAGCAGCTCGGCCAACATGGTGAAATCCCATGTCTACTAAAAATACAAAAATTCATTGAGCATGATGGCGGACACCTATAATCACAGCTACTCAAGAAGCTGAGGCATGAGAATTGCTTGAACCCAGGAGGCAGAGGTTGTAGTGAGCTGAGATCATGCCACTGCACTCCAGCCTAGGCGACATAGTAAGAATCCATCAGAAGGAACTGGCATCCCACTCCTCCCCATGGCCCTGCACAGGACCCGGCACACTGTGGTGTCCAGCCAATGCCAGGCCCTGGGAGGTGACCTAGGGACACTGAATTGAGCAGCAGGCCGTTGGGGCCATAAAGCTCTACAGGGGTGGCTGGAACCCGAGTGAATGCCCATCTCCCTGCCAAGTACGTGTCCCCTGGTGGCAGGAACCATGTCTGTCTGTCACCGCTGGCTCCCAGCTCCTGCAGGTGCCTGGAACGTTACAGACACGGAATAAATACCATAAAGGAACAAGGGCAGGAGCCAGGGATCAAGCTCTTATCTCCTCCCACTTCTGCTTCATTACACAACTAGAGAAACTGAGGCTCAGAGGGCTGGAGCAGCTTGCTGTAAATCCCAGTGGGAGTCAGGAGCAAGAAGGTCCTGTGACAAGACCTTGGTGCTGCCTCCACACAAGAGGGTCACTGCTGGGATTCAGAGCCCAGAAAGGCTGTGGGTGAGGAGAGGGTAGCGATCAGGAGGGGCTAGAAATGAATAAATAATAAAAACATAACCACAATACCACACACACACACACACACACACACACACACACACACGAACAACCATTCCTTAACACTCATGAATATCTGGCCAGTATTCACAGATACTCACATTTCCAATTGTTTTGCAAGTATATATTGTGTTAGAGTTTGACGTGAAGTCCAAGTATTGCGGTCGGGCAACAAGAGCGAAACTCTGACTACAAACAACAACAGAAAACCACGGAGGCTCGGAGAGATGAAGCGGCTCGCCCACGGCCTGGGTAGCATGTCTGGCAACAGCAGGCAGCGGCAGCCGCAGTCATCAGTCCTTGCAATTGACATAGGTACTTTCCCTCTGCTCTCCCAGGTGCTTTGGGGCCTGGCAGCGGTTTGCGCAAAGAGGGTCCCGGTACCGAGACCACCTGGCTGACCGCCGGGCCGGGACCCTGAGGACGTGCCTGGAACAGTGGGTGCGTATGAAGCAGCTCCGGGCCTCAGATTGGGCAAAGGTGACCCAGCTGTCCCTCTGCCGGCAGAAAGCAGGTGAGCTAGTTCCACCCCAGCAAACCGTGTCCCTTAAAGCCCCTTCGTCAGTGGGCCCCAGTTGAACGTGTGGATTCTTGTGGGAGGTGGTAGAACTGGGGGCTCTCTAGGAGGGCAGCCTGTAGGCCTGGGAGGGTGCGGGAGGGGTCCCAGAGTGGGCAGACTCTGACTGGGCCACATTCCTATGTCCCATCGTGGGCTGCTCTGGGTGAGAGACTTGGTTCTGCTCCTCACACTGCAGGCTTCCAGTGCTGGCTACCCCAGATCCTGCCCCAAAGGGATTGTGGGCTCTGCTCTTGGGAAGCTCCTGGTCTGATGGGGGACACACAGCCCTAACCTCCACCTCAAAACTCAAGTGGGGGCCAGGTGTGGTGGCTCATGCCTCTAATCCCAGCACTTTGGGAGGCTGAGGAGGGAGGATCACCTGAGGTCAGGAGTTCAAGACCAGACTGGCCAACATGGTGAAACCCCGTCTCTCCTAAAAATACAAAAATTAGCCGGGCATGGTGGTGCACACCTGTAATCCCAGCTACTCGGGAGGCTGAGGCAGGATAATTGCTTGAAACCAGGAGGCGCAGGTTGCAGTGAACCAAGATCACACCATTGCACTCTAGCCTGGGTGACAAGAGCGAAACTGTCTCTCTCTCTCTGTCTCTCTCTGTCTCTCTCTCTCTCTCTCTCTCTCTCTCTCTCTCTCACACACACACACACACACACATACACACACAAATACATAAATAAATAACTAGGGAACATGGGATCTTTGAGGTGACCTGGAGGGGGGGGGTTGGAGGTGGTGGAAGGGGACAAGAGGGGAGAGGTCCCAAAAGGGGCTCAAGCCAGCAGCTATCCATGGCTGTGGGTAGAGTGAGGTCAGTGGGGAGGCAGCTGACTGGCCTCTTGACCGTTTCTCAGGATGCAAGGCTCTCTACGGTGCAGGCCCCGGAACCAGTGGCCTGGGTTCAGTGGGCCAGGCCCAGGGGCTGCAGGAGCAGGGCTGGGGCTCCCTGCAGGATGCCTGCCACACACTGGCCCTCCACTGGGCGCTGCTGCTGTGGAAGAGGTGGCTTTTCCAGTGCCAGTGGGCCAAGTAGGTGTCCCTGAGCATGTGTCCTGGGTTGGGCCTGTGGGCTGTGGGGTGGGCACCCTGGGGGCTGTGGGGTGGGCACGTGAGCAGTGCTCAGCACCGGGAGGAACACAGAGGAACGTCCTATAGGCCACGAGCTGCCTCCCACTCCTCCCCGGGGCCCTACATGGGACCTGGCACACTGTGGTGTCCAGCCAATGCCAGGCCCTGGGAGGTGGCCTAGGGACACTGAATTGAGCAGAGGGCTGCAGGGGCCATGGGGCTGCCTGGGATGCAGACACAGAGCTCTACAGGGGTGGCTGGAACCCAAGTGAATGTCCATAACCCCGGTTGTGAGGAGTTACAGCAAGGGGAACTCTGCTGTACACCACCTCTAAGAGAAGAGAGTGAAATCTTCATTTAACTAAAGATGTTCTGGTGGAACACGCACACGGTTCACGAGCGCATGCTGTAAAACCAAGCAGAGGGACGCGGAATGGCTCCTCCCGCAGTTCAGTACAAATGTGTGAATGTCCAGTGTCCCCATAGGGGCAGTGAACTGTTGCCTACAGAATGGCTGACGTCTGTGCTTTTGCATCTGAGGGTGTAGATGGTTTTTTTCTTGGCTTCTTAGTGAATGGGAGATCGAGTTCTTCCTTCTCACCAACCACCTGGGAGTGTGAGGGGAGACAGGGCATGGCTGGTGTGGGACTTGAACCCATAGTGCTGGCTCCCATGCCCTCGCAGGGCAGCCCCTGTGCTCTGAGGCTGAGGTTCTAAGATGGAAAGCCGGTACTTTGCCGTTACGGGTCATTCACTGCTTTACGGGAGATTTGCTGGCGTAACTGAATAAATGTGACTTTTGACTCTGAAAGCCAGACAAGCCCTCCCATACAACCGGTTTTTTTGTTTGCTTCTTTTTGAGATGGAGTTTCACTCTGTTGCCCAGGCTGGGGTGCAGTGGCATGACCTTGGCTCACTGCAACCTCTGCCTCCTGGGTTCAAGTAATTCTCCTGCCTCAGCCTCCCAAGTAGCTGGGATTACAGGTGCCCATCACCACGCCTGGCTAACTTTTGTATTTTAAGTAAGAGATGGGATTTCACCATGCTGGTCAGTCTGGTCTCGAACTCCTGACCTCAGGTGATCCACTTGCCTCAGCCTCCCAGAGTGCTGGGATTACAGGTGTGAGCCACTGTGCTCAGCCCCATGTGTCTGTTTTGCAGCTACTTCCAGGCCTGATGTGAGGTTTTAAGAGACGGGGGTGCTCAGGGCCCAGCATCAAGCCTTCCAGGATGGCCTGAGGAGAAGAGCACTGGGTTTGCCAAATGGCGGGAACCCAGGCAGCTGCGGCCGGGCCACAGGAGCAGCACCAGGCACAGGAGCAACATGGGGCACAGGCTTCCCTTGCCCACTGAAGAAACTGCTTGCAGCAAGGCCAGGAATACGGGCAGCTGAAGAAGGGCCAGGTGTCACAAGCCTTCGCAGCAATGCCAGTGGCCCTGGGCATGCACCATGAGGCCCAGCAACAGGCAAGAGGGAACGCTCGGGCACAGGCGATCTGATGCTGGACTCTGTGGGTGCCTGAGTCCTGTCAGGGCCAGGTCAGTTGAGCCCATGCTTCCTGGAAGCCAGGAGCCTGGTGAGTGCCCATGGTCTAAGGGCAGCCCCACTCTGTGCTTCCAGCTCAGGCCCCAAGCCTGTTTTTTTGCAGGGATAGAGCGTAATTTGTGCCTGGGTGGCAGGGCTAAGGCTCAAGAGGGTGGTTGGGGGTGACAGGGAGAGGCCGTCCTGGCCATCTAGTCCTGGGTCACATCTTGACACCGCTACTTCCTGTGTGTCCCCTCCTTGGGGCAGTCTCTAATGATCCTGCCTTGAAGTCACCAGCACAGCCAGCCATAAATGTGCTCTTGCCAGGGAAGGGGCTGTAAAGCGGCACTGACAGGACTGTCCCCTCTCTGACCCTAAACAGGATGATGCTTGTTCCTTCCTGTGATTTTCTCCTTCCAGGCTGTTCTCCATCCTGTTTACCCAGATTCTCCCTCCAGAAGAGGGAGTGGGAGGTGGGTGGGCCCCGGCTCAGGGCTTGGCCTGGAGGGCCTCCTCCCGCAGGGCACGGGGAGGGCTTCCTGCAGAGCTTCCCAGAAACCCGGCTCTGATGGCTTAGGCTGCAGACTCCTCCCTCTCCCGCAGGGTCCTAGAGGCCGCTTTGCAGTTAGCCTCGCGCATTGGTGTCCAAAAGCCATCTTCACCCAGCTCCGGCAGGCCGGGCTCAGGGGCTTCCTGCGGACGGCGCAGCTCAGGGTGTGGCTGGGATTGCGGGTTGAGGCCCCAGGGACCGGTAAGGTCAGCCCCAGGCCCCAGGCTGACCTCACGCTCTGGCCCCGGATGGCCAGCAGGGGGCGCCTGCTGCTGGATGCCCCAGCCCCTTGGAAGGAGGTGAGGGGAGCCCAGGTGGGACGGGAGGTCTAAAAACGATCCTCGGACTACTAGTCTTAGAATCCGCTCGATTGAGCCCATGGTGGCAGCGTGGTTGGATGCCTCCCCAGGGCCCCAGCAGCCTCGTGCATACCTCCTCTCCCCAGTTCTCGGTCAGCCTCTGACAAGCAACTCTGAATCCAGTAGCAAAGATGAACCCAGCACCTCCTGAGCGCCAGCCCACTGCAGTTCTGACCAGCGTGTTGGGTCACAGCCTGTTAGGTGGAAACTGACATGCACGTTTCTTAAGGTGCAGTCGAGGATCAGGATAGGCACACAAGGATGGTCGCAAGTTTTTGTCAAGGTTCTTTATTTTTGAGACAGAGTCTGGCTCAGTTGACCAGGCTGAAGCAGTGGCTCACTGCAACCTCTGCTTCGTGGGTTCAAGCAATTCTCCCGCCTCAGCCTCCTGAGTAGCTGGGACTACAGGTGCTCACCACCATGCCTGGCTAATTTTTGTATTTTTAGTAGACGGGGTTTCATCATGTTGTCCAAGCTGATCTCAAACTCATGACCTCAAGTGATCCTCCCACCTCGACCTCCCAAAGTGCTGAGATTACAGGTGTGAACCACTGCACCTGGCCAAGTTTTTTGTTGTTGTTATTAGAAAAGTGAAATACGCTCATTACAGAAAAATCAGAAAATATAAAGTAGAAAAATATCAAAATTTCTTTCCTAATTCTCTCTACCCAAAGGCATCCATCAGTCCCTCTCCAGACCAGAAGGAATTAGTTCTGACACCAACAAATGGTTATAAGAGGTTGATGGCCTAGCAAGAGGAAAGAGGCCACCACAAAAGCCAAGCACAAAAGATGACCCTGCACAGAAGTGTGGGGACATGTCCTTGAAGGACACAGCCCAGAGATACTGACAGGCGAGGTGGTGTCCCTAAGATCATCATGAATCCTATTTCAGAATGCCGCAAAGAATACATTTTAGAAAAGATTCCAAGAAAAAAAGCTAGTGATTTTTTTTTTTTTGGTCGTTTTTTGTTTTCAGTGTCTCTCAAGGCCGGAGTGCAGTGGTGCAATCACAGCTGACTGCAGCCTCAAGCTCCAGGGCTCAAGGGAATCCTCCCACCTCAGCCTCCTGAGTAGCTGAGACTACAGGGGTGCGCCACCACACCCAGCTAATTTTATTTTATTTTGTAGAAGTGGGGTCTCACTATGTTGCCAAGGCTGGTCTTGAACTCCTGGGCTCAAGCAATCTGCCCATCCTGACCTTCCCAAGTGTTGGGCAGGCCCATACAGCCACGAGCCACCATGCTTGCTGGTTTTTGTTTTGTTTTTTTTTTTTGAGATGGAGTTTCGCTCTTGTTACCCAGGCTGGAGTGCAATGGTGTGATCTCAGCTCACTGCAACCTCTGCCTCCTGGGTTCAAGCAATTCTCCTGCCTCAGCCTCCTGAATAGCCAGGATTACAGGCACACGCCACCATGCCCAGCTAATTTTTGTATTTTTAGTAGAGACGGGGTTTCACCATGTTGACCAGGATGGTCTCGATCTCTTGACCTTGTGATCCACCCGCCTTGGCCTCCCAAAGTGCTGGGATTAAAGGCGTGAGCCACCGCACCCGGCCCTGGTTTCTGTTTTTTACGTGGAATTGAAAGGGAGTAGCCTTGGCTAGTTGCAGAATTCACATATGCAGCAAAGGCAACAGCAGATTCTGGGCTCTCAGGGTATTTTCTTTCTAGGTAAGTTACAGGGCAAATGCTTTTCAGAGTACTTTTATACTTTTATTCCATTCTTGTCAGTAAAGACAAGAATCTCACATATTGATGGAGAAACTGAGGCGTCTGAAAACTAAATGCTGAGAATGGCACCTGGGGTGCTTAATTCCAGGACCCCTCTTTTCTGCCACAGGCACACATGCCCCAACAGCCCCCTTGGAGAGCCCCTTCTCTGTAGAGAGTACTAGCTGGGGGCTCTGGAGTCAGACCACTTCTGAGGGGCAGGGCCTCAGATAAGTAACTCAGCTTCGAAGTCTTAGGTGAGGAGAGACACTCACTCCCCAGGGCTGTATTCCAGGCACCGACTGGCAGCTATTATGGTCCCACCCCGCGGTTTAATGTCTTCAGCCACATGGGGGAGTGGGTGGAAGAGGAGGCAGGATGTGTCCTGCCAGCCAGAGCAGCAAAGAAATCCCAGCAGGGGCCCCGGGAGGTCCAAACCCATGGGGTTCAGGTGTTCCTCTCTGGCTGTTCCTTCAGACCCGCAGCTGCTGGACACAGGCCACAGAGCCAGTGCAGCCTGGGTGGGCAGAGGAAGCCAAGGAGAACGGCCTGGGCCTTAAGGAGACCTTGTCCCTGGGGACAAACGTCTGAAGTACAGGGGTGAAGCAGTGGGACGGGTGGTGTCTGAAGCGCAGGGGTAAAGGGGTGGGATGGGTGGTGTCTGAAGCACAGGGACAAAGTGGTTGGTCTCCAGTCCCCAAGGGCCTGGAAATCAGCTCCTTGGGACACAGTCTTACATGTATTGACTGTTATCCTCATCCATTCCCTCTTGGGAATGTTTCAGCTGTTTTGAGAAAACACTTCACATTCCTGCCCCGCCCCCATGATTTCCCTTTGGGCAGCAGCCCAGAGCAGCTGGAGGCCTGGGGAGATACGGGGCAGGGCATGAGGCTGAACTCAGCGCCTCCTCCGCCCTCCACACTGTACTCAACTCTTATGCTGGCACTGAGGGCAGCTGCCTTCCTGGACCCGCAGTAACCTCTTCTGACTCAACTCTGGCTGCAGTGGCCTGGACAGAATAGCTCAGTCCAGACCTGCCCCTGTGGATGAGGGACCAGGGACCAATATGGCACCCCAGCCCTGAGTCCCGCCCCCTCAAAGCCCAAGGCAAGGCCCATAAAAGGCTGGGGTGAGAGGAGCTGTGTGTGTGTGCAGTTTGGGGGTTCCGAGGGTTGGGGGCAGGGGCCAAGGGGCTTGCCTGAGCCAGGGCTGGCGCTGAGCCCTCTCTCTGGCCAGTGCTCATTTCTGCAGGATCCTGGAGGAGCAGCCCAGGCCCAGGGCTATGCCCTTCTTCTGGCCCTGAAGGGTCACGATGCTCTTGGCCTTCAGGAGGAAGTATCTGTGGCACCGGTACCTTGAGGCACTGCTTCGTGGGCAGCAGGGTTGCCAGCAGGTTAGGTGCCTGGCAGTGGGATGGCAGCACTGGGTAGATGCCCAAGGGGCAGAGCAGCTGACATGGACCCTGGTGAGCAGGCGCAGCCACTCTCCACACTTACCATCTCCTGTTTCACCTCATACTCAGCCCTAAACCCTAGAGACAGTCTCTCAAAATATGGCCCTTTGACCTACTGACTCCAAAACCCTGGGGGACAGGCCCTAGAATCTGCATTGTGAATAGTCCTCAGATGATACCCCCTTGTCACAGTCTTTTACTCTGGGACCACAGAGGTGCAGGAGAAAGGCAGAAGGGCTAGGGACTGTGGGGGAGCACGGGCAGGAGAGGCCTTCTCTAACTGTCCCCACAGCTCACGGAGTGGCACCTGAGATGGGCCTGGCGGACATGGCAGCAGTGGATACTGTGACTGGGAGTGGCTTAGCGGTTACAGTGGCAAGAATATGGCTGGGTCCCTTCCCAGGTACTGCCTTCTTCTCTCCACTCCACCCAGCCAGCCCTCCCAAAAGCCTGTGCCACCAACGCGTGCCACAGAGCTGGGTTTCCCTGTTTGCCAGCCTCAGGGTCCCTTCACTTTCAGGGGAGGGGTCAGTTCCATTACAGAACACACAGGCTGGATGCTGGAGCCCTTGATTTGACTTGTGGCCCCAGCTCAGGCCAGCCCCACCTGGTCCCTCAGTTTGGGAAAAGGCTTGGCATGAGGCATAGCTGCCATCCACACTGGCCCACCAAAGTCCTCGGTCCTGAGCGCCCCTCCCTCATTTGCTCCAATCTGAGCACAGCTTCCCATGTCACAATCAGATCTATTCTGAGCTTGTGCATTTGGCCTGAGCAAGACTGCCTGGCTGCTTGGGGCAGAGGGAGGGGCCGTGGGGACAAAAGGAGCTGGGCACAGGGGATGCTCTAACAGGCACAGCACAGATCCTGGAGGAGCCCACAACAGCAGCACTTCCTCCCCTCCCCAGTTCCAGGCCTTTGAGAAGCGGCACCAGCACCTGGCAGCCAGGAGCCCAAGGAGGGGACGTGCCAGTAGCCCGAGACCCTGGAGCAAGCCAGGCCATAACACCCCGAGAGCAGACAGGAAGCCGCCGGAGCCCCGTGGGGTTGGGGGCTTGGGCAGAGCACAGGGCCCAGCTGCAGCTGTTACTTGTTCCCATAGAAAAGCAGAGGCATAATAAAAAGCACCCAGCCTTCTCTCTGCCATCGGCTGCCCCTCTGCCCCAGGCAGTGAGGCCGGGGAGTCCCCCAACTGCGCCCACCCCCCTCTGCCATCAGGCTGCTCTGGGCCACCCCACTCCACTCAGCATGCTGGGATCCAAGACAGGGAACAGCCCATCTGCACCTGGCAGTCACTGCCCACGGGCCATGGGGCTTGCAGGACTCCTGGGGAGCCGTGCCAGGCAGACAGCCTCTGGGACAGGATGAGGGGATGGCAAGGGCAGCTGGCAGGAAGAGGGCCTACCTGAAAAATAAGCCAGGAAGCCGGGCTGCTGCACAGCCCCAGGCAGATCTGGGGCCCCTGTGCTGGAGAATCTCATCCTGGCCTTTGATAGCAAACAGGGCAGCATTAGGCCTCCACAGCCAGGGAGAAAGGGAAGGCCACGACCCTCACCGAGCACAAGGGTCAGATTGCCTTCAACCCTTAAGGGGTACTTTTTCTCTCAAGGCTCAGAATAGACAACTGTGCCAAAAAGCAGCATGGCAGGAACGAGAGGAACCCAGCTGAGCTCTGAGAATGCAGCAAGAAATGCCTGCAGCGTTAGGTGTCAGCCCAACACCCATCCAGGGCGCTGGTGCCAGAGACGGCTAAGCAGGCAGGCAGGGCAGTGGTGTGCCCCTTCAGTCACAAGTAGGTGGGGTCCAGCTGCCCACCTCTAGGAGGTCGAAGTGTGCCACACTTTGCCACATCTCCTCTAATATGCTCCCAACACCTGGTGCCCATGTATGTTTTGCCTGCACTGCATGGCCCCAAGTGTAAGTTCACTGGGAGTCCAAGGCTGGCTCTGGAGGCTGCCTTGGTTCAAGGGCTTGGCTGGCAACAACCACTCTCCTCCCCTTCTCAGGGGGTGCCACCCACTGTGGTCCTCTGCAGGACGGAAGTGCTCCCATCCAAAGAACAGACTCCCAACTAGAGCAGGGAATACCAGGGTCCCATGTGAGGCCGACTCCGGTCCAGCCAGAGCCTGGAAGCCTCATTCCAGTCCAGGTGCGCTCGTCAGGTGGGGGAGTGGAGGCCAGGTGTGGGGAGACATGCAGGGGAGTGGGTTCCCAAGAGAAGCAGCCCTGTAGAGGAGGCAGGTGGGACAGGAGTGGCTCCAGCGCAGGGCCTCAGGACGCAGGGTCATGGAGCCTCCGCCTCCCTCTCATTCTGGGTGGGCCTGTTGAGAAGCTCCAGTGTGTCTTCCACCACCTGCCACAGGCAGTTGTCCAGTGGGAAGTCATTGTCCACCAGGTTGACCAGAAAGTAGTTGTCGTGGATGTGCTGGATGATTGCACGGGATGGGGACCCCTCCTCATACAGCTTGCCCCACTGCTCGATCCACAGGGCGAAGGCCTCGTCCTACACACACGTACCACACACACACACACACACACACACACCATGTGCACACGCAGGCACACATGTGCGCGCACACAGACACACAGACACACAGACACACACACACACACACACACACACACACAGAGGTGAGATTAACAGGGCTGCCTCTGCATAGCCTCCATGCTGGGCTCTCCAAGGACTCAACAGGACATTTCCCGGAATAGAACAAGGTCCACTGCCAGTATCACTTCCCACCCCTGCCCAGAAATAAACACCATGGGTCAGCAGTAACACTGGTGAGTGAGTCAGAGCTGGGTGTGCCTGAAGGCTGGGCCCACTAGCCCGGGTGGGGCCTTTGGCACACCTTGGGACTTGGCCCCAATCCCTGCCCCAGGTTTCCCAGGTGGGGAGGGCAAGCTTGCTCCTGGCTCCTTTACCTTCCAGAACATGAAACTGACAGGATCCACTACGGTGGGCTGGATGATCTCTCGCCCAGGGAAGATGCCCCAAGTGACCGCGTTCGGCTGTAGCTCCGGGGCGTTGGTGATGTTTTCACCCTGAGGGCATGTGGGGTGGGGGTAAGACCTGGGCCAAGAACAACTGGAGTCCCACTGCTTGGACAGCCTTGAGTCACTGGGGCCATCTGTGCCTCCACTCCTGGCCTCTACTCTCCTCGTGCCTCTACTCCCAGCTTCCACTCTCCCTGTGCCTCCACTCCCGGCCTCCTCTGCCTGGCATCTCTCACCACACAAGCCTGGACCTAGAGGCCATCCTGGCTGCATCCCCTCTCCTCCCTGAGCACCCCCTACTCAGTGTCTGATCATTCCCTTTTGTCTAGACTGCTGCTAGGGCTGTATTTGGCTTGGGTCACTACAGGGGCCTCTTCTCCAGCCTTCCTGGCTCTGGCCTTTCCCAGTTCCTATCACCTGTCTGCCTGTCCACTGTGATCTGCCTAAAATAAAGCAGGAACCAAGCCACCCCACTGCTAGAGAAAGCTCCCCTTGCATTTAGGGAAAGCTCAAATTCCAAGCAGGACACCATGACCTCTGCAGGCCCGGCCCCTGCGTAACACTCCAGCCTCTTCCGGGCCTTGTTCCCAGTTTCCCAGAAACCCCAGAGCTCACTGCCCCTGCCTGTCCTCTGCCCTGTCCCAGGAATACCCTTCTTTCCTGTTGCCCGACTCCTCTTTGTCCTTAGCGATTCCCATACATGACCCCTCCGAGAAGCCTGGCCTGGCCTCCCAGGTGAGATGTCCCTCCTCTGGATCCAATAGCATCCCCTCCTGAACTTGATGATCCACTCACACTGGCTGGTGCAAACACAGTGATCTGCCTCCCTCACTAGGCTGGGAGCTCCTTAAGAGCAGGGCCCGGTTCTGCCTGTGTCAGTCTTGCACGACGCCTAGCCCAGGCTAGGTGCTGGGTGTTTGCTGAATGAAGGGCCTGGTGCTCTGTGGGAACCCCGGGGCCTGACCTACCTTCACATTGACAAGGTGGTAATTAACCCGGAGCTCGTACTTCTTCAGCACCTGCAGAAGCGCTTCTGCTGTCTCACGGGAAGTGAAGAACTCTAAGTAGGCCTGTGGGGGCGACAGGTGCCTGTCACCAACCCCACCCCCTGCCAGACGCCCTTTCGCAGACACCTAAGGTGGTGGCCATGTGGGCGGAATAATGAACCGTGGCGTCATTATTAACAGGTACATAGGCAAAGGGTGAGGCGAGTAGGGAGGTGAGTTTCTCAGTCTGAACAGGTCTCAGGGCTCTCGGCCACCCCCTCCCAATCAGGCAGGGAAGGCTCCATGGAGAAGCCATTTCTGAACAGTGGCAACTAGTGTGACAAGTTGGGTCATGGGAGAGAAGCCTGACACATTCCACCCTCCCCAGTCACTGCAAGGTGACAAGGACATGGAGGTCCTCTCTAGGACCAGTGTCTATCAGGGATTGAGCTGTGTTTACTCCAACTCATTTGCTAGAATGCTCCTAATACTGGAGGCTGGGCACAGCGATCCCAGACGAGGAAAGTGGGTTGGGGGAAGCTGAGCACGTTGGTTACTCTGACAGGAAACAGCAGAGCTGGTCCTTCAATTCAGGGCTTTCTGACTCCAGAGCCCACAGGCCTTGGTTCAGAACATAATTTTTTTAACTCCAGCAGCCCTGGGAGAGAGGTGTCAGCTCAGGAAAGTAGCAGCAGCTGCCTTTCAGGGAATGCTTCCTGCTCTTCCCATGTGCCAAGCACTTTACATGCTTTGTTAGGTTTCACGCCCAGAACACGAGCTACATCCCATTTTACAGACAAGAAAACCAGCCTCAGAGAGGTCAGGTGACCTGCCTCCACAGGTCTGATTTTTTTTTGAGACAACGTCTCACTTTGTTGGCCAGGCTGGAGTGCAGTGGTGGAAATCTGGCTTACTGCTGCCTCCACCTCTCGGGCTCAAGCGATCCTCTCACTCAGCCCAGGCACCTGGGACTACAGGCGTGTACCACCATGCCCAGTATTTTTTGTAGAGATGTATTTTGTTGAGGGTATTTTTTGTTTCACTATGTTGCCTAGGCTGGTCTCGAACTCCTAGACTCAAGCGATCCACCCGCCTTGACTTCCAAAGTGCTGGCCGGGCATGGAGCCAGGCCAGGTCTATCTGACTTAAAGTATCAGCTCCCGTCTGGTCTGATCCATGCTCATTCAAAATTAAGAGCCCAAGAGAGACAGGCTGCTCTGCCCTAAGCTCTGGGAAACCCCTGCGCACTGGTCAAGTGGGGGCACCCCTCTTCCTCCCTACCACACCTTCTGGAAGACATAGCCCCCGCTGGGGCCCCAGCCCACGATGGGGTCAGAGGACCGCTTCCCGTTGACGTTGGGCTGCGAGTTGATGGTGAGAATGCCCTGCCGGTTCACCCGCAGCAGCTCCTCCTTCAGCAGGCTGGTCTCGGCCGCCAATGGCTCATCGTTCCAGGGCAGGCAAGTCACCTGGGAGAGAGGGTGAGCGGGCCGAGGTGATGAACAGGTTTGGCACCTCGAGTCCTTCTCATGGCCCCCGACAAAGACCCAGCCTGTCTTTGCCTACCTAAGCCCTTCCAGGTTGAGGATCCCCAACTCACCCTTCTCCCTTTGCCAAGGTGCCATCCATAGCATGGAGAGGAGGGCATAGGGTGGGGGAGTCACAGCCCTGCAGCCTGGCCTGCAGCTGGGGTTGGGCCAGGGGTGGGGATGAACCAGGGATCCCACCTCAGCATCACTCACTTTGTGGCCATTCTGGTTTGGCTCTCCCGAGAGGTAGTGTACAAAGACTTCGAAGACGCTTTCTTCACTGGCCAGCTCCTCCCCCCACATCTTCAGCAGCTCCTTCCTGGGAGACTTGCTCTTCAGGTAGAAGAGGTAGTAGTTCTTCAGCTCCCCAAAGGCAGGGGAGGAGGAATTGCCCCTGGCAGAGGGGTGCCCAGAGGTCAGGGCACACGCCTGACCTGGGGCTCGTGACAGAAGGCAGTGCCACCACATGCCCAGGAGGCCATTCCTGTAAATCCTGCCCCGACTCCTCCCAAGTCAACCACAAGCATGCAAACTCCTTCTGCCCTCCTCTTCCCAAGAACGAAGATGTATTTACAAGGAAGGTCTGCAGGCCCTCACCAGCGGCCATTGGGGAACTCATCCCATTCCTGGGTGCGGTAGATATAACTCTTTGGTCTGGAGGCCCAGAAGATGGGACGTACATCTTCCTCTCGGCGCTTGGGGTGGGCGCTGAGAGCCCAGGGCAGGGGACGCCTGGGTGAGGATGGAGACAGAGAATCGAGACAAGGGATTGGCTAAAGGGAGCTGGAAGCAGGGGAGGACCATGGAGGCTGGGTTCCTCCCTCTCATTTGCCCTCTGAGACTGGCGCCCTCGGTGTGCCTGGCTAGCCATGGCACAGACACCCATCTGTACCACCATGGGGAGCCAACACTGTAGCTGGGACTGCTCTTGGACCCCCCTCTGGGGATCGCTGGGCCACCATCCTCACCTGGGGTCCTCAGTCCACAGGCCCAGGCGCTTCAGCACCTCTGTGGTGGCCACCTCTCGGTTGAGGGTGTAGAAGTGGAGGCCTGGCGCCAAGCCGCTGGCCAGAAGCTCCCGGCACAGGCTCACGGCCAGCTCGATGCCATAGTTGCGGATGGCAGCATCGTTGTCTTTGATGGGCTCGATCACGTCCTTAATTTCCTGTGGCACCTCCAGCTTGGACAGCTTCACAAGCTGCCTAAGGGAGTGGTAGCCCTGTCCAAGACACGAGGGGCTGTGGCGGCTGTCGGCCAGCCCACCTCCCACCCTAAATACTTCTCCCCTTCCATCCTCCACGCCAACCACAGCGTCAGGCAGAGACCCAGGAAATCTGATCATATTCCAGGAGCACACCTGGGCTTGGCCTGCTGTTTTTCTCCCCCTTTCTCTTTTTTTAGCGACATGTCTCACTGCTTTCAAATGCCTGGGCTCAAGCCATCCTCCCGCCTCAGCCTCTCAGGTAGCTGGGACTATAGGCACATGCCACTAAGCCTAGCCTTCCCACTTTTCACAGAGTATAGCAGCTTCCCTAAGCATTCCAGCCTCGGGCTGAGCCAGCCTTTTAGCTCTAGATGTCTCTATTGATAACATGCTGTCATCCAACCCAGTTGTTCCCATGCTGCACTGATTATCAGAATCACCTGCCAAACTCAAGAAGTAAAACACAAATTCCCAGGACTTCCCTCAGATTTCCTGAGTCAGAACTTCCAAGGGTGGGACATGGAGATCCATTTTTTGAAAAAACTTATCAAGTGGTTCTGATGACAGCCACATTTGGGAAACACCGATTTAACCAGGATTTGTAATAAAAGTTAGAATCCCTGGCCGGGTGCAGTGGCTCACGCCCGTAGTCCCAGCACTTTGGGAGGCCGAGGCGGATGGATCACAAGGTCAGGAGTTCGAGACCAACCTGGCCAACATGGTGAAACCCCGCCTCTATTAAAAATAAAAAAATTAGCCGGGCAAAGTGGCGGGCACCTGTAAGCTACTTGGGAGGCTGAGGCAGGAAAATTGCTTGAACCTGGAAGGCAGAGGTTGCAGTGAGCTGAGATCGAGCCACTGCACTCCAGCCTGGGCTACAGAGTGAGACTCCATCTCAAAAAAACACAAATAGAGTTAGAATCCCTTTTGGTGACGCTCATCAGCCAAAGTACAACAAACCTCTCAAAAGACACTGTTGCTGGGATTTGAGGGGAAAATTAGAAGTAACCAAAATGGGGTAGCCACGCAATGCTGTGCACATGCTAGACCTGACAGGATCCGGGAAGAACTCAGCGAACTCAGCACTACACCCAGAGCCCCCAGCCCGTGTGAGGATGGCATAGCGGGAGTGGGGTGGAGGGGGCTGATGAGCCCTCCTGGGCCCCTCACCTGGATGGGAAAGATCCCGGGGAGGATGGGGCAAGTGATGCCTATGTCGGTGCACGCCTTCACAAAGCGGAAGAATGTGTCAGCCTCAAAGAAAAGCTGCGTGATGATGAAATCGGCTCCGGCAGACACCTTCTCCTTCAAGTGCTTCACGTCAGCCTCAAAGCTGTCTGCGTCAGGGTGGCCTTTGGGGTACCCTGCCAATAGGGGTGACAGTCGGGTGATGCTGGCCTCCACCTGTTCAAGGCGAGGGATGGAGAGGCCAGAGGGACTGAGCAGAGAGTCCTCTGCTTTGGGTGCTCCAATCTTACACCTTCCAACAGCACAGCATGGCCTCAACTAAAACAGTGGGTGGCTGGGCTCATGACTGCTATGCCTCCAACCCTGGAGATGACTCTTGGGGGCAGTGGCTCAGAGCTCCCCTTCCCAGAGTGGGGGTGGATTGCTCCAAACTCCCACACTGTCCTGCCTTGAGCAGCCAAGCAATTCAGGCCTGCACTTGGTGGCCATGGAAAAGAGAAAATGCTACAGTTAGCACTGGCGGACAGCATCTGCTAAGCTTGACTTTTCTCTACGCACTGGATTAAAACATTAGTTTTAATATAACATTAAAATTACTCAGGGGTCCAAGATAGTGAAAAGCTAGAAACCAAGTCATATAAGGAAGAACTGAAGAAAGTGATGTTTTGTTCAAATAAAAGAGTGGATGGCCGGGTACGGTGGCTCATGCCTGTAATCTCAGCAACTTTGGGGGGCCAAGGCGGGAAAATGACCTGAGGTCAGGAGTTCGAGACCAGCCTGGCCAACATGTGAAACCTGGTCTCTAATAATAAAGTACAAAAATTAGCCAGGCATAGTGGCAGGCACCTGTAATCTCAGCTACTCAGGATGCTGAGGCAGGAGAACTGCTTGAACACGGGAGGTGGAGGTTGCAGTAAGCCAAGATCACACCATTGCCCTCTAGCCTGAGCAAGGAGAGTGAAACTCCATCTCAAAAAAAAAAAAAAAAAAGAAAAAGAAAAGAAAAGAATGACAAGAATGCAGAAAGTCCTTTCAAATGTCCAAAGGTCTGTCCTGGGAGAAAGAAAAGATCCACCACAGGCGAGTTTTTTTGTTTGTTTTTTCAGAGACAGGGTCTGCTCTGTCGCCCAGGCTGGAGTGCAGTGGTACGATCGCGGCTCACTGCAGCCTTAACTCCTGGGCACAAGCGATCCTCCCACTTCAGCCTCCTGAGTAGCTAGGACTACAGATACATGCTACCACATCCAGCTAATTAAAATTTTTAAAAATTAATTATTTATGTTTTAAAAGATGGGGTCTTGCCATCTGGCCCAGGCTTTTCTGGAACTTCTGGGCCCCAGCAATCCTTCCACCTGGGCCTCCCAAAGTGCTGAGATTACAGACATGAGCCACTGCACCCAGCCCCCAGTCACCTCTTTATTAGTCACATTCTGTGTTGCTTCTGATGGCAGAACCAGCATCCAGTTCAGAGAGTTGTCTAGAGTACAAGCCACCCACAAAACAATGAGTTCCTGGAGCCTGAAAACACAGGGGCAGTGGCTCCCCATGTGCTGGGGAGGCTGAGGACAGGATTCCGGAATTGCCTGGCAGGTGGGACCAGATATCCTGTAGGCTCCTTACTGGCTCTGTGAACTCGAACAGCTTCCCTAAATGACTAAACTTAATGGTACCCTTGCTTGGTCAGGGGCAGGGAAGAAGACCATAGGCCTTCCTGAAACTACACGGAGAGGGTTGGTTTCATCAGCCCAAGTCCAGGGCAGAACCCTGAGCCAGGCGGGAAGCCAAGCTGCTCTGCTCTGATAAGGCAGTTCTGAAAAAAAAGAGCCATCAAAACTCCGAAACCCAGAGGCAACAAAAATGAATGTATAAACTATTGTTTCAAGGGGTAGGGGAGTGGGTGATAAAGCACTTGGGCTCGTGCTTTCAATAACAAAGCTGTTTTTCCAGTAGGAGTTTTAGAAACAAGGCTTTTTAACAGCTGAAACTACAGCTGTACTACCAAACAATCACCGAACAAATCTAGCATTTGATTACATATAGATTTTGCTATTTATTATATTTTTCTATCATGAACAGCTGGGTGCTTTCTTTTTAAATTTTTTTCTTTTAAGTTTTTTGTAAAGATGGGGTCTCACTCTATTGCCCAGGCTGGTCTTGATCTCCTGGCCTCAAGCAATCCCCCTGCTTCAGTCTCCCCAAGCCCTGGGATCATAGGCATGAGTTACCATGCCCAACAGGCTGGTGTATTCTAATCCACTGATCTTCATTACCCACTTTATAAGCAGAGCACGAAAGCAATCAGCAACGGTAAGCTCACAGCTTCGCTAGTTTCCAATCAGGATCAGCTAACACCCATCACTGATGCAGGTTCCCCGCTAACTGACTGTATTACGGCTGATACAACTGAACAGTAAGACATGCCTGTTCTCTGACTCTGTATCAGTGCTTCCCAGACTTAGCACATAAACAGCCCTGTTGACACAAGAATGGACATGTCCATGGGGTGTCAGGGACAAGGCCAAAGTCACCCACAACAAGTTAATTTTCTTGAAGCCAAGTGTTTTTTTTTTTTTTAATTCACATCACTTGAGATGCTAATCCATAATGCAGCCATGTTTAACATAAAAATGGTAGGATTTCTCCCAAAATATTGGTGAAACACTGTCATTCCAGAAGATGTGCCAATCCCGGGACTTCCTCTCCCTGGCACACACTGCCTGCCTCGCCATACCTGAGCCCCATCTGAGACGCTGAGGGCTCAGTCCCAGCCTTCAGCTTCAAGGATGGGAGGGAAGTCCAACCCACCCATTTCTGTCGGTGAACCTGGCCTTGTGGCTGTGGCCAATGGTACCAGAGTGGAGCCCATGGATTCTCTTGGGAATTTGGAACGGACGCCCATCCATTAGCCTGGGGGACTGGCTGGAACGGACACTGTACACTCAGGAGCAGGCCAGTGTGCAGAAAAGCATGGGCATCAGGTCTCCCAGACGAAGCACAGATATGCAGTGGGAAGTGGAGATGGGGGACCCTGTGGCCCCCAGGGGAATGAAGGGGGCCTTGCTTTCTGACCTCTTCCAGTGCCTTGAGAGGTCTGGGGCCATTTCCTGACCTTGGGTTCCCTGTCCTCTGGAGTCCTGTTAGTAAATATCCCTCTTTTGTGGATTTCCTTTCTTTTCTTTGAGATGGAGTCTTGTTCTGTCACTGAGGCTGGAGTTCAGTGGCATGATCTCCATATATGGCAACCTCCGCCTCCTGGGTCCAAGAGATTCTCCTGCCTCAGCCTCCCGAGTAGCTGGGACTACAAGTGTGCACCGCCATGCCCAGCTAACTTTTGTATTTTTAGTAGAGACAGGGTTTTGCCATGTTGGCCCGGCGGGTCTCAAACTCCTGACCTCAGGTGATCTGCTTGCCTTCGCCTCCCATAGTGCTGGGATTACAGGAATGAGCCACTGCACCTGGCCCCCTCTTTTGTTTTAAAGAAAAGAACAGGGTTGAGAAGCAGGCTACGGGCACAGTCAGGCAGAGGAACAAAAAGCAAGCGATCGGTGGCAGCAGGCCCAGGAGGGGAGTGGGTGATACAAGAGCAAGGACATGGTGCATTTCCCTCTGCATGTCCCTCATCAGGCATGGCCCCGTAGGTGCACCTGAACTGAACACGGACAGGCTCTCTGGGCATCTCAGCCTCCCTCACTCCATCCCCGTACCAGGATGATCCAGCCACTCACCTGCCACACAGATGTCAAAGTAGTCACCAAACTCACTTCGGATGTGCTTCACCAGGTCCACTGCGTGGTTGAAGCCTCCCTCCTGCTCTTCCCACTGGTCACCTGTGGGGTCTGCAGGGTTGGTGGAGGTCATGGTCACTGGGTCTCAACCAACCTCCAGAGAGCCTTTCTGTTCCCTCTTCCAGCTCCGGCACCCAGGACTCTGAGTCCCCGGAAGGCAGAAACTTCCTATTATTTAAGTTGGTCTCTTCTCTTTCTAGCACTTGGTAGACAGCAGGAGGGAAGAGAGCGGCCCACCACGGCAATATTCCCTGCGCGCTGACCTGTGCAGGTGGAGAATGGGAGACCACCGCTACTCCTCGCTGTGCCTGGAGGGACTGGAGAGCCCTTCCCTACTTCCACCTGGGCATGCTCGCCACCCTCTCCCATCCCATGGCCTTGGGGCTCCTGCCTCCTGGGAGAATTTTCTACTCATCTCAAGTGAAGGGGTCTTGTGGTGGGGAGCCTGAGGCCACAGGCTCCCACCCTTCAGGCTCCCTCTTGCCACTCTTGGGTGGCCTGATGACAGCAGGCACCAGATGGATAACCAGCTATTCTCACTCCTGGACAAAAGCCAGAATGGCACTCTGCAATTGGGCCAAGCGTAGCCAGCAATCGATGAAGCTGTGTAGGCAGGGCAGAGGGTTATCAGGCAGTGACTGCATTCCAGATGGAACTCCTAGGTCGGGGTCAAGAGGTGGAAGAGGTGGCTGCTGCTGTATGGTGCCCACGGTGACTTACTCCCCACGATGCCTCCTGACACTACTGGTGGGGATGAGATCCTGTGCATCCTCAGAGGGGGCCCAGGGAGAAGTAAAGGACATTTCAGGGACCCAAGTGGCTTTTGGGAAAGCCAGAACCCAGTGTGTGGGCAGTGCTGGTTCCATACCTCCCCGCAGCGCCAAGATGTTCTTCAGGCCCAGCTGCTTGGCTTTGTGCAGATGGCCCGTGATTTCCTCCAGGCGCTGATGGCAGCAGGTCATGTGCAGGATGGTCTCCAGGCCACAGTAGTTCACAGCGGTGCTGGCGATCATCATGGAGGAGGTCTCCTTGTCTGAGCCAGGGTCACCTGCTGGATGCCAGGTCACATCTATGAAGAGGGGGCCGCCTGCAGCCATCTGGTCAAACCTGTAGGGGGTTTGTTTCTGAAGAGAGGTTCCAGGGAATGTACCACCCCTCATTCCCTTCCCATGAGGCCCGGGAGTTAGAGAAGCATAAATGAAGGTTGGAGACAGACCAATCAGTGTTCACATCCTGGCTTTGCTACTTACAGATGTGTTATCTTGGGTAAATTACTTAATTTCTGTGAGTTCTGTTTCCTTATTTAGAAGATACCGCAGATAACAGCACCCACTTCATAATAACACTAGGAGGCTGGGCGCAGTGGCTTACGCCTGCAGTCCCAGCATAGGCTTGAGCCACTGGGACTACACTTTGGGAGGCCAAGGAGGGCAGATCACTTGAGGTCAGGAGTTCAAGACCAGCCTGGCCAACATGGTGAAATCCCAACTCTACTAAAAATACAAAAAGTAGCTGGGTGTGGTGGCAGGCACCTGTAATCACAACTACTTTTAGGAGGCTGAGGCAGGAGAATCACTTGAATTGGGAGGCAGAGGTTGCAATGAGCCGAAATCACACCACTGTACTCCAGCCTGGGCCACAGAGATCTCAAAAACAAACAAACAAACAAAGCAGCAGTGACAACAAAAACCATGATAACGGTAGGAGAATGTGACAGCAGCTAGTTCCACAGCACTTAGAACAGTGCCTGGTGTACAAACACTCAGTAAATGTGAGGTGCTGTTATGATACCTATTACGGAGGTAAGACACAACAACAGCGCCACCATTTTGTGTGAGAGCAGCACTTCAGACTCTTCCCAGTGCTCGCCTGTTTATTATCTTGGGTGAATTAAGACATCATAGTTGAGAGGGGAATCCTAACTGCGTCAAGCACAGCCTCGCTGTAGGAAGAGTTAGAAAGACGGCCGGCAGACTCACGTTTCTTTCATGCCACCGCCCCCACCCAGCCCTGTGCGGCAGCTCACAGTTGTGCTGACCAAGGCCAAGTTCCGAAATAAGACTCGAAAGCCTGGATGTTTGTGGTACAAGCTATTGCAGTGTGTTTAAACAGCCTTGTGCATTTAAATTTCAAAATCTTGGGAGTGACACGTGAAAAGCGCAAACAGTAAAAGGCATAAACTTTCAAAAAGGAATTGAAAGTTGTGAAGTGCTAATTTGGTTGGCATTTCTAGATTTCAAGTAACATAATCCAAATTCCTAACTTGCTGAAAACATGCTCACTGCTTTGTGACTTCCTAAACTGCACTCGTGATCCAGCCCCCCAAGTTCCACCAAAGAATCTAGTTTGAGAATAATTTTTAACCCATTGAAGAATGTGTCTAAAATACCCTTGACACTGTGGAGGGACTTTTAAAGGCAATGGAGAAGTTGCAGATCAGATGACCCACTCTGCCTTCTCCTTCCTGCCCCCTCTGGCTGCTTTTCTCTGCCAGGTTAAAGGACAGCCCAGCCTCAGGGCTGACAGTTCACTCCCCAGGCACCACCACCCCTCTGTTCCCCCCAACCTTAATCTTGCATCAATTTACCTTGAGATGAGGTTGACAGCTCCCTCAGCAGTTCGAGGAGGGAAGAATTCCAAGGAGAACCACTTGTCACCAGATTCCATGCGCCGCCTCATCTTCTCCCGGAGTCTCTCATGCCGATCGGGGTCCAGGCCCGGGGTGGAACATCTCGAACTGTCTTTGGAGCTCTCGCTGCCACTGCTGGCACTCCCCTCCAAGCAGGGGTTCAGGCTGCCGTTTCCTCTGGCTTCGTTCACCATTGCTGGGTTCCTGCTGCACGGGGTGGGGCAGGGAGCATCAGGGGGTGGGCAGGCACACCCCAGGCACATCAAGGTACCTGAGTGCCAGGTTCAAGCAGGAGGTGCTGTATTTCCATACAGGAAGGCCAAAAAAGGTGACACTGCCCCCTCCCAGTGGTTCCATGCTCCGCAGGCTACAGCTGTTGGGGCCGCCTCACTCAAAGCCTTGCTCTCCACTGCTGCCAGACTCCTTGCATGCAAGGCAGCCCCCACCCAGCACTACAACATACTCGGTGACAGCTACCTGATGGAAGGTGGCACAGAGAACCTCACGCTGCCGGCCAGCGAGGCCCGTATTCCTAGTGAGGGGCAGTAGTGCCCAGCTGGGAGGACCCTGGCTTTTCGATGGTCCATCTCTGCCAGCTCAGGCCCACAGTGAGTGGGGAGGGAACAGAGGCACCTTCCCCAGCGGGTGTGTTCAACTGGGCGGAGCTGTGACAAAGGAAGAGGCTTGAGCTGGAGCCAGCGAAAGGGGGCGGGGTAAAGCTAAGGGAAGGCAGCCGGAAGGAGGGGGAAGGAGGGGCAGAGACTGCAGGGGTTGGTGGAGATGAGGCCAACAGGCGTTCAGGGATACCAGATCACCCTCCCGAGAAGGAACTGCTCGTGCTGGCTGGCTTTGCCTGGAACATCTGTTACTTGAAACGGTTTGTGTGCAGGATGGAAGGGGTGAGGGCTTGACTATGCAGCCCAATTTCTCCTGAGTTCATGCTACTCCAAAAAGACCATGTCATGGGTTAGAACTGGACACTGGTCGTGTTTCAAAAATAGCCAGACCCCAGTTCAGTTAAGGGCACAAATTTATGTCCAACTCAGAACAAAAGCTGCCCGATCTGTGCTTGCCTAGCAAGCTGGTCTTCTTACACACCACTGAATTCAATTAAAATCACCACAGTAATCCAGCTTCTGGGGAGGCTGAGGCAGAAGGATCACCTGAGCCTAGGAGTTCGAGGCCAGCCTGGGCAACATAATGAGACTCATTCTCTTAAAAAACACACCTGTAAGCCTGGCACTTTGGGAGGCCAAGGTGGGGCAGAGTGCGGGGTGGGGGGGGATCACCTGAGGTCTAGAGTTCGACACCAGCCTGGTCAACATGGTAAAACCCCAGCTCTACTAAAAATATAAAAATTAGCCAGGCGTGGTGGTGGGTGCCTGTAATCCCAGCTACTCAGGAGGCTGAGGCAGGAGAATTGTTTGAACCTGGGAAGCAGAGGTTGCAGTGAGCTGAAACTGCGCCACTGCACTCCAGCCTGGGCGACAAGAGCGAAACTCCATCTCAAAAAAAAAAAAAAAAAAACAGAAACAATCACAGCCGCCAGGGCAGCCAAAGCCAGGCCAACAGAGGGCATAGTGCCATCTGGCAGTCTGGTAAAGAAAATAAACACTTAAAAACAAAACGTGCACAGCAATGGGCACACACAGTAGTGAAATCGGTGTGTGGTGACATGGCGTGACAGAGACGACCAGGTCAGGTTCATTTCTTTCAGACTGTCCACCACTAAGCCCTGTACCTAATCATTTGGGGTCTTAAACTCTTTTGAGAATCGGATTAAATTCACTGCTCCCCTCCCCTGAAACACACACACAGGTGCACAGACTACACATGGACGCATCCAAAGACAAAGAGTTGACTCCTGACTGAGAACCCTGGGCCAATGCTTTCTTCCCCTAGAGCTTCTGATTCTGACCTCTAACTCCAGATTCTCAATGGGGATGTTGGTGGGGAGTGAGGAACGGGGATAACAGCAAGAGCAGCCAGTTGGTCTTTCTCCAGCACTTGACGAAGCGCCTCATTAACTGCCTGCTGGAACAGAACCTACAGTGGGAGGAGGCTGAACCACCTGCAAACCCTCTGATCTTCAAAGACGTACTGCATTCCTGTACATGCTAGGCACGTGCCACATTTGTAAGCCAACACCCGCGATTTATCCGTTTTCAGCTGGACTCCCATAGCACCCTAGGTTGTAACTGCGGGTTAACAGGCCTGTCTCGTCTCTCCCCCTAGCTCCTTGAGACCAGGACCGTGTCCTGCCTGGGGTATCCCCAGGGTTTGGCACACGGTGATAGCCAACATTCACTGAGCGCCAACAGGCCAGGTGCTGCCACTCTCAAAATAAGCCTCTGCCATCCTAGTCTGTGCTAAGCACCGGGACACTAAGTCCACGACTCCCAGAAGGGTCCTGGCGGAATCCCGGGCGCAGCGGGACGCATTGGGCGTCAGGGACCGCAGTGCCCTAGGCCCAGCGCTCTTCTCCAGGTACTCGTCGGAGAGACAGGTTTAAAAGGCAGGAGCCAGAAGCCGTCTCGGCGCCCAGGTGGCCGAGAATCGAGTCACCAGGTCACTGGGTCACCAATGGGGGTGGGGACACAGGCTCTGGCCGGTCAGCGAGGCGGGATCGTCACCCCTGGCTCAAGGGTCCCTCAATCCAGGCAGGGAGCCAAAGTGAGTCTTCGCCTAAGGGTTGGAGTTCACTGATTACACTAGTCAAGTAAAGGGTGCGCGGAGCGGACGGCAGCCTCCGCAAGAAGAGGGGCGGGTCGGCCTCCAGCGCTCCCCGCCCACAAGCACGTCCTGGCCCCCGAGAGGGTGTTCGCCGGCTCCAGGATCTCCCTCCCGGCTACCCGGGCCTAGCGGTCACTCACCCTCCAGTCCGGGGTGACTCAGAACTCTCGCCCGCCGGCCGCAGCACGGTGGCCGTTGAGGGGCGGGGAACGCAGTGGAGGGGAGCGGCGCAGGGGTCGGGAGAGGCGGGTCTGGTGAGGGTGCTGGAGAGGCGGGACTACAGGGCGGAAACCACCCTTGCGGGCGACCGGAAGCCCTACCTCCAACATGGCCGCGCCCACGGGTCTCGTTGGAGGCTGTGCCTTTACCGTCATGTGACGCGAGCCCTCGCCCCACCCGTCTGCAGCCACTCCCGGTCTCAGTCTCAGAGCTCGAGAGGGCCACGTGACCATCCCGGGGCCAGTCACGTGAGGCGCGGATCCTGGGTGGGAGGGGGTTGGCAGAGGGGTCCAGAGAGGCAGTAAAGGAGGAAGATGGCAGGGTGCAGGGGGTCTCTGTGCTGCTGCTGCAGGTGGTGCTGCTGCTGCGGTGAGCGTGAGACCCGCACCCCCGAGGAGCTGGTAAGGAGCGGGCGGAGCCGGGCTTGGCAGGGGGCGGTTGCTAAGGGACTGCGAGAGGCGTTGCCGGGGGTGGGGCCGAGCCGATTTGGGCCCGCAGGTGGCAGCCGGTGGGGCCTGGGGACCGCAGCCCGGGCGGTCGAAGCGTCTGCCCTGCTTGACGTGCCCAACTCTGGGGTCTTTCCTCATAACCCCTCCTGGAATCTGAGGGAGAATCCAGGTCAGCTCCAGTTAATCCCACCCATGTTTCCTTTTTTTTTCCATCTGAAAAGAGTTTTGAAGGAAACAAGCGTTTTCAGAATGAGCTTCTTCACAGGACTTTGTGCTTATCCTGCGGCTGTTTTAGCTTCTCCAGCCCCTTCTCACTAGATCCATCACCCTTTCTGGGTCACTGACAGCCCAGCTTCCCACTGCAAAGCATCCTGGGAAAACTTGAGTTGTGTTCTCAGAGTTGACAGGTCCCTTCTGATTTCACATACGTCACACTGTCAGATGGACCCTGAGTTTTTCCCTCCTCTTCAGCTGACATCGGACATCTTTGAGGTGTCCTGAAGGGTGGCTGTTTGGAGGGAGACTCTATCAGTGGAAATGAAGAGCTCAGCTGATGGCTGTAGATCCTCACCCGCCAAGGTTTTTTTGAGGGCTGGCTTCTATTTCATAATGGCTCCAGATGATTTAGAAGCTAGCTACTGATTTCAGTAAATACGTTGTTTACTTCTTAACCACTAAAAAGGGCTCCTTCTTCGGATCTGTTTTTCTAGACCATCCTTGGAGAAACACAGGAGGAGGAGGATGAGATTCTTCCAAGGAAAGACTATGAGGTAAGCTCCTTTGATACTGCTTGGGTGACTAACGTAGCAGGTTCCAAAAAGTGGCCTGGTCATTTTAGCTGAAACATTATGATTCCAACCAGAGATGCCCTATGACCTTCTATCCTAGGGAGTGAGTGGGTAAGGGATAATTCCTTCTGGGAAACAGACTGTTTAACAAGCCTTTTTCTCACCTTAACCCCTAAACAAGGTCCGGTGTTTTTACCCATTTATGAATCTGTGGCATCTTAACCTGGAGAGAGTATGTATTTGCCATTAAACTGCTTTTATAGCTTACAGAGAGACCTAGAGTGAAAGGCACTGACAGTATGTGCCCCTAACAGGTGTGTGCTCATAAACTGTTAAGGAGGCCTTGCTTCTCTTCTAAAAGAGTTGCTTTTTAGATATTTTCTTTGAAATGGAGTTTCACTCTTGTTGCCCAGGTTGGACTGCAGTGGCGCAATCTCAGCTAACCACAACCTCCGCCTCTGGGTTCATGCGATTCTCCTGCCTCAGACTCCTGAGTAGCAGGTTCAAAGGCATGCACCACCTTGTCCGGCTAATTTTGTATTTTTAGTAGAGATGGGGTTTCTCCGTGTTAGTCAGGCTGGTCTCGAACTCCCAACCTCAGGTGATCCACCCACCTCGGCCTCCCAAAGTGCTGGGATTGCAGGTGTAAGCCACCTCGCCTGGCCTTTTGTTTTTGTTTTCTGTTTTTGAGACAAGAGTCTTGCTCTGCCACCCAGGCTGGAGTGCAGTGGCGCAGTCTCTGCTCACTATAACCTTCACCTCCCAGGTCAAGCGATTCTCGTGTCTCAGCCTCTTGAGTAGCTGGGATTACAGGTGGCACCACCACACCAGACTAGTTTTTATATTTTTAGTAGAGGTGGGGTTTTACCATGTTGACCAGGCTGGTCTCAAACTCTTGACCTCAGGTGATCTACCTGCCTCAGCCTCCCAAGTGCTGAGATTACAGGTGTTAGCCACTGTACTCGGCCAACTTTTCAGATTATTTTCTTGCTCAAGCAGCTTCTCTTTGACTGTTCCTGATTGAAGTTCCAACTTTCACGTATGGGATTCTTAGAGTGTGTGTTTTTAGTAAAGCCAGCACTGCTGGGGTGAAACCACATCCATGACTTTTTATCATTCTTTTTTTTTTTTTTTTTTTTTTGAGTTGGAGTCTCGCTCTGTCACCCAGGCTGGAGTACAACGGCACAATCTCAGCTCACTGCATCCTCCGCCTCCTGGGTTCAAGCCATTCTTCCTCAGCCTCGAGTAGCTGGGATTACAGGCACATGCCACCATGCCTGGCTCATTTTTGTATTTTTAATGGAGATGGGGTTTCACTGTGTTGGTCACGCTGGTCTCAAACTCCTGACCTCATGATCCACTGACCTCGGCCTCCCAAAGTGCTGGGATTACAGATGTGAGCCACTGCGCCCAGCCTTCAATTCTTAAACTATGTACTTAAAGAAGGTAGAGAGAAGCCTATGACCCCATTCATGAAAAGATGGCTATTAACACCTTACTAAATATCTTTTTAAATCCTTACCCATGTTTTGATACACATCCTTTTTTTAATGCATGCTGTTTTTAAGTAACAAAAATGAGATTCCACTAAATCAACTATTTTAACTTGTCCCACTCACTCCCTTTATTACACTTTATGTATCACTAGGTAATTTTCCACAGTCTTTTTAAACAGGAATAGTATTTTATTGTGCCACAATTTATTTACTCTGTCTTGAGTTTCTTCTGACTTTTCTGTATCATGAACTGCGTCGTGGTGGGCATCCATCTCTCCACCCATCCTTTCCTGTCCCTGCTTAATTGCTTCCACTTCTTGGAACTAATCATGTGTATATCTAATGCCTTTTAAAAATGCCATATGGGGCCGGGCGCAGTGACTCACACCTGTATTCCCAGCACTTTGGGAGGCCAAGGCTGGTGGATCACCTGAGGTCAGGAACAGCCTGGCAAACATGGCAAAACCCCATCTCTATGAAAAATACAAAAATTAGGTGGGCGCGGTGGCATGCGCCAGTAATCCCAGCTACTAAGGAGGCTGAGGTGGGAGAATTGCTTGAATCTGGGAGGCAGAGGTTGCCGTAAGCCGAGATTGCGCCACTGCACTCCAACCTGGGCAACAGAGCAAAATTCTGTCTCAAAAAAAAGTCATATGAACTTAAAAAACCCAATATACTAGGCAGTAACATACCCAGGCTAACTTTCTTTTTAATATTTCATTTTACTTTTGCTGTAGAATTTAATGTCAACCTTAGGATTTGTGGTGTAGCACTTTTTTAACTTTTATTATGAAGGATTTCAACTATATGCAAAAACAGAGAGAATAATCTATTGAAACCCCTTGTCCGTTCTCGTCCTCATCACATAGCTTCCACAGTGATTCAGCTCAAGGCCGGTCTTCCTTTGTCTCTGCTTTCATTATTCACTTCTCCCTTCCCATATTATTATTACATTTTTATTATGTGTGTTTATGTGTACATGTGTGTGTTTATTTTAAAGTAAAGACAGTCTCCCTATGTTGCCCAGGCTGGTGTTGAACTCCTTGTCACCAGCAATCCTCCCATATCAGCCTCAGCCTACCAAAGTTCTGGGATTACAGTAATGACCTACCATACCTGGCTGCCCTTCCATTTTATTTTGAAAGAAATTCTGTACATCATATTATTTCACCCATAATTCAATATGCATCTCTAATGGATACAGACTCTTAAAAAGCATAACCCAATACTATTATTACCACATTTAAAAAAATAGCAATTTCTTTTTATCAAATATCTACCGTCCAGATTTTCCAGTTTTCTTGTAAATGTTATATGTACTTTAATTTTGTTTGAATCAGGTTCCAAAAATGATTCTTCTGTATTTGTTTAATAGATTTGTTAAATCTCTTTTCATCTATAGGTTCTTACTTCTTTTTTTTTTTTCTTTGTAAGTTATTTGACAACATAATTAGGACCCTGGGATTTTCTACTGCCTGGATTTTGCCATTTGGACCTGTTTGTACAGTTGAATGTGCTACTCTGATGGGACTGCTTTGAATGAACCGAAAAGCACTGTATCTACTGCTGTGTTTTCTTCTATTTCTTTCTTCTTTTTTTTTGAGACGGAGTCTCACTCTGTTGCCCAGGCTGGAGTGCAGTGGCTCAATCTCGGCTCATTGCAACTTCCACCTTGCCTCAGGTTCAAGTGATTCTCTTGCCTCAGCCTCCCAAGTAGCTGGGATTACCGGTGCCCGCCACCACGCCCGGCTAATTTTGATGGGGTTTCATCATGTTGGCCAGGCTGGTCTTGAACTCCTGACCTCAGGCAGTCTGCCCGCTTTGGCCTCCCAAAGTGCTGGGATTACAGGCCTGAGCCACCATGCCTGGCCATTTTCTTCTTTTTTGCAAGTATTTGTTTCCTTGTACAGAGTTGGGAGGTTTGCAGGAATTTGTATAAGATAATCTGTATTGTTCCGTCACCTTGTGCTCCCTCACTGAACCCTGTTATATCATCGTGACTATATTACCAGGACTGAGACTGTCTCACAGCCTTTATCCTATTTCTAGGAGCTCACCAAGGCTTCCACATTGACCATACTGTTACCCAGGCTCCTTCACTCCTTCTACTAAATTGCACGTACATTTGTAATGCACGTGCCTCCAGCTGATATTCATATTCATGTAAATTTTTGTTGTTGTTTTTCGAGACAGAGTCTTACTCTGTTGCCCAGGCTGGAATGCAGAGGTGCAGTCTCAGCTAAACTCCACCCCCATGAGTTCAAGTTATTCTCCTACCTCAGCCTCTCTAGTAGCTGGGACTACAGGCATGCACCACCACTCGTGGCTAATTTTTGTATTTTAGTAGAGACAGGGTTTTACCATGTTGGCCAGCCTAGTCTCAAACTCCTGACCTCAGGTGATCCACCCACCTCTGCCTCCCAGAGTGCTGGGATTACAAGTGTGAGCCACTGCACCCAGCTATATTCATGTACATTTCATGGGTTAATGTTATTTTCATGTTAGTCATTAATATTTCTCAACCATTTTCAAGTATGAGCTTTTTGAGGGCATTTAATTTGTGTAAGAGCAAATTCATTTAGGCACTTAATCAGAAAATTTTGGATTTTATTTATGAAATAAATCAAGTTTATTTTTTATTGATTTATTAAATAATAAAGAGGGGGTGAGTGGGACAAAAAGAATTGATTTAGTGGAATCTCATTTTTGTTACTTAAAAAAACATGTATTAAAAGCATGTATATAAACCATGGGTAAGGCTGTAGAAAGATATTAGGTAAGGTATTAATAGCCATATTTTCATGAATGGGGTTATAGGCTTTTCACTACCTTCTTTGATAGTCAATCAACTAGAAAAATGCTTCTGTTGAATATCTTTCTAAAAAGTGTCCCTTGTCCTTCCTGTCTCAGGAAGAGTTCATTGCACATATTTGACTCTTTGATAAATTGGGGGCTTATGTTAGAGTCCCATTTTGACATTCATTCTGATTATAGGTGGTTTGAATAATAACTCTCTGTGAGATGTGCCGTTACAAGCAGGAATGTTTCCATGCAGGTCACAGTCTATATTGTACCTTTGAATTAGAAAGAGGCACCCTCAGAATGTGAAACTTAGAATTAAAGGCCTCCCCCACTGGCCATAGCAGCACCCCAGCTCACAGCCAGTGGAAGGTGGTTTTGGTGTGAACACCACGGTGCTTCTTCCTGGTTGAATTGGGGCTGGCTGAGCCTCCACCTTCCTCCCCAGCCTGCCAGTTGCCATTTTGCTCATAACCCCCTGAAACAGCCCCGCAAGACACCTATAAAATTTTATTTTTTAAAAAAGTTGTTAGTCCCCTTAACCAAAGAGCAACGTATACTGCAGAAATAAAAATAAGTTAGTCATAGCAAAGGAGAAGTAACCGTATCTGTTTTTTTTTGTTTTGTTTTGTTTTTTGAGATGGAGTCTCGCTCTGTCGCCAGGCTGGAGTTCAGTGGCGCAGTCTTGGCTCACTGTAACCTCTGCCTCCTGGGTTCAAGCAATTCTCCTGACTCAGCCTCTCAAGGAGCTGGGACTTCAGGCATGCGTCACCACGCCCAACTAATTTTTGTATTTTTAGTAGAGACGGGGCTTCACCATATTGGCCAGGATGGTCTCAGTCTCTTGCCTCGTGATCTGCCCACCTCAGCCTCCCAAAATGCTGGGATTACAGGTGTGAGCCACCACACCTGGCCTGGTTTTAATAATAGGTCATATATTCCATTGGTCTGTATTTGTGAAATGCCAAACTCAACTGATTTATTTTAAAAAAGAAAGAAAGGCCAGGCACAGTGGCCCACACCTATTACCCCAGCACTTTAGGAGGCTGAGGCAGGTGAATCACTTGCGCCCAGGACTTCAGACCAGCCTGGGCAACATAGCGAGACTCCATCTCAACAAAAAGTACAAAAAAAATTAACCAGGTACGGTGGCACGCCTGTGATCCCACCTACTCAGGAGACTAAAGTGGGAGAATTGCTTGAGTCCAGGAGACAGAGGTTGCAGAGAGCTGTGATTACTCCACTGCACTCTAGCCTGGGTGACAGAGTGAGACCCTGACTCAAAAAAAAAAAAAAAGGATTCTGGTGTTCTATTGTTTTGGTTGTTTCTAAATGCCCTTCCTAGCAGTTTTATTGCACTTTAAGTTGCATGCTATTCAATTCACCCATTCAGAGTATATGATTCAATGGGTTTTTTAAATTAGTATATTCACAGAGTTGTGAATATTTTCATCACCTGAGAGCAAACCCTGCACTTGTTAGCAGTCTGCGCATTCCCCTTGCCCCTGACACCAAGCAACCACTGATCTCCTCTCTGTCTGTAGATTTGCCTGTTTTGGATATCTAAAAACCTTCTAAATGTTTATGGAATCATAGTGTTATTAGAACCAACAATCAAGTAATTGACCAGTAATTTCTATACATATCTGGGATGAAGGCAAGAGATAAGGACAAACCAAGTATTGTTTCTCCTCTGCCCTCAGACGCCACTCAGGCAACACCGCTGACACTGATGTGTGGAGGCTGTTTTCCCATGCACCTAGCAAGCAGCCTCCAGCGGACACCTGCTGGGTATCCTCTAGTTCAGTGCCAACGCTGTCTACCTGATGATGTCAGATCAGGCTGAGGACTCTGTCCTAAGATACTGTTTCCACTTCGGATGCTAGTTAAAAGTAGCAGACAGGCAGGCCAGATGTGTTGGCTCATGCCTGTAATCCCAGCACTTTGGGAGGCTGAGGTAAGCAGGTTGCTTGAGCCCAGGAGTTTGAGGCCAGCCTGGGCAACATGGTAAAACCCATCCCCACAAAAAGTTAAAAAAATTAGGCTGGGTGCAGTGGCTCATGCTTATACTTCCAGTGCTTTGGGAGGCCAAGAGAGGTGGCTCACGAGGTCAAGAGATCAAGACCATCTTGGCCAATATGATGAAACCCTGTCTCTAGTAAAAATACAAATATTAGCTGGGCATGGTGGAGCGCACCTGTAGTCCCAGCTACTTGGGAGGCTGAGGCAGGAGAATTGCTGGAACCTGGGAGATGGAGGTTGCAGTGAGCCAATATTGTGCCACTGCACAATGACAGAGTGAGACTCCATCTCAAAAAAAAAAAAAAATTAGCCAGGCATGGTGGTGTGCACCTGTAGTCCCATCTACTCGGGAGGCTGAGGTGGGAGGATGGCTTAAACCCAGGAATTGGAGGTTGCAGTGTACTGAGATTGTGCCACTGCACTCCATCCTAGGTGATAGAGAAAGAAAGAAAGGAAGAGAAGAGAGAGGGAGGGAGGAAGGAAGAAAAAAAGAAAAGGAAGGAGGGAAGGAAGGAAGGAAGGAGAGAATGGGGAAAGAAAGAAGTAGGTTGTCACCTGTATTTCTCAGCAACTGGCAGTGAATTGAAGGTTCACAGGACTCCTTCCTCCAGTGTGGTTAATTTGCTAGAGCGGGTCAGAAGACACAGAAATGCTACTTATGTTTGCTAGTTTATTAATAAAGGATATCATAAAGGATACAGAAGAACAGCCAGATGGAGAGATTCAAGGAACGTGGGAGGGGGTACGGAGCTTCCATGCTCTCTCCAGACCCGGTACCCTCCAGGAACCTCAAAATGGTCAGCTATCTGGAAGCTCTCTGAACCTTGTCCTTTGGAGTTTTATGGAAGCTTTTTTATGTGGGCGTGATTGATGACATCATCAGCCCTTGGTGAAGAGCTTAACCTTCAGCTTCTGTCTCCTTCCTGGAGGGGTGTGGGTGTCTAGCCCCGCTAATCCTGCCTTGGTCTTTCTGGTGACCAGCCCCTTTTCTGAAGCTATCTAAGGGCCCCCACCCACCACTCAACTCATTAACAAACAAAAGATACACAATCTCAAAAAAAAGGAAAAAAGACAAAGCATGTATGTGTATGTGTATCTCTGGGGCTTAGAAAATGATACCTGGAAATATGGTGCTTTGATACACTGAACAAAAGCAGCATCCTCCGGGGTCTCTCTGACCCTCTCCACCCTCACCCTTTGTCTCTCCCAGAGCACAGGATGAGGCTCTTTTCTGCAGTTCCCTTATCTGCTAGAAACTGGACCCAGCAAAGAGGAACACTGTTGTCTTTGATCCCTTCCCTGAAATGTTGTTAACCAGAGAACATTAAAACTCGTTTCGCAGAGGAGAGCGAAGACCAGACAACATCCCTCGATCCCAGACAAACTGTTCACTGTCCCATTCAATTTCCAAAGAGAATCTTTCACAGGATAATGTCTGCCTCCCAGATCCACTCATTCCCCGCTAAAAATTATTTCCTCCCATATCCCCAAATCCCCTTCCCCTGTGAAGAAGAGCGTAGAAGCATCTGTGCCTCACTGGGGTTATTGGGTGATCATTCTGCAGTTCCCTTGTGCAGTGCATGCTGAATAAGTCTGTATGCCTTTGCTCCCATTAATCTGCGTTTGTCAGTTCACTTTCAGCAGACCTTCAGAGGGTGGAAGGGGAAGCTTTTCTTCTTTGCTGCTACTATATATGTGCATCTATACATACATGTTTAATCACTTATGGATGAATCTAGTTTACTGTGTTGATTATTGTTTGTTTGTTTTCTGATCAGTCAAAAAGATGATTTTTTTTTTAGGACGGGGGGGATGGAGTCTCACTCTGTCGCCCAGGCTGGTGTGCAGTGGCACAATCTCGGCTCACTGCAACCTCTGCCTCCTGGGTTCAAGCGATTCTCCTGCCTCAGCCACCCTAGTAGCTGGGACTACAGGTGTGCACCCCCATGCCTGGCTAATTTGTGTATTTTTGGTAGAGACAGGTTTTCACCATGTTGTCCAACCTGGTTTCAAACTCCTGGCCTCAAGTGATCCGTCTGCCTCAGCCTCCCAAAGTGCTGGAATTACAGACGTGAGCCATCGCACCCAGCCGATAATTTTTTAAAATGTAAAAAAGCACACCATGTGTGCTGTGAGAATTTCAGACAGCACCCAGAAACGATCATCTCCTCAGACACTACCCCATGGATGTTTTTCCACTGTGAATGCTAGCATACACATAATCTTAATTTTGTTTAATCAAAAAGGGGTATTATACTTTTAATTCTCCATCTTGCTTTATTTTTAAATTGCATCTTGCTCTTTTGCTGAATAATTTTTGGACATTTTCTGTATCTTTCTGGAAGACTTAACTATAATCATTTTATTGGTGTACAGTTTTCTGTATTTGAATGTATGATAATTGATTTACTCAGTCACCTGTTGGTACTTCAGAACTCATAAAAAACGGAATTTGGACTAACTCTACAAAGTCATATAGATAGAATAAATTGTCACTCATCAAGTGTTTGGCTGATGTGAAACTATTTCCTGGGAGTGTGGCCGCCACCCAGCCAATGTCCAGCTGATGTGGGTAGGAACAGGTTGTGGAAAGGAGAGCTCATGGCTGACCATTTTTCTTTGTTGCCAAACTGTCTTTTTTTTTTTTTTTTTGAGATAGTATCTCTCTCTGTTGCCCAGGGTGGAGTGCAGTAGCACAATTTTGACTCACTGCAACCTTCGCCTCCCAGGTTCAAGCAATTCTCCTGCCCTATCCTCCCAAGTAGCTGGGATTATAGGCATGCTCCAACACTCCCAGCTAACTTTTGTATTTTTGGTAAAACTGGGTTTCACCATCTTGCCCAGTCTGGTCTCCAATTTCTGGCCTCAAGTGATCTTCCTGCCTCAGCCTCCCAAAGTTCTGGGATTATAGGCATGAGTCACTGCACCCAGCCCAGACTGTTACTTCTCTAACAAGACAGAACTAAAATTATTTCCTTTGAGTTGTTTCTCTAAATGTCTTGGTGTACCTGCAACTTGCTTGCAGGATTTCTGTGTTCTGCAGTACATGTTGTAAAGGATTCTGCTTTAGATGGAGAAGTTTTAGGAGCCGAGCTGAATCTGTGCCTCTTCCTAACATAAAGGGGAAGTTGCTTTTAAAAGTGGTTTCCATATTGGTTTGTTTTGTGACTAACGTCATTTTCATAGGCACTAACTACAGAAGATAATTATAACCAATTGACATTCTAAATTAATTTGGTTCTGACCGAAACTTTTGTTCACATATGATGGAGTAAGTTTCATAAAAGGCTGATGATAGCTGAAGGTCTTTAAGTATTTTGCCAGAACAGGAAGTTTAAAAATAGGTGATTAGGCCGGGCATGGTGGCTCACGCCTGTAATCCCAGCACTTTGGGAGGACGAGGCAGGTGGATCACCTGAGGTCAGGAGTTCGAGACCAGCCTGGCCAACATGGTGAAACCCTGGCTTTACTAAAAATATAAAAATTAGCTGGGTGTGGTGGTGGGCACCTGTAGTCTCAGCTACTCAGGAGGCTGAAGCAGGAGAATCGCTTGAACCTGGGAGGCGGAGGTTGCAGCGAGCTGAGATCTCGCCACAGCACTCCAGCCTGGTGACACAGTAAGACTCCATCTCAAAAAAAAAAAAGGTAATTAAAAAATTCTCTTACAGAATGAAGTATAAACCTAAAGCAGCACTGCTCAAATTTTAATGTGTCACCTGGGGCTGCAAGTCAGCAGGAGTCTAAGATGCTGCATTTTGTTTTTGTTTTTGAGACGAAATCTTGCTCTGTCACCCAGGCTGGAGTGCCGTGGTGTGAACTCAGCTCACTGCAACCTCCACCTCCCAGGTTCCAGCGATTTGCCTGCCTCAGCCTCCTGAGTAGCTGGGACTACAGGTGCGTGCCACCACGCCTGGCTAATTTTGCATTTTTGGTAGAGATTGGGTTTCACCATGTTGGCCAGACTGGTCTTGAACTCCTGACCTCAGGTGATCCACGTGCCTTGACCTCCCAAAGTGCTGGGATTATAGGCATGAGCTACCTCACCTGGCCAGATTCTGATTTTCAGTGAGCTCCTGGGTGCTGCAGGTACCACTGCTCTGCCCACCCACAGGAACCCAGAGTAGCAGCAATCCAGAGGTTTGTCCCTTTGCAGATCTTCGCACCTGATGTGACTTTCTGACTCCACTTTTGCATCTTTTCAGAGTTTGGATTATGATCGCTGTATCAATGACCCTTACCTGGAAGTTTTGGAGACCATGGATAATAAGGTGAGTCTCACAATTCTTCATCTCTGGGGATCAAATCAGTCTTAACACAGCATTTTTTTATCTTCTAAAGGCCCCAGTAAATATCTTTACCCCTTGTTTTTTGAACCTTTTCATTCGATCTAGGCAGACCTCATTTATGTGCTTTGCTTAATTGCCCTTCCCAGCTAATGCAGTTTTTACAGATTGGAGGCTGGTGGCAATCCTGTGTTGAGCAAGGTGCCATTTTTGCAATAGCATGCATTTTGTTTGCATTTTTTTAGCTATAAAGTGCTTAAGGTATATACTTTTTTTTAGGCATAAGGCTATTGCACACTTAATAGATTACAGTATAGTGTCAGCATAACTTTTATATGCATTGAGAAACCAAAACACTCATGTGACTCACTTTATTGTGATATTTGCTTTATTATGGTGGTCGGGAACCATGCCCGTGCTATCTCCACGGCAGGCCTGTGTTGACATTTATTCCCTAGACCTTTATCCTGCCAACCAGACTACCCTATCAGTGCACCTTGCCCAGCCTCTTAAGAGCTCATCATTTTTGCACTCTAAAGCACCTGAAATGCCAACATCATCTTCACTGTGCCTGCTCTCCACATGGAATTTAGTTTAAAACTGGCGAGCCAAGATGTGTTCCTTCCCCGCTGCCATCATAACCCTGTAAACTGAATCATTCTTTTCCTGTGTGTACAGAAAGGTCGAAGGTATGAGGCGGTGAAGTGGATGGTGGTGTTTGCCATTGGAGTCTGCACTGGCCTGGTGAGGAGGCAGGGCCTGGAGGGATGGTGGGCCATAGGGATAGAGGGGCTTACAGGGAAAGCGCTGGCCTGGTGAATAACATTGTCATTGGTCATTATAATAACATTTGTTGTTATAATCAAGGGTGCCTTTTCTTTCTTTCTTTCGTTTTTCTTTTTTTTGCAGTTTTCACAATTCCCCTGCTTTTGCTTTGTGAAATGAAAGTGAGACACTTGGCTACCGTGCCCTTTAAGCGCTCAAGGGTTTGGGCAGAACTTATCTTTTATGATATGATTATGGATCATAATCTGTAATCTACCTAATAAACTAGGTAACATACCTCCCTAGTGGGTAGGTAACGTATTGGATAGAGTACATAATGGATGTTAAAGTCACTTTTTTTTTAATTTAAATAGAGACAGGGTCTCGCCTTGTCACCCTGGCTGGAGCACAGTGGCATGATCATAGCTCACTGCAGCCTTGACCTCCTGGGCTCAGGTGATCCTCCCATCACAGCCTCCCAAGTGGTTAAGACTATAGACATACATGAGATCGATCTTAGGGAAAAAGCAAATCATGGGTACGGAACTGTGAACATGGTACCCTTCATTTAGCACAGTGGGCCAGTGAATAGGGTGGTCACCACAGATCCTGATCTCACGAAGGGAGTGTATTGTGCTGTCCTGAGATCCTCCCTGCACGTCGCTAATGTTACCTAGAAGATAGAGCCAGCAGCTGTGAGTGGAGAGGTATGCCCGAGTGAACAGAGTTCATGGAGGCAGCAAATTCACAGGTGAATCACAGGCAGGGTAACATTGGAAATGTGGGCAAAGATGAGGAGCGCAAAAAGTCTGAAACCAGAACGGCTGACTTACATTGCTAAATATGAAGAAGAGAAGCTGGAAGAGTCAGCATCAGTCAAAATGATCCATGTCAAATCTGATTCTGGTCAGTACAGTATTGGGATAGGGTATCTGTCCTCAGTAGCGGCTTGTTTACCTCCTTTCTTTTGAACTGGCCACAAGCCTCCTGCTTGACTTGATGTGATACGCCTGGAAAATGTACATATGTGTTTAATATATATAGCCACAGGGGCCAGCCACAGCTTTTCATGGCATGCATCAAATTTTTATTATAGTAAATCGGCAAGTAAAGGAGCGTCTTACTAGGCAAGACGGACGGCCTTCAGAAGCGCTCTTTGGTGACTTTCTGATGGAAACCATTTTTGGGAAACTTGGGTTGATTTATTGTTTTATTTAAATCTCAGGGTGTTGTGCCAGGCACAGTGGCTCACACCTGTAATGCCAGCATTTTGAGAGGCCAAGACAGGAGGTTTGCTTGAGCCCTGGAGTTTGAGACAGCCTGGGCAACATAGCTAGACCCTGTCTCCTTAAAAATTAAAAAATTTAAAAAAAAAAAGAGGCTGGGTGCGGTGGCTCACACCTGTAATCCAGCACTTTGGGAGGCCAAGGCAGGTGGATCACAAGGTCAGGAGATCGAGACCATCCTAGCTATATGTTTCTGGTTGTGAATTTCTCTATAATAAGCTTCATCATTAGGCCTCTAGTTGTTAGTGTTTATGCTTCGTTTATATCAAACTCTTTTGAACTACCACATTTGTACACTACAGGTTGAGTGTCCCTTATCAGAAAATCCAAAACGCTCCAAAATTCAAAACTTTTTGAATGCCGACATTACACTTACAGGAAATACTCATTGAAGCATTCAGATTTTGAATTTCAGATTTTTGAATTTAGGATGTTTAACCAGTATAATATAAATTTTTTTTAAAAAATCTAAAATCCAAAACACTTCTGATCCCAAGCATTTCAGATAAGGGATACTCAAGCTGAAGCAAATTTACCTCCTACCCTTGTATTTTGGGAAGGCAGACCCGCCTTTATGACATAGCACTCCTCACTCTTGCCCATGGATGCATGGCCACTTATGGCTTCAGTATTAAAAAGCCTCCAGGCATTGGCTTGAGGGAAGGCCAGAGTTCAAAGACAAGAAGTCTTTGATCCTAAATTCATAAAATTAGAAGAATTTCTAGTTCTCCTTGAAGCCCTGAGCACTTTGGAGAGCGGAATGGTGGAATTCGGTTGTTTTCTCTACCCAGAGTAACCATGGACTATAAGGTGGTTCTAAGTCAAGCCTGGCACAATGGACTGTGCCTGTAGTCCCAGCTGTTTGGGAGGCTGAGGCAGGAGGATCTCTTGAGCCCTGGTGTTCGAGGGCAGCCTGGGCAATTATAGCCAGACTAAGACCCCATATAAAAAAAAAAGATTTTTAAGTCAAAATAATGAATTATAAAATAGAACCTGCTAATAACAAACATGCAAAAAGCACATCCACCTAAATGCATGTTGTGTTTTACAGCAAGCTTGTCCAGCTCTTGGCCCAACACAGATTTGTGCACTTTCTTAAAACATTGTGAGATTTTTTTGAGATTTGCAATTTTTTAGCTCATCAGCTGTCGTTAGTGTATTTCGTGTATGGTCCAAGACAATTCTTCTTCCAGTGTGGTCCAGGGAAGCCAAAAGATTGACACACCTGTGTCTGTAGTCCTTCTTGGTCTCACATTTTTTGTGCATCTGCTTCCCTCCTTGTTTTCCGTTGCTTTACTCAACTTAGCTGTACCCTCTGCCTTTGTTCTTTGGAGGGGCAGTGGGGCCAGGCTGGAGAAGGGATCTCCTCCTCCTGTGCTTTTCTGCTGCGCATTCACGTGCTGCTGGCTGGTGACCAGCCTCCGTCCCTGCAGTAGGGGAGGAAGTGCTTTCAAGAGAAGCACACCTGTACTATACCTGTACTGCCCTTGGAAATAAGGCTATGTCATGGATCTCTTGCTCTTCACAGGTGGGTCTCTTTGTGGACTTTTTTGTGCGACTCTTCACCCAGCTCAAGTTTGCAGTGGTGCAGACGTGTATCCTTTTCACAGTTCCTGGTGTTCATGGACTTCAGTGGTCGGCAAGATGCTTTCTTGTGTAGAAATGGGTTTAACAGTAACAGTGAAATTAGAAGGGCCACTTACTCAGCTTTAATATTTTTAATTATCACTGAAGGACACAAAAGAAAGACTTTAATAAACAAAGACACATACCCATGTTTGTGGTTGATAAGACTGCAAATGCTACAGAGATGCCTGTACTTCCAGTCTGTAAATTTACTTCCAGTTCCAATCAAAGTACCAGTAGAATTTATTGTGGAACTCAAAAGTTCTTTCTCAATTTTTATAGAAAAGTAAAGGGCCAAAAGTAGTTAATACAGTCCTGAACGACGAGAAAGTGGACTTGACCCTGCCAGATATCAAGTCTGATCAAATTAAGAAGTTTGGGGAGTTAGGGGAAAAAAAATCATAAAATATACAGTCATTGAAATTGGTCATATAGGTGCAGGAATACCTAGCGGAAAAGAGTAGAGAAGCCAAAACTGGTCCTCAGTACGTGGAACTTTGGTGAAATATACAAATCGTGATGAATGATGTAATAAAAGATGCTGTGTTATTTAATAAATACAAGATAACACATCTCTGTAGTCCCAGCTACTTAGGAGGTGAGCCCAGGAGTTTGAGGCTGTAGTGCGCCTGGGCACTACATAGCAAGACTCTGTCTTATGATTGTGCCTGGGCAACATAGCAAGACTCCGTCTTAAAAAAAAAAAAAAGATGCTGGGACATTGGTGATCCAAATGGAAAAAGAGTCCTATTCCTATTTCGTACTATATATAAAGATAAATTCCAGATGAAGATGTAAATGTGCCAAACAAAACTTTAGGAGACTCTGTGTTGTCAAGAGTAGGGAACAATTTCTTAAAACTCCAGAAGGCAACTATAATAAAAAACATCAGTGGCTGAGTGCAGGGGCTCACACCTGTAATCCCAGCATTTTGGGAGACTGAGGCAGGAGGATCACCTGTGGTCAGGAGTTCAAGAGCAGCCTGACTAACATAGTGAAACCGCGTCTCTACTAAAAATACAAAAAATTAGCTGGACGTGGCAGCAGGTGCCTGTAATCCCAACTACTGGGGAGGCTGAGATGGGAGAATCACTTGAAACTGGGAGATGGAGGTTACAATGAGCTGAGATCACACCGTTGCAGTCCAGCCTGGATGGCAAGAGCAAAACTCTGTCTCAAAAATGAAACAAAAGAAAAAAAATCAATGAACTCGATCACATCAAAGTACATATTGACAAAGACAAAAACTCCAAATAACAACAATAAAACACCATAAATAAGTGAAAAACAAGTTCACAGCTTGAGATAATTTATTTACTATGCATTTAAGAGGCAGATAATTAGTATCCAGAATACGGGAAGATGGTGGGCACGGTGGCTCATGCCTGTAATCCCAGCACTTTGGGAGGCTGAGGCAGGCAGATCATGAGGTCAGGAGTTTGAGACCAGCCTGGCCAACATGGTGAAACCCTGTGTCTACTAAAAATATAAAATCAACCAGGTGTGGTGGCACACACCTGTAGTCCCAGCTACTCAGGAGGCTGAGACAGGAGAGTCACTTGAACCTGGGATGGGGAGGTTGCAGTGAGCCGAGGTTGCACACCACTGCACTCCAGCCTGGGTGACAGAGCGAGACTCCAACTCAAAAAAAACACAAAATACAGGAAGAACTGTGCAACCCAATAAGAAAAACAACAGATGGTCCCATAGGATGTGAGCAAAGGATGTGAACTGTAATTCTCTAAAGATGAAAACTGAATGGCCAGTAAACCTCTGGAAAAACCAAGGTACACATTCCTATGACTTACAGATTCCTCTTACAGATGTGAACCTTAGACATGTACAAGGGTGATAATTATAGCTTTGTGATAGCCAAAAGCTGGAATCACCAAAAGGGATAATGGAAAAATTGTGGTGCATTCATACGGTATCATTTGAGACATCATGTCATTTCTGTAGGTTGTAAAACAGAAATAGTTTTAGGCAGAAGTGAAAGTGAACGAACCACAGAGCTGTGTGTATCAACATGGCTAATTCTAAAAAACTAATGTTGAGAAAAAGGAAGTTACAGAATATCCAAGTGCCGTGCAGGGCAGTATAGAGGCTTCTGAAATATGCATAATAATTTCAAGTTAGTGGTTTCTCCCAGGGGAGAGAGGAAGGAAAACTGGTTTGTTTTGTTTTGTTTCTTAAAATGGTATTGAATGTTTTATTTAAAAAAAAAAATACCTAGAGTACATATGTCATATTGTTGACATTTGTTAAAGCTAAGGTTGTGAGGGTATGGGTGCTTTTTGCTTTTTATAACGTTTGAAGTATTTCCTAATGTTGAAGACATCTCAAACAATGTTTTTTTGAGAGATGAGGTCTCACACTGTCACCTACGCTGGAGTGCAGTGGTGCAGTGACAACTTACTGCAGCCTCAGCCTCCCAAGCTCAAGTGATCCTCCCCGCTCAGCCTGTTGAGTAGCTGGGACCACAAGCATGTGCAGCTACTTGGACCACCATGTCCAGCTATTTTTGTTTTTCTAGGGACATTGTCTCGCTGTGTTGCCCAGACTGGCCTCCAACTCTTAGGCTCCAGTGATGCTCCTGCCTCAGCCTCCCAGAGTGTTGGGATTACAGGCATGAGCCATCACATCCGGCCATCTCAGGCAATTTAAAACAATTTTTATATATGAAGAAAAAGTGCACTCAGCAGCCAGCATGATCCAAAGGAGAAGCAGCTGCACCCTCTCAAGTGGTGAGAGGGACACCCCTCAGCTGATGAACACAGTTTCCTTAACCCAGTTTCTGCAGCGGTGGAGGAGTGCAGCCAGAAAGGCTGCCTCGCCCTGTCTCTCCTTGAACTCCTGGGTTTTAACCTGACCTTTGTCTTCCTGGCAAGCCTCCTTGTTCTCATTGAGGTGAGGTGGTTTGGATTCACCTGCTCATTTAAGAGGTTTTAGAGTCCTGCACTCCTTTTTCCCACCTCCTTCCAGAATGTCAGGAACCAGAATGTAGATTCCTGCAGAAGGTGGCTTCTTGTTCACTAAAGGTAAAGGTTTCACTCTCTAGTGAGATTAAAGAGGAAAAATCCAGATTAGGATGGTGGGTCTCAACCTTGGGAGTACATTAGAATGCTCTGGAGAACTTTTTCAAAAACATACTTAAACTGAGCCCCAGCTCTAACATATGAGAACCTCTGAAATTGAGTGACTGCTTTGATTGTTGAGAGGCTCCCAAGTGATGCTGACTCACAGGGAATTGTGCAGATTCTGGTGGGAGGAAAAAGGATGTAAGGGTTGGAAACAAAACTGTTGGGTGCCATGCTCACTACCTGGTTAACAAGATTATTCATATCCCAAACTCAGCATCATGCAGTATACCCTTGTAACAGACCTGCACATGCAGTCCCTGAATCTAAAGAAAAGTTGAAATTATTTTTCTTTGAAAAAATGCAAGTCCAGCTGGGCACGGTGACTCATGCCTGTAATGAGCACTTTGGGAGGCTGAGGCGAGCAGATCGCCTGAGGTCGGGAGTTTGAGGCCAATGTGACTAATGTGGAGAAACCCCATCTCTACTAAAAATACAAAATTAGCCAGGTGTGGTGGCGCTTGCTTATAATCCCAGCTACTCAGGAGACTGAGGCAGGAGAATCACTTGAACCTGGGAGGAAGAGGTTGCAGTGAGCTGAGATCATGCCATTACACTCCAGCCTGGGCAACAAGAGCAAAACTCCATCTCAAAAAAAAAAAAAGGGCAAGTCCCCCATTGCCCTCAGACCTCCTGAGTCAGGTCCTCTGGAGTAGGGCCCAGCAGCTGTGGGTTAGCAAGCCCTCTAGGTGATGCTGATGCTACTGATGATGGTAGCCAGCTCTTCCTCTTGCGCTGCTCAGGTTGTTAAGGATAAGCCAGAGAACCAGTGGATTTTGAGTTTATGGCTGTGCCTGTTCTCTCCCGTCAGCCGGTGGCAGCAGGTTCTGGGATACCCGAGGTCAAATGCTATCTGAATGGTGTGAAGGTGCCAGGAATCGTCCGTCTCCGGACCCTGCTCTGCAAGATCCTTGGAGTGCTGTTCAGTGTAGCTGGAGGTAAGAAGGGTCCAACTTGTATCCTTCAGATATTCAAGGGGCAGAGATGACAAGAAGCATGATGTATTTCAGTTACTAGATTTGGACTTCGGGCCCAGCCTCAAACAGCTGATGTCTGTATTTTTGTTGATGGGCTATTTTTTTTTTTTTTGAGACGGAGTTTTGCTCTTGTTACCCAGGCTGGAGTGCAATGGCGTGATCTCGGCTCACCACAACCTCCGCCTCCTGGGTTCAGGCAATTCTCCTGCCTCAGCCTCCTGAGTAGCTGGGATTACAGGCACACGCCACCATGCCCAGCTAATTTTTTGTATTTTTTTAGTAGAGACGGGGTTTCACCATGTTAACCAGGATGGTCTTGATCTCTTGACTTTGTGATCCACCCTCCTCGGCCTCCCAAAGTGCCGAATTACAGGCTTGAGCCACCACGCCCGGCTGATGGGCTATTTTTTAAATGGAGACACTGTATGTTACCATTCAGAAACCTGACACACACCCTTCAGTTTTGAAGCAGCCATCTTGTTAGTTTGAGGAATTTGCTTTTGGCAAAATTAGCAAGGTTTTTGTGTCAACGGCCAGATAGTAAATATTTAAGGCTTTGTGGGCCAAGAATCAGAATGGAAGCTCTTATGTAGGTGCTTATATAACTTTTTACATGTGTCCACTTGTGAACACAAAACCCATTCTTAGTTCTCAGCTGTGCAAAAACAGGCAGGGAGCTGGTGGTCCTGGCCCAAGGGCTGTGGTTTGCTGACACACAGTTTAGAATGTAGAGTGTTTTCTAGCAGGACTTTAAATGGAGCTTGTTTGGTGGGAATTTGGCTCTTTCTCTTACAAAGTCTTAGAATCATTCCTGTTTTGTTGTCACCAGAGGGATTTTTGTAGCCAAGGTCCCCTGACCCAGGGGCATTTCTGCGCTGACTGGCAGTCTTCCCTTTTTCACCCCACCCAGGGCTCTTTGTGGGGAAGGAAGGTCCCATGATCCACAGTGGTTCGGTGGTGGGAGCTGGCCTGCCTCAGGTAAGATGGGCTGGGGAGGGTATGGGCTTCCTGGGCAGGCCAAGTGGGAGGTCTGTGGGTGCACTGGGGCAAATCCCTTGGGACACCCTGGCATCCTGTTGGAACCTGGTGCCATTCTGGCTTGATGTGAAAACCGTGTGTCTTATCTCTCAGGAAAGGGCATAACTTATACTTGGAAGTTTTAATGATGCCCTGCTGAGTCCTAGGAGCAGAAATGGGACATAGAGAAAAACGATGACACAGGCGGATGAAAGTCACTGGATGCTTCTGCAGCCATCACAGGGCACCTCCATATGGGGTGGCTGGGTGGATCATCTGAGTGCTGTCAGATCCAAGAGTTGTGAAGCATCGACGACCATGGTTTCAGGCACAGTTCCATGCTGATTCTAGTTGGCGTGGTACAGTCATGATAACAGCTGCTAGTTAAGTGGTCTGTGTGCCAGACGCTGCATGTACTAAATTCTTTCTCCTTATGGCCACTTTAAATGATTCTTTGTTATCATTACCCCCATTCTCAGATGGGGAAACTGAGGCTTAGAGAGGTTGAAGAACTAGCTTAAGATCCCAAAGCTCCCGTTTTAGGGGCTGCGGGTTGCAGAAGTCTCAATTCCTTGTGAACCATCGCTCGGAGTCATTTCCCTCTCCAGTCCTGAGAAGAGGAACTTATGGTCAGGTACGGTGGCTCAGGCCTGTAATCCCAGCACTTTGGGAAACCAAGGCAGGCAGATCATTTGAGGCCAGGAGGTTGAGACCAGCCTGACCAACATGGTGAAACCCCATCTCTATGAAAAATACAAAAATTAGCCGGGTGTGGTGGCACATTCCTGTAATCCCAGCTACTCAGGAGGTTGAGGCAGGAGAATCATTTGAAACTGGGAGGCGGAGGTTGCAGTGAGCCGACATAGTGCCACTGCACTCCAGCCTGGCAACAGAACGAGACTCTGTCTTAAAAAAAAAAAAAAGGAGTTATTGTGGTTGGGAGCCTCTAGGGTGATTCTTTGTTCCAGAGCTTGTCTTTTGGTCTCTCTCCTGCCACTGCCTCAAGCTGCAGCCCTGGCAGAAATAAGCCAAGTGGTGGAAGGAGGCCAGGCCTGGAGTGGGCATCAGCGTGCACCATTGTAGAGCTGACTTCGGACAGCTCTGGCCCCTTCTCTCCCTGATGCTGCTGAGCAGGGTGGGCTTGGTCTTCTGCAGCAGCTTCCACCTCCCCTTCCTTTGGCTCAGCCATTTCCCGTTTTTTTCTGACTTGCTGACTCTGCACAAAATGAGATTTTAGAAGGTCCTAGAAATTTGGGGGCAGGAAAAATAAGCTCATCCCAAGGGTGAGGGGTAATCTCCTTTTTTTCCAAGTTTTTTAATGTTCTTTTTGAAGATGGAGTCTCCCTTTATTGCCCCAGGCTGCAGTGCAAAGGCCTGATCCGGGCTCTCTACAGCCTTAGTCTCCGGGTTCAAGCAACTCTCCTGCCTCAGCCTCCCGAGTAGCTGGGATTATGGGCGCCCATCACTCCCAGCTAAATTTTATATTTTTAGTAGAGATGGGGTTTCACCGTGTTGGCCAGGCTGGTCTCCAACTCCTGATTTTAGGTGATCCACCCGCCTCAGTCTCCCAAAGTGCTGGGATTACAGGTGTGAGCTGTGAGCCATCACACCTGGCCTCCTTTTTTCCCAAGTTGTTCTGGACTCTTCCTTCCTGCAGCACACTTACCCAGGTGTGCTCAAGCAGAGTGGCTCCCCAGGGCTGTGGATTCCTGCCGGTGCAGTCCTTTTAGAGGGCCCAGACCTGTTTTCTCTTTTCTCTTTTTTTTTCCCCCGTAAGTTAGTGGGGTACACGTGGTATTTGGTTAATGAGTAGACACTTTAGTGGCTCTCTTTTCTCTCTTTTTTTTGTAAGTTACTGGGTACGGCTGGTGTTTGGTTAATGAGTAGGTTCCTTAGTGGCTCTCTTTTCTCTCTTGTTTTCTCTAAGTTACTGGGTCCAGGTGGTGTTTGGTTAGTGAGTAGGTTCCTTAGTGGCTCTCTTTTCTCTTTTTTTCCGTAAGGTACTGGGTACGGGTGGTGTTTGGTTAATGAGTAGGTTCCTTAGTGGCTCTCTTTTCTCTCTTGTTTTCCGTAAGGTACTGGGTATGGGTGGTGTTTGGTTAATGAGTAGGTTCCTTAGTGGCTCTCTTTTCTCTCTTGTTTTCCGTAAGTTACTGGGTATGGGTGGTGTTCGGTTAATGAGTAGGTTCCTTAGTGGTTCTCTTTTCTTTTGCTTTAGTTTCAGAGCATCTCCTTACGGAAGATCCAGTTTAACTTCCCCTATTTCCGAAGCGACAGGTATGGAAAAGTTAGAAACTGGGGGTTTTTGTTTGGAGCAACATGTGCATGCACTGTTGGTCAGACTCGATCTTGCTCTAGCCTGGCACAGTGTCCCTTGCCGGCACGCTGCATGAAACACCCTTCTGTGGGAGAAAGGGGTGGGATTTTAACTTTTCTTCTGGAAATAAGAAGCCAAAGCATCAGGCTGGCACTGTGACTTTTATTTTGTCATGGCATAAGGCCTAGAAGCATCTCAGGCAAATGAAGATGGTCCCAGATTGAAAACCCAACCCAGAAAGGCCACAGACAGGCATCTTCATAGGAAGGCATTTTGTATTCCCCAGTGAGTCACCTGGTCAGCGACCTTCCTGGGTCAGAAGGTGCTCTTAGACTTTTTAGCCCTGTGTGAGATGTGTGTGTTACTGACATGCACACCTTGTAATAAAGCTCTTTCAATCAGAGACCCGGTTTAGAGTCATGGACCACCTTCTCGTGGTAGTCCTCCAACTTCTGCACATACCCAGCAGGCACATTGATATTTTTACTGATGCCGGGGTTTTCTGGAAGGAAGATCCGGTGGGAACATGGTGCCGCAGTGATCTCACCAATCTTTGATCTGCCCCCTGAGCTGGGGCTAAGGTTCTGTGATCACAGAAAACACAGATGTCAGGGGCTCCTGTTCCCAGGCGGAGTAGCTGCCGGGCCAGAGGGGACTCTAGTGCCAAGATGTGTGACTCTCAGGTGAGCACGCTCGCGGCGGAGGCTGCCTCACCAGGGACCTGCCCTTCCAGGATCCCTGCCCATTCATTCATAGGCGTGAAAGAAAATGTTCATGATATGGAAGTCAGAAACCACCTTCTGTGGACTGAGGGCCCTTTATTGGATAACGCATCTCTTTCTCTCCTCTCCTCAGAGACAAGAGAGACTTTGTATCAGCAGGAGCAGCTGCTGGAGTCGCTGCAGCTTTCGGGGCCCCGATCGGGGGTACCTTGTTCAGTCTGGAGGAGGGTTCATCCTTCTGGAACCAGGGGCTCACATGGAAAGTGGTGAGGAGGACCTTCAGTGAAAGCCACCTCCCAGACTTAACCACACAGCCCCCAAGTTACACTAGGTGTCCCTTATTCGGTACATGGAATGGTCGTTTTGATGAGACTGGGGGGGTCAACTGGATCAGAAACAGCTTTGCTCTTGTGTGCATGAGCTCTGCTCTCTATACTTTTCATTTCAGTACCCTCCCCATCCCCAAACAATAAACCCCAAGTCAAACTGCTGTTATCCCTTTTTTTTTTTTGAGATGGAGTCTCACTGTATTGCCCAAGCTGGAGGGCAGTGACACGATCTCGGCTCACTGCAGCCTCTGTCTCCAGGGTTCAAGCAATTCTCCCGCCTCAGCCTCCCGAGTAGCTGGGATTATAGGCTGTGCCCAGCTAATTTTCTTATTTTTAGTAGTGACAGTTTCACCATGTTGGCCAAGCCAGTCTTGAACTCCTGACATCAGATGATCCGCCTGCCTCAGCCTCCCAAAGTGCTGGGATTACAGGTGTGAACTACTGCACCTAGCCTTGTTACCCTGTCTTGATGAACGACCTGATATGAAAATGTGAAACTGGCTGTTGTCCTAAAGCAGGAAGTGATGGGGCCTGGACTGGAGCCCGTCTCCTTCCTGGGAACAGGGCGTCCTTCCCTGTGCATTGATCCTTTTGGTGCAAGGTCTGATCTGTAAAGGCTCTAAATAGGCTCTCATGGTAGAGTAGGCTGCTGGAATGGAAACTTCGTAAAGCCCAATCTAGAGTTGGTCACACTTGGGTGTATCTACTGCAGGGGTTACCAGAGCCCTGTACCCCGATGTGGATTCTGCAGGTGTCTACATAGAGCAGTGGGTACCAAGAGGAAGGGTCGGGAGAATATGGCATGCCATTCCTGAACCTTCTTGTCTTTTGTCACCTCTCCCCTAGCTCTTTTGTTCCATGTCTGCCACCTTCTGTCTCAACTTCTTCCGTTCTGGGATTCAGTTTGGAAGCTGGGGTTCCTTCCAGCTCCCTGGATTGCTGAACTTTGGCGAATTTAAGGTATGTTTTGTCCTTTCCCCCAGGATTTCTAATTTGACCCATGAATTTCCTCTTAAGTGAAGGACCAGAGAGAAGTGAGCAGAGGGCTAGGTACAGCTTCCAGGGTGCGTCTTGCCCTTTAGCCTCTGCGTGCGGGAAGGCAGCCCCACTCTTGCTTCTGTCTTCTCTTCTGTCTCTTCCGGTGCTCATGGCTGCTATGGTTTTTCTCTCCCTCTCCGTTTCCCCTTCTCTCAGTGCTCTGACTCTGATAAAAAATGCCATCTCTGGACAGCTATGGATTTGGGTTTCTTCGTCGTGATGGGGGTCATTGGGGGCCTCCTGGGAGCCACATTCAACTGTCTGAACAAGAGGCTTGCAAAGTACCGTATGCGCAACGTGCACCCGAAACCTAAGCTCGTCAGGTATCTGCGCAGTCGCCTCCCCCAAGCCTGCGGTGGCTCCCTGAGCTTGGTGTGGGCTGAGCCATCTCCCCCGAGGAGCAGACCCTGCCTCCATGGCTTTGGTTTCTCATCTAAGATTGAGAATCTAAACACGGCCATGCATTTGTTCTACTTGACAGGCCAAAGGGCTGACCCAGTTTAATTTATGTCAGAGTTGCTGGTTGACTCCCAGCCTGTCCTGACTTGCCACTCAGACACATGACAAGGTCAGAAGGGTCACCGTGGTCCTGCCGAGTGGCATGTTCTCAGGAGACTTCTCGCCCCAGGACTTATAATGGAAAGCCATTTCATTCCTTGGAGAGAGATGATGTGGACCTAGCAGCCCACTTTAACTTCCCACTTTTTGCAAACAAATAGCTGGAATACAGCGAATCACTGATAAATTCTGCACACGTGTGGACTGACCGGGGCTGCTGTGAATGCTCTTTGGGGAAGTTGGGGTTGGGGGTAGGCAGGGTTATATTCTGAATTCCTGAGACCAGAGCTTCTTTCTGTGGCATTATAATAGCTGTGCTTTGCCTCCTAGAGTCTTAGAGAGCCTCCTGGTGTCTCTGGTAACCACTGTGGTGGTGTTTGTGGCCTCGATGGTGTTAGGAGAATGCCGACAGATATCTTCTTCGAGTCAAATCGGTAATGACTCATTCCAGCTCCAGGTAACCCCAGTGCACCTGCTACCTTTATCCCGTACCCACGAGGAAGAATCCCAAAATGCGTGACTTTCCTCTGTTGAGAACTAATCGATGTATTGGGTTCCCCTCCCATACCCATACCCGAATGCTAAGAGATACAGGAATTTGTCGACATCTTTTTACTCAAGAGAAGGTGCACCCCAAATGCCCCCTGTCTTTGCCACTTCTGTTAACGACTCTGGCATCACAGAGGGGAACTCCTCTCTGTTGAACAAAATTCATGGGAAACAGCCACTCAGGAAGCAGACAGCAAGGTGCTTTCCGAGCTCCAGTTACTCTTCTACCTCCCCTCGCCTGAAGGGGCCATGGCCCAGAGGCTTAGCACTCACCTCATTGCCTCTGTGGCTATGCCAGTCACTCTTGAGATGAGAGGAAGAAATGTCTGCATTAGGGCAAGGAGGCTCCTCTCTTCCCTGCATCCTCTGCCTCTTCCCGGCATTGGGTACTTTTTCTCTCAATGCTGTTGAATAGGCTCACCTGCTGAGAGAAAAAGTGCAGAAGCCCTTCCGCACGTCTCCCTTTTCTCCTTCGGCGGGTGCGGTATTTTCCAGAGGCTTTCCCTGAGGAGCAGGTCCCATAAGGTAGTCCAGGGAGCTTAATCCTCCCTGTTTTTTTGGGTCCAAGCCAGTGGCTCTGAGCGCTATACCTATGGCTCAGTGAGTCAGCTGGATGTGTGATTCCAGCCCTTGGATGCAGACAGGTGAGTGTTCTGTAAGTGCCGTCGGCCTTCCACATCCGTGGGTCCCGCATCCATGGAATTACGTGGGGTCAGCCAACTGTGGATCACATATATTCAGGATGCAAAAAATAAAAAATAAGACAACAGTAAAAAACAATGCAAATAAGAAACAGTACAGTATAAGTTATTCACAGAGCATTTACGTTGTCCTAGGGTATTGTAAATAATCTAGAGATGATTTTAAACTGTATAGGAGGACCTCCATAGATTATATGCAGATATATACCGTTTTGTATCTGGGACTTGAGCATCCTGGATTTTGGATTTTGGTATCCATCAGGAGTGTGGACCCTATCCCTGGTGAATACTGAGGGTAACCACTTGAATCTCTCAGATCCCTATTGGGGCCCTTACTTGGAGGACAGCCTCTTCACTGTCCCCCGTTTTTTAAACACACACACACACACACATTATGTATACACACAGTATATATATATATATGTGTGTGTGTGTGTGTGTGTGAATTATTTGTATATATTTTTTTCTTTTTCTTTTTTTTTGGTTTCTTTTTGGGAGGGAGTCTTACTTTGTCACCCAGGCTAGAGTGCAGTGACACAGTCTTGGCTCACTGCAACCTCCGCTTCCCAGGTTCAAGCAATTCTTCTGCCTCAGCCTCCTGAGTAGTTGGGATTACAGGCACCCGCCACAGCCAGCTAATTTTGTATTTTTGGTAGAAACAGGGTTTTACCAAGTTGGCCAGGCTGGTCTTGAACCCCTGACCTCAAGTCATCCACCTGCCTTGGCCTCCCAAAGTGCTGGGATTACAAGTGTGAGCTACCGTCCCCATCCTGGTTTATATATTTTGGAAGGGTTGAGGGAAAAAAAAGAAATTGCCACAGAGACTGTATGTCACTGACAAACTAAAATATTTACTGTCTGGCTCATTATGGAAAAGTTTGCCCTCCCCTATTACTAGTTATTCCCAAGCCCAGCTCGTTACCAGACAGATACCTTGATGCATGTGATTAAAAACATACAAAAACTGATTCTGTGCTCAGATGAGCTAAAAATTAAATTTGCTTCTTTATCTTTTTAGAGACAGGATCTTATTCTGTCACCCAGACTGGAGTACAGTGCTATGATCATAGCTTTCTATAACCTCAAATTTCTGGGCTCAAGCTATCTTCCCATCTCAGCCTCCCAAGTAGCTGGGACTACAGGTACATGCCACCACATCCAGCTTGTTTCATAGAGACAGGATCTTGCTATGTTTCCTGGGCTGGTCTCGAACTTCTGGCCTAAAATGATCTCCTGCTTTGGCCTCCCATAGTGCTGGGATTACAGGCGAAAGCTACAGCACCCAACCTAAATACGTTCCTTTAGTACAGAACTTCTAAGGCCTTATTCCAATAAGTGTTAAAAAGTGTTTGATGTCTTTATTGTGTACCAGATACTCCACTGAGTACTTTACATGATTTCGTTTAATCCTTACCAGCACTGTGGTGGCCAGTAGCTGTACCCCCATTTGATAGATGAGGAGACTGAGGCACAGTGTGTTCTTGACCACCAACCTTCAGCCAGTCATATATAGTGAGAGGGTAGGTATTGTTGCCATTTTATAGATGAAGAAACTGTCACAACATGAAATACTTCACCAAGTCACTAGAGAGTGGCAGAGTCGGAGACAAAGCCACCTGAGTTTGGAGCCTGTGCTCAGCTTTTAGCAGACACACTGATTTCCAAGAATCGCTAGGATGTTTCTCAATGCAGTTGACCACAGGACTCTTTCCAGAAAGCCCCCAGGACTGAACTTCCTCCAGACAGTTTGGGAAGCACTGCATGCGATGAAGCCATCAGCTCAGCTCATCCCCTGTGCACTCCACAACGCTGGGGCTCTGCACATGGCTCACCTGTGCCAGGTGCTGCCCATCAGCCATGCCGTGCTGTTTCTGCAGCAGCCTGCATCCCTTATTGCCCAGCCCACTTCACCTGGTGGGGTCATACAAACCACCCGCTGGGATTGTCAGCACGTCCATATAAGAGCATGTCCACAGCGTCCTCAATAGAATGCCATCCAGGAGAAACCGATAGTCTTGATTAACCTTTGTACTAACACTCCCTATTTGGAGGCACAGCGATAGGGGTGAAGTATAGCTTTGTACTGTTGTACACTGTTAACTAGAAAATAAAGCAGCACACCTGACACCCTTGCCCTCTAGCAAGTCAGGTAGAACCAGGATCCCATCTTCCCACACAGAATGATGGAATGATGGCAAGAAAATGAGGTCTGAAATCTCTAGAAGTGGGCATAGTCTGTTTTTCTGTTTGGGTTCTGTTCCCCAGATGGGGCTTAGGAGGAGAGGCAGGCTGGAGGACTGTGTCTGCTCTCCAGGCATTGGTGGGTTTTCTTTTTCAGCAAATTTGGGTGCTTTTTTTTTGTAGCAAAATCAAAGGCTTTTCCCATTCGGAAGCAGAGTTGGGGCTTTCGGTCAAGGGGTGCCCTGGATTTTCCTCCTCAGATCCCTATCGACTCCCAGTCACTCGCTTTCACCTGCCTCATCTTCCTTCCAGTCCTAAGCTCTCAGGACAGGCTTCCAGCAGCGTCACTTACAAAGTTAACACCGGGAAAGGAAGCAGAGCCAAACCCATGGTGAATCAGTCATAGTGACATTTTCATCATGAGTGTGGATCAACAAAGACCCTCATCCCAACTCTTTCATCTGTGCATTCGAATGTAAAGAACACACTTGTGTGCATGGCTGCCATTGGTAGAGATCTGTTTTTTCCCTGTTTGATTGATAGGGAAAGCTGTTTAGCCACCTGTTTCGGGCCCAGCTGGAGACATCCCACTTGAAGACTCAGTCAGGTGTCCTTGTGCTGACTTTCTGATTCCTTCTTCTTAGGTCACATCAGAAGACGTGAATTCAAGTATCAAGACGTTTTTTTGTCCCAATGACACCTACAATGACATGGCTACACTCTTCTTCAACCCCCAGGAGTCTGCCATCCTCCAGCTCTTCCACCAGGATGGTGGGTATCTGCACTACATCCCATCCCTGGGCAATTGCTATCATCTCAGACACAGCCAGGCTTGCCCTTCATTCTGAGCAAGACCAGGACTTCTTTGTAGTGCCCATCCAGACAAAAGATGGGTTTCTGCCTCCAGTGTTGGAAGGGGAGCTGGCATGGGATTTGGGCAAACCCAGCAGGTCCGGTGGGCCTTGGCAGGCATCTGGTAGAGGACTCAGGTCGGTTCTTCCCTTGCAGGTACTTTCAGCCCCATCACTCTGGCCTTGTTCTTCGTTCTCTATTTCTTGCTTGCATGTTGGACTTACGGCATTTCTGTCCCAAGTGGCCTTTTTGTGCCTTCTCTGCTGTGTGGAGCTGCTTTTGGACGTTTAGTTGCCAATGTCCTAAAAAGGTATTCTGTGTGTATGTGTGTGTGCACGTGTGTGTGTTCACGCATCTGTGCCTATGCATGCATGAATGTGCATAGGTACATGAGTGTGAGCTCTAGGTCCCCCCTACAGCCTGTCAGAGTGATTCAAAGACACGTTCTTGGTGTTTTCCTTTACTAGCTACATAGGATTGGGCCACATCTATTCGGGAACCTTTGCCCTGATTGGCGCAGCAGCCTTCTTGGGCGGGGTGGTCCGCATGACCATCAGCCTTACGGTCATCCTGATCGAGTCCACCAACGAGATCACCTACGGGCTCCCCATCATGGTCACACTGATGGTGAGTACACTCCCTCCAGGCCTCCGTCAGGCTCAGGGCCAGGTTCACCCCACAAGACCTATTTTTAGGTCTTCCTTTTGTGTTTCAGGTGGCCAAATGGACAGGGGACTTTTTCAATAAGGGTATTTATGATATCCACGTGGGCCTGCGAGGCGTGCCACTTCTGGAATGGGAGACAGAGGTGGAAATGGACAAGTAAGGCCATGATTTTGCTCATGTCCCAGTTTCAGAATGTGCAAGCTCTGAGGCCTAAGGAATGTTAGTGTTAGGATAGGAAACAGTAGTTCACATTTCTTGGGCTGAAGGAAGCAGCACACCCATTCCTGAGCCTGTGTGAGAACGTGGAGCAGCCCATGGGCTGGGGGCTGGGGGACAGGGAAGGGGACATGGGCACTGTAGGGACTGCAGTGGGCAGGGCCGCTTCATGGTGGTTTGGCTCCCATGGCATTGCAGTTAGATAGGAGGTGAGGTCTCTGGATCAAGTTTGTGATGTGATTGAATGTTTCAACTAAGGGTATGCCAAGCCCCAGGAGTGAGAATAGCCTGTTTCACATGTGCCCACCAGAATGCCCTACTGCCAGCCGTGATTATTCTGGGCATAATCACCTCTTCACCCACCTACTAATCCACAGGTACCCTGGGCTTTCTGTGTCTAGATAGCAGGCAAGGCCCTTACGGCTAATGCAGGGGCCAGCAAGCCGTTTCTGTGGAGGGCCAGACAGGAGGCTATTTTCAGCTTTCCAGGCTGTATGGTCTCCGTCACGACTACTGGAGTCCGCCATTGCAGCAGGAAAGCAGTGAGCACGATGGACTTGATCTGTGGGCCATGCCCTGATCTAAGTGGGGACCCAAATGTTGTTGTTGTTGTTATTATTATTATTATTATTATTTTTAGACAGGATCTCACTCTGTTGCCTAGGCTGGAGTACGGTGGCATGATTATAGCTCACTGCAACCTATGCCTCCCAGGTTCAAGCGATCCTCCCACCTGAGCCTCCTGAGTAGCTGGGATCACAGCGCGTGCCACCACGCCTGGCTAATTTTAAAAATTTTTTATAGAAATGGGTTTTGCTGTGTTGCCCACTGGTCTCGAACTCCTGGGCTCAAGCAATCCACCAGCCTTAGCCTTCCAAAGTGCTGGGATTACAGGCATGAGCCACCGCGCCCAGCCCAGATGCTGTTTGTAAATGCTGCAGTACAATGAGCAGTTTAGGGGCAGTATGAGCAGTCCAGGGGCAGTATGAGCAGTTCAGGGGCAGTATGAGCATTGTGCTGCCGGGGGCTTGGCCAGCCCCTGGGCCAGCAGAGGGGCTTCTTGGGTAGGGGATGTTGCTGTTGAGCTAAGGGATGAGCCAGGGCCCACTAATATGACACAGCAGGACAGGGCATTCCAGGTGTGGGGAACAGCATGTGTGAGGGGATGGAAGTACAAAGGAATGCATTGGGTTTGAGGAAGAGCTGGGGCAGTTCAGAAGAGCCCCCAGCGTGGTCTGAGCAGGGATGGAGAGCCAGCATAGCTTGCTCCCACGGGCCTGCAGGCGCTATCACGAGACTGGATGGCTTCCCCTCCTCCCCCAGGCTGAGAGCCAGTGACATCATGGAGCCCAACCTGACCTACGTCTACCCGCACACCCGCATCCAGTCTCTGGTGAGCATCCTGCGCACCACGGTCCACCACGCCTTCCCGGTGGTCACAGAGAACCGCGGCAATGAGAAGGAGTTCATGAAGGGCAACCAGCTCATCAGTAACAACATCAAGTTCAAGGTAAAGAAAACGGCATGAGAGGAAAGGTGGGTGAGAGTCCAGCGGTCCCCATTTTCACATGGCTTAGTGCTTTGCCCACCCCTGGCTGGGGTGGAGTTACTGGCTCTCAGGGGAAGTCAGCACTATTCTCATCACGTGCGACAGGGAGGGCAGATTTGACAGGAGGGCCGGCTTTATCTGGCCATCAAGACTTATGTTTGTTCTTGCCGCAGTAAGCATATGGACAGATCTATTTTTCAAGTCCGCAGCTTTCATGCTTTATTTACTGTGTAAGAGTATCAGGGAGAGATTTAGAGATGCCAGCAACAGAAATGAACTTGGACCTACTTAAGAAAGAGAAATAAATCTGTAGGAAACCTCAGGACTGTCAGGTCAGGAAAGCTGAAGGACCAGAACCCGTGTGCTGTGGGATCAGGTGTAGGCTCTAGTGGACACCCTTCGGGTACCAGGAGGAAGGAACACTGGCCTTGGGTTCCTCCTGATTCCGATTCAGAATCCAGGGAGAGGGAGCATCCCGTTGTCTCACTTGGGTCGGGTGCCACTCCTTGGCTTTGGGGGCAGGCATGTTGATTGACAGTTCTACCAAGACAGGCTATAGGAGACGGGTTGTTCCCCTCTGGAGAATCAAGCTGCTCTTCCCAGATCAAAGAAAGCCACAGAGACTGCAGCCAAGTCCAAGGGTTCAGGCGCCTTTGAACCCCCAGCCCCTGAGCCACTCCTTTGAACCTCAGCCCCTTTAAGTTCCTGCATCTGGATCTGCCTCTGACCATCCCTGTCACCCAAATCCTTAAGCTCCGTCCATGCTGCCCTGTTCGTTTGCTCACGCGCAGTAGCCTGTGGCCTCCCCACCCACAGAAATCCAGCATCCTCACCCGGGCTGGCGAACAGCGCAAACGGAGCCAGTCCATGAAGTCGTACCCGTCCAGTGAGCTGCGGAACATGTGCGATGAGCACATCACCTCCGAGGAGCCAGCCGAGAAGGAGGACCTCCTGCAGCAGATGCTGGAGAGGAGGTGAGGGCGGGGGCCCAGCTGCCCGCAGGGCTGCACATGGTGGAGTGAGCCCTTGGCTCAGATGTTGTGAGGTGGCTCCTGAGCTTCCTGGGAATGTTGGCTAGGGAGCAGGCTGGGAACATGGATGAGAAGCGCTCCTGCTGAGGGTATCCCAGGCAGCATCTGGTTTTTGTGTAACAGATACACTCCCTACCCCAACCTATACCCTGACCAGTCCCCGAGTGAAGACTGGACCATGGAGGAGCGCTTCCGCCCTCTGACCTTCCACGGCCTGATCCTTCGGTCGCAGCTTGTCACCCTGCTTGTCCGAGGAGTTTGTTACTCTGAAAGCCAGTCGGTAAGTTTCTCCAGTGCAGAAACCAGCCAGGCCAGGCCTGATGAAGCTCGTGAGGTTGGGTGCTGCCCAACCTCAGTTACTGATGAGCTGGTTGCCCTTCATGAACTTCCCCAGTGCCATGGGGAAAGCTGAATGTGAGGCAATCGGTGCAGAGTGGAGTTAGGGGAGGAGTCGCCACAACCGGGTGGCAAGAAACAGCAGCAGTTTATTCCTTCATGGTTCAAGACCAGAAGTACAGAGTTTCGGTGTCACCAGCACGGCGCTCTCTGGGCTCTGGGAGAGGAGCTGTCCTCACCACTTCCTGATTCATGGGAGTTGCCTGCAGTCCTTGGTGCTCCTGACCGAAAGCAGCCCCCATCCTCACCTCTGTTGTCACAGGAATCATCTCTCCTTTCCCTAAGGACACTTGTCACTGGATTTGGGGCCCACCCTAATGCAGCATGGGCTTTTCTGAGCTCCATCACATCTCCAGATGCCCTGTTTCTGGAAAGGTCGCATTTGTAGATACTAGGGATTAGGACTTGGCCATACCTTTTGAGGTGGGGGATACGTTCATCACCCCGCCGCAGCCACTTAGCACTTTCCTTACTTAAACTTCCAGGTAACGCATTTGCATCTCATGAAGGAAGGAAGGGAGTACAGAGAGATAGGGGACTTTCCCACAGTGCCACAGCTAGGACCTGGCCATGGACTGGGTGTGACTGGAGAGCTCTCAGACTGGAGTGTCTGCTGCTGCCCCACCTCCCTCGGGCCCAGGCTGGGCAGATGCAGGCACCAAGGGAGGGGCTCCGGGCTGACCCTGCTGGCCATTGCTGCCTGAGCATGACAGTGTCTTGGTTGGAATTGCAGAGCGCCAGCCAGCCACGCCTCTCCTATGCCGAGATGGCCGAGGACTACCCGCGGTACCCTGACATCCACGACCTGGACCTCACGCTGCTCAACCCCCGCATGATTGTGGTGAGAAGGGCCCCCCCAGCCTGTCCCACGCGGAGCTGCCCCTTCCTGCTGTTGGGGTCTCAGGCAGCCAGTGACACGCGTGTGGTCTCTTTGCAGGATGTCACCCCATACATGAATCCTTCGCCTTTCACCATCTCACCCAACACCCACGTCTCCCAAGTCTTCAACCTGTTCAGAACCATGGGCCTGCGCCACCTGCCCGTGGTGAACGCCATGGGAGAGGTGAGTGGCCCCTGCCCTGCCCCCACCTTCGAGAAAGGATCCCCCAGCCACGTGCTATTTGTGCATCCAGGCTCCTCACCAGAAGTGAAGGCACCCCATCGGGAGGAAAGATAGCCAAGCACTGTGGCTTTGAACCTCTCTTGGCTTCTCTGCGCTCGGGACCCTTTTCCCTGCCTGCCAGCAGATGGCACCAGCATCCTTCTGGCTGTCCTTTCCCACCAGAGCCCCACCTCCCCGGGCTGTGTCTTCCTCCTGAAATGGTCTTCACTCCAGAACACGAGTTCCTTGATTCTCCACCTGTGTGGGGATTCACCCATTAGATGAGAGTATTTCGAGCAAAGTACTTTGAGCTTTACAAAGATCAAACACTTGGTAATTATTGCTGCAAACTTTCCTTTTTTCTTTTTAGAAATTTGCTTTTTTTATTACACAAATATTATTTCACTGTAGGAAAATGCAAAAACATTATGAGCAAAAAACAAGTGACAGCCAAACCGTCGTCCCTACCCTATGGTAGCCGTGGCAACTTTTCAAAGCTACCCTCTCAGTCTTTTGTTGTGGCTGTTGTTGTTTTGAGACAGAGTCTCGCTCTGTCACCCAGGCTGGAGTGCAGTGGCACGATCTCGGCTCACTGCAGCCTCAACCTCCCAGGTTCAAGCAGTCCTCCCACCTCAGCCTCCTGAGTAGCTGAGACCACAGGTGTGCGCCACTATGCCCAGCTAACTTTTGTATTCATGGTAGAGATGGTGTTTCACCATGTTGCCCAGGCTGGTCTTGAACTCCTGAGCTCAAGTGATTCACCTGCCTCGGCCTCCCAAAGTGCTGGGGTTACAGCGTGAGGCACCGTGCCCGGTCTCAGTCTTTTATCTATGCAGCCTGACCCTGGCATCCGTAGTGTACTCTTACACGGGTTTTAATTACAGCAGGTCAAATTCTGTCCTTTGAAATGTAATTGCCAACCACACTGACAGAGTCCTAATGTCCTTTATGACGTGGCTTTGGGGTTCCCAACAACAGTGACACGTGGGAACCACTTAACAACCAAATGACTGTAACCGTGACTCTCATAGGTCACTTAAAAGGTGGTGAGTATGAGGCATGGCAGGGGTCATGATCTCAGGAGGCTTCCAAGGCTCCTTCCATTGCCTGTCTGCAGCAGGCTGGTCATGGTGGGAGCTGAGCGCTAAGCACGTGCCCTGTAGAAGGACATTTTAGTTGAGTGCTAGCTGGCCCAGGCCCTGTTTGGAGCTAACCTTGTCCCCTTGGCCTCCAGTGTGTGAGCCCTCATTATCTGTTTATCCCAGTCAAGCTGTGTCTGGCCCCGCACTGTCCAGGCCTGGTCCGCTGTCCCTCCTGTTCTCGCAGCAGATTTTACCCTGCAGGTGACTTGGGCCTTCTCCTTGTTCTAGATCGTCGGGATCATCACACGGCACAACCTGACCTATGAATTTCTGCAGGCCAGGCTGAGGCAGCACTACCAGACCATCTGACGGGCCAGCCCGCCCTCTCCTGGGGCTGCCTGGGGAGGCAGCTCATGCTCGCTCCGGCTGGCACAGCTGGCTGGGGCTGTTCAGGGCATGGAAGATTCCCAGTCACCCACTCTCTCAGAAAGCCCGGAGTCATCGGACACCTTGCTGGTCAGAGGTCCTGGGGGTGGTTTAGAACCATCAGAGCTTGGACTTTTCTGACTTCCCCAGCAAGGATCTTCCCGCTTCCTGCTCCCCGTGTTCCCACCCTCCGGTGTTGGCACAGGCCCACCCCTGGCCCCGCCAAGCTAGAACCAGCGGTGGAATCAGGCGGACCCTGAGCTGCACTCTGAGCGGTGTTCCTGGCCGTCTTTGCTACCTTCCTCAGATCCCGGCTGTTGCCTTAAATGTGTGAGAGGGACTTGGCCAAGGCAAAAGCTGGGGAGACGCCAGTTACAACGTTCAGTTAATGACCAGATTTAGGAATTGGGCGCTGAGGAAATTCTCCATATTTCAGAGAGGCCTTCCCTTATTCAGGACTCCTAACACCATATCTTTGCTGGTTTGTTTTAAGGGAAAGGTTCTGCTTCCTGGGTGTGAGCAGAGGCTCCCGTCTTGCCCCTGTGGTTTGACTCTAGAACCACCACCCACCAGAAACACAGAGCATTAAAATCACACTAAGAACCCCTGGGTGATACATCTGATGTTACGATCAGATTTACATCTACCCTCGTTCCTAACATTTCCCCTTTATCCCCATTTGCAGATTTTTCCTAGTCTCCGAGTAACATGTTTCTATCCTGATCCTTTTCGTTTCCTTAAGTTTTGATCTCCATCTTCATGATGGAGCAGCCAGAGCACCGAGGATCTTGGCATCACCCACCAAAGTTAGCTAAAAGCAGGGCACTCCTAGATGAAACAGCTTTACTGAACTCTGGGGAATGGACCATTGATAGAAAGGAAGTACTTCTGAGCCAGTGACTGCTGAAAGGTAAAGGTACGTGCTATGATAAAGCGGGTGGCCTATTCGAGGAAGAGGATGTCCGCCCCCACAAACTCTCCTCCCTGCACTAGCCGTCCCAAGCTTACATACACAGGCCCTTCAGGAGAGTCTCCCACGCCGCAGACGGGGTGCGTGGGGAGGTTCTTCCTGCCAGCCTGAAGCGTGGGAACCACCCCTGTCGTTCAGTGTTGTCGTTCTCCAGGCGGGCCAGCCCCCTCTGACTAGGCTACCCAAAGTGAGCATCTGGGCATTGGGCGTTTGTGCTTATCTTCCCCTACCTTCTGCGTGCCATCTCAGTCCCAGCCAGCATCCCTGGGGAAGACGTGCTTTGGCTCAAGATGGCCTTCATTTACGTTTAGATTTTTTTTTTTTTTTATGTTGAGGTTGCCTAAGGGCCTCAGTGCCTGGCCCTGGCAGTACAGCTCTCTCAGGCCCAGCCCTGGGCGACCTCCTTGGCCAAGGCTACCTTTCACCCTGGGGTGGGCATCAGTCCTGGCTCTGCCGGTCCAGGTCTTGCACTCAGCACACTCTGGGAAATAATTCCACTCCAGAGAGGGGGGCTGCTTCGAGTTCTTTTCCAGCTGACTGTGGCCCTTTCCATTTTCCCCATTTTCTTATCTCTTTGACCAAAATTACTTTGACTTCTAAATGTTTCTGCCTTCCAGAATGCACCTAACATGTGAAATGGGGGATGATACTCCTAGGAAATGGTACAGGAAATCACAAGGACCAAAAAGGCAATTCTTATTTAAATGTGTTTGGCCAGCTGCCACTGTTTTATGGCAGCGTTCAGAGCTCGATCACATTATTTCTTCATTTTACTAAAAAGGAAGCCAGTTGTCCAAGTCAGGAGAAAGGTGTGATCACCTATCACAGACACTTCATCCCCTCTCCCGCCCCTTTCTGAAGTTACCAGACCTAACGCCCTGGCCTCTGGAGGGTCGGATCAGCAGCCGCTTGCTGACCCGGTGAATGTTGTTGGAATTCATCCCTCGTGCCCATCCTGTTGTGTTTAAGTCACCAGATATTTTGTTCCCATGACTTTAGCCCAGAGGTAGAGAGTAGAATGCAAATGCCTCCCTCCCCTAAACTTACTGGGCGGCGGCCAAGGAGGCCCCAAACCCAGGCCCCACGCAAAGGCACATGGTTTCCTGTTCTCTCTGCATCTGCCCTTTCCAGATAAGTCCAAAGACAACAACTTCACTCGTGACAGTAAACTGTAAGCCTCGCTCCTTCCATTTCTGTCCATTAGAAACCAGCCTTTCAGCATCTCACCCATTAGCAGCCCCATTACCGAGTGATAAGGCGCCTCAGTCAAACAGATCCCTGGATGGGGATCCTCCGGGTGGCTAGAGGTGGTGGTTTGTGTTTCGTCTCCGGCTTGGCGTCTCGTGGCTCCAAGGCGAGGTGATTGGGGAGCAGGACTGAGGGGTCCCCGGCCCTGGCTGTGGGACCTTGAGCTGCGGGATGATTTGCTCATGACCTTGATTGACAGTTCCCAGCTGGAAGGGACACTTTCTGGACCCAGCCCTCTGTATGACATTGTGATGCAGAATTAGGCACTGACAGGAGCCTGGGTGAGGAAGGCCTCTCCGGCCCGCAGTATTGACGTGCAGTATTGCCCCACGGCTCTGCGGACCTTGGCCATTGCCACCGTCGCAGCTTCCTTTTTCTGTTTGCACTGTTGGTTTGTATGATGTGAGCTAATTCCACTGTGTATATAAATTGTATTTTTTTTAATTTGTAAAATGCTATTTTTATTTGAACCTTTGGAACTTGGGAGTTCTCATTGTAACCGTAACATGTCAGAATAAAATGTCTTCTGTCTCTAGCCTTTTGTCTCCGTGCTGCTCTTTCTTTCAAGGGGTACTTGGTTTTTATTTTATTCCCCATTTCTGATGTGTGAAAATTATACCAGGACATGGTTTTATAGTCTCAGAGCTCTCCCTATGCAGCTGCCCAGCAGGTCTCTTCATCCACGGGAGTCCATTTCTCTGTACCAAGCAGCGACCTTAATAAGAACGGATTTCATCCTGTGGGTCTTAGTAGAAGTCAGCAGTATCTGTTTCTCCCTGATGAGCACTCTTCCCGATCCTATCCTCTAGAAACCATCTCCTCCTGCTAGCAACAGCGTCCTGGAGCAGCAGATGGGGAATCCATTATATTAGGAATATTCCCCGCAAGCAGATGCCCTGATGTCCAACCGGAAGTGAAACTGGCACTGGGTCTGGAGAGGTGGAGACCCGTGGCCGGCTTCTGTCGCTGCCATCTGCCATCGTGTTTTGGTTGCTTGCTTTCGGTTTTGCAAGAAGCATGGCCTCTGTCTCCGTCTGATCTGCTTCGAGTCATCATTCCATCAGGGACAGAAACAGTTGCAGTCAATTCAGGCCTTGCACCTAGCCCCAAGTATTCTGGAACTCCAGGGGTGTGTGTATTTGTCATTTCTATTCGATGAGAACTCCCTGTGTTACGGAGACATCTTGGGAGTGGGTCCAGCTCCTACTTCCTCTGCTGACAACTCGTAACGCCATAATACCGTGCCAGACCTCGAGCCAGGTTTGGGCCAGCGCTGTCTCCTGTCGCTCTTAGCTTCATCCTTTTCATTTCTCTGTCTCCCCCCAGTTTCTGCCCTTCAGTGTGTAAAGCCCAGATAGGGAACATTTTGGTTGGAAGTGGTTAGATGAAGCTTTTCTCCCACCTCCACCCCCTCCCAGCAGTTCACTGGGACCCTCCCACTTTCCTCTGCAAGGAACAAATTTCCACTTCGTTTCCTCTTTTCCCAATTTCTGGACAAGACCAAGGCAATTTGACCAACATTTAGGGGGCATCAACTCAGAGTGCCAAAGAGGCATTTGCCCTCAAATAGCTTGCAGTCTAGGGACGTAGACAAGCGATTGCACAGTGGCAGCTCGTGTTGTGTGCTACTATTACCGTTACATGTGCATGCTGCCTGTGAAGAGACTCATTGTTACTGAGCATGAGGTATCAGGGAAGAAGTGGTGCTCACATGAGCCTTAAGGGATGAATACAGTGTCCCCGGGAAGACCGGAGGAAGGAAACCTAGGTTAAAGAAACAGAAATAAGGGCACAAGGGCACATGTGGGTGTGGGGTGTTGGAGTGCTGTAGAATCTGATGAGGAGGGTGGAGTCCATGGGTAACAGGTGGGAAGACAGGTCACTCTGTTTAAGGTGAACTTCAACCCTGTTTTTTTGTGCTCGGAACAATTCCCTTTTCAGGAGCAGATAGAAAGAACCTGCATCTTCTCCAGTGGTTCTTATCTTAGTAAAATACAAGCCCAGGCCCTTTGGACCCGAATTAGTCAAAGACTTTGGCTATTTTCTAAATTCTTGTTAGTACACCAAAGGCACATAAACTCAGTTTGTCTGCATGGCAAACCTGTCTTCACTGTGCTCAGTTTTATTATATTTTTGAAACAAGTCTCATTCTGTCACTCAGGCTAGAGTGCAGTGGCATGATACCAGCTCACTGCAGCCTCCACCTCCTAGGCTCAAGCCATCCTCCCACCTTGGCCTCCCAAATAGCTGGAACTACAGGTGCACATCACCACACCTGGCTCATTTTTAATTTTTTTTTATAGAGATGGGGTCTCACTCTATTGCTCAGGCTGGTCTTAAACTCCTGGGCTCAAGTGATTTGCCCATTTTGGTCTCCCAAAATGCTGGGATTACAGGAGTGAGCCACCACACCCGGCCTGCTCAGCTTTGAAACTCAACACTCTGCCTACTCTTTTCAAAACTAAAAAGTACCATTAATTTCACTGTAGCACCTCTCTCGAAATGTATCAGAGAGGATCTAATTACTTTCATTTTCTGAATGTCCCCCTCTAAAAACAACAAAACCCTGTGTAACCAGAAACCACTGGGGGTGGAATTTGAGGCCTCCCCAACGACCCACAGAAAAGGAGGGAGAAATGAAAGGAAAAAGAAAAATAGAGCATTTGTTTTTCTCTGACAAAGAGTAAAATGACAAGGAAAATCAAGCTGAACTCCCCGGAGACGGAAGAAATCACACCAATGTGGGCATCTGTCTTCTGTCCATGGTGCTGAAATTTATTCACTTTCAAATCACTTTCAGTAACAGGTGAGGTTCTACCTTAAAATTTAATGCATGGGGTGGGAGAGGCGAGGAAGCCACAATCAAACCACTTCATCTACAGTTAGCATAAAATATGAGAAGTGTTGACAGGACGCTGCAGCTTGGATGGGATGATCACAACTCCAGGGCAATGAGATGACACGAAGTTGCAGGAGAGACCCCAGGGGACAAGAGTCTCTTGCCGTCTGCCCCAGGGCCCAGCCCTCCTTGTCCTCCCTGGCTGTTATCTTCGGTACTACAAAGAGAACACAGACAAATCTGGCCTGGTGACCTAGCTGTACTGGAAAAGTCAGCTTCATTTATGAGTGTGCCCATCCTCTGAGCTTGATTACTAATCACCTTCCCACCAGCCCCCATTCCAGCCAGACGATTCTCTGAGCTTCATGAATTGATAAGCAAGTTACTTAGCAGAGTAAATGTCACTTAAGCCCTTCGGGATCTTACAGTTCTGAAGAGGAACATGAACTGCTAATCGGCCATGCAAAGATAACTTGGACCTATGAATATTTTAATTTCCTAGTGCTAGTGGCAGTCACTATATATATATGTATATATATATACATATGTATATATATATATATACGTATATATACGTATATATATGTATATATATATGTATATATATATATGTGTATATATATATGTGTATATATATATATATGTATATATATATATGTGTATATATATATATATATGTATATATATATATATTTAGCATTTTCTCAGCAGACTGTAGCTGAGATGACAGATGGTGTGTCCTGACACCTATGGGACACTCACGGTGTTGGGGCAGAAACTTCAGAGGGAATAATTCCTGCTAAAGGTGTCTCCCCATAGTGTTCATCCCATTCCATTTCCATCCCCAGTTCCTCTTACCCGGAAGCTGTTACAGCCCAGTCCGCTCTGGGCTCCAATTCTGTCCATCCTGCCCCCAAAGCAACTGGATCTCCGCAGGCTCCGCGGGGCAGTGAGCAACGCCCTCAGCTTGCTTTTTAGGAGCGCAGATCGATCGGAGGAGTCCCAGGGGCCCCGCCCGAAGGCAACCCCATCTCTCTGGGCTGGGCTGACATCCCCAGTCCAGGGAGGCACCTCAGGGAGGGGGCTGAGGGCAGCCCCCGCTTCTTCATTCTGCTCACTGAGCACTTGTGGGGGCACAACTTCATCTTCTAAAGGCGTCTTTTCTTCCAAATGGTCCAGCAAATTCTTTACAAAAGAAAAATACAAGGAAAGGGATAAACCTCATTGACTTGGAGAAAATCAAGAGGAATGAGAACAGCATCAAAAGCCCCCTGGCCCCAGACTGCACCCACTTTCCTGGCCCTACCTTGAAATCCATCAGGTCTGCGTTGGACATGGCATTGTACACGGGGTTAGCTCTGGTCTGATCTGGAAGCTGGAATGCCAGAAAGAAGAGGAAGCTCACGGTGACGGTGGAGAAGGAGCCCATGCTGGTGTAGTCAAGGAGCGATCCACTGCTTGCTGCTCTGTCTCTCCCCTCTGGTTCTTCTCTGGTTCCCCTCTCTTGGCCTACGTCCGTCCCTGTCTCCGAACTGCCCAGCACGTCCTCTTTTTATAGTCCTCCCAACCCTTCAAGCACGCAGGAAAGATAGAACCCTCCCCATTCTGTCACTTGCAGCGATAAAGCAGCCGAGTGAGAAGCCAGCAGGAGATGCCCTTTTAAAGTTATCATCCCACAGGGCTTGTCACAGCCCCTCTGCCTTGGGCAGCCCCAACAGCCTCCCAGACCCTCAGCTGCAAGAGCTGAATTCTTGCTGATTTGACTCAAGAGGCTCCCACTTCAAAGGTGTGGGAAGAGCAAAAAAGAGTCCTTGGTTATCTCACCGCCATGCCTCAGGATTCTTTCTCCTCAACACTGGTACCCATGCAAGGAAACAGAGGGTGATATTTGGCTGGTGCCCAGCTCCCCCAGGCTTGTCTGTGGCTCAGCTGTCAGGGCCTCCAAATAAGGGCGGAGAGGAGAAAATGGCAAGCAGCCAGCAGCCCGAGACAAATGGGTCCAGATGCTCAAGCTGGCCTCACACCTGCCTCATCTGCCACATGGCCTAAAACAAGGCCGCCCTCACCCCTGGCCGTCCGTCCCTCTCCATGGTCAGATGAAAGGGAATTATTTGTTAGAATATGAAGTCAGCCAAGAACCAAATATGATGAAGCTCCCAATAATTCAACCCCAAACAGAAATATCAAGAAGAGCCGGGGGAGCACAAGCATCCACTCTCTAAAGCTCCTCCTCCTCCCCGTCCCCCGTGACCCTCCTCCAACATGCTGGGGGAATAGGCTTTGAGAACACAGCCAATTTCATTTCATCTCTTGCAGTTTTTTAGACACTCAGACTTCTAATGGCTCCCTGCCCTTCCTGGACTTGCGCCCATTACCATTTAATGCAATGTATACTTGGGGAAAACTAAATTTGAAGGGTTGAGAGACCTGCACTGTAGCCCAAAACAAACCAGTTGCATACATCTTCATGGCCTTATTTTCCTTGTGTGTAAAATGAAAAAGAATGTAAAAACTGGCTGGGCGCAGTGGCTTATGCCTATAATCCCAGCACTTTGGGAGGCCAAGGTGGGCGGATCACCTGAAGCCAGGAGTTCGAGACCAGCCTGGACAACATGACAAAACTCTGTCTCTACTAAAAATACAAAAATTAGCTGGGCATGGTGGTGCGTGCCTGTAGTCCCAGCTACTCAGAAGGCTGAGGCAGGAGAATTGCTTGAACCCGAGAGGTGGAGGTTGCAATGAGCTGAGATCATGCCACTGCACTCCAGCCTGGTGACAGAGTGAGAGACTTGGTCTCAAAAAATATAAATAAAGTAGAAACCTTCCCTGCCTACCTTGGGTTGGCAGGGTTGTTGTGGAGCCCAAGTGAGCTGAAAAAGTGTAAACATGTATCAAGTGTGCAGTGCTGAGTCCCTGCAAGATGGCCATGATAATTGTCTTCATTGATTGCTTATAACACGCCCGGCACACGACTGAGAGCTTTATGGAAATGGTTTTATTTTGATCACCATGCCCAGGCAGGAGATATCATTGTCTTTACTTACAAAGGCACAGAACTGAGCCTGAGAGGCTATGCCCCTTGCCCAAGGCCACTAAGTGCCTAAGTGGCCGAACCAAGACTGGAACTCCAGGTCTGACATTGATGTCCGCATCTTAGTCTATTTCACATAGAGTACAGCCTCCTCATCCCTTAGCTGCATTCCCCAATTAAACCCTCATTCCTTATCTTTCAGATGCCCCAAGGGAAGTCCTTCACCTTCCCTGTGTCCCTGGGACTATAGCTTTTTGTGTGCTTACCAAGTCTGTGTCTGTTCGGCTGCTCTTCTGATCTATTTCTACACCGAATGTGTTTTAATCCACTCTTAGGAAGCTTAGAAAATGTGTGTTGAGTGACCAGCTCTGTCCTGGCCAGATCTGTTCCTAGCTGTGCTGACCTCATGATTGACTAGGTGGTCAGGGCGTTGTGCAGCCGTAAAGTTGGAAATCAGGGCAGCAAGTGGCTGGAGGTCATAAGAGGTATCCAGGGTAATATTATTCTAAGACAAGACAAAAGAGGCCCTCTTTGGCAAGCCTTGGGGGATGTGTGTTTGGGGGGATCTAATGTTTCACGGTGTGGTTAGAAGCAGCCTATAGGAGTGAGAGAGAAGAAAAGTAACAGACACAGATTTGGCAATTGATTTGGGTCAGCCAAGCTCAACGAAATCTGAAGTGGGTGCAATTCTTTTTTTTTTTTTTAAAAAAATAAAGACAGGGTCTTGCTATGTTGCCCAGGCTGGTTTTGAACTCTTGGGCTTAAGTATTCCTCCTGCCTTGGCCTTTCAAAGTGCTGGGATTACAGGAGAGAGCCACTGTACCCAGCCTGAAATGGGTGCAATTCTAAGTAAGAGCTTGCAGGGCAAAAACCTCTCATATCCTGACAAGTCCCTGGAATGTGCTCGCAGCTGAATTGCTCGATTGGCAGAGTTATTATTAGCGAAGAGGATCCAGCGAGCACCCTCAGTGGGGGAAGCACATGCTGGTGCCGCGTGCGTCATACCACCTGTCACCTGGAGATGCCCTTTGAGATAGGCCTTTGATATGAGCAGGGACTTCTGTGGTGATGCTGCTCCTCTATCCTGAGCCACTGCTAAGAACTGTAGGTAGCCCAAGGAGAAGCGGAAGTCCCATCCCAGGTTCCAGAAAGAGAATTTCAGAATTTGCCCACCTTCTTTTATTAAAATCATTTGTCCTTTTGCAGAGTGAAACTGGAGTGGGACATGAGTGTCGTCTGTTGAGTCTCTATTAGCCAGGCTTTTTTGCAGGGTGCAGGGAGGAAATGGACATTCAGTTGTGCTGCCCTGAGGGCTTTAAATAGAACCATCATCTCCTGCACTAACAGAGCCCCGCAAAAACACAAACATCCTCAACGGCACTTATTACCCCAGATCTTATTAAAGCGCACACCAGAAAGTGGCTTGATGTAAAATTTCTCTTCATTTCCATACTCCCGCTCAGCCTGGGGAGTTGAGTGTGGGGCAGATCTAGTATTTAATAAGGTGGTTAGAAGCAGCTTGTGGGAGTGAGAGAGAGGAAAAGTAACAGGCACAGAAAGCCAGGCCCACCCCCTTCCCCACCTCTCCCACTGACTGAAAACTCAAAAGCCCTTTATTTCCTCATCACTGGAAAGACGTCATCTTAGTCATATGATGGGTGGAGCACTGCAAATGGGTGGGAGAATCCAGAATGCGGGTGTCACCAGCTTCCGGCCCAGAGTTTGGCTTCATGATTCTCTGGGGGGATGCCGTGGGCTGCTGCAGGGAGCCCCAGAGTGTGCAGTGTCAGCCGTGTGCAGAGCTGGCACGACAACCCCAACGCATTCATGGCATGATCCTCTGAGACCCAGATGGTCCCAAGCAGAAGCCCCTGTTGGGAGAAATTGGTGCGTATTTAGGGATGATCACTGCTGACTTTGAAAATGAAATTTTGTTTCTTTGGTATAATATGGAGGTCACTGGGGGCTGAATCTTGGGGACAGTTTCCCTAGAAACAAAGCTCAAGGCAAAAGGTCACGTGCTGAAGTTTTGTGGGGTTTCTATTCAAAGGAAGCAAGAGTGAGGGGGAAAAGAGTGAGAATGTTTTAGTAAACTTCTGCTGAATGAAAAGTCACCCCAGACTCAGCACCACGGCTCAGGCCTGTCATTCCAACACTTTGGGAGGCCGAAGTGGGAGGATCACTTGAGCCCAGGAGTTCAAGACTACCCTGAGCAACTTGGCAAAACCCTATGTCTACTAAAAATACAAAAAATTAGCCAGGTGAGGTGGTGCATCCCTGTTGTCCCAGCTACCCTGGGCACTGAGGTGGGAGGATCACCCAAACCTGAGAGGTTGAGGCTGCAGTGAGCCATGACCAAGCCACTGCACTCCAGCCTGGGTGACAGAGTAAAAACCTGTCTCAAAAAAAACAAAAGCCAGGCATGGTGGCTCACACCTGTAACACTAGCACTTTGGGAGGCTGAGCAGGAAGCTCTCTTGAGCCCAGGAGTTCAAAAAACAAAACAAAACTAAGTCACCCCAAACCTTAGCAACTTCGCACGATGCGCATCTATTCCCTCATCGTCTCTGTGTTCTGTGGGTCAGGGATCTGGCCCTGCTTGGCCTGGGGCCTCTGGGCAATTAAGGCATTGGCTGGGGCTGCAGCTGTCTCAAGGCTTGGCTGGGGGAGAATGTGCTTTCAGGCTCACTTCTGCAGCTGTTGGCAGATGCCACAAGTCCTCACTGGTTGGTGACTGATGCCAACATCAGTTTTTTGCCACATGGGTCTCTCCATGGAGATGCAACTGTCTTCTATTAGGTCCATCGAGAAAGAGAGAGAAGTTATGAAGAAGCCACAGTCTCTTTGTAACCTAATCTCAGAAGTGACATCCCATTCTTCATGTCGTGCTGTTGTGTGGCCCTTAGAAGTGAGTCTTGGGGCCAGTCATGGTGGCTCACACCTATAATCCCAGCACTTTGGGCGGTCAAGGTGGGCAGATCACAAGGTCAGGAGTTTGAGACCAGCCTGGCCAATATGGTGAAACCCTGTCTCTACTAAAAAAAGAAAAAGCAGCTGGGCATGGTGGCAGATGCCTCTAGTCCCAGCTACTCAGAAGGCTGAGGAAGGAGAATCACTTGAACCTGGGAGACAGAGGTTGCAGTGAACCGAGATTGTGCCACTGCACTCCAGCCTGGGTGACAGAGCGAGACTCCAAGACTCCATCTCAAAAAAAGAAAGAAGTGAGTCTCTGGGTCCCACTAACACTCTCACTTGAGGCCAGGAGTTTGAGACCAGCCTAGCCAACATGGAAAAACCCTATCTCTACTAAAAACACAAAAATTAGCCGAGCATGGTGGCACATGCCTGTAATCTCAGCTACTCAGGAGGCTGACAGAGGAATCGCTTGAACCCGGGAGGTGGAGTTTGCAATGAGCCGAGATCGCACCACTGTACTCCAGCCTGGGCAACAGAGTGAGTGAGACTCCCTCTGCAAAAGAAAATATTTTCTGAATGACTGAATCAATGAGTTTGCCTTCCTCCATAGCTATCTGAGTGCCCATCACTGCACTTTGCCCTCCCCAGGCCCTTGCAAGGAGGCAGAGCTATGCTCTGAGAAGCACGTGGGTTCTTCTCTGTCCCTGAGGCATAAAGAGCCAGAGTGGGAAGCCTGGAGTGGGGAGGACGGTCAGGAATCTGGTGCTGCAATGTGGGCAGGAGTGGTGAGGGCCAAACCCAGGAAGGGAAGGATGGGGTGCAGGAGAAGCTACGAGGTAGGAGGTGATGGGCATAGTGCCTGCTCTGGGTGGTCCAGCCAGAGAACAGAATCAAGGAAGATTTCAAGGCCTCCATTCATCAAGGGCGGGGCCCTGCAGGAAGGTGGGCTTACTTGGGAGTGTCTTAGATTAAGTTCTCTTGAACCGGAGACAAGGATTCCAGTATTAGTGACCTATCTCAGAGACAATCCCAGGAAATGTCAGTGGAGAGTGGGGAAGTGACACAGGAAAAGTAGAAGTCACCACCTTATAGGTCCTTGTGGGAGGAGGAGGAGAGACACAGAGCGGGAAGATGGCCACGTGATGTTGGAGACCGGGTTGGGAGTGGTGTAGCCACAAAAAAAAGTAGAAGCGACCACTTCAGTCAAGCGGCACTCAATCCTCCTCCCACAGAGAACTCGGAACACGTATAAGATGTATGCCACCTGTGATTCGAGGGAGATGGGGCTGTTTTATTTTGTTATTATTCTTTCATTTTTTAAAATTTGTTTTATCATATTATATTTTTTGAGACAGGATCTTGCTCTGTCACCCAGGCTGGAGTGAAGTGGCGATTTCAGCCCACTGCAGCCTTGACCTCCCAGGCCGAAGTATCCTCCCACCTCAGCCTGCCGAGTAACTGGTACTACAGATGTTCACCACCACACCTGACTAATTTTTTTTCTTTGATTTTTAGTAGAGACGAGGTCTCTCTGTGTTGCCCAGGCCGATCTCGAACATCTGAACTCAATGGATCCTCCCACCTCAGCCTCCCAAAGTGCTGGGATTACAGGCGTGAGCTGATGCACCAGGTACAAGCTGGGTCTTTAAATGTCAGGTGCAGGGGCTCACACCCATAATCCCAGCATGTTGGGAGGCTAAGGTGGGAGGATTGCTTGAGGCCATGTGTTCAAGGTCAGCCTTGGAAATGTAGTGGGACTCTCCATCTCTACAGAAAAATAATTTCTTTTAATTAGCCGGACATAGCAGCATGCTACTGTAATCCCAGATACTTGGGAGGCTGATGTGGGAGGATAGCTTGAGCCCAGGAATTTGAGGCTGTGGTGAACTATGATCATGCCACTGCACTCCACCCTTGGTGACAGAGCAAAACTCTGTATCTATTTAAAAAAAAAAGAAAGAAAAAGAAAGAAAGAAAGAAAGAAAGAGAAAGAAAGAAAGAAAGAAAGAAAGAAAGAAAGAAAGAAAGAAAGAAAGAAAGAAAGAAAGAAAGAAAGAAAGAAAGAAAGAGAAAATGCTGACTCCTGCCAGATGTTAGTTGGGCACTGCACTTCCTGCCGACCCCAAGGAGCTGAGTGGGCTTTGGCTGCCAGAGAAAGTCCTTAGGCAGAAAAGTGTGGTGCTGCTGGATGAAAGGAATAATGTATGTTGAAGCAGTGAGGTCAGGGGCTGTGGGCCTCTGCCGAGGCAGGGACGGGGGAGCTAGAGGCAGGAGAGTGGGGGCCAGCATCCGAGGGCAGATGCTGAGTTTGGTTCTAGAAATGCTCTGAGGAGCTGTACGCGGCAGGCTCCAGATCCAAGGGAGAAATGGATCACTTGGTGGAATAAGATTGATTATTTAAGCTAAGGCAATAGATGAAAAATCCTAGAGAGAGGCTGAGAGCTACAACATGAACAAGGACAAATGACCAAGTTCATGACTTGGTTTAGACCCAGCTCTGCAGGAAGAGAAATGCAGTTTTTTTCCTTGCCACAAATCATTCTCAGAAGGGTCAAAGCAGCCATAGAGGGAGGGAGAGGGGCTCAGCATTCCTTGAGACTGTCCCAGGTGCAAAATCACTGACATGAGATGAAGCATTCAGGCCCAACGTGGTCCTGACGTCTGTGACCTCAGTGCTAGAGACCTGAAAAAGCCAGTTCATGCTCTGTTGAAACTTCTTCCATCTCTGAAGCCAGGGACTAAATCTCCTTGTTCTGCATTCACCGACACATCTTTCTGGAAAGATTAAAATAACAAGAGGCCGGGCGCGGTGGCACACACCTATAATCCCGGCACTTTGGGAGGCCAAGGCAGGCTGATCACTTGAGGCCAGGAGTTCGAGACCAGCCTGGCCAATATGGTGAAACCCCATCTCTACGAAAAATACAAAAATTAGCTGGGCGTGGTGGTACACACCTGTACTCCCAGCTACTCCAGAAGTTGAGGTGGGAGAATCGCTTGAACCAGGAGTCAAAGGTTGCAGTGAGCCAAGATTGCACCACTGCACTTTAGCCTGGGTGACAGAGTGTGACCTGTCTCAAAAAAAAAAAAAAAGGAGTTTTTGTAAGGACTATCTGACTATGCCTGGTCCATGAATGAGGACTTTATGAATATTAACTATTCTAATTATTCATTGCTTTCCCTGGGTCGTTAGACATGACTCACAGTTGGTGAAAAATTAGACATGACTCACAGTTGGTGAAAAAATAACCTGCCCCTACAACCTCACTTTTATGTATTTTATTCTCTTTTTTGTTTGTTTTCTGAGACAGGGTCTCCCTCTGTCACCCAAGCTGGATTACAGTGGTACAATCACAGCTCATTGCAGCCTCCCCTCTTCCAGGCTTAAGCAATCCTCCCACCACAGCGTCCTGAGTACCTGGGACCACAGGCATGCACCACCACACCCAGATAATTATTTTCATTTTCGTTTTTTGAAGATATAAGGTTCTACTATGTTGCCCAGGCTGGTCTTGAACTCCTGGGTTCAAGCCATCCTTCTGCCTTGACCTCCCAAAGTGCTGGGATTATAGTGTGAGCCACTGTGTTTAGCCTAAAACCTCATTTTTGAACAAATTTTTTTTTGAGATGATGGAGTTTCACTCATCACACAGGCTGGAGTGCAATGGCATAATCTCAGCTCACTGCAAGCCCTGCCTCCCAGGTTCAACTGATTCTCTTGCTTCAGCCATTCGAGTAACTGGGATAACAGGCACACAGCACCACGCCCAGCTAATTTTTGTATTTTTAGTAGAGACAGGGTTTCACCATGTTCAGGAAGCTGGACTTGAACTCCTGACCTCAGGTGATCCACTGGCCTGAGCCTCCCAAAGTGCTGGGATTACAAGCAGGAACCACCACACCTGGTCTAAAGAATCTTAATTTGTGTCATTAGCAATTTATAATCCTCAGTTGCACCCTGAGTTAAAATGATAAATAACACAAAAACCCACCCTGTAGATTGAACGATCCAAGATGGCTGATCACTAACATCTCGGGATTGCAGCTCCCAGTGAAAGCTCAGAGAACTAGAGGACGCTACACTTTCAGACAAATTTTGGTCACTCACTGAGCAGAAGATTCCCAGTGGAGGAGCCCCCACAGGTCGCCAGCACGACTCTTGTGGCCAGCGCAGCGGTTTTGCCGGCACCTCGGCGCGGCAGCTCTCGGTGCAGAGTAAATGGGACTGGTTCCCCTTCTGACCGAGGTTTGGAGGAGCCACACAGGTCGCCAGCATGACTCTTGTGGCTGGCGCAGTGGTTGTGCTGGCACCTCCGTGCGGCGGCTCTTGGTGCAGAGTAAATGGGACTGGTTCCCCTTCTGACCGAGGTTTGGAGCTCAGGGAAGGCAGAGTCGCCTATTACAGACTCAAGAAGGAAGCCAGGCAGGAGATTCCCAGGCAAAAAAGCACCATCAGTCTTAACACCGCTGTTTTGGCCGGTGCAGTGGGTTGCTCATATTTCAGCCCTGGGAATTAACAACTTGGACGTCCACTCAGAGACCTAATTTGAAAGTTGGTAATTACAAAGACGACAGGTGGATAAATTTACAATGATGGGAAGAAACCAGCCTAAAAAGGCTGAGAATACTCAAAATCAGAACGCCTCTCCCTCTAAAGAGGATCACAGTTCCTCATCAACAAGGGAACAAGGCTTGATGGAGAACGAGTGCATCCCATTAACAGAATCAGGCTTCAGAAGATGGATAATAAGAAACTTCTGTGTGTTAAAAGAACATGTTGTAGCCCAATGTAAAGA
>CM052659.1:9851460-9869135 GCA_028533165.1 Leontopithecus rosalia
GAAGGCATTGTGACCACGGAGGCAGGGAAGGCATTGTGACCACGGAGGCAGGGAAGGCATTGTGACCACGGAGGCAGAGAAGGCATTGTGACCACGGAGGCAGAGAGTGCAGTGATGCGGCCACAAGCCGAAGAACACCTGGAGCCACCAGAGGCTGGAAGAGGCCAGTAAGGGTTCCCCTGAGAGCCTCCGGGGTGCAGGGACGCCACCCTTGACTTCAGCCAGTGACACTGATTTTAGACTTCTGGCCTCTGGAGCTGTAAGAGAATACATCTGCCTTGTTTTATGCCACCGAGATGTTAGCAGTTTGACACAGCAGCTGCAGGAAACTCACACGGAGGCAGAAGGAGAGCTCGTGACAGCTTAGGAGGCTGCTGGGGAAAGCGGGAAGGGGCCGGATTTTGTTCTTAGGACTCCTCCATCCCGCTCTCACTCACCTCCTCCTTTCTCCCCGTAAAGCTCCTCAGCACTCCTCAGCCCTTTTACAATAATTTAACTTGTTGCAGTAAGCAAGTGTCAGCTTTTGTAAAAGCATAAACTCGTTTTAAAATCTTGCCGGAGGTCGAGGCTGTAGTGAGCTGTGATCGCACCACTGCACTCCAGCCTGGGTGACAGAGCAAGACCTTGTCTTTAAAAACAAAATGAAACAAACAAAAAAACTAATATATATATATATATATATATATATATATATGTGTGTGTGTGTGTGTGTGACTCAGAGACATTTCCTTAAAAAAATAAAATAAATCAAAGTAAACTCTCTGAAGGAGAAACAAGCTTCTGGGCCCATCTCTTCCTCCCTCTCCTCCCTGCCATCTCTCTTCTCTTCAAATGTCCCTGCAATGTGCACCCTGGCCTCGAGACTGGCAGCAGGGAGGCCAAGGGAGGAAGCTGTGCTCCACCTGGCTCCTGGCTGTCAGCACCCATGGCTGGCAGGATTGCCACAAACTCTGTCGCTCTAATGGCTGATAAAGCCCCACAGCCTGCACGTCTGGAGCCTGGGCCTCCAGCCCTGATAAGCTGGACCTGTCAGCACCATGGCCACACCGGCTGTAGGCAGTGAGTGCCACCCGCCTCCCTGGCCACTCCCGTTCAAGGCTTCCCGTTTCCTGTGCAGAGTCAAGCCCTGGCCACCGTGCCTAGGCCACCCCTCCCTGGATGAAGAACAAAGTGGGGTCGCTATGGCCAAGCTGATTTGCCCATTAAATTTTATATCTGCATCACTCCCCAACCCCATCCTGCTCTTAGGTACCAAAGCTGGGGTTCAGAAGACCTAGCAGATTCAGGATAGGGGTGCAGGAGCCCACCAGGCCCACAGTTCCCTGAGGAAGTCACATGGGCTGATCACACGCAGGCATGAAGTGCTGTCAGCAGTTTCAACACATTCCTGGGATTATCCAGCCCACCCCATGTGGCCCCAAGGGGAGCGTGCAAGTGTGCACCGGGGCTGAGAGCCTGGGCCATTCTCACCAGCAAGCAGGAAGCAAACTGAGAGTCTCACCTGTGCCCACACATGAGGGGGTATGTTGTTCTCCATCCCTCGCCCAGGGAGGCACCATTAATCAAGCCTGGACTACTTCCCGTGGAGTGGAAAGTCTCCACTCACCACAGTCCATCGAGTGGGCTCCAGGAGGGACAGAATCTGCCGGCCCTGGTAGGAGAGTTGGAAAGGCTTCTTGGAAAAGGTGGGCAGGCAGCCAGGGACAGCACTGCTAAGAGATCCTCCAGGACTCTTGCTGGTGAGGGACCCACTTGCCCTTCTCCCTGCCCTGGGCTTAGTTCAGCAAACACCTAGTCACACCCACCATGAACTCACCACTGCTGGACAAAGGTGACCCCCAAATGTCCCTGCCCTCAAGGAATGTGTACTCAAAACAGAGAAAGACCAAGAATGCTTCGTCAGTTTTTTGCTTTGTATTTTATCAATTACAAAACCCAGATCTCACCAAGTTTCCCACCAAACCTCAGAAATCAGTGGTAGAAAAATAACAAAGTATTCTGTTTACACACCATCTGCAAGAAATAAAAAAGAAAAAGAAAAAGAACAAAGTATTGGAAGATTGAGGTGGGTAGATCATGAGGTCAGAAGTTCGAGACCAGCCTGGCCAACATGGTGAAACCCCGTCTCTACTAAAAATTAGCCAGGCGTAGTGGTGCATGCCTGTAATCCCAGCTACTTGGGAGGCTGAGGCAGGAGAATTGCTTGAATCCGGGAGGCAGAGGTTGCAGTGAGATCATGCCATTGTACTCCAGCCTGGGCAACAGAGCGGAACTCTGTCTCAAAAAAAGAAAGAAAGAAAGAAACATAACAAAGTAATAGTCCCCAAGCCATATAATACAAACCTGGGAGTTCAGTCTAGAGGGGTGAGGGGCAGGCAACAGGGTTTGTTTGTTTGAAGAGAATAAGTAACTCATGTTTACTTTTCTCAAAATGTAGTAGAAATTATGCCAGGCATGGTGGCTCACACCTGTAACCTCAGCATTTTGGGAAACCAAGGCCAGAGGATCACTTGAGGTCAGGAGTTTGAGACCAGCCTGGGCAACATAGCGAGACTCCATCTCTACAATAAAAAAATTTTAAACCAGATATAAGGCTGGGCACAGTGGCTCATGCCTATAATCCCAGCACTCTGGGAGGTTGAGGCAGGAGGATCACTTGAGTCCCGGAGTTCCAGACCAGCCTGGGTCAACATAGCGAAACCCCATCTCTACTAAAAAGACAAAAAATTAGCCAGACATGGTGGCATGCACTTGTGTCTCAGCTATTCACAAGGCTGAGGCATGAGAATCTCTTGAACCCAGGAGGCAGAGGTTGTAGTGAGCTGAGATCACACCAGTACATTCCAGTCTGGGCAAGAGAGTGAGACTCTGACTCAAAAAAAAAACCAAACCCTACATATATATGTATATATACATATGTTCTATAAATGCTATATGTATATAGGTTCTATTGAAAAAAGGGTAACTCCTTCCCATCAAACTCTTAGTCCCTCAGCTCCTTCCTACCTACTCTCCTCCAGGCATAACTGATTAATTTCTTTTCGTTTTTTTTCTTTTTCGTTCTTTTCTTTTCTTTGAGAAGGAGTCTCGCTCTGTTGCCAGCCTGGAGTGTAATGGCGAGATCTTGGCTCAGTGCAACCTCCATCTCCCAGGTTCAACCGATTCTCCTGGCTCAGCCTCCTGAGTAGCTGAGACTACAGGTGCGCACCCCATTCCCAGCTAATTTTTGTATTTGTAGTAGAAACTGGGTTTCACCATGTTGGCCAGGATGGTCTCAGTCTCTTGACCTCATGATCCGCCCCCTCAGCCTCCCAAAGTGCTGGAATTACAGGCGTGAGCCACCACGCCTGGCCTCACTGATCAATTTCTTATGTCTCCTTCATGAATTTTCCTCTATAGCACAATCACGTGTGATTTTTTTTGTATATTTCTACTACTTAAATTATTAAGCTATTTAATTACTAAATTGTCTTACAGCTAATTCCATATGAACATATTTAGACCTGATAGCATAACTGTGTAACATAAATTCCAAACCAGGATGCTTTGGTATGACGTGGGTTATATTAAAAGCCAGGCAATGGATGTACATAACCAGAACTGCCCTAGACAGATATGTCTTAGCACGGCCTGTGAGAGAGCCAGGGAAGCAAAGCAGATGCAGCTCCATTCAGCTGAACACAGCTGTTCTGAGTGGGTTCTTTTATTTTTAATTTTTTAATTAAAAAAAAAAAGAGGCAGGGCTGGTGGCTCAGGCCTGTAATCTCAGCACTTTGGGAGGTCAAGGTGGGAGGATCACAAGATCAGGAGTTCAAGACCAGCCTGGCCAATGTGGTGAAACCCTGTCTCTACTAAAAACACAGAAGTTAGCCGGGTGTGGTAGCAATTGCCTGTAATCCCAGCTACTCCGGAGGCTGAGGCAGGACAATCGCTTGAACCCAGGAGGTGGAGGTTGCAATGTACCGAAGATTGCACTCCAGCCTGGGCAACAGAGTGAGACTCCGACTCCAAAAAAAAGAAAAGTAGAAATGGGGTCTTGTCATGCTGCCCAGGCTGAGCTCAAACTCCTGGACTCAAGCGGTCCCCCCACCTCAGCCTCCCAAAGTGCTGGGATTACAGGCATGAGACACCACACCCATCTGAGAGTTTAACAGTCCTAAGTGTGTGACCAGGGACCTGGGCTAGGGCGGGCCAGGTTCTGAGCTCCGACAGGCACTGAGCCATCTCTCCTCATATCCAGGAGACAGTATGGGGTTCAGAGGGGTACAACTATGCCAGGCTTTGGGGACATGTGTTCCTCATTTTCCTGAGCACTTCACTCTACCTTTGCTATGGAAACCCCAGCTCACCCTCCCAGCCTGATTCAAGGCCCATGGGCTTGTCGGCTTTAGTCTTGGAGAGGTATCACGGAGTCAGGTTAAGAGCAGAGCAGGACAGGGGCCCCCTGGGGCTGGCACTGAGCCACGGGCAGCCCTGTGAGTGAGCCTGGTGGACACTGTCCCCAAGCCCCATTCCAGCGGTGCCCCCTCCCATGGTGTCATCCTTCCAGCCTCCTTTGGTAGACCAAGTCTCCTTTGCCCAGGCAGCCTATCTGTGACAGGGCACAGACACTTGCCTGCATTTCTAAGACCCTGCTGTCCAAGAGTGACCAGGGCACTGCCCCCTTGGTTTCCACCTCAACGAAGGCAACGTGTGTTTCTGAGCCCCTGCTTTGCCAAGCACTGGAGTTACAACAGCGGGCAGTTTCCAAGGAGCTGATGTTCTAACAGGGAGCACCAGCACACAGCAGAAAGGTTCATACAAGAATGGATGGCAAGGAGCCTGAAGCTAGTGTCCCAGCCTGGGCAGGCATCTAAGGGAAGGGACATTGACGTCGTCCACATTATGTTGAGTAAGTGGGACTCAGCTGGGCGAGCAGGAGAGGGACAGTGAACTTAGTGTGTTGGAAAACAGGAGACATGGTCGCAGGTCTAGGGTTTGGAGTGAGCTGAGCAGGGCTGGACTTTGTGGGGCCTTCTAGATGGTGGTAAATTCAGATCCCATCCCAGAGCCCTGAGTAGTCGCTAAAGGAATTTCAACAGGAGTATGGTGACAAGATCAGGTTTGCCACCTTTCCTCCCATGGGAACACAGCTTGGGCTAAGAGGAAAGGCAAATGAAGCCTTGGACTCCAGTCTGGGGCCCTGAGAGGAGACAGAGGAGTCGTCCCTGCCTCCAAACAGCAGGACAGACACCTCTTTGGCGCCTCACCCCAGAAGTCAGCTCTGTAAGGACTTCCCCAGCTTCCTCTGAGGCCAGAGGAGGAGACAAAGAAAGTCTTGGGGCTGGGCACAGTGGCTCACGCCTGCAATCCCAGCAGTTTGGGAGGGCGAAGCAGGAGGATCGCTTGAGGTCAGGAGTTCGAGACCAGCCTGGCCAACGTGGCAAAACCCGTCTCTAATAAAAAATGCTAAAAATTAGCTGGGTGTGGTAGTGCATGCCTGTAATACTGGCTACTCAGGAGGCTGAGGCAGGAGAATCACTTGAACCCAGGAGGCAGAGGTTGCAGTGAGCTGAGGTTGAGCCAGCAAGACTCCACCTCAGGACAAAAAAAAAAGTGAGTCTTGAGCCCTGTCCCTGGGGACAGAGGCCTAGGCCCACCTGGGCTGGAGATACCAGGCCGTTACCTGGTTCATACTTCCCCTGACTCTGCCCTCAGCCTCCAGGAACACCAGGCTCCAAGCTGGGTGTTGCTTCTGCATCCTACCCTCCCCCGCCACACACACACCCAGAAAGGAACCCAAAGCACAAGAAGCCAAAGGACAGTCATAAAAGGAAGGCAGCCTGGAAGGGCAGCAGCGCCGGGAACTCGGGGCTCTGCCCGCTCACCCTTGCGCTGGCTCGGGGCAGACAGGAAACGGTTGGAACCAGTTCCAGAATTCTGCTGGTGGGGCTGGCCGGGGGAGAGGTGCCCATGACCACCGGCCATTGAGCGGTCCCACGCGCCTTGCAGGCTGACCTCATTGCCCAGAACCGCACGCGTGCTTCCTGGGGTCACATTCCGCGCTGAAGAGCCCTCTTCAAGGCCTCGGTCGGCGCCAATGTCTTTTTAGGAATCAAGGCTCTAATTTTAGTGTCCCAGCCTCAACACCTTCTCGAAATAGCTCCCTGTTTTCTCTTGTGTCCCTGGCCCTTCCTTGGAGAAGGTGAACACCCTGCATCCCCGTGATCTGAGTTGGTGAGCACAGTCCCAAGGCCTTGTATGGGTTTGGGTGGAGGGACCCGAGTCCCTGCCGTGTGCTCTGTGTGGTGGCACCCAGAGAACTCACCTCTGGGAGGACAACTCACAGCATCCACCATGGCAGGGGTCCCATGAGAGCTCACTCCTGCCTCCTCCCTGGGGGGTCTGCCATGCTCAGGCATGGCACAAATTGAAGTGACCCAAATTCAGGTCCCCAACCCCTGGAAATTAAGACATCATAGCCTCAGCTCTACCTGTAGGAATCATGCGTGAGCCGGTAACTGGGCCCCGGAAGCCTCTCTTTTCCTTTGGCAGGTTCTGTGCGTTCAGGTTCCCATCCCAACAATGGCCAAGCCTCTCCTGAACGTTTCAATGGTGCCAAGTACGTCTCTTCCGTGATTTTGTTTAATCCTCTCAGCTGCCCTGTGCAGTGGGTGCCGTCATTGTCCCCAAGATCATGGAGCTGCCAAGAACCGGAATTTAGTGTTTGGTTTTTGTTTTTGTTTTTGAGACGGAGTCTTGCTCTGTCACCCAGGATGCAGTGCAATGGCATGATCTCAGCTCACTGCAACCTCCGTCTCCTGGGTTCAAGCCATTCTCCTGTCTCAGCCTCCCAAGTAGCTGGGATTACAGGCATGCACCGCCACACTCAGCTAATTTTTGTATTTTTAGTAGAGATGGGGTTTCAACTCTTTAATGAGCATGTTGGCCAGGCTGGTCTCGAACTCCTGACCTCAGGTGATCCATCTGCCTCGGCCTACCAAAGTGCTGGGATTACAGCTGTGAGCCACTGGACCTGGCCTGGAACTGAAATTTGAACACAGGAAATCTAGCTCCCAGCCCTTGGTTTCATGGTACTCACGGTGCTGCCACATGAACACTCTCTTTGCACCAGCCCTCTCTCCACTGCCTTTGTCCAGTTCCTTCCACAGAGTGTGCTCTGTTCAGATTCTTCTAGGTATCCTAAGCGAGTAGACCAGAGAGATCATGCCGCTTGCCTGAAGTCACACAGCAAACTAGGGGCAGATGAAGACACACAGCTCCAGAAGGCTGAGATCTAGGAAGCATTCCTGGAGGAGGCTGAAGCTTAGCCAAGCGGTGGGGAAAGACAGTGGTCCCAGGCAACAGCCAGGTAGTGTATCGGGACCTGGGAGGGCTCAGCTAGCAGCCTTTTCCCCAACAGACTCATATCCTCAGTAGCACAAAAAGCTTTCTAAAGGTGCCACCAGCTCACCTAGTGGCAGGTGTCCAGGAAGCTTGATTCCACAGTTCCCAGGGACACTGGCCACTAGGACCCATATTTTGCTGGGAAAGAGAAACATTGCAAAGGAGAAAAGCCAGGGTGGGGCCTTCCTAGGCTTCCTATGGCTGTCATCAGAGCCCAAACACCACACCCAGGGGCTCCCTGGAGGGACTGTGAGTGGCCAGAGCTCCCTTCAGGCCCAAGGCCTGGCTCCTCTGATGGGTTCATGCCCTGCAACCTGAGGGCCTGTCCCATTGATCATGATGGGGTTGGGGGGAGAGACAGAAACGGGCTGCTGCAGGTGATGGTGGGGAGGCCAGGGCACAGGGTCCCCTGGGGCTGGCTCACTCCACTCAGCCAGGGAAGAACACATTAGGGGCTTGGGAAATTCCATCAAGCCCCTAAACTGTCCAGGCTCATCCAAGCAGTTTCAACTCTCAGGACAGGAAAATGCAGCTATTTGTCTAAGTGGGTCACAGCCACGCTTCTGAAAGGAGTCAAGTCCAGCAACTTTCCTAGGCTGCCACCTCCAGGGTTAGTGGCCAGTGCCAGGCGGGTGGGACACATGCAGGACCAGAGCGTGCACCAAGAAGAAGGGAGGGGTCGTGACTCAGCCAGAAGCAGGTGTCCAGCCTTGGAATGACCAGAGGGAGTCATCATAACACTGCAATTCCTATTTAAATTATGCCAAGGGCCAAGCGCAGTAGTTCACACCTGTAACCCCAGCACTTTGGGAGGCCAAGGGGGGTGGATCACTTGAGGTCGGGAGTTCAAGACCAGCCTGGCCAACATGATGAAACTCTGTCTCTCCTAAAAATACAAAAATTAGCTGGGCATGGTGACACACATCTGTAATCCCAGCTACTTGGGAGGCTGAGGCATGAGAATCGCTTGAAGCCAAGGGTGGAGGTTGCAATGAGCTGAGATTGTGCCACTGCACTCCAGCCTAGGCAACAGAGCTAGACTCCATCTTGAAGAAAAATCAATCAGTAAATAAAGCTGGGGTTGCCAACCCAAACACCTACAGGGGCCAGGCAGGTGGAGCAATGAGTGAAGCCAGCCAGGTGACAAATAGCACCTGACCCTTGGCCTAGGTGTTGGGGACATACCTGGCATTTGGGGGGGCTATGGGAACTGTAGAGGCTTACTGAAGGGAGCAGCTCAGTGCACCTGGGTACTGTCTTATGGGAATGCACCTGTATTGTCAGAGACAGAGGCATATCTTTAATATCTTGAATAAGTATCTGATTTTTTTAATGTTGACAAAAATTCTAGAATTTTTTTTTTTAGCTGTTGAGAGTTTCAGGTGAAATGTGTCTGTGAGCTGTATTTGGCTGTGGGGAGAGATGGAGAGGCAGCATGTGCTGTGAGATTATGCTTTTCTTGTTTGCAAAGCACGATGTCTTGCTGTCACCCTAACCCTGCGAGGCAGACTGGGCAGGTCAGCTGTGTCCATCTGCTAGATTAGGAAAACTGAGGCTCAGATGACTGAAGCACTTTGCAGTGTCACACAGCAGTGGCAGAGCATGGATTTAAACTTAGGTGCTGCCAGGTGGGGTGGCTCATGCCTGTAATCTCAGGGAGGCCAAGGTGGGAGGATGGCTTGAGGCCAGGAATTCAAAACCAGCTTGGGCAACATAGCGAGATCACATCTGTACAAAAAAATAAGAAAAAATTTGCTAAGCATGGTGGTGTGTCACTGTAGTCGCAGCTACTCGAGAGGCTGAGATGGGAGGATCATTTGCGCTCAGGAGGTGGAGGCTGCAGCGAGCCATGATTGAGCCACTACACGCTAGCCTGAGCAACAGAGCAAGACCCTGTTTCAAATACAAATAAAAATAAATAAACTCAGGTGTCTGGCCACAGTGGCTCACGCCTGTAATCCCAGCACTTTGGAGGCCAAGGCGGGTAGATCACAAGGTCAGGAGTTCAAGACCAGCCTCACCAACAAAGGGAAATCCACCTCTACTAAAAATACAAAATTAGCCAGGCGTGGCGGTACATGCTTATAATCCCAGCTATTCGGGAGGTTGAGGCAGAAGAATCACTTGAACCTGGGAGGCGGAATTTTCGGTGAGTGGAGATCTTGCCATTGCATTCCAGCCTGGGCAACAAGAGAGAAACTCTGTCTCAAAATAAATAAATAAATATAAACTCAGGTGTCTCTGATTCCAAATATTGCCCTTTCTGCTCTGCTGCGTCAAGGCTGTGTGATAAGTGAGGGAAGGGTTGGGCAGCTGGTGGGACTGGGAGCCACTCTCTGCACTTTTCACCAGGAGAGCTGACCCACCCCCTGTCACCTGAACTCTCAGTACCTAGAGAAAAGCCAAGGGTGGAGATAAGGTTGCTGAGGCACTGATGGGGCATGTGGCATGAAGATTTCTGCAGCTCCAAAGACACCCCCCACCTCTCTTGGGGCTGGCTGGTGGAATGCAGAAAAGAAGAATCCACTGGGCGTTGGTGATGAAAGGATTCCAGTGTCACTCCCAGGAGCTCCAGACTGAGACACACCCCACCTCAGAGGACCCTGTCCCCATCCACAGGCTTCCTGTGTCCCACTCAATCTGGTTCCCCACCCTCCAAAGTGTACTCATGTCACTGGAGCTTGCCTTCCTCTTGGGGTCCTGCAGCTCTGAGATCTGAAACTCCCAGTGGGGGAAGGTCAGCCCGAGTGCCTCCCATCCTACCCATCCCACCCCTACCCAAACAGTTTGCTGCAGAGCCTGCCATCGAAACCACCTGGCATTCCTGGTCCCCTAAAGAGGCCTAGGAGAAGCTATTTGGGAGCAAACACAAACCTCCCCAGCTCAACTCCAGCTTCTGAACACCCAGGACACAAACACAAGTTTAGTGTCCCCAGCCCACCCCACACCCCCCGGCACAGCACTCCCAGCTTAACTGCCAAACCCACTCCTGGGTCTTAATCACTTACTGCCCAGAAACTGATGCCCCAAGCACCAGTTTGTGAGGACAGACTTAGCCTTTCCAAGGGAAGTAAACAGAAATCGCCTACCTCTAGGACTGAGTTTTTGTTGTTTTTTGAGATGAGGTCTCACTCTATCACCCAGGCTGGAGTGCAGTGGTGCCTTCTCTGCTCACTGCAATCTCTACTTCCCAGGTTCAAGCCATTCTCCTGCCTCAGCCTCCCAAGTAGCTGGGATTACGGGCACCTGCCACCACACCAGCTAATTTTTGTATTTTTAGTAGAGACAGGGATTCACCATGTTAGCCAGGCTGGTCTCGAACTCCTGACCTCAGGTGATCCACCCACCACCTCAATGTGCTAGGATTTCATGAGCCACCATGCCCAGCCAGGATTAAGTTTTGTATTTTCTTTAGTTGACTGTGTTGTCAAGGCTGCTCTTGAACTCCTGGGCCCAAACGATCCTCCAGCCTCAGCCTCCCCTATAGCTAGGTTACAGATGTGTGCCACTGTGCCTGGCTTTGCTGTTTTGTTGTTCTAATCCCTGACGCATGGTAACATAATGAGCTTTTGCTTGCCAGGATTTTCCTAGAAAAGCAATTGTTTTTTAAGTAGAAATTTCCCTCCAGCCTATTGTGAAAGAAGCAGAAATTACTGGAAAGTTGGAGTGATTGCCCAAGTCCCCAGAAGGAGGGGGCAGCTATTAGTGCAGCTGTCTGTGGGTTTGAGAAGCAGTTTCTGGAACTTTCCTCACCCCACCCTTCAGTCCAGTCTTACTAGAAGCCCAATTCTATCCTTGTTTGGGAACAGTGCAGCATGAATACAGCCCCATGCTGGGCTCTGACAGCTGACAGGACCATCAACATGAGGCCCATGGACGGTGGGGGGAGCCCGCACTCGCTGACCACCTATCATGATTATGTTGACCTGGCAATAAGCATTATTACCCCATTTTACTGGTGAGAAAACTGAGACCCAGAGAGACAGAGCGATTTGGCCGAGATCACACAGCCCTCAAGAGGCAGTGATGAGATTTAAACTGAGGTCTGTGTAATTGCAAAGTATGTGCCCTGGGCAAAACTCTCAGGAGAGATGGAGTACTTTGACTAAACCACAGACTACTGGTCCCCGACCAAATGGGGGACAGGCCTCCTGCACAGCCAGGAGCACCCACCCAAGGACCAAGATCTCTTCCAAGAGTTCTGTCTCACCCTGGCCTGGGGTGTGGGGTGGGGAAGAACCCAGCCTGGCCTTGGGCTGGGTTTTCTCATACCTGTCTTCCCGCACCTAGTCAGCCTGCTCCTTCCCAGATCAACAAGCAGGCAGTGTCGCCCAGGTAAGGAGAGAGCCTTCAGCGCCACCTGTTGGAGATGTAGTAGCAGCATCCTCCAGGGGACCCTGCATTCCCAGAGTCTCTCTGAGGAGACTGGAGTGAGATATAAGGGGGACAGGGAGGGAGTCAGTGTGCCTCTCAGGTGATTATCTCCCATACTTGACCCCATGAACAGGTGTGAGTATTCCTCCTTCTAGAACCTCAGAAAGTTGCAGCTGGAAGGCTCAAAGCAGGGAACTGATCTTGCAAGGATGGATGAATGGATGGATGGATGGATGGATGGATGGATGGATGGATGGATGGATAAATGGGTGAGTGGATGGATGGATGGACAGATAAATGGGTGGGTGGATGGATGGATGGATAAATGGATAGATGAATGGATGGATAAATGGGTGGGTGGATGGATGGATAAATGGATAGATGGATGGGTGGATGGATAAATGGATGGATGGATGGATGGATGGATGGATGGATGGATGGTTGGATAGATGGATGGATGGATGGATGGATAAAAGCATGGATGAAGGCATATCTGCTACCGAGGGCCAGGACAGGAGAAAGGTTAGTCAGTTGTCATACGTGGAAACAAGGCAGTTTTCTGAACAATGGCCTGGCTGAGTTCAGAGAGGAAGAAGAACAGAGGAGCCATCTGGGGCCTCATGTCATCCCTATTTTCCATTAGCCTGAAATGTGCATAACAATCATTACCATTAGTGAGCGCTACAACTATAAACCCCCATCTTCCTTCTCCCAGCCTTGCCACTGGCACAGCCTCCAGTGATGGGGAGATGGGGGCAGGGGTCACCCTGGCCCCAGGAACCTGGCAGGGGCAGGCAGTTCAGTTCTTTTCCTCTGGTGAGGAAAAGAGGCAATCCAAGGCTGTCCCTGCAGCTCACATAGATCAAGTGTATGCTATGTGTCGAATCCTCTGCCCAGCACACTACAGACGTGGTCTCTTTAAACCTGGCCGTGACCTATGAGGGAGGAAGGGCGGGAAGTTTATACCCAGAGTGAGGCATCAGTGTCCCCCAGTCCTCTGTCTGCATAGAATTCCCCAGGACCCAGTCTCACTGACATCATCTCCTGTGTAGGCCATGAAGGGAGAAGCATCAGGAACTGATTAAGCAGCCACTTCCGGAGCCAGACTGCCTGACCTGGTCGTCACTGATGAGCAGTGTGATCTTGGGCAAATTACTCACCTTCTCTGAGCCTCAGTTTCCCCCAGACACAGGCAGAACAACAGCATGTGTGAATTTTGACTGCTGGCTGGGACATATGGTTGTTACAGTAAAAAAAAAAAAATTTAACATTAAAGATTTCAGGCCCTGTGCAGTGGCTCATGCCTATAATCCTAGCACTTTGGGAGGGTGAGACCTCCTTGCTTGAGGCCAGGAGGTGGAGAACAGGCTGGGTAACACAGCAAAACTCAAGACCTCCTCTCTATAAAAAAAAAAAAGTTTAAGCTGGGCGTGGTGGCTCACATCTGTAATCCCAGCACTTTGGGAGGCCGAGGCGGGCAGATCATGAGGTCAGGAGTTTGAAAACAGCCTGACCAACATGGGGAAATCCTGTCTTTACTAAAAATACAAAACTTAGCTGGGTCTGGTGGCACACGCCTGTAATCCCAGCTACTCAGGAGGCTGAGGCAGGAGAATTGCTTGAATCTGAGAGGCAGAGGTTGTTGCAAGCTGAGATCATGCCCCCGCACTCCAGCTTGGGCAACAAAGCAAGACTCTGCCTCAAAAAAAAAAAAGTTTCATGTTGAAATGTAATTCTCAACGTTAGAGGTGGGGCTTGATGGGAGGTATTAAATCATGGAGGCAGATCCTGGTGAATGGCTTGGTGCCACCCACCTGGTGATGAGTGCCCTCTCACTCTGAGTTCACATGTGATCTGGTCAATTAAAAGTGAGTGGCACCCAGCCAGGCATGGCGGCTCATGCCAGTAACTCCAGCACCTTGGGAGGCCAAGGCAGGTGGGTTTCAAAAAAAATAAGGCAGGTGTGGGCATCTGGACTGAAGAAACACCCTGGCACCTGGGGCAGGGCTGGGCAAGAGGAAAGGGAGACAGCCTGGAGTCAGTCCCACTGCTCTGCTATTTGGGAAATCATGCCCAAGATCCAGAGTTTTGCTGCTCAAAGTGTGGCCCACAAAGCAGCAGCAGCATTTGGGAGCTTGTTATAATAGCAAAATCTTCGGGGCACAGTGGCTCATGCCTGTAATTCTAGCACTTTGGGAGGCTGAGGCGAGTGGATCACCTGATGTCAGGAGTTTGAGACCAGCCTGGCCAACATGGCAAAAACCCGTGTCTCTACTAAAAATACAACAATTAGCCAGGTGTGGTGGTGGGTGCCTATAATTCCAGCTACTTGGGAGACTGAGACAGGAGAACCAGGGTCGGTGGGCGGGATGGAAGGGGCTGCAGAGGATGTGGTGAGGCGAGATCGCACCAGTGCACTCCAGCCTGGACAAAAGAGCAAAACTCTGTCTTAAGAGGTCAAGAGATCGAGACCATCCTGGTCAACATGGTGAAACCCCGTCTCTACTAAAGATACAAAAAATTAGCTGGGCACAGTGGCGCGTGCCTGTAATCCCAGCTACTCAGGAGGCTGAGGCAGGAGAATTGCCTGAACCCAGGAGGCGGAGGTTGCGGTGAGCCGAGATTGTGCCATTGCACTCCATCCTGGGTAATAGGATCAGCTGACGTTTGCAGTACGAGACCAGCCTGACCAACATGGAGAAACCCCATCTCTACTAAAAATACAAAAATGAGTCAGGCATGATGGTGCATGCCTGTAATCCCAGCTACTCAGGAGGCTGAGGCAGGAGAATTGCTTGAACCCAGGAGGTGGAGGTTGCAGTGACCCAAGACTGCACCACCGCACTCCAGCCTGGGCAAAAAAGCAAAACTCTGTCTAAAAAAAAAAAAAAATCTGACCCTAACTCCAGAACCACTGGATCAGAATCTGCAAATTAACAAGATGCTCGGGTGACTCGTACACACACAAAAGTCAGAGATGCACTGGAATTGAATCACGCATGCACCACTTACAATGATGCTCACCTGGCACGAAAGGATGATGGACAAGCACACATGAACACCTTAGCACCTGAAGTCAGGATTCCTGAAAACATGCAAAGAAAGCAATCGCAGAATGGAATCGAAGTGGACAGGGATCTAGAGACCCAGCAAGTCCAACCCCCTCATTTTATATGCAGAAAGGCTTTGCATTTCCTGCCAGTCAATGCCATCATATTTTTCTTGCCCGCTGCCCATTTCGATAAATGCACTTCACTTTTCTTCCAGGAACCCACCCTCCACCGTGACTCCTGTCTCCATGTTTGGGGCATGTGACTCAGGCAAGGTGACAGAGATGGATCTTTTGTGGTCCATCTCTGGACCAATTTGGAACTACTGGGAAGGAGGCAGTCTCTTTCCACTGGGATGAGATGGGATAGAAGACTCTGTTGGAAACAGATGCTCGGTGCCACAAAGAAAAATTAGCAGTGAGACAAAGGATTTTTTAGCAACTCGATTTTTACTTCCTGGACTGCAAGCAGGGTACTTTCGCTAGACATCTTGCCACAAGAGTACAGGGAACAAAGAAAACAGACATATTTATTTCCTTTTTTTTCTTTTCTTTTTTTTTTTTTTGAGACGGAGTTTTGCTCTTGTTACCCAGGCTGGAGTGCAATGGCGTGATCTCGGCTCACTGCAACCTCCGCCTCCTGGGTTCAGGCAATTCTCCTGCCTCAGCCTCCCGAGTAGCTGGGATTACAGGCACGCGCCATCATGCCCAGCTAATTTTTTTGTATTTTTAGTAGAGACGGGGTTTCACCTTATTGACCAGGATGGTCTCGATCTCTTGACCTCGTGATCCACCTGCCTCAGCCTCCCAAAGTGCTGGAATTACAGGCGTGAGCCACTGTGCCTGGCCAAGACATATTTATTTTTTATGCATATAGGGCTGTCCTTACTGCTGTGTTTGATCTCCACTGGCTGGAGCCAGACTTTATAATCCAAACTAAAACCCAATTGGCTAACAACTGAAAACTTTTCTAAACTGGTAAAAGCAATGGAGAGCTGGGTCGTGCCGTGAGCACGTTCAGCACAGATATCTTGGTTAAAGTACAAGGACAGAGAATATACTACGTGCCTGTAAGCATGGCACGTCTAACAGTTACACAGGATAGGGCTTAACAAAGAGTTATTAGCACACTTATGATTTATTCTTTAACAAGAAAGGAAACTTTAAAGAGGAACTTTTCTACTTCCCACAAGCTCTCAGGAAGCCATTCTCCCTCTATCAGGATGAGGTCCCCACAGCGAACGTAGGTCTTGTGTTTTGCCTACAACACATGCTTGCCTCAACCTTGATTTCCCCTTGGAGCTCCATCTCCTAAGCATCATCTTTCATGAGGGCTTGGTGTGTGGCCCAGCGGGTGTGTATCTCCTAAGCTGGAGGTAGTAGAAGCTGTTAGGCAGCCAGGCCTCATCTGAAGGGAAGAGCTCTGGGGCAGAGCGATGGTGTGCCTAGGGTAGCCTTCCTGTGCAGCTTTGTCTCTGCACTTAGGAGGCAGGTGGGGCTGCATCTGAGCTCCTTGGGAAGTGGCGGGATCAAGGATACCTTAGAGTTCCCCTTGAGCTCACATACTCCTCAGCTGCAGCTCAGACTGCCCAGGGGCACCTAACTGGTGTGAGCTAAGAGTCTGGGGAGGACACGATCCACACCTGAGCCTGGGTTCAGACTCCACTCTCAGACCCAAGAAGGACTGTTCTCTTGGGCTGTCTGAGTATGAAGTCAACTCAGAGAGTCTTGCTCAGTCATCTGGATCTGGCCTGGAGTACTCGGGGAGCTTTTCAGATGTGAAGCCCAAGGCCAGGCCCTTCAGAGTCAGGCTGCTGGGATGCAGGCGGCAGGCTGGGAGACAAAGGTCACAGACTGACCCCAATATTCATGAATTCTGGATTTTTTTTTTTTTTGAGACAGGGCCTCACTCTGATGCCCAGGCTGGAGTGCAGTGATGCAATCTCAGCTCATGGCAACCTCCACCTCCTAGGCTCAAGCGATCTTCCCATCTCAGCCTCCTAAGTAGCTAGGACCACAGGTGTGTGCTGCCACACCTGGCTAGTTTTTGTATTTTTCTTTGAAGAGATGGGATTTCTCTGTGTTGCCCAGACTGGCCTTGAACTCCTGGGCTCAAGCAGTCCACCTGCCTCGGCCTCCCAAATTGTTGAGATTACAGGCATGAGCCACTATGCCCAGCCTGGATTCTACCCTTGAGAGTCTGCTGAACTCTCACCCTCCCATCAGCGTCACCAAAGAGGCAGTAACAGCGAATTTTGTGACCAACCACAGCATAAAGACAACACAAGGCCCTGGGAGGCATAAAGGGAGAGCAGTGAGAGGAGAAGGGTGGGGCCTATCAGAGCTTTCCCAGCTTGAGGGCTACAGGGGAATGGGCCAAGTTTGTTTGAGTGACCAGGACATAAACCTTAGGCATCTGCCAGGGCGTCTCCGTCTCAGGGTGCAGAGTGCAGTCTGGGGTAATGGGCTCTATCAGCAAGGGGAGTGTTAGCAGCCACTGTCCCTGAGTCCCCACTCTGTGCAGTGCATGTACTCATTTCCCAGGATTCAACATGAAAAAGATCTGGGCCGGGCGCGGTGGCTCAAGCCTGTAATCCCAGCACTTTGGGAGGCCGAGGCAGGTGGATCACAAGGTCAACAGATCGAGACCATCCTGGTCAACATAGTGAAACCCCGTCTCTACTAAAGATACAAAAAATTAGCTGGGCACGGTGGCGCGTGCCTGTAATCCCAGCTACTCGGGAGGCTGAGGCAGGAGAATTGCCTGAACCCAGGAGGCGGAGGTTGCAGTGAGCCAAGATCGGGCCATTGCACTCCAGACTGGGTAACAAGAGCGAAACTCAGTCTCAAAAAAAAAAAAAAAAAA
>CM052659.1:9869635-9931273 GCA_028533165.1 Leontopithecus rosalia
CCCCTTCTCTACTCAAAATACAAAAAATTAGCTGGGCATGGTGGGGCGCGCCTGTAATCCCAGCTACTAGGGAGACTGAGGCATGAGAATTGCCTAATCCCAGGAGGCGGAGGTTGCGGTGAGCCGAGATCGCGCCATTGCACTCCAGCCTGGGTAACAAGAGCGAAACTTCGTCTCAAAAAAAAAAAAAAAGAAAAAACATGTTTCCACCTATTTATTAGACAGGTACATTTCTTCTGGAAAATTTTTCTCTCTCCTATCAATGATTTTCTGTTACAGTTTAAACGCTTTATCTCATTAAGCGTTTTTTTTGTTTTGTTTTGTTTTTTTTGTAGATACGATGTTTCACCAAATTGCCCAGGCTGGCCTCAAACCTGTGGACTCAAGTGATCCGCTGTCCTCAGCCTCCCAAAGTTCTGGGATTATAGCTTGAGCCACCCCACTCAGCTTTATCTCATTCATTTGAAAGGCCTTTTGATATAGTACAATTGTTAACCCTTTAGTGTACTACAAGTATTATTCTGGTGGGATGCTTAAGTTTTTGCTTATTTTTGACACAAAGAATTTTCAAATGTCAAATATATTTACATTAACTTTTTTAACGCTCAGCATAGTGGTTCATACCTGTAATCCCAGCACTTTGGGAGGCTGAGGCAAGGGGATGGCTTGACTCCGGGAGTTCAAGAACAGCCTGGGCAACGTGAAATAAACCCCATCTCTGCAAAAAATACAAAAAATTAGCCGGTGTGGTGGCATGTATGCCTGTGGTCTCGACTACTCAGGAGGCTGAGGTGGGAGAATCACCTGAGCTAGCAAAGTTGAGGCTGCAGTTAGCTGTGATGACACCACTGCACTCTAGCCTGGGCAACAGAGCAAGAACCTTCTCCAAAAAAGCAAAAAATAGAAAGAGGCTGGGCACAGTGGCTCACACCTATAATCCCAGCACTTTGACTCTGGGAGGCCAAGACAGGAGGATCATCTGAGGTCAGGAGTTCAAGACCAGCCTGGCCAACATGGTGAAACCCCAGCTCCACTAAAAATACAAAAATTAGCCTGGCATGGTGGTACACATCTGTAATCCCAGCTATTTCGGGTGTAGGAGACAGGAGAATTGCTTGAATCTGGGAGGCAGAGGTTGCGGTGAGCCGAGATGGAGCCATTGCACACCAACCCCCGGCAACAGAGTGAGATTCCGTCAAGAAGGGGAGGGAAGGGGAGGGAAGGGGCAAATGCTATAATCCTGTAAAAACTCCTCTGTCTCTGTGTGCTTTGGAACACTGACTCCATTCGTTTGGAGTCAGTATTTCCATGTTGTCCGTCCTCACATTTTGAGCTTGAATAAACACTCTTTAAATTAGATTCTAACCCTTTTGAGGATTTTAGGTTGACATTTTGGTGACCCACAGATGGATCCCGAGGCAAGCCTTCCACAGTCCATGCTGTTTTGCCAACATTCTGAGCTTTGATACCCGCAGGAACAGCTTTCACTCATCCGACCTCACCAGAGCTGGCGGGACTCACTGGCAGTTTCTCTTGGGTTTCAAATCTCCCTGGCCTTGGCTGAAGTTCAGACTGTATTCAAGCACCCTGATTCTACAGTTCCATGCTCTATGGAGCTGGAATTGAAGCTCTACTTTTAAAAGTAGAAATTTCAGGCCAGGTATGATGGCTCACGCCTGTAAACCTAGCACTTTGGGAGGCCAAGACTTCATATCTAAAAAATAAAAATAAAATTAAAAATTAAAAACATTCACAATGTTGTAATACCATCAATGCCATCCATTTCCAAAATTTTTCATCACTCCAAACAGAAACTCTATGCATTACCCAATAACTCCTATTGCCCCCATTCTAGATATTTCACCTGAGTGCAATCATACAATCTATGCCTCTTTGTGACTGGCTTATTTCATTTAACATACATCCCCAAAGTTCATCTACCACGCAGCGTGTACCAGAAATTCTCTCCTTGTTAAGGCTGAATAGTCTTCCACTGCATGGATAAACCACATGTTTTGTTTATCCACTCCTCAGTTGACAGACTCCAGGGTTGTTGGCATCTTTGGGCTGTTATGAACAACCATGTAGAAAAACCTGTTTAAGTTCCTATTTGCGAATTTTCTTTTTTTTTTTTTTTTTGAGAGGGAGTCTGGCTGTTGCCAGGCTGGAGTGCAGTAGCACAATCTCGGCTCACTGCAACCTCCACCTCCTGGGTTCAAGCGATTCTCTTCCCTCAGCCTTCCAAGTAGCTGGGATTACAGGCACATGCCACCATGCCCGGCTATTTTTTGTATTTTAGTAGAGACGGGGTTTCATCAAGTTGGCCAGGATGGTCTCAATCTCTTGACCTCACGATCCGCCCACCTGAGCCTCCCAAAGTGCTGGGATTACAGGTGTGAGCCACTGCGCCCGGCCTGCAAATTTTTTTTTTTTTTGAGACAGAGTCTCACTCTGTCGCCCAGGCTAGAGTGTAGTGGCATGATCTCTCTCACTGCAACCTCTACCTCCTGGATTCAAGTGATTCTCCTGCCTTAGCCTCCCAAGTAGCTGGGACTATAGGTGCCCATCACCATGCCCAGCTAATTTTTGTGTTTTTAGTACAGACAGGGTTTCACCACATGGGCCAGGCTGGTCTCAAATTCCTGACCTTAAGTGATCTGCCCACCTCGGCCTCCTAAAGTGCTGGAATTACAGGCCTGAGCTACCTCACCAGGCCCTTTTTCATAAAGAGATTGCCATCAGATTTTTTTCTAAAATAGAAATATAAAGTAAAAGTGCTCTGTGGCTGATGGTGATGAGGTCTAGGGAGTCTTTCTTCCTTCCCCCCTTCCACCTTCACCCACCTCTCTCTCTCAGGTTAGGAGGTGAAGAAGCCTATTTATCCTTCTAGAAGATGAGCCAGTAGGGGGGTGTCCTAGTTCAGGAGCTGTAACAAAATACTTTAAACTGGATAATGTATAAACAACAGAAATGTATTTATTGCTCACAGTTCTGGAGGCTGGGAAGTCCAAGATCAAGCAGCGGCAGATTTGCTGTATAGTGAAGGCCTGTTTCTCATACATGGCACCCTCCCTGTGTCCTCACATTATGGGAGGGATGAAACGGACAAACTCGCTCCCTCAAACCCTTTCGTAAGGACACTGATCCCATCCTTGACCCAATCACCTCCCAGATGCCCCACCTATCAATACCATCATCTTGCAGCTTAAATTCCAGCCTGTGGATGTATTAGGGGCCACAACATTCAGACTACGGTGGGAGGGACATGGAGGGTGCTGCTTTGTGGAGTTGGGGTTCCAAAGTCTAAGAAGAGGGCCGCTCATGGGAGGAGGCAGAGCTGGGGCAGGGAAGATGAGGGTGTCTGGTTTCTCAAGGAAGCCCCTGGGATGTCATGGACTGACAGTGAGTTGCAGAGGAGGATGCTGGGGAGAGAGAGACAGGTTAAAAGAAGTTGTTTGTGGTTTTTTGTTTTTTTTTTTTGAGACGGAGTTTTGCTCTTGTCGCCCAGGCTGGAGTGCAATGGTACAATCTTGCTCACTGCAACCTCCGCCTCCCGGGTTCAAGTAATTCTCCTGCCTCAGCCTCCTGAGTAGCTGCGATTACAGACACCCACCACCACACACCACCATGCCCAGCTAATTTTTGTATTTTTAGTAGAGATGGGGTTTTGCCATGTTGTCCAGGCTGGTCTCAAACTCCTGACCTCAGGTGATCTGCCTGCCTCAGCCTCCCAAAGTGCTAGGATTACAGGATGGAGCCACCATGCTCAGCCTAGAAGGAACATCTTGAGGGGGGGATATAGAGCCAGTCAGAGAAACAGGTGAAGTGGAGGTGTGTGTCGGAGGTTCCCTTGCTGTGGGATTTTTCCAGCAGTCCAGCTGCTACAGGGCAGAGGCTGGAAAGTCAGGGGCCTGGGTTCTTCCCAGGTGAGAAGACAGAGGGAAAGAGTGGCCAGCAATGGAGGGGCTGCAGGGAAGTGAGAGAATGGGGAGCGGGGGCGGGGGGGGGTTGTTCCCTGGCTCCATGGACCACATCACTGCAGGGAGGTACCTGCAACGCTCCCCCTTCCCTTCTGCAACCACGGAGCCAGCTACCGCCCCTCCCATCTCCTGCCCCTCTTGCCCCCTCCCCATCTCCTTCAGCTCCCCACCTACTGTTTCTTTCCTCTCTCCCAAAGTGCTGGGATTACAGGAGTGAGCCACCACCCCCGGCCAGGAAACTTCTCTGCCCTTTTCTGTTTGGTCCCCAGACCAGATTTTCCTCCTGCCTCCCTAAATTTCCCTAATCTCTTTCACAGGCTCCTGTACTGCCCCTCCTTTTATGCCACCATCCCCCAGGGGCCTCCCCTGGCCTTTTGTCTCCTCACACCACAGCCTTTCCCTGCTCAGCCATTAATGTGTCTCCCAAACTTCTAGCTCTCCGTATTTCAACCAACAGAGCAATTCCCCAACAGAGGTTCTCAGTGTAGCCTCCATCGGAATCATGTGGAGGATGAGTTCAGAGCCAGTGTGGCTGGGCCCAATCCCCAGGGCTTCAGTAGGTCTGGAGTGGCTAGAAGTGCAATAATTTGTTTTTCTAGGCAGGATCTCGGTATGTTGCCCAGACTGGTCTCAAACCCCTTGGTTCAGGCGATCAGCCCACCTCAGCCTCCCAAAGTGCTGGGATTACAAGGGTGAGCCAGAATCCAGCCAAGATAATTTTTTTAACTTTTTTTTTAAAGTTCAAAAGAATTGTTTACTTATTAGGTTAATTTTGCAATTAAATTGCAAAAACCGCAATTACTTTTGCACCGACCTAGTAGCTCACCCACTACAAATACAGCAGATAACGTCACTTAAAGAATTGTTTACTTGGCCGGGCGCAGTGGCTCACGCCTATAATTCCAGCACTTTGGGAGGCCGAGGCGGGTGGATCACGACGTCAAAAGATCGAGACCATCCTGGTCAACAAGGTGAAACCCCGTCTCTATTAAAAATACAAAAAGTGTTGGGCATGGTGGTGCGCGCCTGTAGTCCCAGCTACTCGGGAGGCTGAGGCAGGAGAACTGCTTGAACCCATGAGGCGGAGGTTGCAGTGAGCCGAGATCGCACCATTGCACTCCAGTCTGGGTAACAACAGCGAAACTCCGTCTAAAAAAAAAAAAAAGAATTGTTTACTTATTAGGTTAATTTTGCAATTAAATTGTAAAAACCGCAATTACTTTTGCACCGACCTAATAGCTCGCCCACTATAAATACAGCAGATAACCTCACTTTTTCTTCTAGAACCAAGCTCCGCTCTGCCCCCCGGTGGTGGCCTCCGGCGCAGCGCTAAAATGCATGAACCATTTAAGGTATTTCCGGAAACTGAAGCGTGGCTGCTGAAACTTTATTTGCATACCCACAATGCATTGCACACAAAATAACTTTCGTCTTTAAAATTACTTTCCCCTTTTTTCTTTAACCTCGTTTCCTGAAACCGAGATTGCTGTTCTAGAATTGTCTGAAGAAAAAGGCAGAAGGCAATATATCTTTTGGACGGAAAAAAAATCACCATTAGCCTATTAGGAGTAGCCGTTACCCGAGAACTGAGTGCCGACGCTTTGAAATCATACTCTGGTTTCTCTTCAGATCGTATAAATCTTTCGCCTTTTACTAAAGATTTCCGTGGAGAGGAACAACTCTGAGTTTTAAACTAATTTTTTGAGGCTTTGCTTTACAGCAAGGCTTATTTTGATTGTCTAAAAATAGATTTAGCTGAAGTAGTCGTTATAAGTTAAGTGGCTTTTCTAACTTGTTATGTTGGTAATGTGCGGTTTTTTTTAGTTGGGTGTGCTACGTAAGCGCTGTGGTAACTACTTACGTTTTCCCACGGAATTGATCTTGTTCGGTTGTATACTGGGTTTTCCTAATCTGCAATTTCTGATCCACGGTACTGCCCGAGTTCTACCTCCTGTCAGGTCAGCTGGGCATAGGATTTTCCCTATTGCGAACTGCGCATGCGAGAGAGCGAGGTGCGCGCTCCTTATGAAAACGCCTGATTTGAGGTGGACAGTTTTAGACTGAAATAGTCCACATCCCCCACCAATCTTCCCCCATCCTTGGAAAAATTTCCCGCGAACTGGGTCCCTTGTGCCAGAAAGGTCCCGAGGACAGCTGGACTATCCGATCAAATAAAGCAGGGACTCGGGGTGAGCTCCCTCGCTGCTCCTGCCGGCTTCTCCGTGTAGAATCAAAGAAGGCTGCCCTGAGGGCGCTTCTGCCCACCCGCAGTATCCTCACCTGGAGGAGTGGTGCCAGGAGCGCAGCTCGTCCTCCCCAGACCCAACCGGTTAAACTCAGGACGCAGTTAATTTTCCAAACACACTTTCCAGCTGGCTAGGTCTCGACCGCAAGGGAGACTGGGAAATGGAGTCATGCCTCCAGGTAGCTGTGAGCCCCGCTAATGCTGTGAGATTCTAGGAGAGGTTGAGCACGGGGCAGGAAAACTAGCAGGGTCTCTGCCCCTGTAAGGAGGGAGGAAATCCATCACAAAATATTCTGACCCAAGGCCGGGCTTGGTGGCTCACACCTATAACCCCAGCATTTTGGGAAGTCGAGGCGGTTGGATCATCGGAGGTCAGTAGTTCCAGACCGGCCTGGCCAATATGGTGAAACCCCGTCTCCTTATTTCCTCCAAGGCCCCAAGAACCCGCCAGCTCTGGTGCTAAACGCTAGAGATAAACATTTTCTTCAGGGGTCTGAGAATTCGGCGTTCTGCTTACGACGTTTTTGATCCTCTCAGTGGTGACTTTTTTTTGAGACGGAGTTTCACTTATTACCCTGGCTGGAGTGCAATGGCCCGATCTCGGTTCACCGCAACCTCCGCCTCCAGGGCTCAAGCAATTCTCCTGCCTCAGCCTCTGAATTACAGACACGCGCCACCGTGCCCAGCTAATTTTAGAGACGGGGTTTCACCTTGTTGACCAAAATAGTCTCGATCTCTTGACCTCGTGATCCACCCGCCTCGGTCTCCCAAAGTGCTGGGAGGCGTGAACCACCAAACCCGGCCTCAGTGGTGATTCATTTTAGTGCGTCTACTTTCAAAACGCTATATGCGCTGCTCGAAAGGACAGCTTCAAAAACTAAATTTCACAGTCGTTTCTTTCCACAGAAATCTTTAGTAAAAGGAGAAATATTTATACGTTCATGAAAAGAAATCACAATGTAATTCAGCACTCAGTTCTCAGATAATTGCTACTCCTAAAAGGGTAATGGTAACTTTCCGTCCAGACGAGATATTGACTTCGCCTTTTTCTTCACACGATTTCCTTTTAATTCAGCCAATTCTGGAATAGCAATCTCGGTTTCAGGAAAGATAGGTTAAAGGAAAAAGGGGAAAGTAATTTTAAAGACGAAAATTATTTTGTGTGCAATGCATTGTGGGTATGCAAATAAAGTCTCAGCACTCAAGCTCCAGTTTTGGCCAACCGGTGAAGCCTAGGGACTCCTCAGAAAAAGGTTTTCTGTTGTTTTTGTTTTGTCTTAAATGTTGGATTTTTAATGATTGTGGGCACATAGTATGTGTATGTATTTATGGGCTACATAACAAGAAAAAGCTTTCGTTTGTTTTGTGGTGGAGTCTCGCTCTTATCTCCCAGGCTGGAGTGCAGTGGCGTGACCTTGGCTCACTGCAACCTCCGCCTTCCGGGTTCAAGCTAGTCTCCTGCATCACTCAGCCTCCCAGGTAGCTGGGATTACAGGCGTGCGCCACTGCGCCCGGCACCTGGGAATGCCGTGTAGTTGCCTCTTCCCAAGCTTTTATTCTGAGAGAAGCCCCAGCCTTTCTCACGAGCTCGCCTGCCCCATGCTGCCGTCTCCCGGGACAGCCACAGAGCAGTCACGCTGATCCCTGGCCCGGGTTTTCAGTGCTCCGCTCCGTGTGTGTGTTAGTCAGGGTTCTCTAGAGGGACAGACTAATGGGGTCTACGTATATGTGAAAGGAAGTTTATTAAGGAGAATTGACACACAATCACAAGGTGAAGTCCCATTATACAGGCCATCTGCAAGTTGAGAAGTAAGGAAGCCAGTGGTGCTCAGTCCCAGTCCCAAAACCTCAAAAGTAGGGAAGCCGCCAGTGCAGCCTGCAGTCTGTGGCCAAGGCCTGAGAACCCCCAGCAAACCACTGGTGTAAGCCCAAGAGTCCAAAAGCCGAGAGTCCAAAAGTCCAAGAACTTGGAGTCTGATGTTCAAGGAAGCGTCCAGAACCGGAGAAAGATGAAGCCCGGAGACTCAGCAAGTCGGCTTCTTCCATCTTCTTCTGCCTTTTTCCAGCTGTGCTGGCAGCCGATTGCAGGGGGGTCTTCCGGTCCCAGTCCACTGACTCAAATGTTAAACTCTTCTGGCAACACCCAGATACACCCCAAAACAATACTTTGTACCCTTCAAAGCAATCAAGGTGACACTTTTTTTTTTCTGAGTTGGAGTTTCACTCTTGTTGCCCAGGCTGGAGTGCAATGGCATGATCTCAGCTCCCTGCAACCTCAGTCTCCTAGGTACAAGTGATTCTCCTGCCTCAGCCTCCCAACTAGCTGGGATTACAGGTATCCGCCACCATACCTGGCTAATTTTTTGTATTTTTAGTAGAGACGAGGTTTCACCATGTTGGCCAGGTTGGTCTCAAACTCCTCATCTCAGGTGATCCACCTGCCTGGGCCTCCCAAAGTGCTAGGATTACAGGCGTGATCCACTGCGCTCGGCCAAGGTTGACACTTCATATTAATCACAAGGTGTTAGCAGAGGTAATGATTTCCATGAGTGACCTCTCTTTGACCTTTAGCAAGCAACTCTTTTTCACCGGAGCTCAGTTTGTACTTTGTAAAACATGGTGACAAATCGTTCTTTGGTTTTCAGGGAAGCTGTAGATTGGCTAAAATTATGAGAGTAATCAGGGAGAAGAAGGGACACGTCCATAGGAGGAATGATGACCTCTAATGTCATTGTTGCCATGAATTAAGGTCAGAGCCTACCATTTGTCATAAGAGGTCAGTGATGTGGGCAAAAAACCCAATTATTGGCTGGGCACAGTGGCTCACACTTGTAATCCAACACTTTGGGAGGCTGAGGCAGGAAGATCGATTGAGCCCAGCAGTTTGAGGCCAGCCTGGGCAACATGGTAAGGCCCCGTCTCTACAGAACATTTTTTAAAAATTAGCTGGGTGTGGTGGCATGCACTTGTGGTCTCAGCTACTCAGGAGGCTGAGGTGGGAAGATCACTTGAGCCCAAGAGGTCGAGGCTGCAGTGAGCCATGATTGCACCACTGCATTCCAGCCTGGGAAACAGAGAAAGACCCTATCTCAAAATAAAGGCTCCCTGGCTTCCTTACACCCACCCACCTCTGTGCATTCATTCACTCAGGCTTTCCACTGCTTAGCTTGGCTGAGTCCCATCATCCTTCAGGTTCCAAATTGGAAGCTTCACCTTCCTCCAGAAAGCCCTCTCTGACTTTCAAGGGGAGGTTAGATGTCCCGGCTCCATAGTCCCGCACCCTGACTGCAGTATCGTCATCGTTTCTCGTCTCTGTCTCTCCTGCAGGCTGCATTCGCTGAGGCATGGCTATGTTCCCCTTTGTGTCTAGTCAAAAAAGATTCCTCCAGTCTGTCCGACATAGTGAAACCCCATCTCTACTAAAAAATACAAAAATTAGCCGGGCATGGTGGTGCCCACCTGTAGTCCCAGCTACTTGGGAGGCTGAGGCAGGAGAATCACTTGAACCTGGGAGGCAGAAGTTGCAGTGAGCCAAGATCGCACCACTGCACTCCAGCCTGGGCAACAGAGTGAGACTCCGTATCAAAAAAAAAAAAAAGTCTTAGAGAGGATGCGGTCTCCCACCAGGGCTGAGCTCCCCACACCAGGTTAATGAGCCTGGAAGTAAGTGCCATCCACCAATGTCCCCCCGGTCTTTCAGAGGCTTCTCAAGCCTGCCTTGCCCAGAGATTCTTCGGATGAAAAGGAAAAACATCCCAGTCTGGCAGGCATTGATGCTGCTTCTGGAAACATAGGCAGGTGGCTATTTCCAAAATGTGTCTGCCATCACTTGGGCTAATAGTGGGAGCATCTAGTTTTGGAGCTGGACAGACCTGGGGACGCCTCCCTGACTCCACAGATTATGACTTTGGCTTAATGACTTGTCATCTGGGAGCTTCACTTTCCCCATCTGGAAAACAGGACTGACACTCACCTTGCAGGAATCCTGGAGGTCTGTACTGTGCTGCCAAGCACCTGTTCTCCCTCATCCGTGATAACAGTACCCACAAGTTCCTCTGGGAAGCTGCTCCTCTCCCATTAGTGTCTGCTCAGTGGTTGGAGGCTGATGCTATCGCAGCTCTGAGATGGCCTGATCAGCCTACACTAATTAGCATATCCCCTTCACCCTGGCCACAGTGATTGACTCGGGGCTGTGCTGTGCAGAGGTGAGTCTCAGCTTTTTGGGTAGGAACACCAGGACTTGGATTCCACTGGGTTTAATGCTAGGAGGGCATTGAGCTTGTGATAACTGCGGCCATTTTTGTTACCATAAGGGTGGTCAGACTGAGGATGGAAGCCAATCTATGGGAAACAGAGCTAAGAGATATTAATACATCCCTATGTCACTTAGTCCTGGATCGAACCGTTCCTGAAGCTCCAACTAAGCTACACTGTTATGTGAACCAATACTCTTCCTTTTGTTTAACCAGTTTTTAGTTTTGTGGGTTTTTGGTTTTTTGTTGTTTTTTTTTTTTTTAAATAGGATCTCACTCTGTCACATAGCGGAGTACGGTGGTACAACCTTCGCTCACTGCAACCTCTGCCTCCCGGGCTCAAGTGATCCTCCTACCTTAGCCTCCCAAGTAACTGGAATCACAGGTGCACACCACCACCATGCTCAACTAATTTTATAAAATTTTCTGTAGAGACAGGCCTCACTACATCACTGGTCCTCCTGCCTCAGTCTCCCAAAGTGTTGGGATTATAGGTGTGAGCCACTGTGCCTGGCCAGAAGCTGGTTACTCCTGCACCAGAAATAGCCTAAGATTTATTTGGCCAGGCACAGTAGCTCACTCCTGTAATTCCAGCACTTTGGGAGGCTGAGGTGGGCAGCTTGCTTGAGCTCAGGAGTTTGAGACGCTGGTGAAACCTCATCTCTACAAAATACACAAAAAAATTAACCAGGCATGGTAGCATGTGCTATAGTCCCAACTACTCAGGAGGCTGAGGAGGGAGGATTGCTTGAGCCCATGAGGTTGAGGCTGCAGTGAGCTGTGATTGCACCACTGCACTCCAGCCTGGGTGACAGACAAGACAAAGTCTTGTCTCAAAAAAAAAAAAAGCCTTATCCACGGTCCTATGACTCTCTGTATTCTTGGTTTGTTATCACCTGGAGAAAGTTCCATTTCTCCTCTAGAAGAATATGCCCATCTTAGTCAGTTCTGGCTGCTCTAACAATATACCATAGACCGGGCAACTTCAAAACAGCAGAAATTGATTTCTCACAGTTCTGGAGGCTGAAGTCTGAAATCAGGGTGCCAGCATGGTTGGGTTCTAGTGGGGCCCCTCTTGCCAGTTGCAGACTGCTGTCTTCTCCCTGCATTCTCACACGGCAGAAAGAGGGTGAGGCAGCTCTCTGGGGTCCCCCTTAGAAGGGCACTAATCCCATTCATGAGGGCTCTACCCTCATTACCTAAGAACCCCCCAAAAGCCCTACCTCCTGATTCTATTAGATTGGAAGTTAGGACATCAACACAGGGGCAGGGCATGGTGGCTCACGCCTGTAATCCCAGCACTCTGGGAGACTGAGGAAGGTGGATCACTTGAGCTTAGGAGTTTGAAACCAGCCTGGGCAACTTGGCAAAACCCCATCTCTACAAAAAACACAAAAACTGGTCAGGTGTATAGTGTACAACTGTAGTCCCAGCAGCTACTTGGGAGGCTGAGACAGGAGGATTTCCTGAGCCCAGGAGGTAGAGGCTGCAGTGAGCCATGTTCACATCACTGCACTCCAGCCTGGGTGACAGAGTGAGACCCTGTCTCAAAAAAAGAATTTCAACATAGAAATATGAGGACGGGCTGGGCACGGTGGCTCATGCCTGTAATCCCAGCAATTTGGGACGCTGAGGTGGGTGGATCACAAGGTCAAGAGATCGAGACCATCCTGGTCAACATGGTGAAACCCTGTCTCTACTAAAAAAATACAAAAAAATTAGCTGGGCATGGTGGCACGTGCCTGTAACGCCAGCTACTCAGGAGGCTGAGACAGGAGAATTGCCTGAACCCAGGAGGCGGAGGTTGCAGTGAGCCGAGATCACGCCATTGCACTTCAGCCTGGGTAACAAGAGCGAAACTCCATCTCAAAAAAAAAAAAGAAATTTGAGGACAGGCCAGGTGCAGTAACTCATGCCTGTAATTCCAGCACTTTGGGAGACTGAGGCAGGTGGATCACGAAATCAGGAGTTCAAGACTAGGCTGACCAACATGATGAAACCCTATCTGTACTAAAAATATAAAAATTTGCCAGGTATGGTGGCACATGCCTATAATCCCAGCTACTCAGGAGGCTGAGGCAGTAGAATTGCTTGAACCCAGGAGGCAGAGTTTGCAGTAAGCTGAGATCGTGCCACTGCACTCCAGCCTGAGCAACAGAGGCTCCATCTCAAAATAATAAAAAAAAAAGAAATTTGAGAAGGGGACACAATTTAGCCCATGTCAATGCCCACGGAGAATCCCACTTCCTCCTGGAGAAGTCCTCCAGAGGAGCCATAGGCCTTTTGGGTAGTGTCTTAGCCTGGGTCTCCTACCTGGGGCTGGATGCTATGGGGACCTTCTGCTTTAGTTCATGGCATGTTGCTGTAACAGAATACCTGGGGCTGGGTAATTTATAAAGAAAAGAAGTTTATTTAGCTCATGGTTCTGTGGACTGAGAAGTTCGAAGGCATGGTGCCAGCATCTGCCCAACTTCTTTGTGGCCTCATAACATGGTGAAGAAGGTTGCAGGGGAGCAGACATGAGTGAGGAGGCAAAACCCAAGGGGCTTCCTGGTTTTATAACAACCTGCTCTCTTGGGAACTAATCCATTCCCACAAGAGGAAGAAGTCAACTCACTCCTGAGGGGACCAGGCCATTCAGGAGAGATCCACCCTCCTGACCCAAACATCTCCCACAAAGCCCAATCTCCCAACACTGCCACACTGAGGACCACATTTCAACAAACCATATTCAAACCATAGTACCTTCTGAGCAGCAGAATAAAATGTGCCTCAGAATTGTTCACAGGTGAACAATTTGAAGGATGGCCCCAAGCAGTGTTACCATTCACATGCTTCAAGGTGACATATGCCCAAGTGCCTGACAGCTTCCAAAAGATGACAGAGAGTGGCTGACGCTGGTGCTGCCAGGATGCTCACACCTATGCAGAGCTGGCTGCTGCCCAAATGGCAGGAGTCAAGGTAGCTGAGAAAGGCTGGGCATGGTGGCTCACACCTGTAATCCCAGCAATTTGGGAGGCATAGGCAGGCATATCAACTGAGGTATGGAGTTCCAGACCAGCCTGGCCAGCATGGTAAAACCCCGTCTCTTCCAAAAATACAAAAATTAGCCAGGTGTGGTGGCATCTCTCACGCCTGTAATCCCAGCTGCTTGGGAGGCTGAGTGAGGCAGGAGAATCGCTTGAACCTGGGAGGAAGAGATTGCAGTGAGCTGAGATTGCCCTACTGCACCCCATCCTGGGCAACAGAACGAGACTCCATCTAAAAAAAAAAAAAAAAAAAAGGTGACTGCAAGGATGTAGATGGGGCAGAGATATGGGTTGCAGGGAGATTTTCATGGAGTGAACACATTTCTGAATCAATGTTTTGGCTGTTGGGAAGTTTCAGATAGCATGCAATTAAATTTTTCACACCAGATTTCAGGCCCTGAAAAAGGCTCTTTGTGCAGCCAGCCTCCACTGGACCATGCAGATGGGACCCACCAGGGTAGGTGCCTGGCTCGCTCCACTGCAGACCGCCAGCATCTCCTCTCTACCGCGGTGGCCAACTGGGAGCTCTGCAGACACTGAGCCATGCCACAGAAGCCTTCAGACACATGCCATGGGGAGAAATGGAACTGTGTGGGGACTCCGAGCAAGCCTGCACCGGCGTCGAGGCAGGGTTTGCGTTCCAGTCACCCGACGGTCACGTGGCCTCAGACAAATGATTCACTGCGTGGGGTCCAGGTTCCACATCTCTCAAATTGGGATCTTAACCCCTAGCAGCCTCTTCCCCACAAAAGGCTGTGTTGATGTAAAATATCTAGCATGTATGGTGAGCACTTAAATGAGAACTATACTTTACAAACTTCAATTTATTGACATTCTAATCATTCAATAGGTATTCCTCAGGTACCACATACATAGATTTGTTTTACATTTATGGGAGCCTACAACATGCCCAGTTCCAAGTTCAAGAAGAAGGAATGGGAACTGTGGCTCTTGTGGTCTAACAGCTTTCAGTTTAATGTCACACTGTAAATGACTCCAGTTGCATTCCAGGAGGCTCCCACTCTGCAACAGGTGAGCCAGCCCGGGGCCCATGGCTGGAAGATCACATGTCAGAGCTCTGCTCGAGCTGGGGCAGAAGGTGCTGCGTGGACAGAAGCAACTGGGGAACCAGGGCCACTAAGAGCAGAGCCTGACCCCCTGTATACTCTCATAAGCATCAGCTATGGGCCAGACATTTGGCTCCTGCACAGGAGGACCAAGCTTCCCGGTGAGTCATGCCACTTAAAATGCTGTCTGGGAACAGAGAACAGTCTAAAAGCCAGGACGCTGAGGACAGCCCTGAAGGTGGACTGCCACGCCCGGCTCAGTCCCATTTTGGTCCCTGGAGTGGACAGTTCCCTTCTCTTCCCCAGAGGGGAGGCATCTGATGGTGGCTTCAGCAGACAACCTGCAGAAGGACCACCTGGGGTTTGTCTTGCTGATGTCCTATAGCCAGCAAAACCCAGGGCAGGAGAACCCAGGCTCTTTAGGGCAGGTGGGGGATAGGACAGTTTAGCAGGGAAGGAGCCAGGGTAATGCCAGAAGCAACCCACTTGGCAGGGCCACTCAGCAACCCCCGGCAAGCAGAAAGGTAGCTGCCAATGCACCTTCTGGGCAGACTCCTTTGAAGAGAGGTAGAAGATACAGGAAAGGAATGAGCGTTTTGACAGCAGGGCAGGGTGGGTGCCCTGCTTCTGATGTTATCTACAGATCTAGTGCTGAGGGAAGACATGATGCATGTCTCCAGAGGTTTTAACCACACACAAACCGGTCATGGAAGTTTGAAAGATATTTATTTAAAAACAGAACAAAAAAGCTTTGGTATTTCAAAGTCTGACAATCATCAATCACTAGAAAGTTAAACACCTCCCCCAAAGCCCCAAAGTACAAAACCACAGATGTCCGCAGGCTCATAAGAAAGGGCGTGCAATCCCAAGATGACAGTGCCACCCGCCCCTCCCGCAGGCAGCGCAGCCTCCCTGGGAGGCCCTGGGACCTCGGGGCCTCTGAACGCTGAAATAGGACATCGCCGCCAACACTCACCATCTACAGTGGATGCAAAAGCCATCCAGCAAAATCCCAACAAAAATAAATTAAAAATTCATCAAGAAAGAACACGTTAAGTTAGGAAAAGGACACAACTTTTCCTAGACAAGAGTCTTAAAAAGACGGTCTATTTCCTGGGACAGAAGAAAGGGGGAAAGTGGAAGGAGTGAGTTCAATTTCAAGTATTTGCCATACAGCTTCGTTTTATTGAGTGGAAAGCTTACAAAAAGTCCACTGGCCCCTTCCCTCCCGACATGACACTCGTTCCTTCCAGTGCAAACTCTGATGTATCCACACTCGCTTCTGCGTCACTGGTTTCCCCCAACAAGGCACAAAGGGTGGGTGCTTCCAAAGGATCCCTTGCTCCTAGCAGCAGGACTTTCAGTGCTGGGTGTCTTGTGCAAATGGTGGCTGAAAGCAGGACTGTTAGTTCACTCAGACACTGGGATCTTCCTGTTCAATTCACAAAACAAGTGTGATTATTGTTCACTGCCAACCCGTGGCCAGCTACAGAAATAGGCTACGGAGACAACCCCAGTGGCATCACACCCTGGCTCTGACCCAGCCGGGAAGAAGTACCACACACTCAGTGGCCTGGGCCCTTCTGGAGCTGGCATGGAGTGTTCACTGGCTCTGCTCTGGCATGGCCCAGCTTGAGCCTGCATCGAGGAGAGACTGGTCAGTACCCCATGAAGGTTGTCTGGCTCATCTCCCCAACTGTGGGGGGAACCGAAGGTGTGCTCAAGAGCGAGGGCAGAGAAGCCACCAAGCAGCAGGGAAAAGCAGCCGCCTGCCGAACACGGCAAAACCTACGCGATGCACATTTGGCGCCTGTCCTAGTGCAGCTAGTTCAGAGGTAGCTCCCGAGGAAGGCCTCTGCATGGTCCTTTTTGATCTGACTTTTGATCTGTTCTTCAAACTTGAGGAACTCAGACCTGTCTCCCACTCTTCTGCTCTTTCGGGTCAAGTTCTGCTTCCTTTTCCAAGTCCTGGTCTTGGGCCAGAAACTAGAAGCCGAAGGCATCCCTGCGGATGTGATGGGGCACTTCCCATTTCTCCAGGGTGGAATCTGGGCTCTTTGACTACTTGGGAGCCCAGATGCAGAGCCTAATCTACCTCTCTACTGTCACTACAGTTTAACAAGAGAAGATGAGAAGAGAGAAGAAGAGAGGGGAGGGGAGAAAGAGGAGCGGGGAGGGGGCAGGGGGATGACTGAGGAGAGAAGAGAAGGGAAGGGTAGAGAGCTCAGCTCTTTGGGAAACATCATCTTCTACAACTGCTAGCAAAGGCCTCCCCCTAGAATCCCTGCTGGTCTTTCTCCAGAGAAAGCACAGAAGGCCAGGTGGCAGGGCACAGTAGGCAGCCTCACCCTGCAACAGGAATGCTGATCCCAAGATGCAGCAATGATGGCCAAAATCGCAGCTTCCAGGAGCAAAGATGTCTCAGGAAACTGGAGGGGAATGCTTCTGTCCTGTGTCCTGTGCTAACAAGATGGCCACTCCAGCCCGAGGCCCAGAGCGAGGGACTGACCTCTGCACGCCATGAACAGGCACTGCGGGGAAGCTGGGTTCTCGCCAGCAGTTTAGACAGAGGCCTCAAGTCAACCTAGGGTCTTGGTGCGGTCATTTTTATTATCATAGTATTTTATTTCTTTTTTTGAGACAGAGTCTCTGTCGCCAAGGCTGGAGTACATTAGCATGATCTCGGCTCACTGCAACCTCTGCCTCCTGGGTTCAAGCAGTTCTCCTGCCTCAGCCTCCGGGAGTAACTGGAATTACAGGTGCGCACCACCAAGCTCGGCTAATTTTTCTATCTTTAGTACAGACGGGGTTTCACCATGTACTAAAGATACACAGTGGCCAAGCTGATCTTGAACTCCTGACCTCAGGTGACCTGTCCACCTCAGCCTCCCAAAGTATTTAGCCAGTGCGGCCAGCCTCGTTATCATTATTTTTTAGACAGGGTCTTACTCTGTCACCTGAGATGGAGTTCAATGGTGTAATCACAGCTCACTGCAGCCTCAGATTCATGGGCTCAAGTGATCCTCCTACCTCAGCCTCCTGAGCAACTAGGACTACAAGTGTGCACCACCACGCCTGGCTAATTTTTAAATTTTTTTTTGTAGAGACAAGGCCCCTTGTTATCCTGCCCAGGCTGGTCTCAAACTCCTGGGCTCAAAGGATCCTCCCACCTTGGCCTCCCAAAGTGCTGAGATTACAGGCATGAGCCACCAGGCCCTGCCTCTAATTTTTTTTTCTTTGTTTTTTTCTGTTTTGAGACAGGGTCTTGCTCTGCTGCCCAAACTAGGGTGTAGCGGTGCAATCATAGTTCACTGCAGCCTCAAACTCCTGGGCTCAAGGGATCCTCCTATCTCAGCCTCCCAAGTAGCTGGGACTATAGGCACGAGCCACCACACCTAGCTTGTAGTTATTTTTAAACGCTGAGATTATGATGGGGGAGGAGGAGGGGAGGGCTGCCCTGGGAAGTCAGAGGACCATCAGTTCACACCTGGATTCCACAGCTTTCCCTTCCTTGTCGTCTCCTCTCAAAACACTTGCACTCTCTCTCTCTCTCTCTCTCTCTCTCTCTCTCTCTCTCTCTCTCTGGTGTCAAGGGCTGAGGGCATCAGGACACCCATTCCTGCCCAGGCCTCACCCCCCCTCGCCAGGCCAGCCCCTCCCGAGACATAGGGCTGAGAGCAAGGCCGAGGCCTCGGGTTTCAACCAGATGGCGGCTTCCTACCTTACTCCTGAAGAAGGGCTTGGCTCCAGGCCCACAGTACTCGTTGTAGATGAGCTTGAAGAGGAAGAGGTGGAAGAGGGTGATGAGGGAGGCCACGCTGAACCAGAAGAGGAAGGGCAGCCCGGGGTCCTGCTGGGCCATGTGCTCATCGTGGGCCAGGATGGCCTTGAGGTGCAGCGTGTGCCGCAGGTCCTGCAGGTGTGTGAGGTCGGTGGAGATGTACAGCAGCGGCGTGATGGGCTGTGTCACCATGACTGAGAAGGTGTGGCCCGAAGGCGCAGAGGTCAGCTCCACCGGGTCATCCAGGCAGCCTGCCTCGCAGGCGTAGATCTTGACAGGCTGGCCGCGGGACTCCACAGACACGTGAAGGTAGGGCTTGCCCCCGGCGTCCGCCAGCACGGCCAGGTTGATGTGGTCATTCTTGTAGCGGATGCCATGCAATGCATAGCTATTGTGCAGCACGTCGGGGTCAGCCTGGAATTGGAGGTGGTTCTCTGTGAACTGCAGCCCCCCGAAGCTGAGCACCATGCCCTGCAGGATGCCCGGGGCGCCCACCTTCACCAGACCCTTGCAGCCTCGCTTCTGGAGGGTCAGCCTCCACAGGTCGGAGAGCTGCAGGATCTGCTGGACAGAGGACAGCTGCCCTGGCCACAGGTTCTCGGCGTGCATGGTGGCATGGCCGCTGAAGCAGTGATCTTCATAGTTGAGCGTCGACTCCATCTGGTCTCGCTCCCTATGGCTCAGGGAGGGGCTGAGCAGCGGGGCTGGAGAGCAGGAGAGCATGTAGTAAAGCGTCAGGTTCACGGTCAGGCCAGACGGCGTGTGGGTATCAGTGATCTTCTTCATTTCCACTCCTGCAACACCATGAAGACTGCACGTTACAGGGGAAGGACGGCTGGGAGGCAGAGCGTATGAAATAAAGACCAAGGGCAGCAGAGGAGTGAGGTGTTGTGCCTTAGTGATAAAGACAATGGTGCCTGTCTTCCTAAAGTATGGGAGAAAGTCAGCTTGTCTTGACACAACCAACTTGTGCCTGTGGGCCTGAAATCTAGAATCCTGTTAAAAAGTAGTGGGGCCTGGTGCCAGAGACCAGACTTAGCCAGGGCTTGGTGCCAACCCTACGGTTGGACCTCCTGTGCCAGCTCAGTCACCAGTGCTGTGGCCATTCTCAGGCCACTTCTCCTGTCTGTCCTTTCTCTATCCAGTCCTGTAGCTTTATGTATCTATGTATTTATTCATTTTTTTTTTAGACAAGAGTCTCGCTCTGTCACCTAGGCTTAGTGCAGTGGCACGTTCTCAGCTTACTCTGCCTCCCAGGTTCAAGCGATTCTCCTGTCTCATCCTCCTGAGTAGCTGTGACTATAGGTGCAGGCCACCACACCTGGCTAATTTTTGTATTTTTAGTAAAGACAGGGTTTCGACACGTTGGCCAGGCTGGTCTTGAACTCCTAACCTCAGGCAATCCACCTGCCTCGGCCTCCCAAAGTGCTGGGATTACAGGTATGAGCCACCACCCCTGGCTTAGTCCTGTAGCTTTAAATGACACCTCCCAAATGTGTATGAATTTGGGTGTCATCCATATGTCCATCAGCTATGATGCAGATGTCTCCCCAAATGTGTATGAATTCTAGACTCAAACAGCTATCTGCCTGCTTGCTGTCTCCCCGTAACACCTGACGTGGTCTGAACTCTTTCAGCCCCAAACCAATCCCTTCCCAAGTTATCTCCAAGCACTGCTCAAGCTCCTCACATTCAGAAGGCATCCTCAAGGTCTCACTCCCCACAGCAAATCCACAGGAAGTCCCAGCAGCTCTGCCCCCAGAATCATCAGGGTCCATCCACTTCCCTGCTTTTTTTTTTTTCAGGCAGAGTCTTGCTCTGTCACCAGGAGGGAGTGCAGTGGCGTGATTTTGGCTCACGGCAACCTCTGCCTCCCAGGTTCAAAAGATTCTCCTGCCTCAGTCTCCCAAGTAGCTGGTACTACAGGCATGCGCCACCATACTCAGCCAATTTTATATTTTTAGTAGAGACAGGGTTTCACCATGGCCAGGATGGTCTCGATCTCTTGACCTCGTGATCTGCCCGCCTCAGCCTCCCAAAGTCCTGGAATTACAGGTGTGAGCCACCGCACCTGGCTCTCTGCCTCTACTATCACAACCTGGATCCAGCCCCCTTCTGCTCTCACCTGGGCTCCTGAGAAAACCTCTGACCTGGTCTCCAAGCAACCACTTTTGTCCGCTACCATCTATGCGCTGCACACAGCAGCCAGGGGATCTTTAAAAAATGTACATCAGATCATGTCTCTGCCCTGCTTCCCACCTAGAATAAAATTCACTGTCCTCACCAAGGACTGCAAGGCCATGGCCACCCTGACAGCCTAATCTCATCTCCCACCACCCTCCCCTTGCCAGCCACACCAGCCACACCAACCAAACCTGCTTGCCTTGGCTCCTGCAGTCTCCAAGCCTAAAACACCCTCTGTGGCTGGCTGCTTCTTGCCATTCAGGTCTCAGCTGAAGTGTTTCCTTCCCACAGGGGCTTCCCTGACAAGTGGAGCTAAAGCAAGGACTGGCCACCCCACATTCTTACCCCCACTCCAATCACCCTCCGTCCCAATATTTTAAACTTTTCTCCTTAGCATGTTCTTTTTATTTTTTTGGAGACAGAGACTCACTCTGTCTGTTGCCCAGGCTGGAAAGCAGTGGTGCAATCTCTGCCTCACAGATTCAAACTACAACCTCCGCCACCCAGGTTCAAGCGATTCTCGTGCCTCAGCCTCCTGAGTAGCTGGAATTATGGGTGTGCACCACCACACCAGCCTAATTTTTGTATTTTTAGTAGAGACGGAGTTTCACCATGTTGGATGCCAGCCTGGTCTCAAAATCCTGAGCTCAAGTGATCCGAGCTCAGTGATCTGAGCTCAGCCTCCCAAAGTGCTGAGATTACAGGCGTAAGCTGCTGCGCCCAGCCAGCACATTCTAGTCTAAAAAGCCGTCTTATTTTAATTTTAATTTTTCTAATGCCTGTCTTCTTCCCCACCTCTCCTCCACAACAGGATTTTCTTTTAACAGTCAACAAAAGAAGAGTTTTCAACAGGCAAGAGCATTTAAAACCTGCTGAAAGAATGGGTTCTCCAACCTCCCTGTGAACAAGTTACAGCCACAATTGCTAGGACCCACCTCAGCCTAGCAGGGGTCATGTCAAAAAGCTCACACCTGTCACCAGGCCGACTGTGGTGCTGAGCAAGGAATCAAGGGATCCACCTGCTGGTTTCACATCTGCAAACTGACTCTACCACTCTGCTCAAATCAGGTCCCACCTACTAAAACAAATAACAGAAAGACATGACCTTTGGACTCAATTTTCCACTAGTCTCATAAAAGCCTTCTTAAGTAGGCATTATTATTAAATACAGGCCCAGAGACTAGGCGGTGAGTCTCAAGGTCACAGACAATAAGCAGAGACAACTGAGCAGAGATTCAAGCCCTGGTGAAACGCCAAGCCCAAGTTTTAACTACCCATCACCTTCACTGTCACCTCTGCAGACTATGGAGGGACATATCTAGGGTGGACCAAGCGCTGGCCAGGACTCACCTGGGCTGAACAGCTGAGCCCAGAGGAGCTGGTGGTCTTGAAGCGGCTCTGCCGCCGGCATCTCCAAAAGCTCCAGCATTTCCTTCCGTGCCAAGTCCTGCAGCGCCTTGAGCTCCTTGGCTGCTTTGCTTTTGAGCACCTGGGGGTTAATGGGGCCGGAGACGTGCACCACCCACAGCACCGTCTCATCCAGCTGCGTCTTGGGAGCCACTTGGAGGCGGTTCACTAGCTTCTTGGCCGCCACCACCACCAGGTGCACTAACCCAGTGGGCGTAGGCGGGGACCGGCCTGAGTAGAGAAGGAACTGATGGTCTCCAACCTTCTCCAAGGTACTGGTGAAGGCCTTGGGGGCTGGGCCAGCAGTGGGCCCTACAGTCTGCAGCGCGGCCACGCGCTCTGTGGGGTTATTGAGCTGGATGCGCTGCAAATAGACGTGGGGTCGGCCCCGATGCGCCAGAAAGTCCTCTTGCAGCAGCACGCAGTCGCGGCAGGACCCCGCCGCAAGGCCGGAGGCGGAGGCGGGCCCGGGGCCAGCGACCACAGGGCCGGGACCTGGGGACCCGAGCTGCAGGCAACGCACGCGGCGCAGCAGCCCCTCCCGTAGCAGCAGTACCGCCTCTCCAGCTTCGGCCAGCGCGCTCAGCGGGCGCAGCTGCACGAAGGGCACAAAGTCCGGCGCCACGGCGGGCTCCCGATCCCCAGGGGTCACCCACAGTCGGTTGGCAGCCACGTCCAGAGCCAGGAAGCCGTTGGCTACCAGGGCCGGCACTCCAGAGCCCAGAGGTACCGCCTCGCCGCGCTCCCGCAGGCCGCGCCAGGCGCGGGTGGCCGCCTCCAGACAGGCAGACAGCTCGGCGGCGCCCGGCTCGCCGCGGGACCAGGGCAGCAGATGCAGGCCGCCCGCCGCCCGCCGCGCCCCCGATCCCCCAAACCACAGAAGCAGCAGCAGGAGGCCGAGCAGGCAGAGGAGGCGGCGGGCCCAGCTGCTCGACAGCAGTCCCGGCAGCCCCTTGAGCCGCTGCTGCAGCCACATCGGGCCGCCAGGCGCGGGCAAGGGCGCGGGGGCGGCCGCCGGGCCCGCCGCCCAGCCCACCGGCCCGGCCGCCCGCGCCTCACTCCTCGGCCTGGACCGCGGCGCCCACCCCGGCCCCTGCTGCAGCCGCCGCGGCAGCTGCCACCGCTGCTTCCTCCTTCTTCTCGGTTGCCTCCAGCCGTCAAACGACGCCGGCCGTCAAGCGCCGCCGTGTCTCTTGCGACAGATGGAAAACGGGCGGGCGGAGGGAGGAGAGGGGGCGTGCCGGAGAGAAGCGGGCGGAGCCACGGCGAGGGCGGGACAGAAGCTGCCCGGGGCTGAATCACCCGTTCCCAGGCCCGAAGAGTGAAGTCTACCGGAGTTAAGTGCTGCGGTCTGGGGAGGACTGGAAGAATCCAATTCACTCATTAAAAAAACATCGTGCCAGCCAAACCGAACGCGTGTGGGGTCCCTTTGCTATTGATGGATTCAATAGTCCTAAGATTTAAAAACATACCCACAACTTTGTTTCTGTAAAGATGACTATCATCACTGCAAAAACACTTGGAACAATACTCAAAAGTGCAAAAACAAAGAGAGAAGAAGAAAGAAAGGAGGAGGAGGAGAGGAATGGGGACCACCAGAGGCTGGGAGTGGTGGCTCACGTCTGTAATCCCAGCACTTTCTGAGGCTAACGTGGGTGGATCACTTGAGGTCAGGAGTTTCAAACCAGCCTGACCAACATGGCGAAATCCTGTCTCTACTAAAAATACAAAAATCAGCCCGGCGCAATGGCAGGCGCCTGTAATCCCAGCTACTTGGGAGGCTGAGGCACGAGAATCGCTTGAACCAGGGAGGCATAAGTTGCAGTGAGCCAAGATGGTGCCACTATACCACACTAAGTGACTGAGGGAGACTGCTTAAAAAAAAAAGTAACCACCAGAAACCAGACTTCCCAAAAAATATTTTACTGACAGACCTGTCTAACTGCATGTACACCATATGTGGACACAAATCCAGCCCAGGACCATCAATGTCTCCCCCACACCAAATCGTCTTCTTCTTCTTGTCGGGCATATTGCTTTCGTAAAGAGACCACCAGGCAGGCTTTGTGTGGGCAACAAGGCTGTTTATTTCCTGCTTAGGTGCAGGCAGGCCAAGCCGGAAAAAGGAGTTAGGCAAAAGGTGTAGGAAAGGGGACTGGTTATATAGGTTGGGGCAAATGGTTCAAGGTGGTAATCGACCTTGGGGAGGGGAAGGGTGTCACAGGATGCATGGTCACAAGGGTAGGGGTTACTTATTACAAACAGGCATGATCATAAAGGTGGGGGTTATTGGTTGCAAGCAGAGGGGAGGGTGCAGTACATTACATAGTTACAGGGGTGGGGGTCTTGAGAAACCCAATGTTCAGGGGGAAATTTTTGCAAGACTGAGCTGGAACAATGGTTGCAGGTTGAAGGGAGAGAGCAATCAGTTGAGGCAGGAACAAGTTGTTTCACTTCTTTCTGTGGCCACCTGGTTACTTGTGGTTACTTCAGACTTTCTGGCTCCTGGGGATCATCCAGAGGTGTATGTGCCGGTCACCTAGGCTGTAATGGCTAGGCTTGGACTTGGAGGCTTGACAGATATCAGCTCTAAGTTTTAACTCATTAAATAACATAAGACACTGAAGTCTCATACTTTGAAAATGCCTTTGTGAAGCATTGATGCGAAAGAGAAATTTGGCTTTGTATCTTGGGGAAAAAATTCAATATGAGCACAGAGGCAGACAATGGGTGACTGTTTCCACTGTGGCTTCAGGACATTCCAAAGCCAGATGGTGCTTCCCAGTTGTTGGAAATTAAACAGTCATTTGAGGTGGCCTCTGGTGGGCTGTGAGCAGACACAGAAATGTTTGCTGAGGCCAGTGTCCTTTAGAAGGTGCTATCTAGGTGATCCTACAGTCTGCTTACCATATGTACCAATTTATATTATTTTGTTTTTATTTTTTGTTTTTGTTTTTAATTTTCTTGAGACAGAGTTGCTCTTTGTCCCCCAGGCTAGAGTGCAGTGGTGCAGTCTCGGCTCACCTTTGCCTCCCAGGTTCAAGCAACTCTTGTGCCTCAGCTTTGCAAGTAGCTAGGATTACAGGCATGAGGCACCACACCAGGCTAATTTTTGTGTTTTTATTAGAGACGGGGTTTCACCATGTTGACCAGGCTGGTCTCAAACTCCTGACTTCAGATGATCCACCTGCCTCAGCCTCCCAAAGTGCTGGGATTACAGGTACGAGTCACCATATCCATCCTATTTATTTATTTATTTATTTGAGAAGGAGTTTCACTCTTGTTGCCCAGGCTGGAGTGCAGTGGCGTGATCTCAGCTCACTGAAACCTCTGCCTTAACGGTTCAAGCGATTCTCCTGCCTCAGCCTCCCGAGTAGCTGGGATTACAGATGCCCGCCACCATGCCTGGCTAATTTTTATATTTTCAGTAGACACAAGTTTTCACCATGTTGGCCAGGCTGGTCTCGAAATCCTGACCTTGTGGTCCGCCTGCCTCTGCTTCCCAAAATGCTGGCATTACAAGTGTGAGCCACTGCACCTGCCCTTATTATTTATTTATTTATTTAGAGACAGGGTCTCTCACTCTATTGCTCAGGCTGGAGTGTAGTGGTGCAATCACAGCTCACTGCAACCTCCACCTCCCAGGCTTAAGCGATCCTCCCACCTTGCCTCCTGAGTAACTGGGACTATAGGCCCTTGCCATCATGCTCAGCTAATATTTTTTTTAGGTATGTTTTGGAGAGGCAGGTTTTTGCCATGTTTCCCAGGCTGGTCTTGAGCTCCTGAGCTCAACCAACTCTCCCACCTTGGCCTCCCAGAGTGCTGGGATTACAGGTGTGAGCCACCGTACTCAGCCTTATTTATTTTACTTTTTTTCAATTTTTATTTTAGGTTCAGGGAGTAAATGTGCAGGTTTATTACAAAGGGATATCGTGTGATGCTGAGGTTTAGGCTTCTACTGACCCTGTCGTAAAGGTAGTGAACACAGTACCCAATAGGAAGTTTTTTAGGCCTTGCTCCCCTCCCTCCTTCACTCTCTCCTTCTGGAGTCCCTAGTGTCTACTGTTCCTGTCTTTCTGTCTGTGTGCTCCCAGTTATAAGTGAGAACATGGGCATTTAGTTTTGTTTCTGCATTAATTCAGTTAGGGTGACAGACTCCAGCTGCATTCACGTTGCTGCAAAGGACATGATATGGTTATTTGTTTATTTGTTTATTTATTTTTGAGATGGAGTCTTGCTCTGTTGCCCAGGCTGGAGTGCAGTGGCATGATTTTGGCTCACTGCATCGTCCACCTTCCTGGTTCAAGCAATTCTTGTGCCTCAGCCTCCCGAGTAGCTGGGATTACAGGTTTGTGCCACCACACTTGGCTAATTTTTTTATATTTTTGGAAGAGATGGAGTTTCATCTTATTGGCCAAACTGCTCTCAAACTCCTGACCTTGTGATCCGCCTGCCTTGGCCTCCCAAAGTGCTAGGATTATAGGTGTGAGCCACCACGCCCTGCTGATTCGGTTCTTTTATTTTTTTTTACGGCTGCATAGTATTCCATGGTATATATGTGCCACCTTTTCTTTATCCAGTCTACTGTTGGTGGGTACCTAGGTTGATTCCATTTCTTTGCTATTCTGAATAATGCTATGATGAACATATTAATGCATGTGTTTTTCTGGTAGAACGCTTATCCCTTAAAAACAACAATATAAACACAACATTCTAAATTCTCATCAGGAGTTCACATACATAGTGCACAGAATATGTTCATGAATGCATGGGAATCCACAACCTAGAGTTAGAGAAAGCTGTCAGTCCATCCTCCTCAGGGAGTACTTGGGAGATTGTGAGGTGAAGGCAAAGGAACAGTCCAGCCTTTATCCCATCTGTGAAATGGGGATTAACAGAGAAACTACTGCTAGTGGTTTTCAGGATTAAGGTACTGTAAATTACAGGAAGTGTAATTTATGTAGGTAAAGCAAAGATGGCGCATGATGCATGGTAAGTGTTCAGGACATGTAAACTCATAAATATTTGGGTTAGCCAGGCAGGAAGGCTCACACCTGGAATCCCAGCACTTTGGGAGGCCGAGGCGGGCAGATCACCTGAGGTCAGGAGGTCAAGGCCAGCCTGGTCACATGGGGAAACCCCTTCTCTACTGAAAATACAAAAATTAGCCAGGTGTGGTGGTGCGTGCCTGTAATCCCAACTACTCAGGCCGCTGAGGCAGGAGAAGCACTTGAACTCAGGGGCCAGAAGTTTCAGTGAGCCAAGATTGTGCCACTGCCCTCCAGCCTGGGCAACAGAGTGAGACTCCATCTCAAAATAAATAAATAAATAAATATTTATGCCAAAAAGTTGGTGTAATAGTATATCTTGGTCCACTTTGGTCAATGTTTCTGGGGGAGCAATTCCCGGAAGCAGATTCCCAAGTCAAAGGGAAGGTTTATTCCTCATGCTCTTTTTTTTTAAATAGAGATGGGGTTTCACCATCTTGGCCAGGCTGGTCTTGAACTCCTGACCTTGTGAACCACCTATCTCAGCCTCCCAAAGTGCTGAGATTACAGGCGTGAGCCACCACTCCCGGCCATTCCTCATGCTCTTAACAGTCCAAGGTGACTGTGGGGTGGTGGGGATAGTACTAGCAGGGCTCCCAGGCAGGGGTCTACAACACAGTCACAGTAAAGCCAGGGAGTCAAGAGGAAGGACCTGGGAAGAGGCTGCCTGGGTTTTGAATCTTGACCTTGCTCCTTGCTAGCAAGTCAACCAACCTCTCTGGGCCTCGGTTTCTCCTCCCATAAAATGCGGATCTTAAGACAAAGTGGACTTGCTGAGTTGTTTTTTTTTTTTTTGAGATGGAGTTTCGCTCTTGTTACCCAGGCTGGAGTGCAATGGCTTGATCTCGGCTCACTGCAACCTCCACCTCCTGGGTTCAAGCAATTCTCCTGCCTCAGCCTCCCGAGTAGCTGGGACTACAGGCGTGAGCCACCATGCCCAGCGAATTTTTGTATTTTTAGTAGAGACGGGGTTTCACCTTGTTGACCAGGATGGTCTCGATCTCTTGACCTCGTGATCCACCCGCCTCGGCCTCCCAAAGTGCTGGGATTATAGGCGTGAGCCACCGCACCTGGCCTGCTGAGGCTTAGACAAGTGGACAAAGCATTTAGTACACCGGCTTAAATGACTTAATTAATTTTTATTCGGAAACACAAAACACCTGCACACCATACAAAATTCAAAAAGCACAAAAGGGGCCGGGCGCGGGGGCTCACGCCTGCAATCCCACCACTTCGGGAGGCTGAGGTGGGTGGATCACTTGAAGTCAGGAGTCGAGAACAGCCTGGCTAATGTAATAAAACACCAATCTCTACTAAAAATACAAAAATGAGCCAGGCATGGTGGTGGGTGCCTATAATCCCAGCTACCTGGGAGACTGAAGCAGGAGAATCGCTTGAACCTGAGAGGTGGAAGTTGCAGTGAGCCAAGATTGTGCTACTGCACTCCAGCCTGGGTGACAGAGCAAGACTCTGTTTCAAAAAAAAAAAAAGGCCATTTTATTATTATTATTTCTTTCTACTATTATTATTATTAGGGAGGCTAAGTTCTAGTGAGAGCAACAGCCTATTTAGCAGCACAGAATGCGGCCATCCTACTGAGGCTATTGCTCTCCCTGAGGCCGAAAAAGGAAATGAATAAAGGAAGAGGATGAAAAATGAGAAAAGCTCCTCGTGGCACTGGCAGCTGCCCTCCAGGCCAGCTGTCCTACACCTTCCCTGGGAAGCTGAATCCTGCGCCTTTAACTGTCCACAACACGTGTAGCACGTACCAGAAGTAACATCTGGACGGCAGCCACTACTGGTTAAAGAGACAGGCCCTCTTTTTCCATGAAGCTTGGACAGGGTTCAAGTTTCAGCAATTTGGTGAAGGGAACAGAAAATAGATACCAAAGGAGGGGAGGGCAGGCTTTGCCAGAGTGAATCCTTTCTCCCGGAGAGGCCAGCAACCTTCAAGATTGATTCCCCCTCCTGACTTACAGTGACTTTGGGCCATGGGACTCCCACTGCCCAAGGGTTTTCTTCTTTTCTTTTTTTTTTTTGAGATGGAGTGTCACTCTTGTCACTCAGGCAGAAGCACAGTGGTACAATCGAGGCTCACTGCAGCCTCAACCTCTTGGGCTCAAGCGATCCTCCCACTTCAGAATCCTGAGAAGCTTAGATTACAGGGGCACGCCACCATGCCCTCCTAATTTTTTTTGTAGAGACAGCGGGGCGGGGAGGGGGCAGGGAGGAGGGAGTGTGGTGGTGGTGGGCGGCAAGTCTTACTATGTTGCCTAGGCTGGTCTTGAACTCCTGATCTCAAAGGATCCTCCCACTTCAGTCTCCCAAAGCGTTGGGATTACAGGTGTGAGCCACGGCACCTGGCCTCAAGGATTTTTTATTTTTTTTTAATTCACAATACATCACCTCTGAGGTTCTTCTCAGACTACGGAAAATACGGACTTAGAGCTGGGTTCCAATGCTGCCTTCTTTACTGTAGTTCTGCATTAGCTATGTGGCATCACAGATTGCTTCACTTCTCTGGGTCCGTTTCCTCATTTTGCAAATAGGGGCAAAACTGCTTAATTAGCAAGGCTGTTGTAAAGCAGGGAATGAGGGAGAGTTTTGAAAACTCAGCCAAGGGCCAGGTGCAGGGACTCACTCGTGTAGTGCCAGCACTTCAGGAAGCTGATTGTGGATATCTTGAGCTCAGGAATTTGAGACCAGCCTGGCCAACATGATGAAACCCCATCTCGGCCGGGTGCGGTGGCTCAAGCCTGTAATCCCAGCACTTTGGGAGGCCGAGGCGGGTGGATCACGAGGTCAAGAGATCGAGACCATCCTGGTCAACATGGTGAAACCCCGTCTCCACTAAAAATACAAAAAATTAGCTGGGCATGGTGGCGCGTGCCTGTAATCCCAGCTACTCGGGAGGCTGAGGCAGGAGAATTGCCTGAACCCAGGATGCGGAGGTTTCGGTGAGCCGAGATCGTGCCATTGCACTCCAGCCTGGGTAACAAGAGCGAAACTCCATCTCAAAAAAAAAAAAAAAAAGAAACCCCATCTCTACCAAAAAAAAAAATTAGCCAGGCAAGGTGCATGTCTGTAGTCCCAGCTACTCGGGAGGCTAAGGTGGGAGAATCACCTAAGCCCAGAAAGTTGAGGCTGCAGTGGGCTGTAATCACGCCACTGTACTCCAGCCTGGGTGACAAAGTAAGACCCAGTATCAAAAAAAAAAAAAAACTGAATCAGCCAACACATGCTCATTCTCCTCCTTCTGGTCATCCTGGCATTTCCTCCTCCTCCAGGGATCTGGAGTCTGAGCCTGCATCCTCCTGAATCCAAAACATCCGGTGGATTCTGGCACCAAGTCCTGTCTCCAGATGCTGAAACTCCCAGCCCTGGGTCCCAGCTGGGAGGTAGAGGCCCTGGATTCTGCTCACGCCTCTTCCTTTTACTTGCCTTGTGACCTTGGGCTCATTGCCCAGTGCCTCTGGACATCACTTGCACTGTCTATACAATGAGCACATCTCCATGCAATGAGATGATTTCCAAGGTTCCCAGTGACTGACTTTTTCTTTAAAAGACATGGGGGAGGGATCTTGCTAAAGTGTCCAGGCTGGTCTGGAACTCCTGGGCCCAAGCAGTTCTTCTGCCTCGGCCTCCCAAAGTGCTGGTATTACAGGCCTGAGTCTCTGTGCTGGCCTGTACCTATCTTCTAAAAATAGCATGTATTGGTTTTGTTTGAATTTTTTATTTTTATTTTTTTGAGATGGAGTTTCGCTCTTGTTACCCAGGCTGGAGTGCAATGGCATGATCTTGGCTCACTGCAACCTCCGCCTCCCAGCATCAAGCAATTCTCCTGCCTCAGCCTGGGGAGTAGCTGGGATTACAGGTATGTGCCACCACGCCCAGCTAATTTTGTATTTTTAGTAGAGACAAGGTTTCTCCATGTTGGTCAGGCTGGTCTTGAACTCCCAACCTCAGGTGATCCACCTGCCTCAGCCTCCCAAAGTGCTGGGGTTATAGGCGTGAGCCACCGTGCCTGGACAATTTTGTTTGAATTTTACAAATAGTATATATTTATTGAAAAAACAATGAAAAATATAAATAACAAAATAACTACCTGGAAATAATATAAGACATCAAAATATATCTTTCTTTTTTCTTTTTGAGATGGAGTCTCGATCTTGTTGCCCAGGCTGGAGTGCAATGGCAGGATCTCAGCTCACCGCAACCTCTGCCTCCCGGGTTCAAGTGATTCTCCTGCCTCAGTCTCCCAAGTAGCTGAAATTACAGGCACCCGCAACCATCCCCAGCTAATTTTTTGTATTTTTAGTAGAGATGAGGTTTCACTATGTTGGTCAGGCTAGTCTCAAACTCCTGGCCTCAGGCAATCCACTCACCTTGGCCTCCTGAAGTCCTGGGATTACAGGCATGAGCCATCGCGCCTGGCCCAAAACACATCTATATAAATATGAAATCATCCCACACATGGAAATAATCACAGTAAACATTTGGCCATAATTTTCTTCTAGCATTGTCCCTATGCATGTCTACATGGATAGGAACATATTTTCACTGAGTGGAGCCATGCTATATACTCTGCATTTCCACTAAACATCATATGGGTAGGGTATTTCCCTGGCTGCAGCATCTGAATGCTGTTTTGTTTGTATTTTTATTTTTTGGTTTGTTTTTTATTGAGACAGGGTCTGACTTGCCCAGGCTGGAGTGCAGCGGTGCGATCGTGGCTCACTGCAACCTCCACCCCCCAGGCTCAAGGGATCCTCCCCAGTCATCCTCCTGAGTAGCTGGGACTACAGGCACATGCCACAATTTTTGTATTTTTGGTAGAGACAGTGTTTCACCATGTTGCCCAAGCTGGTCTTGAATTCCTGGGCTCAAGCATTCTGCCTGTCTTGATCTCCCAAAGTGCTGGGATTACAGGCAGGAACCACTGCACCCAGCCCATCTGAATGATTTATTAATATCTTTTGATTGTTGATTTATTAATATCTTTTCCCAGCACAGCCTCCTCTATGTTGTCCACGGACATGCGTGACATTCCTTCTCTCCCACCCCTTTGTCCCTGCAGGGAAACCCCCTGTGAGCCTAGGGTCCCACCCACCACCCCCTACTCTGGAGCCTAATCTGCTGGGAAAAGACTCCTGGGACTCTGTCTGTTTCTTCCAAGGAAAGGAGGATTTTTGTTTAGAGGTGGCTGTCCCCATCTGACTTCTGGACCAGGAACCCTTGCCTAGTCTAGAGACCATTGTTGGGCTTTGGGCCTGTGTGAAGAGGCCCTAAAAACTTTCATTAATTCGTTTATTCATTTCACAATTATTCTCTGTAGGATGTAGTGGCTCAGCCTGTAATCCCAGCACTTCGGGAGGCAGGAAGATCCCTTGAGCCCAGGAGTTCGAGACTAGCCTGGGCAACATAGGGAGACCCTTATCTCCACTCTAGCCTGGGCAACTGAACACAATCTTGTCTCTAAAAACTGGAAAGAAAAAAAAAAAAGCCTCAGAAGCAAGACTTTCTTTGGCTCAAAGGTTTGCCTCCTAGGCACACTAAGGTAGATCAAGTGATTGCCTTTTGGGGATTGTGGGGTGGAGAATGGAGAGGTGCTTTCTGCATTTCCAGCGGTCCTGGTGGACCACGGAGGGGTGTCCATGTCTCTGAACGCATCCCTATCCACCCTCAGCCCTTGGGTTTTGGGGAGGACTGCTGAAATCATTAAAGCTGACTTCCTTGGGGCTTGACCTGGGGCTGCTCTAAGTGCGCTACAGGCAACGCCATTAACTCGTGCAGGACCCAACGAACAGATGCTATCAAAAGCCCCACTTTTTGCGCGAGCAAACCAAGGCTCACGGCTATCGATGCCATGGAGCGTTGGCGCGGAATCTGGGGTCTAGAAATGGTGGCCTCGCCCTCCTCTCACCGCCTTTTTCCTAGTCGCAGTAAACTCCCGCAGAGAAGGGAGGGGAGGAGGCAGGGCCAGGCGGAAGCCCCGGGAGCTGCACCGACGGGCGGAGGGAGCTGCCTGCGCTCGGAGAGGCCGGGGCTCGGGCACGTCTGCAGAAAAACCCTTCCCCCGGGGCAGGCGCGGGGGAGGGCGGGGAGGGCGGGGAGGGGCGGTGCCGCCCCCGGGGCGGGCCCAGTGCGTGGCAGCGGGACCTGCGGCCCCGTCGCGAAGTTTCCAGCCCTGCCAGCGCCGCCGGGTCGGCCGATAGTCCCCAGAACCCGGCCATGCGGTCCCTGCTGTTCCTGGCCCCGCTGGGCTGGTTGCTCCTGGCCGAAGCGAAGGGCGACGCCAAGCCGGAGGGTGAGGGCGCGAAGGCCGGGGGCGGGAGCGCGGATCCGGGCGGGAGGGCAGGTCCCGGGGCTGTCTCCCTGGGTACGACCTGAATGGGAGGCCTGGGCTGGGGAGGGAGTCTGGGTTCCGGCTCCTTGTCCACTTACTCGCTGGTGGCTTGAACAAATCGCATCCCCTCTTGGGGCTGCGGTTCCTGCTTCGGGAAGGAAAGGGTGACAGCTGAGTCCCATTCAGCACAGAAAGGCTCAAATAATAATAGTTCTCATAATAACAACCGCCAGTGGTTACTCTGCGGAGCGCTCACTATGGGCCAGGCATCCGTTAGGCATGATTGCCACCCCGGTGAGTGTTTCTTTCTGTTAACCCCGTTTTCCAGCTGGGCAAACTGAGGCTCCAGAGTTCATTCACTTGCCCAAGATCATACAACTTGTGGGCCTTGGAACCAGGATTTACTCCACCCACCCAGGTGTCTGCTTCCAGAGCCGGGAAGCCTCATGACTGTGGGAGTGAGGGTTCTTAAAGGGGACAAGGGACGGATGGGGTGGAAGCTGTAGCTCACTTTGTGGAGTAGTTTGCCCTTTCATCCGTGCCCCTTGTGGTGTGCTCAGCCCGCCAGGCTGGTCTTCCTCGATGCAGTTTATTATTTTTTTTAAAATTTTATTTAATGTATTTATTTATTTATTTTTGACACAGAGCCTTCCTCTGTTGCCCAGGCTGGAGTGCAGTGCGCAATCTCAGCTCATTGCAACCTCTGCCTCCCAGGTTCAAGTGATTCTTGTGCCTCTGCCTCCCGAGTAGCTGAGATTGCTGACACGCGCCACCATACCCGGCTAATTTTTGTGTTTTTAATAGAGACAAGATTTCACCATGTTGGCCAGGCTGCTCTTGAACTCTTGACCTCAGGTGATCCGCCTGCTTCGGCTTTCCAAAGTGCTGGGATTACAGGCATGAGCCACTGCGCCCGGCCCTCCCTCCAGTTTATACTTGGGAAAACAGAGACGCAGACAGGTGAAGTGACTGTCCAGGGTGGTCCAGCCGGAGGTGGCTGGTCCGAGGTCAGCTGGACTCCAGTCTAGTGCTCCTTCAACTTCCTAAAGGCAGATTGGCTTACAGTATGTGTCCCACTGTCCTGAGTGGGTGCCGCCCACCTCCTCAGCCCTCCCTGGCATTGGCCATTTCCAGGGCTGTCCCAAGAAGGGCACAGACTGTGGACAGTCCCAGCAAAGCCAAGCGGAACTGGCAGTACCTTCCATGGCATCTTCCTCCTTCAACCCACCCTCCTGAAGAAGCTGGAACTGTACTACCAGAAGGATCCCAGGTTCTGGGACCCATTTTTTTTTTTTTTGGAGATGGAGTTTCGCTCTTGTTGCCCAGGCTGGAGTGCAATGATGCAATCTTGGCTCACTGCAACCTTGGCTTCCTGGGTTCAGGCAATTCTCCCACCTCAGCCTCCTAAGTAGCTGGGATTACAGGCATGCATCACCATGCCTGGCTAATTTTGTATTTTTTAGTAGAGATGGGGGTTTTTCCATGTTGGTCAGGCTGGTCTCGAACTCCCAACCTCGGGTGATCCACCCACCTTGGCCTCCCAAAGTACTGGGATTACAGGCATGAACCTCCATGCCTGGCCTCTTTTTTTTTTTTTTTTGAGATGGAGTCTCATTCTATTGCCCAGGCTAGAGTGCAGTGGCATGATCTCGGCTCATTGCAGCCTCCACCTACCAGGTTCAAGGGATTCTCGTGTCTCAGCCTCCCGCATAGCTGGGATCACAGGTATGCGCCATCACGTCTGGCTAATTTTTGTATTTTTAGTAGAGACAGGGTTTTGCCGTGTTGACCAGGGTGGTCTCGAACTCCTAACCTCAAGCGATCTGCCTGCCTTAGTCTCCCAAAGTGCTGGGATTACAGGCATGAGCCACCGCACCCAGCCAGGATCCCTTTCATAAGTAAGGAATCATCAACCGAATTTTGGAGATGGGAAGATTGAGGCACTGGAAGGTTAAACATCTGCTCTCTCATTGCCAGAGCTGGTTGGAGGTGGGGGCATTGTCTGGAACTCAGACCTATTGTTCATTTCTGCACCTCTGGATGGGAGGGGGGTGCTGTTACCTGGAAACGCTGCCTGGGGAGCCTGCTCAGCTCCCCGAGACCCAGCTGAGGTGTGACCTTCAGCCAGCTGGATGGGAGGACAGAGTGAAATGCTCATCTTCCCTGCAGGCCTTGCCTGAGCAGCTCACTGACTAGTGTGTGTGTTTTGGGGGGGGCACCCCAGCAGCCCCCAGAGAGGCCAGCTCCTCCCTTTCCCTGGCAGGTGGATGGGAGGGCAGCTGTTGAGGCGGATTCAGCTGTGGGGGAAGGGGACTTGCTGTAGAGTCTTGGGGAGTGAGGTGGGTGGGGTGCCATCGGCAGCCGGTCTGTTCCCTCACCCAAAACCCATGGCCTTGGTGCATGGAGAGAAACAGGGACCATTTTCACTTTTAGGGGGCTCCCAACAGAGGGGGGCACAGAGAACCTCACCTCAGTAGACACCCCGTGTCTGAGGGAAGAGATATTGTGCATTCTGGTGTGGGGGAGGGGCTTCCAGAGCAAGGTGGGAGACACAAGAAGCCTTCAACAAAGCAACATCTTCCATCACAGGGAACTGGGGGAATAAAAGGCATCATCCAAACAGGCAGATGGCCTTACAGCCGAGGCCAGATGTCCCACAGCCCTTCCTCCTATTTGTAGAAACTTCTAGCAGATCTCCAGCTCCTGCCCTTCCCTGTAGGCCTTGGTTTGGCCACAGTGAGGAACAGACAGCTGTGGAGATCAGAGGCTCAGCAGCGCTGGGGTGGGGGTTCAGGTGGTGCGGTTCCCAACTAGAAAACAGAAGGGTCCCAGGTGTCAGGCTGCACCTGATGGTGTGGGGGTGGGGATGGGGGTGGGGAGACCTAAATGGGCAGCTGGTCCCAGGGAGGCCAAGGTTAGCTCCCAGGTGCTGGGCATCCCCATCTCCTGCCAGACTCTGTTCCTGGCTTCAGTTCAAGCCTGAGGGGGACAGAGGATGGGGGAGGGGGAAGGGAGAAGGGCTACGTTCATTCCTGCCTCCCCAGGCAGCAGACTGGGTGTGTCATGACTGTGCCTTGACTCAGGCGACACAGTGACCACCCACGCCTTGGGCTGGGACTGCTTGGGGAGGAGGGGCATCAGCTGGCACAGTCAAACCAGGGATGCCCAGAGGTCCCATTCTTCCAGAAGCTCATCACATGGGCATGCCCCCACACTCAGTCTCTCCACATCATTTTTTTTTTCTTTTTTTTTTTGAGACTGTCTTGAACTCTTAGGCTCAAGTCTTGCTTGCCCAGGCTGGAATGAAAAAGCGCTGTCTCAGCTCACTGCAACCTCCGTCCCCCGGGCTCCAGCGATTCTCCTGCTTCAGCCTCCCAAGTAGCTGGTATTACAAGCGCCTGCCACCATGCCTGGCTAATTTTTGTATTTTTTGTAGAGATTGGGTTTCATCATGTTGGCCAGGCTGGTATAGAACTCCTGATCTCAGCTGCTCCACCTGTCTTGGCCTCCCAAAGTGCTAGGATTACAGGCGTGAGCCGCTGTGCCTGGCCACATCATTCTTTTCTTAAAAGTTTTACTGGCCGGGTGCAGTGGCTTATGCCTGTAATCCCAGCACTTTGGGAGGCCGAGGCGGGTGGATCACGAGGTCAAGAGATCGAGACCAGCCTGCCCACCATGGTGAAACCCTGTCTCTACTAAACACAAAAAAATTAGCCGGGCATGGTGGCACATGCCTGTAATCCCAGCTACTTGGGAGGCTGAGACCGGAGAATCATTTGAACCCAGGAGGCGGAGGTTGCGGTGAGCTGAGAATGCGCCATTGTACTCCAGCCTGGGCAACAAGAGTGAAACTCCGTCTCAAAAAAAAAAAAGTTTTACTAATTTTATTTTTTTGTATAGACAGGGTCTCACTATGTTGCCAAGGCTGGTCTCGAACCCTCAGACTCAAGTGATCATTCCTACCTTGGCCTCCCAAAGTGCTGGGAGTAGCCACCACACCTGGCTAATTCCTGTGTCCCAGTAGCATGATTATAGCTCACTGCAGCCTTCACTTCCTGGGCTCAAGGGATCCTCCTGCCTCAGCTTCCTGAGTAGCTGGGACTAGACGTGCATGCCACCACGCCTGGCTAATTTTTTCATTTTTTGTAGAGACAGAGTCTCACTTTATTGCCCAGGTTGGTCTTGAACTCCTGGCCTCAAACAAGCCTCCTGCTTTGGTCTCCCTAAATGCTGGAATTACAATTGTGAGCAACCCTGCCTGACCTCTGCATCATTCTTGCTCTCAGGAAGGCAGCTCCTCTTTATTCCTGACCCCCAGGGCAGCACCTACCCAGGCACAGCTCCCCTTTTTAGGGGAGGCTCCCTGTCACCAGAACCCCCACAACCACCAAGGCAGGCACTGTGCCAAGTGCTTTATGGCATCAGCTCATTGAATCCTCATGAAAGTCTCTGGAGAGAGATGCTATCATCTGTATCATTTCCATTTTACAGATGAGGAAACTGAGGCACAGAGAGGCCAAGTTCCCTGCCCAGCAATCTGTCTTTATACACCCTCTGCTGTCTCTCATTGATTTCTGCTGATCCCGGATCATGGGTTCGTCTGGGGAAGTCATTGCTGGACGTTGGACAGGAGGTGGGGAGGGCTGAGAGCTCTGAGTGCCAGGCCTTGGCCTTAGCCCAAGGCAGGCTGGCTGGACTAGACAGAAAGCAGGTGGGAGGAGCCCTAGTGCTTGAAAATGAATCTTCCATATCCATGCCTTGTGGGTTGCTCTGGTCGGGCCTGACAGTGAGCTGGGAAAGGGCCTCAGCACGTGACTGGAGTTGAGCGCCTGTGCTGCAGAGGCCAGAGGGAAGGTGGCTGGAAGTGCTGGCTTCTGTCTGCAACCAGGAGTCTCTGGTATTCTAGGATGTCAGGCTCTTAGACAGAGGAATGGTGAAGACGAGAGCATGGGCATTTTGAATTCCAGCTCATTCCCATTTCACCAAAAGGTTCTGTGACTTTGGGCCAGGTAATTGGCCTCTGTATGCCTCAGTTTCCTTATCTGAAGAAGCAGGGATAAAATATCACCTTCCTGGCCAGGTATGGTTGCTCACGCCTGTAAATCCCAGCACTTTGGGAGGCCAAGGCAGGCGGATCACCTGAGGTTGAGAGCAAGACCAGCCTGACCAACACGGAGAAAGCCCGTCTCTACTAAAAATACAAAATTACCTGGGCTTGGTGGCCCATGCCTGTAGTCCCAGCTACTCAGGAGGCTGAGGCAGGAGAACCACTTGAACCCTGGAGGCAGAGGTTGCAGTGAGCTGAGATCACACAATTGCACTCCAGCCTGGGCAACAAGAGTGAATCTCCATCTCAAGAAAACAAAAACAAAAACACACCTTCCTCATAGAGTGTTGACTGTTAAATACGGTAATGAACATAATATGTCTCATATAGCACGTGGTGTCTCATAGGGGCTCAGTGGTGGTAGCTCTTCCCAAAATCACCTTCCCATGTTACTACCTTTTTTTTTTTTTTGAGACGGAGTCTCACTCTATCACACAGACTGGAGTTCAGTGGCACAATCTTGGCTCACTGCGACCTCTGCTTCCTGGGTTTAAGCAATTATCCTGCCTTAGCTTTCCAGGTAGCTGGGATTACAGGCATGCACCACCATGTAACTTGCACCCTGTAAAAATACACCACCGCCTAGCTAATTTTTGTATTTTTAGTAGAGATGGGGTTTGGCCATGTTGGCCAGGTGGGTCTTGAATTATTTTTATTTAATTTAATCTATTTTTTAATTTTTATTTTTTTTAAAAAGATGGGGTTTCACCATGTTGGCCAGGCTGATCTTGAACTTCTGACCTCGTGACCCACCCGCCTCGGCCTCCCAAAGTGCTGGGATTACAGGCCCACCGCACCCGGCCGGGTCTTGAATTCTTGACCTTATGTGATCTGCCCACCTTGGCCTCCCAAAGTGCTGGGATTACAGGTGTGAGCCACCATGCCTGGCTTTTTTTTTTTTTTTAACACAGTGTCTCAGGCTGTCACTTAAGTTAGAGTACAGTGGCGCAACCTTGGCTCACTGCAACCTCTGCCTCCTGAGTTCAACTAATTCTCATCCCTCAGCCTTCTACAGGCTCTTGCCACCACTCCTGGCTAATTTTTGCATTTTTTAGTAGAGACAGTGTTTTACCATGTTGGCCAGGCTGGTCTTAAATTCCTGATCTCAACTGATCTGCCTGCCTTGGCCTCCAAAAGTGCTGGGATTACAGGCGTGAGCCACTGCACCCGGCCACTGAACCTGAGTGGTTAGGGCCCCAGTGTGCTCTCAGCAGCAATCCGGGAAACAAGGAAGAGACAGGTTATGGGGAGGAAAGTGGGCATGGGGGGAGGGCACAGCTAGACAGCTCCCTTACATAGATAGAGGGACAGGGCCCTCTCAACAGATGGCCGGGACCCCCTCCCTGGCCTGGACAGTGCATGCATTTAAGTTAAGAGAGGAGATTCTGGGTTCAGGCTTGTGTCCAAGTCCTGGTGCTGCCACTTCCTAGCTTCCTTGGGCATGTTACTCGCCAGCTCTAGCCTTGGTTTCCCAACTGGAAAGTGGGGGGTTAGTATGTATGAAGTGCTTAGAACAGCATTGGCTGGGCACGGTGGCTCATGCCGGCTCATGCCTGTAATCTCAGCACTTTGAGAGGCTGAGGCAGGCGGATCTCCTGAGGTCAGGAGTTTGAGACTAGCCTGGCCAACATAGTGAAACCCTGTCTCTATTAAATATACAAAAATCAGCGGAGTGTGGTGGTGTGCACCTGTAATGTCAGCTACTCGGGAGCCTGAGGCAGGAGACTCATTTGAACCCTGGAGGCAGAGGTTGCAGTGAGCCAGATTGAGCAGCTGCACTCCAGCCTGGGGACAGAGCCAGACTCTATTTCAAAAAAAAAAAAAAAAAAAAAAGGCCAGGTGTGGTGGCTCATGCCTGTAATCCCAGGACTTTGGGAGGCTAAGGCTGGCTGATCACTTGAGGTCAGGAGTTTGAGATAAGCCTGGCCAACATGGTGAAACCCTGACTCTACTAAAAATACAAAAAAATTAGCCAGGCAAGGTGGCCAGCACCTGTAATCCCAGCTGCTCCAGAGGCTGAGGCATGATAATTGCTTGAACCCAGAGGTGGAAGTTGCAGATCACACCACTGTACTCCAGACTGGGTGACAGAGTGAGACTGTCTCAGAAAAAAAGAATGAACGGTGTCTGGCACACAGAAAATGCTCAGTGAAGGTAGCCATTATTGCTGCTGTTACTGAGAAGCAGGAACTTGAGAAAGGGGCTTTGAGTCAGGCTACCCCATCCCCTCCCCTAACCCCTGCGCTGGAGTTCAAGAGCCTGTGCCCATCAAGAATCCTGAATTATGCATGCACGCGCACGCGTGCACACACACACACACACACACACACACACACACACACACACATATTCTCTCTCTCTCTCACTCACAGGGTCTCATGCTGGGTTTTTCCATCCATGAAATGTGACACTCTTAATGTCCCCAGCAGCCCTCTGTTGACAAGAGGGCCTCAGAGCTGGTGGCTCTGGTTCTCTTCACCTGGGGGAGACTTCACCGTCCTGGCAAGAGTTGAGGGGAGCCCTTCCCCAAGTGTGAGCAGCACCCCTCTTCTCTGGATCCTAGGGTCAGGTGGTGAGGCCTCTTCCCCACATCTGCCTGGTGTATCCACCCCCTCCTCCCCCAGGTCCCTGGGCCCACTCATGGCTGATCCCTGCCAAGCCCTGCTGGGCCGCCTGGTGCCAGCCCCCTGCCCTGGGGCCAGCTCCCTGCTGCGGCTGCCCCTGCTCGGCCAGCTCTGGCAAGCCAGGCCCCTTTGTTCCTCCAGTCCAGGCTCCTCCTGACTTCCTGAGGTGCTGGGAGGGGAGGGCCTTACCTGCCTGCTGTCAATCTGGCCACCAGGTGAAAAGTGTAAGCCTCGACCCTCAGGGAGCTGAGACTCACCCAGGGAGACAATGATGAGCACTGCAGAGTGGGTCTTGCCTCTGCAGCTGGGAGGACAGAGAGGGCAGAAGAAATCCGAGGCTTCATAGAGGTGGAAGGGACATCATTGTCACTGGCCCTGGGACCTGGAGGAAGGTTACAGAAAGGAGACACAGGCTGGGTTTGCTGCCTCCCGCCTGTATTTCCAGCACTTTGGGAGGCCGAGGTGGGCAGATTGGTTGAGGCTAGGAGTTCCAGACCAGCCTGAGCAACATGGCGAAACCTCATCTCTACTAAAAAAAAATTGCTGGGCATGGTGGTGTGCACCTGTAATCCCTCGAGCTGCTCAGGAGGCTGAGGTGGGAGGATCACCTGTGTGCAGGAAGTCAAGGCTACAGTGAGCCATGATTGTGCCACTGCATTCCAGTCTGGACAATGGGAGTGAGACTGGGTCTCCAAAACAAAAATAAAACCCCAAAAAACAAAAACAAGAAAGGGGACACAGAGGAGCCATCGTAGGATAGGAGGAGCCCAACAAGGAGAGACACCCCCAGTTGGAAGGGGGCCCACATGGTGGAGAGGGATGAGTATATCGCCCGCCAGATCATCGAGGGCGTTGCATGCCAGGCCAGTAATCTCTCCCTTTTTTTTTGGAGACAGACTCTTGCTTTGTTGCCTGGCTGGAGTGCAGTGGTTTGATCTTGGCTCACTGCAACCTCCACTTCCTGGGTTCAAGCAGTTCTCCTGTCTCAGCCTCCCAAATAGCTGGGACTACAGGCACACACCACCATGCCCAGCTAATTTTTGTATTTTTAGTAGAGATGGGGTTTCACCATGTTGGCCAGGATGGTCTCCTGATCTCACGTGATCTGCTTGCCTCAACCTCTCAATGTGCTGGGATTACAGGCATGAGCCACTGTGCCTGGCCTTCAGTAATACCTCTTCCTGCATGCCGAGCATCCCAATAAGGATTTTACATGGTTGTTATCATTTAATTACTCCAGCAGCCCTGAGAAGTAGGTACTATTATTATCCCTGCTTCCCAAGGGGGAAACTGAGTCTCAGAAGGGATAGGGACTTGCCCCAGGTCACACGGCTAGTAAGGAGCAGAGCTAGGATTCTAACCAGGCAGGCTAGCTCCAGATTCCTCACTTCTCAGAACACAGCCTCAAAGTGTGCTCTGGGAGGGGTTTCCCCAGGGCTCCCAGAGATGTTCTCTGGGGAGTTGTTTCCAGAAGGTTCTGTTGCAGAGGCAGGCCACACTACAGAGCCTGGGAGAGGTTCCTTGTTAAAATGTAGGAATGGGGCCAGGTGCGGTGGCTCACACCTGTAATCCCAGCTCTTAGGGAGACTGAGGTGGGTGGATCACCAGGTCAGGAGTTCGAGACCAGCCTGGCCAATGTGGAAACCCAGTCTCTACTAAAAACACAAAAATTAGCCCGGTTTGGTGGCTCATGCCCATAATCCCAGCTACACAAGAGGCTGAGGCAGGAGAATTGCTTGAACCCAGGAGGCAGAAGTTGCAGTAAGCCAAGATCACGCTACTGCACTCCAGCCTGAGTGACAGAATGAGACTCCATCTCAAAAAAGTAAGAATTGTTGCTCTGGACAAAGGTCAGGAGGGGACCAATGGATTTCAAGTCAGTTTCTACTCTGGGCCAACTCATTGGTTATATCAGCCTCAAGCATGGCATTGGAAGAATCCAGAGCCATGTGATAACTCAGCAAGAAAGACTGGGATAGATTAGCATTGTCTGCCCTGAGTGCAGGTGTGAAGGGCAGGGACCTGTGAGCCATGTATATGCCATCCTGGGCTAATGTCCATCACTGGCCAGAGAGATCTTCCTGGTGGTCAGCATTCAGAGTAGATTCCTTTTCCCACGTCCTCTAAAGCCAGAAACTCAGTCCTATAATGCAGGGTGTAGACACCTGTCTATGGCACATAAAGCACATGCCATAGACATGTTGGTCAATGTATTTGTTTTATGTTGCTGTAAGAAGTACCCGAGGTGGGGTAATTTCTCAAGAAGAGGTTTATTTGGCTCACAGTTCTGCAGGCTATACAAGCATACCACCAGCATCTGCTCTGTTTCCAGTGAGGCCTCAGGAAGCTTTTACTCATGGCAGAAGATGAAGGGGGAGTAGGCATATCACATGGTGAGAGCCGTAACAAGAAAGAGGAGGAAGTGCAAGTCTCTTTTAAAAAACCAGCTCTTGGCTGGGTACACTGGCTCACGCCTGTAATCCCAGCACTTTGGGAGGCCGAGGTAGGTGGATCATTTGAGGTCAGGAGTTTGAGACCAGCCTGGCCAACATGGTGAAACTCCACTGCTATTAAAAATACAAAAATTAGCCAGCTGTGCTGGTGGGTGCCTGTAGTCCTAGCTACTCAGGAGGCTGAGGCAGGAGTATCACTTTAACCTGGGAGGTGGAGGTTGCAGTGAGGTGAGATCACACCACTGCACTCCAGCCTGGTGACAGAGTGAGACTCCATCCTAAAAAAAATAATAATAAAACAAACAAAACAAAACAACTCTCTTGGCCAGGCATGGTGACTCACTCCTGTAATCCCAGCACTTTGGGATGCTGAAGCAGATCACCAGATCTGGGTCAGCGGTTCGAGACCAGCCTGGCCAACATGGCAAAAACCCATCTCTAATAAAAATACAAAAATTAGTCAGGCATGGTGGTGTGCATCTGTAGTCTCAGCTATTTAGGAAACTGAGGCAGGAGAATATCTTGATCCCAGGAGGTGGAGGTTGCAGTGAACTGAGATCATGCCACTGTGCTGCAGCCTGGGTAACAGAGTAAGACTCCATCTCAAAAACAAGCAAACAAAACACAACCAGCTCTCACGTGAACTCAGAGCAAGGAGATGGCATCAAGCCATTCATGAGAGATCTGTCCCCATGACCCAAACACCTCCCACTGGGCCCCACCTCCAACATTGGGGATCACATTTCAACGTGCGATTTGGAGGCAACAAATATCCAACTCTCTATCAGTCATTACTGGGTGGAGGGATCCCTGAAGAAGACTCAGGAGACCGGGGTTATTTCCCGCTGCATTATCCCTTCCTCCCTGAGCCCTGTTCTGTAATGGGTTGACATGAAGACACTGCCTGCTAGGATTTGACAGGTCACTGGGAACAAAGACTCCTCCTCCCTGTCACCTCCTTCATCCTCCATTCCCATTCACTATACCCTCCTCTGTCTGCAGACAACCTTTTAGTCATCACAGTGGCCACTAAGGAGACCGAGGGGTTCCGCCGCTTCAAGCGCTCAGCCCAGTTCTTCAACTACAAGATCCAGGTAAGGGGCTTCCTGGGCGAGGCAGAGACAGGGGTGGCAGAAGAATCTAGGAGCTGATGTCCTTTCCAAAACACCACAGCTCTTGAGATAGATTTGGGGTCACGGGGGAGGCTTCTGGAAGCCTGAGGATGAAAATGAATTAGCCGGGAATGGGAAGACATGGCAAAGGACACAGCATCAGTCTAGGGGCTGATGGAGAGGGACAGAGATGGCTAGGGAAGTGTCCAGATGCCTCACCTGAGAGGCTAGTTTAGAGAACGGGCATTGGGATCAGCATTTCCACAAGCTCCTCCAGGTGTTATAGATGGGCATGGTCTAGACACCTTCCCTGTTCTAAAGAAACAGGAGTGGTTGCCCGGGTGTAGTGGCTCACGCCTGTAATCCCAGCACTTTGGGAGGCTGAGGCGGGTGGGTCACCTTAGGTCAGGTGTTGGAGACCAGCCTGGCCAACATGGTGAAACCCCTTTTCTAATAAAAAATACAAAAAAGTTTGGGTGCGGTGGCTCACGCCTGTAATCCCAGCACGTTGGGAGGACAAGGTGGGTGGATCACGAGGTCAAGAGATCGAGACCATCCTGGCCAACATGGTGAATCCCTGTCTCTACTAAAAATATAAAACTAGCTGGGTGTGGCGGCACATGCCTGTAATCCCAGCTACTCAGGAGGCTGAGACAGGAGAATCACTTGAACCTGGGAGGCATAGGTTGCAGTGAACCGAGATTGCTCTGCTGCACTCTAGCCTGGTGACAGAGTGAGACTCCGTCTCAAAAAAAAAAAAAAATTAGCTGGGCATGGTGGCACATGCCTGTAGTCCCAGCTATTTGGGAGGCTGAGGCAGGAGAATTGCTTGAACCCAGGTGGCAGAAGTTGCAGTGAACTGAGATGGCGTCACTGTACTCTAGCCTGGACAACAGAATGAGACCCTATCTCAAAAAAAAAAAAAAGAAAGAAACATGAGCTAATGCCCAATCGACCACTGGCATGGGCTTGGTGTTCTCTGTGTGCAGTCCATGGGGCTGAGTCCTACAGGGAGACAAGTATCCTGAGTGCTTACTTATGTCAGGCACAAAGTTGGGCACTGGCAATAGGGTGATGGACAAGACAGAACATGTCATTGCCTACACAGAGTTTGCAATCTGGTGGCATTAAGCCAGCAAACAAGTATATTAGCTCACGTGAATGAGGGTTAAAGCAGAGGGTTGCTTCAGGTATGGCTGGATCCAGGGGGTCAAGCAGCAAAGTGAGGGCCTTGTCTTTCCATCTCTAGGCCCTGTTTTCATCATGGTGGCAAGCTGACCACCAGACCACCAACCACAGACTCATGTGCCCCAGCTTCTCAACTTCAGCAGCAGGAGACAGCCTTTCCTTTTTAGGGAAGTTCTGTAGACTGTTCTGTTTTTTGTTTGTTTGTTTGAGACAGAGTCTTGCTGTCCCAGGCTGAAGTGCAGTGGTGCGATCTCAACTCACTGCATCCTAAACCTCCAGAATTCAAGCGATTCTCCTGCCTCAGCCTCCTGAGTAGCTGGGATTACATGCATGCTAATTTTTGTATTTTTTATTTTTTTATTTTTTTTTGAGACGGAGTTTCTCTCTTGTTACCCAGGCTGGAGTGCAATGGCGCGATCTCGGCTCACCACAACCTCTGCCTCCTGGGTTCAGGCAATTCTCCTGCCTCAGCCTCCTGAGTAGCTGGGATTACAGGCACACCCCACCACGCCCAGCTAATTTTTTGTATTTTTTTAGTAGATACAGGGTTTCACCATGTTGAACAGGATGGTCTCAAACTCCTGACCTCATGATCTGCCTGCCTTGGCCACCCAAAGTGCTGGGATTACAGGAATGAGCCACTGCGCAGGGCTGACTGTTCTGTTTTCAACAGAAACAGCCCCAAGGAAGGTGCTGATAGGCCATGCTGGAGTCACGTGCTCAAATTTCTAGGTGTGGGAAGAGCAGGAATGGTAGGACATTCTGATTGGCCACACATGGTCACATGACCACCAGGAGCCAGGTGAGCCTCATGGAGTTGGAGAATGGTTTCCTTACGGGGAAAGATCAGAGTTGCTGGACCCACAGAAGCAAAAAATATATTTCTTTCTTGGCTGGGTGCGGTGGCTCACGCCTGTAATCCTAGCACTTTGGGAGGCCAAGGTGGGTGGATCACCTGAGGTCAGGAGTTCAAGACCAGCCTGGCCATCATGGTGAAACCCCATCTTTAAAAAAAAAAAGAAATATATATATATTTCTTTCACACACACACACACACACACACACACACACATACACACATATATATATTTCTTTTTTTTTTTTCTTTGAGATGGAGTCTCACTCTGTCACACAGGCTAAAGTGCAATGGTGTGATTTTGGCTCACTGCAACCCCCACCTCCCGCGTTCAGGTGATTCTCCTGCCTCAGCCTCCAGAGTAGCTGAAATTAGAGGTGTGTGCTATCATACCCAGCTAATTTTTGTGTTTTTAGTAAAAACGGGATTTCTCCAAGTTGGCCAGTCTGGCCTCGAATTCCTAACATTAGGTGATCCACATGCCTTAGTTTCCCAAAGTGCTGGGATTGCAGGCCTGAGCCACCATCCCTGGCCCTGGAAAAATTTTTTTTTTTTTACCAAAAGCTAATGTTAAGGTGTGTTTCTCTCCAGGCGCTTGGCCTAGGGGAGGACTGGAATGTGGAGAAGAAGACATCAGCAGGTGGAGGGCAAAAGGTCCGGCTGCTGAAGAAAGCTCTGGAGAAACACACAGACAAGGAGGACCTGGTCATTCTCTTCACAGACAGGTAGGTGGGCCGAGGCTTCCTGGCCTGGGCGCCTCTGAGGACGATAGAAGAATTCTAAAATGAGGCCCTCCGAGAACATCAGGGAAGAAGGGGGACGACTCTGGCTAAGGTTGCCTACAGTTTTAGGGTGTCCATTCCCAGGCTTGGTGAAAACGAGGTGGCCCAGGAGTGTGATGGCCCCACTGTAAGTAACAGAAAATGACATGTTATGGGGACCATCTCTCTGCCCCGCATGGGGGTGGAACATGGCAGGCAGGGCTGCAGACTGAGGCAGGTCCATTTCCCAGATAGTGGACCAGGCTGGCATGGGCAGAGGGCCATTTGTGGAGAGCCTGATACCTGTTCCTCCTGTCTGTGCCCTTACTGGGTCCCTGCTCACCCCTGCCCTGTCCCATCTTCTTGCTGTTCTGGCCACAGCTATGATGTGCTGTTTGCATCGGGGCCCCGGGAGCTCCTGAAGAAGTTCCGGCAGGCCAGGAGCCAGGTGGTCTTCTCGGCCGAAGAGCTCATCTACCCAGACCGCAGGCTGGAGGCCAAGTATCCGCCGGTCTCTGATGGCAAGAGGTTCCTGGGCTCTGGAGGTGAGAGGCCTGGGTGCAGGGCGCTTGGCCCAGCAGAGGGGCCCATCCACTGCCTTTGTGAGGACCCCACTTGTTTGACGTTCAGTGTGGGTGTCTCATAAGTCTCCAGAACGTTTTGAATAGAGCTCCTGACTTTTCAACCCCAAATGTGTTCCCCTGCGGTTTTCCTCATCTCATTCAGCAGACACCCAGCCCCACGGACAGAACCCAGGAGTCACTCCTGACTCCTCCTTTGCCAATCACCTGTCTAACCTGTCTAATACTTTCTTTTTTTTTTTTGAGACAGAGTTTTGCTCTTGTTGCCCAGGCTGAAGTGCAATGGCGCCTCACCTCCACCTCCCCAGTTCAAGCGATTCTCCCGCCTCAGCCTCCCAAGTATCTGGGATTACAGGCATGTGGCACCACATCCAGTGAATTTTGTATTTTTAGTAAAAATGGGGTTTCTTCATGTTGGTCAGGCTGGTCTCAAACTCCCGACCTCAGGTGATCTGCTCGCCTTGGCCTCCCAAAGTACTGGGATTACAGGCGTGAGCCAATGCGCCCGGCCAATTTTTGTATATTTAGTAGAGATGTGGTTTCACCATGTTGGCCAGTCTGGTCTCGAACTCCTGGCCTCAAGTGATCCATCCACCTTGGCCTCCCAAAGTGCTGGGATTATAGATGTGTGTCACCATACCTGGTTACCTGCCTCGTACTTCTGAAAGGTCTCTGGAATCTGCTGTCTCCTGCCCACAGTTCACTGCCACCATTCTCACGGGGCTTCTGGCCGTCAGTAGGAGTTTCCTTACTGTTCTACCAACCCCTGCCCTCGTGCCTTTCCAGGGCATTCTCCATCCAGCAGCCAGAGGGGTCTTTTTTTTTTTTAAATAATGAGCCCTGCCTAAGCAGGACATCAAAAAATTCAGTTATAAACTCATAATTGTTCCTCTCCACGGAAATCTTTAGTAAAAGGTGAAAGACTTTTTCGTTATGAAGAGAAACCAGAGCATAAGGGTCTTCAAATGATGTAAATCCAACGCTGGGTGCAGTGGCTCACGCCTGTAACTCAGCACTTTGGGAGGCCAAGGAGGGTGGATCACTTGAGGTCAGGAGTTTGAGAACAGCCTGGCCAACATGGCAAAACCTCATCTCTACTAAAAATACAAAAATTAGCCAGGCGTGATGGTACATGCCTATAATCCCAGCTACTTGGGAGGCCAAGGCAAGGGAATCGCTTTAACCCAGGAGGTGGAGGTTGCAGTAAGTCGAGATTGTGCCCCTGCTCTCAAAAAAATAAATAAATAAAAAAGATGCAGATCCACACATCACTTAATGATTTCCCATGACGTGGAGAATAAAATCCACAGGTCTCTTTTCAACCTCAGATGGAGATCTGCCCTCAACAGATACTTTTCTCCATTGGTTCAGAGTAAGCGCTGTCCAGATGGCCTTGCCCTGGCTCAGGAGTAGCGGTGTCTCATTGCTCTTCTGCTTGCCTCTCATCAATCTGTACTCTAGGGAGGGCCCAGGTGGCTTCCCCACTATGCCAGGTCTCAGCCTCCAAGGCACTGTGTGAGCTTGGCCCAGCCTTGCCTTTCTCTGGGCCAGGTTTCCCAGATAACTGTAAGAAGGGGCACCAGGCCTGTACCCTCCGAGCCCTGCTCTCTGGGGGCTCCTGGGTCAATCCATTTCTTTGCCACGTACGTGGTGCCCAGCAGTGAACAGTACAGCTTAGTGGGCACCATTGGTCTTATTCTTGGGGTCAGTAAGAACTCATTAGTAAGTGGTATTCACTGGCAGGCCCATTTCCAACCTGCAGACCCATCTCCTGTCAATTCAGGAGGACTTCTGAGAGGTAGCAGGGTTTGTGGGCATATGAGTGAAGGTGGATGAGCTGGAAGGGTGGAGGAGACCCCTGGCTTAGAGGCTGGAAGCCAAGGGTCTCTTTTGGTGTCCCCAACCACCAACCTCCAGGCTTCATCGGTTATGCCCCCAACCTCAGAAAACTGGTGGCCGAGTGGGATGGCCAGGACAGCGACAGTGATCAGCTGTTTTACACCAAGATCTTCTTGGATCCGGAGAAGAGGGTAAGAGGCAGTGGGTGGGCCAAGGAGAGGGGGCTGGGGATCCATCGGCCAGACTATGCGGAAACAGCTCCTCTCAGGCTGGAATTTATTTATTTATTTTTGAGATGGAGTCTTGCTTCATCACCAGGCTGGAGTGCAGTGGTGTGATATCAGCTCACTGCAATCTCTGCCTCCTGGGTTCAAACGATTCCCCTGCCTCAGCCTCCCAGGTAGCTGGGACTACAGGCACGCACCACTATGCCTGGCTAATTTTTTGTATTTTAGTAGAGATGGGGTTTTATCATGTTGGCCAGGATGGTCTCAGTCTCCTGACCTTGTGATCCTCCTGCCTTGGCCTCCCAAAGTGCTGGGATTACAAGTGTGAGCCACCTGGCCCAACCCATTTTTGTATTTTTAGTAGAGATGGGGTTTCAACCATGTTGGCCAGGCTGATCTTGAACTCCTGATCTAAAGGATCCACCTGCCTTGGCCTCCCAAGTGCTGGGATACAGGTGTGAGCCACCACATCAGGCTTGGGTGTTGGTTTTGAAAATCCATAAAATGAAGCAGTTGGGCTTGTATGGTGGAAACTATGAACTTGATCTTTTTGTTACCTCAGTCCTTCCCCCTCCTTCCCCTTTGCCTCCAGTGACATCCTTCACAGAACTAGAGCTGCCCTATATGGGATGAGGGATAAGCCTGGAGTGACATCTGCCCTTCCTTGCCCTGCCTGGGGCCCCATGAGACACAATTTAGTCCTTTTTTTTTTTTTTTTTGGAGACAGGATCTCGCTCTGTCACCCAGGATGGAATGCAGTGGCTTGGACATGGCTCACTGCAGCCTCAGCCTCTGGGGCTCAAGCCATACTCCCCTCCAGCCTGAGTATCTGGAACCACAGGCGCACCACCACGCTCTGGCTAATTTTTGTATTTTTTTGTAAAGATGGGGTCTCAACATGTTGCCCAGGCTGGTCTTGAACTTCTGGGCTCAGGGACCCACCCACCTCAACCTCCCATAGTGCTGGGATTACAGATGTGAGCCACCACACCTGGCTGACACAGTCGGGTTGTTTTTTTTTTTCTTTTGAGGTGGAGTTTCAACTCCTGTCATTCAGGCTGGAGTACAATGGCACAATCTTGGGTCGCTGCAACCTCCGCCTCCTGGGTTCAAGTGATTCTCCTGATCCAGTCCCCGAGTAGCTGGGATTACAGGTGCACGCCACCATGCCTGGCTAATATTTGTATTTTCAGTAAAGATGGGGTTTCACCATGTTGGCCAGGCTGATCTCGAACTCCTGTCCTCAGGTGATTCACCTGCCTCAGCCTCCCAAAATGCTGGGATTAAAGCACCATGCCTGGCCTTTGGGTTTTAAAGAGGCAGCATTGTCCAGTGGTTTAGAATACGGACTTCAGGGCCAGGCTGCCTGGGTTCTAATCCCATCTCACCATTTACTAGCAATGGAACATTGGGCAACTTCTCTCTGCCTTGTTTTTTCAGTTATAAATTACAATAATGAGCCTGGATCTGACCACCAAAGCTTTGGGAGGCCAAAGTGGGTGGATCACCTAAGGACAGGAGTTCCAGACTAGCCTGACCAACATAGTGAAACCTTATCTCTACTAAAAATACAAAAAATTAGCAAGGTGTGGTGGCGTGTACCTGTAATCCCATCTACTCAGGAGGCTAAGGCAGGAGAATCACTTGAACCAGGTAGGTGAAGGTTGCAGTGAGCTGAGATTGCGCCATTGCAATCTCTAGCGAGACTATCTCAATCATAGCGAGACTCTATCTCAAATAAATAAATAAATAGCAATAATGATAGTACTTTCTCACAGAGATGTTGTCAGGATTAAATTGATTAATATATGCAGAGTATTTTAATTTATTTGAGGCAGGGTCTCATTGTCACTCAGGCTGATGTGCAGTGGCAAAAATATAGCTCACTGCATCCTCAACCTCCCGGACTCAAGTGATCCTTCCATCCTTCCATCTCAGCCTCCCAGGTAGCTGGGACTATAGTCATGTGCCACCATGTTTGGCTAATTTGAATTTTTATTTGATTATTATTTTTTTTGAGATGGTGTCTTGCTTTGTCACCCAGGCTGGGATACAGTGGCATGATCTAGGCTCATTGCAACCTCTGTCTCCCAGGTTCAAGCGATTCTCCTGCCACAGCCTCCTGACTGTAGGTGCTGTTAATATAGGTGCCGCCAACACCGCCCCCCGCCGGCTAATTTTTTGTATTTTTAGTAGAGACGGGGTTTCACTGTGTTAGCCAGGATAGTCTCGATCTCCTGACCTCGTGATCCGCTCACCTCAGCCTCTTAAAGTGCTGGGATTATAGGCATGAGCCACTGCACCTGGCCAAAATTTTTTTTAGAGATGAAGTTGTGCTATGTTACCCAGGCTGGTCTCAAACTCTTGGGCTCAAGTGATCCTTCTGCCTTACCCTTTCAAAGTGCTGGGATGACAGGTGTGAGCCGCCACACCCGACCCACGTGTAGAATATTTGGAGTAGCGATGTTCGTGTAGTGGAGTGCTTGGCAGGCGCTGGTCACTCTTATGGCCGTCATTGTAAGTGAGCCGGCTGCATCTTTAGATTCCTTCCAGTTCAGAGAGTCCCTGGTTTTCTGTGAATGGAGCCGCTAGACTGTAGACCCCAGGAGCTTGGTTGGTGGCCTCCTCTGGGCGCCCACCTGCCCTGATGTGACGTGGCAGAGTAGGTGTTGGGGGAGAGGGCTGAGGGTGGGGTATAGACTCCCCATACTGGGTGAGATGTAGCCCCAGCCTCCCCCAGGGCCTTCCCCTACTGCAGCCTGGTACCCTCTTTCCCGCAGGAGCAGATCAATATCACCCTGGACCACCGCTGCCGTATCTTCCAGAACCTGGATGGAGCCTTGGGTGAGCAGCCCCTACAGGGAGGGGTGGATCCTGAGAGGGGTGATAGGAAGGATTCCAGGCAGGGCCTGAGCCCAAGAAGAAAAACTGGGCCGCTTCCCTCTGGTCATTGTGCTGGGAGGTCACTGAACTCATCTCGGGGTCCTCAGGGGCCACCTGGATATCCTAGCGCAGAACTGTGTCTCTCTTGGGGGCCAGGGACAGGTGAGCATTCAGCCTGGGGGGAGTTGGGGGATGCACACAGCAGGTGCTGGACACCCTGCCCTGCATACCAGGTCCTTATAGGTGGGTTTCCTTTCCCGGCTTTCCTGGCCTTCCCACCTTCCAGATGAAGGAGTCCTGGCTGGAGGCAGGGACTCAGCTGGTGGGGTGGGCAACCTGGGAAGCAGAAAGGCTGCTCTAGCCTTGATGCCGCAAACCTCCCTGGGCCAGGCCTCATGTCAGTGGCTGATGATGATGTTGCTTTGCTAGGCCTTGCTGAGTGACCTCAAGCAAGTCACACCCCCTCCCCCAGGAGACTCAGTTTTCTTATCTTTTTTTTTTTTTTTTTTTTGAGACGGAGTTTCGCTCTTGTTACCCAGGCTAGAGTGCAATGGTGTGATCTCAGCTCACTGCAACCTCCGCCTCCTGGATTCAGGCAATTCTCCTGCCTCAGCCTCCCGAGTGGCTGGGACTACAGGCATGCGCCACCATGCCCAGCTAATTTTTTTTTTTTTTGTATTTTTAGTAGAGATGGGGTTTCACCATGTTGACCAGGATGGTCTCGATCTCTTGACCTCATGATTCACCCGCCTCGGCCTCCCAAAGTGCTGGGATTACAGGCTTGAGCCACCGCACCTGGCCAGTTTTCTTATCTTTACAAAAGGGAAGTGAGCCACATCCACTGATTGCTGATTTTGTGGGATAAATGGGCCCTTTTGAGAATCTGATGAAAGCTGTGGCTCTGCTCCCAGAAAAATGCAGAAACACCATACCCTTTTGACTGTGGTTTCTGGGAGTTAAGAAGCGCTAAGTTCAGATCCAGGCAGGTTAGGAGCTACCTGTCTTTCCTTTTTTTTTTTTTTTTTTTAAAGATGGTATCTCGCTCTGTCACCCAGGCTGGAGTGCAGTAGCAAAATCTCGGCTCACTGCAACCTCCACCTCCCAGGTTAAGCAATTCTTCTTCCTCAGCCTCCCAAGTAGCTGGGATTACAGGCACCTGCCACCATGCCCAGCTAATTTTTATATTTTTCTAGTAGAGACAGGGTTTCACCATATTGGCCAGGCTGGTCTCAAACTCCTGACCTCAAGTGATCCGCCTGCCTCGGCCTCCCAAAGTGCTGAGATTACAGGCATGAGCCATCATGCTCAGCCCTATTTTAATTTTTTAAATAGAGACAGGGTCTCACTATGTTGTGCAGGCTGGTCTCAAACTCCTGGGCTCAAGTGATCCTCCCACCTTGGCCTCTCAAAGTGCTAGGATTACAGGTGTGAGCCACTGTGCCCAGCTGAAATACCCATTTTCCTATGTGCAGACTAATAGGGTCAAATATGGGTATTGGGACCCTGTTGCAGAGGCTCCTTCCAATGGGACAAGATCTGCCCTGATCATGCTCAGGCCTCCCCCCACCCTCATGTGACTGGCATTTTCTCAGTCTGCTCTGCCTACTCAGAGAAGGGGCCTCCTAGACCCTTGTCCATTGGGCTTCTCTGAGTTGCTTGGAGCTAGGATGTCCCAGGTCTTTGTTCTTCTCTCAGCCCCTGCTTCTGGCTCTAAGTAACCACAACAATTATAGGGGTTGCCATGGATTCTGTGCTCATCACGGACCAGGCTTGGTGCCCCATACTTGCCCAGCACAAATCCTCCCCCTCACCCCATGAAGAAGGGATTATTTCTATTTTTTAGAAGAGGAAACTGAGGCTCAGAGAGAAGTGACTTGCCCAAGGCCATAGCCTACTTACTGCAGAGCTGGGATCTAAGCCCCGCTGGTTGGACCCTGAGCTTGACCTCTGGGTCTGATGCTGGGTGGGTCTGTGCTTTCTGACCCCCAGATGAGGTCGTGCTCAAGTTTGAAATGGGCCACGTGAGAGCGAGGAATCTGGCCTACGACACCCTCCCGGTCCTGATCCATGGCAATGGGCCAACCAAGGTAGGGGGCCGCAGCCCCTGGGGCGTGTGGGAGGGGACAGAGCTCCACTTTCATTCTTACTGTGACCTCACAGTGTCTCCCTGGGGCCAGGGCCACCTACCTGGGGCCTGCTATGAACTCACTGACTCTCTTCTCACATTTGAGCTCAGCGTGGTGCCCTCTTTTCCTGCTGTGATGGTCAGTGGTATTCTGCCTGTTCTCGCCGGGCACAGGACACAGAGGAGGCTGCTGTCCCCATCCAGGCCTAGGCTGGCCTACCAGAGCCATCCGCACTCTGTCACCCCAAGGCAGAGTCGTTTATTCACTCTAAATATTTATTTAGTGTTTGCACATGACAATAAGACATAGTTGGTCATAAGTAGGACAGATGCCCTGTGTTTATGGTGATGGAGGGGACTGGGTCCAGATGCGGCCAGGGACAGGGTGGACCTCACTGGCCCCTGGGGAACTGGCTCATAGCTCACAGCATATTTGAGTGTGGTCCTTCACCGCCTGAATGAGGGAGGGGAAGGAGGTTGTGATGTGTTTAAAATGCAGATTTCCTGACTCCACCCAGGATCTGTTCAGTTGGAATCTCTGAGCGGGGTGGGACCTAGGAATTTTACAAGCTCCTGGGAGAAGCACTAGAGCGCCAAACCCTCCCATGCCCTCTTTCAGACCGGCTTGTTCATCTCCTGGGGTGGAGCATCATCTCCAAGACCTGCTGAGGGGGTGGAAGGGGGCTGGATGGTGCCGACCCATCTGGTCCCAGGGAGATGTGAGTCTGGGCTGTGGAGGGTGGGACTGGTCGGCTCCTCTGTGACCCCATGTCTCTCCGACAGCTGCAGCTGAACTACCTGGGCAACTACATCCCGCGCTTCTGGACCTTCGAGACGGGCTGCACCGTGTGTGACGAGGGCCTGCGCAGCCTCAAGGGCATTGGGGTGAGGCTGTGCCCAGGCCGGTGCCTGAGGGACATGGGGGGCTCAGTCCCCTGAGATGGCAAGCAGGATGGGTGATTTTGGAATAGACTTCATTGTCTTTGGTGGAAAGTCAAGGGGTCACCTCCCTGCCTGGGGTTCTGTCCCAGTTGCCACCCAAGTGCCTCCTCCTGGCAGCCCTCTCAGACTGTACATCTCTAGCTTCCCCCAAGATGTCCATGTTTTTGCTTTCTTCTGCCTTGTCCTTCAGGCACTCCTGCAGCCTCCCCCCCGTCCCATGAACCGCACTCCTCGTTTGTGGCTCACCTTGAACACCACACCAGCCATGAGCTCCTGATAGCAGGCCCTCAACTGGGTCCTTACTCCAGGCCTGGGCTCCTGCTGCTCCCTCCCCAGGCACCCTCTTGCTGCTTTCCTGCCCCCCAGACCCCCTGCCTGGAAGGCCCAGGCACCTTTTTTGGGAAGTCCACATGCTTCTGACTCTGACTCTGCTTCCCTTGGGCCACCCTGGAGTGGAGTTGGCAGCGCTGTGGCAGGATGTGGTACCCCTGTGGCCGGACACTGCTGGGCTCTCATGCCGCTCTCCCTGGTGCAGGATGAAGCTCTGCCCACGGTCCTGGTTGGTGTGTTCATCGAACAGCCCACGCCGTTCGTGTCCCTGTTCTTCCAGCGGCTCCTGAGGCTCCACTATCCCCGGAAACACATTAGACTTTTCATCCACAACCACGTGAGTAACAGGCACTCTGTGGGCTCATCATGTGGCTTGGGTCCAGGGTCCAGCTTCACAAGGTAGCCCGAGACCTCTGAGGGTCTCACTGAATCTAGCTTACCTGGGCCAAATGGCAGTGGGTGGTGGATTGTGTCCCCGTATCACCGGGTTGACTTTGGAGTCAGACTGGGTTGAATCGCAGCGCCGCTCTTTTTATTGGCTGTGTGACCCTGGGCACATTACTCAACCTCTCTGTGCTGTAGTTTCTCATCTATGAAATAGGGATAATAATCGTCCAATCACACAGAAGCGCTGCAAGGGCTAAGCAAGTTGACATGTGAGGTTCGTAAAAGGGGCCTGGCGCACAGGAAGCACATGGGGCTTCTAGCCGTTGTCTTCATTTCCATCGTCCCTGTTAATCCTTCCTTACTGTACCTGGTGGCAGTCAAATTGGTTTTCTTTTTTTCATTTTTTGAGACAGAGTCTTGCTGTGTCACCTAGGCTGGAGTACAGTGGCACGATCTCAGCTCATTGTGACCTCCACTCTTGGGTTAAAGCGATTCTCCTGCTTCAGCCTCCTGAGTAACTGGGACTACAGGCATGCGCCACCAGGCCTGGCTAATTTTTTGTATTTTTTTTTCTTTGAGATGGAGTTTCTCACTCGTTGCCCAAGCTGGAGTGCAGTGGCTTGATCTCGGCTCACTGCAACCTCCACCTTCTTCTGGGTTCAAGCGATTCTCCTGCCTAAGCCTCCCGAGTAGCTGGGATTACAAGTGACTGCCACCACACCTAGTGAATCTTTTTGAACTTTTAGTAGAGATGGGATTTCACCATGTTGGGCAGCCTGGTCTCAACCTCTTGACCTCAGGTGATCTGCCTGCCTTGGCCTCCCAAAGTGCTGGGATTACAGGCATGAGCCACCATGCCAAACCCACATTTTGTAACAAAGTAGATCACTGGGTCACATACAGGAATCAACAGTGTCTCTGGATGTGGTATCCAGGGGGTGGTGGTGGGGTTCTATCCTGTTGACAGAGGCTCTTAGGAGGTCTGGCCTGGTCAGGGGAGAATAGGCAAAGGCTGTCCAGGGAAGGACATTCCTGGCACAGGCTGGTGTGGGCAAAGGTCTGGAGACAGGAAAGCAGATGGCCAAGGGTACCAGAGATGAAGGGGCACAGCCTGGCAGTGTCAGGAGGTGCTGCAGTCCCTGGGTGGAAGCTGTGTCCTCCTTACCACCTCCATTCCCTTCTGCATTCACACCCCCAGGAGCAGCATCACAAGACTCAGGTGGAGGAGTTCCTGGCAGAGCACGGCAGTGAGTACCAATCCGTGAAGCTGGTGGGCCCTGAGGTTCGGATGGCGAATGCAGACGCCAGGAACATGGGCGCGTGAGTTGTGGGCCGCGGTTCTCTGCACTGACAGCAGCGGGCAGGGGAGCTGTGGCTGTGGTGAGAAGCAATAGGCTGAGTGATGGGAGTCCAGAAGGCTGTGTGTGCTCTAGCAAGTTCCTGCCCTTCTCTGGGCCTTGGAGTTTCCATCTGTCAAATGGGGGAATAGCCTCTGTCCTGCCAACCCCTGGGCTCCTGAGCAGGGCTGAGCTGCATCATTTGGGTTCAGGAAGCAAATCAGAGAAAGAGGAAGGACTAGGGGCAGAAGTAGACAAAGGCTGACAGTTAGGAAGCCAACCTCGAATGTTTTCCTTTACTATAAAAAAAAAGAAAGAGTCGGGTGGGGTGGCTCATACCTCTAATCCCAGCACTTTGAGAGTCCAAAACTGAAGGATCCCTTGAGGCCAGGAGTTTGAGAGCAGCCTGGGCAACATAGCAATACCCCATCTCTACAAAGATAAATTAGCTGAGTGTGGTGGCTCGAACCTGGGGTCCCAGCTACGCAAGAGGCTGAAGCAGGAGGATCTCTTGAGCCTGGGAAGTTGAGGTTGCAGTGAGCTTTGACTGAACCACTTTACTCCAGCCTGGGTGACAGAGCGAGTCTTTATCTCATAAAGCAAAACAAAAACAAAATAAGTAATTTGTGTTGGTGGTAGAAGAGTCAGACAGTCCAGATCAAAGGTTGGCAAACTTCCTGCTGAGGACTAGATCATAAATCTTTGCAAATTGGCTCTGCAGGCTCTGTTACAAGCATTCAACTCTGCCTTAGTAGCACAGAAGCAGCTATGAATAATATGTAAATGAATGAGTGAGGCTGCATCCCAGCCAAATTTCGTTTATGAACATTGAAATTTGACTTTTATGTAATTTTTTTTTGAGACTTACAGTCACTCTCCTTTTTTTTTTTTTTTTTGAGATGGAGTGTCTGTTGTCAGGCTGGAGTGCAGTGGTGTCATCTCAGCTCACTGCAACCTCCACCTCCCAGGTTCAAGTGATTTTCCTGCTTCAGCCTCCTGAGTAGCCGGCACCACCATACCCAGCTAATTTTTGAATTTTTAGTAGAGACGGGATTTTACCATGTTGGCCAGAATGGTCTTGATCTTTTGACCTTGTGATCTGCCCACCTCAGCCTCCTAAAGTGCTGGGATTATAGACGTGAGCCACCGTTACTGTCCCTGGCCTAGCTTGCTGTCACTTTTATCTTTCAGGCTGGAGTGCAGTGGCAGGATCATAGCTTACTGTAGCTTCAAACTTCTGGGCTCCAACGATCCTCCTGCCTCAGGCCCACAAGAAGCTGGAACCACAGGCATGTGCCACCACACCCAGTTAATTTTTTTATTTTTATTTATTTATTTTGAGACAGAGTCTCACTCTGTCACCCAGGCTGGAGTGCGGTGGCACCATCTCTGCTCACTGCAACTTACCCACCTGGGGTTCAAGTGGTTCTCCTGCCTCAGCCTCCTGAGTAGATGGGATAACAGGTGCATGCCACCACACCTGGCTAATTTTTATATTTTTAGAGGCAGGGTTTCACCATATTGGCTAGGCCTGTCTCAAACTCCTGTCCTAAGTGATCTGACCACCTCAGCTTCCCTAAGTGCTGGGATTGCAAGTGTGAGCCACTGCGTCTGGCTAATTTTTTTATTTTTATTTTTTGTAGGGACAGGGTGTTTCTATGCCCAGGCTGTTCTCAAATTCGTGGCTTGAAGTTATCCTCCCACCTCAGCCTCCCAAAGTGCTGGGATTACAGGCATGAGCCACCCACACCTGGCAATGACCTTCATATAATTGTTCTTTTGATTTTTTTTCCCTGCAACCACTTAAAAACAAAGAAACAGCCAAGTGCAGTGGCTGATCCCGGTAATCCCCACACTTTGGGAGGCCAAGGCGGGAGGATTGCTTGAGTTGGGGAAGTTGAAGCTGCAGTGAACTATGATTGTGCCTCTGCATTCCAGCTTGGGTGACACAGTGAGACTCCATCTCTTAAAAAAGGAAATTAGCCAAGTGTGGTGGCTCAAACCTGTGGTCCCAGCTACTTAAGAGGCTGGGGCAGGAGGACCTCTTGAACCCAGGAATTGCACCACTGTACTCCAGCCTGGGCAACAGAGTGAGACCTTGTCCTCATAAAGCAAAACAAAAACAACGAAGTAATTCATGTTGATTGTGAAAGAGTCAGACAGTCCAGATCAGAGGCCGGCAAACTTTCTGCTAAGGATTGGATCATAAATCTTTTGATTACAGGCTTACCCCTGTAATCCTGGCACTTTGGTAGGCGAGGCGGGCGGATCACCTGAGGTCAGCATGAGACAGCCTGGCCAACATGGTGAAATCCTGTCTCTACTAAAAAATACAAAAATTCACTGGGCATGGTGGTGCGTGCCTGTAATTCCAGCTACGGGGGAGGCTGAGGCAGGAGTCACCTGAACCCAAGAGGTGGAGGTTGCAGTGAGCCAAGATTGTGCCACTGTACTCCAGCCTGGGTGACAAGAGCGAAACTCTGTCTCATGAATGAATGAATGAATGAATGAAAAACTTAAAGCTGTTGTGTTCTTAGCCCATGAGCTGTATAAAAGCAGGCAGGGCCAGAGTTTGGCTTACAGACCTCATAAATTTACTTTTGTTACCAGATAAACAAAAGTAATATAAATTTTTACGTTTTTTGGTACAAGTTACCAAATTGCTTGTTGGAAAGGCAGCCCTAGGAGAATCGTTTGAACCCAGGAGGTGGAGGTTGCAGTGAGCCAAGATCCTGCCATTGCACTCCAGCCTGGGTAAAAAGAGCGAAACTCTGTCTCAAAAAAAAAAAAAAGAAAGAAAGGCAGCCCTGGTTTACTCTCCACCCTGGACCATGTAGGCACCTGTGGGCTGTGTTCTTCCCAATGCTGGGATTTTCAGGGCACTCAATGCCAGTTGCCAGGCTCTGGGCCTTGGGAGAGAGCCCAGCAGTCCAGGGGTTTTGGACTCAGAGTTGGGAGGGACCTTTGAGGCTGCTGGTGTGAACTCTCTAAAGCCCCTTGGGTGGTATGTGGTGAAGCCACACTGTGACCACAGATGTGGGCAGCCGCCAGGGTGGCTCCAGATCAGGTGCACTGACCCTGCGTCCTCCTCCTTTCAGAGACCTGTGCCGGCAGGACCGAAGTTGCACCTACTACTTCAGCGTGGATGCCGATGTGGCCCTGACCGAGCCCAACAGCCTGCGGCTGCTGATCCAGCAGAACAAGTGAGGTTGCCCTGTCTGCGTCCACACAGCTCAGGATTGGCCCAGCCCCAGGGTGGGAGCCCTCCTTGCCTTCCTCCTCCTCCTCCTCCTCCTTCCCTTTCTCTTCCTCTTCCTCTTTCTCTTCTTCCTCTTTCTCCTCCTCCTCCTCTTCCTCTTTCTCTCTTCCTCCTCCTCCTTGACCTCACCTATTACCCAGAGCTGTGGACCCCTAGCCTGATACCCCAGGTTCTGATAGAGAAGGTGTCCTGCCGGGCTCGGTGGCTCAAGCCTGTAATCCCAGCACTTTGGGAGGCTGAGTCGGGTGGATCACAAGGTCAAGAGATCGAGACCATCCTGGTCAACA